>OZ059825.1:35277274-35946146 GCA_964057195.1 Orthosia cruda | reverse complement strand
TTTTTTTGTGTAAATACAAAGACTTTCCGCAACTGCCACTGTTTCACACTCTATAAATATACTCGATATCTGTGGTCGGTAACATACATTTATTTTTGTTTTGATTACTACACAATGGTTGCCAAAATAAACGCAGGTTCAAATTTGGTCGTCTTAAAAGTGAATTTCGATCGGAACTCGATCATCAGCTGTATATGAGTGAAGTGTATAGTGCAGCAGGTAGTGATACTAAAACACGGCGCGGGTGACAACGGGTCGCGTGACGTCATCAGAGGACCAGATCACTCCTTGCGCAGTCACATTAGTGAAGCGATGCAAACCACACCGTTCATCACTGTAATAGGGAACCACTTAGTGATTATTGTACTCTTCATCGCAATGTTTAGCTTATGTAGCAGATAGAGCACAGAATGAAATGTTACCTATATCTGTCGCCGACAAATTAAAGGCAATCCGAATACAAATACATTTTACAAACAAACAACATATTTCGGTTCTTTACAAGTTTGCCTAACTCTATCCGTAAAGAAATCAATTAATGTTATGAATTTATGATTAACATGTTATAAAAAATATGAGAAATACTTAAAAATATGATGATAAACTTGAGGGAGGTCCATGTCCAGCAGTGGACGTCCTTCGGCTGAAATGATGATAAAAATATGAGATTATTAATATGTCGCGAAATTAATACGAATTTAGATTAACTACGAAAGTGTGATCATCATTTTATGGTCCAATAGAGACAGTACGTAAGTGAGTGCACATGCACAGTTATGACAACTAGCTCCCTGTGTAGTCGAGACACGGTCGTCACCGTCACAGCGCAGCGCATACCTCACGCTCGTCACCGTGTGAGAGTGCCAGAGCCGACACATTTGTACTACAAGTACATTAGCGCTATCGCCGTGTCCCATCGCATCCCATCGGCGAGTGGCCATCCCGGCTCCTAATTTAAGAGCAATATCAATTTCGTGTGTCGCCGGCGCGGGCGCGGGCGCCGGCGCTATGTGACACCCGCACGGGACACACCGAGAGTAAGAGTGACATTCCACACACGTGACATGACCGGAGGCTCTATAAAGCTACATAGTACATTCCATCAAAGAAAGCATCGCGAATTTCATGGTATTGTCAAGCGCTATCAAAATGTCACGTGTTGACATTTTGGCATTTCGAGCATCTCCATCGCTGATAGAATGACACTTTACCTAAAGCCTCTGGACTACGTGATACATCCACGGAATTTGATCCATCGTTGTCTCATTAGCACATTCCTATATTTACTCGTATGTTCATTCATTAAATACCTATACGAAAATACGTGCGATGTGTATTCATCATGAATGTCTACGTGATTCTGAATCAAAACAAATTATATCACGAAGCACAAATAGCGTTCTAAGTTAGGTATTTGCGTAACGTTTTGTGAAGGTAAACGGAAATTGTAGGTGTTATCAGAATCTTAAACTGCCTAGGTCTGAACTGTATCATTTATTTATTTACTTATATGAGTGGAAAAATGAATTACATATTATAATTTACAACAAGAATTATATAATAATGCCACCAAATGTGCGACCAACCACATTGCCCACAATCATAGTGTGAAGGTTATGTGTCTGTCTGTGGTCCGCGCAGGCAGTGTGTCGCGGCTGCTGCGCGGTGCCTGTGTCGCGCCGCCTCAAAAGCCTTTCCGTGTCGCGGGCCCCCCGAGCCCCCGCCCTCTCCACTCCGCGCCCCCGCCCGCACTTCCGCCGCGCCGCAATTAAACCCGTCGATAAATTTCCAAAGTTAATCAAACGCCGGCAGTCTCCACTCGCCACTTACCCGCAGACCAGGTCCAAGCACTCCGCCGTGAATGAGGTCCGCCGACTGACGCCAGGGTTCATGTTTGTATGAGGACTCAGCGATGCTTCATGTATGTCAGTTGAAGTTTGGCAAATATTGTGTTTTGACTCAACGCGAAATAAGTCAGCTGATCCTACTATAAAAATTTAAGCATTGAATTTGATTTTATTGGATCTAAATCTATAGCAATAATTAGTTGTAAATTCATACTAAAAAATATTTTAACTAACTGATTTAGAAATCAGATTAGCTTAATTCAATAATAAAACCCAGATACAGCAAAATGCACTGGATGGATTAAAAAGATATTACTAATATCGAGTAAGCAACTACAGAACAAAAATAAGGATATCTACACGACGAAGGCTGCTTATGGTCAACGCACACCATGAAAGTCATTATTTGTAGTTTAATTAAATCGATAGAAAATATTTTTCTGCCCGCTGTTGACAAAATAATCCCGAATTTGAGGAAAAAGGCAAGTCTTTTTCATCCTTTCATATTCGTGAAAACGACTTGAAAAGAATCTTTTCTACGAAAAGCTTCCACCGGGTTAGAGGAACAGAGAATAATAGAGAATATAGGTTAGAGGAGCAAATCTCAGTTCCAACACATTATCTATTTACCTAAACTAGCATATACCTAATTATATGACGAAAAATTTGGCCAGGCTAGTTTGTATCTGATGCTCAACACGAGATCCGGTTACAGATTTAAGGCAAAACCGTCGTAGGTACTTAAGTTCCAGGCTGCCACTCTTACGAAACTTTGAACGAAATTATGAACAATTAAGGCTGTACGTATTTATTGGCTTATTTTTAACTAGCTTCCATCTGTCTATTCATTAAGCTGTTGTAGCCTAATTGATTAACAAATCTGTAGACCAGGGATTCCCAAACAATTTTGGGCAATAGACCCCTTTTCCAAAATGAACTGATATCTTAGACCCCCATAGCCAAATTACTTTAAAAATCCCCTTATTGACTTGACGAGTATTTCATCTTGTAAGAACTTGTGCACGCTTATCGACTTGTTGAGTTTTTGAAAAGTACAACATTGATACTTCCTACTAAAATATTAGTCAATCTTATAACAAGTTGGTACACGACACAACTTATACAGTATCTTGAAAGTTTCAAATAAGTATTTTTTTTTAATTTTACGGATCGATTTTAGACCTCGTCGACCCCAAAAATAAGTTTTCATAATCGCTGAAAATTACTTACGTGAGATAGGGTCTCCTTACCTTTCCGTTAGCTGTTGCTTTAGCACTTAGCACATCACTTCGGCGCGCTGCGTCTCATATACCACTGGTAAACCAATATCGCCCCAAAGGGACCTCTTTGGGAATCACTGATCTAGACTTTCTCCTTTTGTAATTTTGAATAGTTATATTTTAATAACATATTCTAGAAAATGATAATAAAGAATGCCTACTTATTTTTTCTTGCCCAAATTAACTTTGTACTTAAAATTTACCCACTAACAGTTATAAGGATAACAAATAAAATAACAAAATATTGCGTATGAGCAAGTTTTCCTCATGAAATATTAAATTCTATGAAAGGCCCCGATAAGGAGTGATTCAAGCAACGCGCGACGGGAATACTTACATTGAAGTTTAGATTTATGTAAACAATTAGCGGAAAACGTCGCGTTTACCTTAACCCTGGGCTCTGAGGTCTGACTTCAAAAATATTGATGTTACAGCGGATTGGTTTTGTGTTGAGTTTTCGGGGCGTAGCTACCGCGTTATCAGTTCTATGACACAGGGCCTAAGAGCTAGTGGACCCCAATTTGTGGGAGCTAAGTGTCGCCTCACTCGCTCTAACATTTTCTCGCTAACTTCAATGAAAATACACGAGTAGCCTGTCCCAGTCTAGATAATTCAATTTTCGAGCTCACTCTTCAACACAGCTTCCCTGTACAAAGACAAGAGTAGTCAAGCTACTATCCTATTTAAAAATAAGAACATTCACAAGAATAGAGGAAAAGATATAGTACGAGTATTTGTTTATTTGCATTATTCTCACGATTGGTCAGGCAACACGTAATAGGAGCCAACTACTCCTTTGAGACCAATTGCGTTCTAAAATCAATATTCCTGCCTGCCTTGGTTGCCTGGTAGATCTCGCTGTCAGCGATAAGGCCGCCTTTGTACCCGTAGAAATAAGTTTTCTTGTAAAAGAGATG
The DNA here is from genome assembly GCA_964057195.1 of Orthosia cruda. Taxonomy (NCBI): domain Eukaryota; kingdom Metazoa; phylum Arthropoda; class Insecta; order Lepidoptera; family Noctuidae; genus Orthosia; species Orthosia cruda. The sequence goes on along the minus strand of OZ059825.1, from coordinate 35,942,102 downwards.
AGCAACTTTTTTTTTGTTTACAATCAAGTATATTCTATTCACTCTGGCTTGCTACAATGAAAAGTCCGAATATTGTGAGACCTACAATGAAACCGAACCAATCAGGAAAAAAAAAAAAAGATTCATTCACGCATAATGTTTTACAGGTACCTGAGACCTAAGCTAATATATGTCACAAACTGACAATTTGCCAGACGCGCCTCAAGAACTAATAATCACTCACATATTCGTGATCCGTTGGGTTTCGGCACAAGTTACAGTGAGGACAACAAGATTAGTGCCACCCTCTGGAATGCCGCCAAAGAGCAAGAAGCATGTCTAAACACAGAGAGACGCTATTTATTATCAACTGCTGCTCAACTGTCTGATAGAGTACAGCTATAAGATAAGTTGACCCTTGGAAAAGGACATTTTAGTATGCTCTGTACTTATTAATTTAAAATCCCAAATAGTTATTATGTCACGTTTGGAAGTAGATGATCAAAACAACGATGATGACATTATCACGCATCAGGCGGTAGGCTCAGATAGTGCAGTCGTGGACAAAGGAGGTGCGCGCGGGCATATCTCACGACAGCTCGGCTAGTCGGCTCACATCGGCTAAATCCGTCAACCGCAACCGCAGTGACGGCCAAACGATATCTCGTGTGTTCTTGTCCTTATAGCCAACAAACGACCAGTTAATGCTCTGTGATTTATTGATTTGAGAATAACGGACGTCAATCGGATCAGAACAATGTAGGTTTTCCCAGAATAGATACCGTGGAACATATGTATACATATAATATGTGTACTTGTGGTTGCAATTGGGAGCAGACTGACCACTTACTTATACCTACAATATGATTCGTAATTGTTTTTTAGCGAATGGGTTAAGCATCGGCACTAATGTAACACCAACAATCGAAATTAACTCAACCGTAATAAAGACTTGTGAAATAAACATTGTTGTTAGAGTTTTTTTCTGTTCTGTGGTTAGAGTACACAAAACGCTTATTTGATTTTTTTGCCACGTCGTAGCAATAAAAGCTTTTAAGTCCAAATAACTAAATCACGGTTTCTGAATTGAGTGATAAGAACGACTTAAACTTTATTTTGATACCAGATTTTCATGCTGATCAAGAGTTTGATAAGTTGATAAGTTCTTAACTTCTTTACTGTTTGTTAATAGTCTCAGATTAGCTTAAACACAATAACTAAAAATATCTGTAAAGCCATGAAAAACGTTTCAGTAAGTAAGTTATAGGTAGTCGTTTGTAAAAAAACGTAATACAGATGATTTTATCAATTAATTTAGTGCTAGTGATTGTTAAGTCGATTCTGCAGTCACCGCGCGCCGGTCGCGGGCAATTAGTAGAGGCCGTAGTGTAGCACCTCTCATCCTGCGCCTGCGCCGACTGACACACGGCGGGAACGCTTTCATTCCAGCGATGTCTCGGGACCTGTTAATGTGTTAATCCACTCAGATCGCCTTGTTCCTCCGTTATTAATAGCCAACAGACAGACGTCCTCCGTCTCGCTCGCACACACCTGAGCTGCGTGCGACAGACACGAGCGACCCACACTCACACACGCACAGCACATAATTTTGAATTATTAATAAGTGCGGCTCGGGAGGCTTCATGTGGTGTGAGCCGTGTGGAGTGGTCAGCGTAATGCGGCCGAGTTGGGTCACTCCGGATCCGGAGGCTTATCGGCACATCTCGAGTAGTAGCGGTGAGTCATTAGTAAGGGATGGTTGCGCAAGGAGGCCCTGTGCGCAGGGGGTGGCACCCGCTGTGCTTCTGTAACACACGCAATACTGACGCAAATACTCGAACCTTTGCAACAATAGCATTCCGGACGGACGAGGACATCAGTCTGATGAGCGATAACAAAGCTTTTAGCTAACAGCTTGACCGGCGGGCTGCCACTCGAACAAATAAAAAACATCGCAACAATGATGTCGAAGGTTAGTGAGAACAATGTTAATTAATTCTTAATATATTATGTAGGTACCAGCCAGTAATAAACCCAGCTCTTGACCTCATTACTTCACATAAAGTTCAGAAAAGCCTCAGAGGAGTAAGTTACCGTTGTCAGGATTTATGTGCGCGGGCGTAGCTGCACAGATCGGCACTCCGCTGGCGCGAGTGCGGCTCGCAAATCTTTGGAGTGTCGATGTCGCCGCGCGTCGCTCTCACAGAGAGCCGCGCCCTAATTAATTACCTCTACATCGAGAGCCACAAAAAAAAACGAAACTTGTCGCGGCTTAAGAGCGGCGGCGCCAGAGAGAGGTCCCGAGGGGCGCGGGGCGAGGGGGCAGGCGCCACTCGCGCGCTGGGAACTGTCCCGGCGCGGGCGCACTATGCCGCGCCGGGGCCCATCGCCTCACATTCAGATATCTGTCCTCTCTTCACTATCCAGCACTCTTATCACAATATGAATAATAAAATACGAGCTAACAAGCGGGGCCGTGGACCGCTCCCCACGTCACCATTAATACGTGAAGCTTCTAATGAACTTCACTATAAATATCACATTAAAATTCTAGAGCTCGGACAGCTCCGTCCGCAACAGCACCGCTCCGCTCGATCCGGATACGCGGGATAAGAATTTTATAACATGTGCTTTCGGTTTACAACCTGCCATTAATGGCTCCAAATAACACTGGTTAACATTTAACTGAACAAGTGAGCAGCCTTTATAGGAGTACGCTGTAAACTGGTTAAAGTTCCCGTACGAAGGGAAAGCTATTACTTAGCGCGTGAGGAGTGAGTAGTTTCCACTAGCCGGGCGAGTAGTTATAGGTTTATAACTTGATGTCCTAGTGCCCATTAACCGGCGCACATTCATGTAAGTAATCAAATAACTCGTATAGCGAAAGAGAGTCCCACAGCTGGCGGTGGGGTTAGTCCACATGTGATATGCTAATGTGTGAGCGACAGATGTAGCGCGTGTTGGACAACGTGTCGCATGTCGGACATCGTGTCGCGATAGTGCGACGCATTGTGTGCCCTCCCGACCCATCAACCAAACATCCGCGTATTGTCCGACCACTCACGTCTTGTCCGAATCCGAACGCTACACTTAGCTTCAAGCACACCGCTAGGTGCTTCACCAACCCCTGGTGGTGCCATTGACATGTTCGTAGCGACACTTATGATGGCTTTTGCATTGCCTATTATGATACAGTAACGCGTAGTGTAACACTTCATATCTCTTAGATATAAGGTTTAAAAATGTAGCTGTAGAAACTTACTTTGTGTTTTCTCATGACTGAAACGATGTTTGACGTTTACCTAACTTTTACTTTGTTCATTCATTCGGTTAATGTCCAATTTTAGTAACCATAGCCATGGCGAAATACACATGTTTTATTTTTTTCTTTTTCTTTAATTGGCCTGGCTATTTGTTCTTCATAACTTAATTAACTTCTTTATGCATAGTATCAGTTCTTCTTCTTACCGTGTAGAAGGCAATAAAAAAATGTGTTTGGTCCAGAATTCAGCATCAGTTGCAATGCAAGTATTAACTGTCCAAGGTAAATTGTATTTGTCTCGGTCGTTAACATCTAACAATTTTGGGCACTCAGAAAACAGGATTAGGTCGTCGGCAAAGCGTAGTTGGTTTAAGAGTTCGCCGTTTTTATTCCAATCTCAATGTCTGATGATCTAAAGAACCGTTGAAAATTAGTGAGATAGGGTCTCCTTACCGGCTCTCTTTCCGTTAGCTGTTGCTTTGGCACATCACTACGGCGCGTGGTGTCTCACATCTCATAGTGATATTTCACGGACATTTTCTTTAGATACATCTAAAGCAAATGTCAGTGAATCTCACAGGTTTTTTTATATAATTTGTCCTAATACAGGACAAATTATATAAAAAAACCTTCCTCATTTATCACTCTTTCTATTGCCGAAAACTGTATTAAAATCCGTTGCGTAGTGAAAAAAAAGATCTACGCGTACAAACAGCGGGTGCGACATGGGTTTGTACTATGTAAAGATACTCTCTTGCTACAAGACACATCACATCCAGTCACTCTCAGCCCTCACCCGACACACCTAACCCATCAGTTGGTCGACAAGACAGCTAGATAAGACGTTACCATTCTTAAAATATACACTTAAATATTCATCTGTGGACTTAGAAGGAGAGTAGTGCCTTGCTGGATTTTCCCGCTGGTGCTCTCTTACCAAATAATTACAAGTAATGTGGTACAAAATCCGTCGGCGTTGTATCAAAATACCATGTAAAATCGCTCGAACCATGTTTTCCAATCATTCTGAATGCTATCAATGTCTCGTGTGATAGGAGTGTCCGCGCTCAGGTGGAGCGTTAGTCAGCCACTCAGACTGAACCACGCTGGTTAATATGCGCATATTATCGTCGCGAAGCGCGGAACAATGTCATTGTTTTTATACACATTACTTATACCGAAGGACAAATTCGTTAAACTGTGAAGATAAGTGAATAACACTCGTGTTCTAAATTCCATACCTATCTTTCTTGTATAAAGCCATTTCCCTCCGGATCGCATCCGGTCGGTATGCGATGGACATCAAACCTGCTGCAGACATAACTTATCTTCATCTCGGCGATAAAAATTCAGTAGGTACTATGTGGAATGTGACTCGGCCATGCTGTGCCGTGTGGCATGCGGTGTGTCTGCCCAATAGCGGGCTAGTGGTCGATGGTTGCGTAATGCCGGCGCCGCCATTGGCCGCGCAGGCGCACTGACCACGACGCAATGACACAAACCGGTCTCACGCGGCAGTACTCTCGTGAGGTACACAACTGTACTTTTGTTCATTATTTCATTAGATACATCATACTATCAACTTGGAGCGTCGCACGAGATGAGCCACACTGTTACAATGATGACGCAGATTACGTGGCAATATCTGCAATAATCTGCGCTTGATAATTAAGTTAATTAAGTACAGATTGCAACATGTCGGTAATCCGTGCTCGGTGTAATCAGTGTAACGATACCATCAGGCTCACGTCGTGTGATACCACCGCAGTATAGTGTGTACTCGGCACAATATCAGGAACGTTATCATAACTCTCAGCGTATGCCATCCTGTGATATAAGTATAATCGCGAGCATGAATCAATAATGTGTTACTTTTGTTTAGGAGTATTAGCGTGTAGCGGCGGTCGGTGGACGGTGGACGGTGGTGGTCGCCCGGGGCCATTAATATCGTGGTCCAGCGGGTCACGCGCGGCCACCCGCCCCCTTGCCCGTCGCCCCGGGGGCGGGGCTGGGCGGGGCGCAGGCTCTATATTTCCCGGAGGGCGGGCCCACAGCCCCGGACACCGCCTCGCTAACGCGTTTTTCCTTTTGCTCGTTCGGGATGCTTTTAGTAGTTGTACGTTTTATTTTGGTCTCGTAACGATTGTAAGCTTGAATGTCGGACGCGCACAACACCGTCGTTAACCGCGACCAGCTTGTTTTTATGTAAATGATTTAATTGTTACTTTATGGTTTTTACTGTGAGCACTCTGCACATGAAAAACCAGGTTTTTTGCAACTTCTTATGGAAATTAAACTTGCTTACATCATTGTATTAAAATCAGAATGTTTTTACCTAATAACGGTCTAAGCAGGCTTTATAACGTATTTAGGTATTAGGTAAGTACCTAGTTAGGTACCTACACGGATATTACAATAGGTAAAAGTAGAAACCGTAAGTTTAGGTGCTTTATTCTGAGTCGCTCAAAAGGGCTGTGTAAAGTGAAAGCATGCATGACACCTGAACCAAAATTGCATTAGATAGAGAACCAAGGAATAAAATAAAATAGGATAATTCCACACATCCTGGCAAAATAACTTGAGATGCTGGACTAAGAGCCTCACCCTACTCCTGAAACATAGAGCTATTTATAGCCTCCATCGCATGTTCAAGTTCTCATAAGACCGTGAATCCCCGACCCCCGTCCTCCACGCTTATCACTGCACTCCACCGCTGGGAACGTCATTAATTACTGTGAACCTGCATCTAACTATAAATCAAGCCACTTGTCATGAATAAATCTTACAATTATTTAAGTAATTAGCTTAAAATATGAGCCGAGTCTTGTGGCGACGGTTTACGAGCGTCTGTAACACGTCGGCACACACGGCGACCACAGGGAGGCTTGTGATGAGTGGCTATATAAACCTACCACACGAAAACAATTAGCTTTTTTATATTATGCTAATAAAGTACACTGCATTGTAGTGTACAGAAACCTTGCTCTCTGATCACGGCTCCAAGCCGACAGCTCAGCTATTAAAATTTTACAGCTCTCGAAATTATTCGTCGACTTTGGAGAAACCAGTGCCGGTGTCGGATCAGGAAATAGGTGTTCCGAATCAGTTAGATGTTCAAGCTAAAAAAAACAAACAGGATAAATGAAATATTACATAGTTACTTATTGGGTGTTATAGAGAGATTAGCGATAGCACTAAAATATGAACGAATATGTGTGGATTTATTTATAGAACTCGAAATTCATAGCTAAAGTTGCCACTTTACATAGTACCTTACCATTCGAGTACACTATTTTTACCATAACAGGTACCGTGTTTAACGTGTCGTGCTTATTTTCTACATTTGGTGTTAAATAAGGTGGCAATGGCAGTCATTAACCTACCCGCATTCAATTAGAGGCTGATAGAAACACAATTTTTCAAGACAGACAAATACCTTTTAATATTCTGAATCCAAGAATGAAACAAGATACATAAAATACATATTATGTAGTTTATCCTTCAGATTCCTACGAATTGATTTGTATTGACTCCCTATTTAGCAAACCACAACCTTGGATGTTTTGACTGTTCAAAATAATGTGTTGCCTGTCAGTGCAATGCGGTCGGGGTTTTCAGGTTTTCAATTCATATACATTTATATAATACCTATTGTAACTTAAACTATCATTTACCTCAAAAGTTTGAGGTTGTATACTATATAGATACTTGGTGAACGATAATTTGAGGTAAAACGAGGTCGATTAAAACAAATTTACAAACATGTTCTAGTAAGGTTGGTAGGTGCTGTAATTCAGACTGCATATATAGAACTGTCGTGTCGTGCAGTCGACCGGAGGCCTACCTAACTAGTTACACTGTACTTCGTGTTTTTATATGTCATAATTTCACCGGTTAGGTCATGGAATAGGTACTAAGACATGCAGTCCCTTTAGGCGGCTTGGAATAAAAAGTGCATAATGAATGAATAATAAAATTGTGTAATTATTTTCCGGAATGTCCGGTGAGGCGCCATTAAGCTGTTGTTGGCTAAGTGGTGACAGAAAAAACCTTTTTACAAAAGGGTAGTTTCTGTTGTATATCTAAGGTTCTGGCGCCGTCATTAGGCTCTCGCCCATTAAAACAAAGTCGTGATAAAATCAATAAGAAGGACGTCGCTCGTCAATTTAATGAAGCCGTTCGTTAATGTGGAACGGTGTACGTCACCCATCAGCAGGCAGTGCCCGGCGCGCAGGGCCCGCATGCGCATGCGGCGCCGCGAGACTATATTTCAGGACGTTATCTAATCTCAGCCTGAGGGGTGCTCCCCTCCCTGTCCCCGCACCTAGTCGTAACTCCGTCACCGACAGATGTCGCTAATGACGCCCTGCGCACGCGCCGCCGCACTTTTTGCTTCAACTATAATGGATGTATCAGTCGGCTCCGATGTGCAGATAAGAGGGTGTCGATAGATAATGTTGTCCTAATTATTTGCTGTCCCAGTTTCTACAGTCGGAGCCTGATGGCGTAAACATGTCATCGTTTAATACGCTGACCTTATGTTGCCGACTGTGCGATTGTTTTACCGACAACCTTTTAGCGGTGAAAAAAATCTTGACCTTTTAAGAATGCGTACAAAATAGCGTTAATATTGAGATCGTATAATAATTCTCTTTCGCACATATCGGCTGAAACCTAACAACCAGCAAGCTACTAACATCACGTAGCACTTGTAGCCTCGTAGCAAAATTAACGTAAATAAAAAAAGTAAAAAGGTACAAGGCTGACTGAATTAGCCAAGTTTTCCAAAAGTAGGTTTTTATTGCTTATCAAATAGATACTAAAGTATCGATTAAGCCATTCTGGTCGACTTCAATAAGTTTTTTTAACTGTAATAATGTATCCCCTATATGTGACTTAAATATAATATTGGCAGTAGTGAAATAAATCTTGACCTTTAAAAATGCGTACAAAATCGGCGTTAATATTGAGATGGTTTAAAGATTGTCTGTCGCACAATATCAGCTGAAACCTAAAGAACCAGCTAGCTACTGATAACACGTAGCACTCGTAGCCCCGGCCTCGTAGCAAAATTAACGTAAATAAAAAGTCAAAAGTATTCACTCCACAGCATGATTTTCTTCTTTTTTACGTATTTATAACTTATTAATATATTTTTTTTCGAATTCGGTACATTTAAACATATAAGTGTTATATATTTTTGGAATCACCTCTTAAAATTATTTATTTTGATACCCCACACGAAGCGTTTAGAAGAAAAAAATGTTGGGCCCTCACAATATGACGCCCAAAAGCCACCATTTTCTATTTTCCAATTTTAATGTCAAGCCATTGAAACTCGCAAGGTTAAGACGAATCGATTGACGTAAGAATCATCAAAATCGGCCGACGCGTTTGCTCTCTAGAACGCCACATAGGAACAAACATACATACATAGACACATTACCCTCCTTCGGTAGTCGGGTAATTATGTGGTATGTAGGTAGTGTTATGTTATTTATTAGGCTCGTACCACATATATATGTGAGTGTCTCCGCAGTGCTTCATGAATCGTATCTTAGCCTAGATCTAGCAGCGAACCAGTCGGCATTGACATCGGGAAGTAACTGCTTCTAACTCATTATAATTCTACGAGTTTGTAACACACACTGATAGGCCGCTAATCTATCCATGTGGAATAAACTAAATACATAATTATGTTTGCCTATAATAGGGTCATACACATCGCGTCTGTTTCGGCAAAGGGGTGACAGAGAATCTTTTGCGAACCTCAACGGGAATGGATTTTCTCTTCCTAATGAATGATTCTCGGATAAACTCTTCAAAACACATTACATTAGATCCTGCTTTCTCCGAGGGGATACACAGTAGAGTCTTCACATTTAAATCATTCATATTATGTTACCCTGATAAAAGTTACCTTTTCTAGACCCTGAATGAATAACTATTTAGACTTTTTTAGGGTTCCGTAGTTAACAAGGAACCTTTATAGTCTCGCCATGTCCGTCTCTCCATTCGCAGCTTAGCTCAGTGAATCTTAGTACTAGAAAGCTATAATTTGGCATTGATATACATATTAATCATGCCGACAAAGTGCTATAACAAAATCATGAAAAAACTTTTTTGTAGGGTACCTCCTGTAAACGTAAAGTGGAGATGTAATTTTTTCCCGTCTATCCTATGGTGTGGGATACCGATGGATAGGCCATTCAAAAATATTACGGGTCTGTTAAAACTGTTTTTCGATACAGGGATCCGTTTGCGTAAAATTAAGCTTTCTACCCTACTACCTATGTAGGTTAGGTACCATTTTTTTTTCTTATTTTTTTTTCATAAGCACCTTCTCCTAACAATAACAAACACATCAGAAAAAGAATTAGTGAAATCGGTCCACCCGTTCACGCGTGATACCGTGACCAAGGGAATTAGGCATTCATTTTTATATATATAAAAGGATAAGGCATATATGAACCATGTAAAAATATACAAAAATAAAATCAGTTATTTATAAAGCAATAATGTTTACGCTCGAATAATGGAGTGGGCGACGGCTTTTGGCGTGAGCCGCCGAAACCGTATAATTGTTCATGAAACTACAAAAAGCCCTCTTCCTAGTCCGCATTATTGTGAAACTACGGAACCTATTAGTGCGCATTGCCCGGCACTTGGCCGGTTTTTTTTAATGCATGCTGCATTTGACAGCTATGTTTATTAGGTACGGTTTATGGACAACTCTGTCACCAGTATCCGTATAACGTTACAGTTAGCTCAGTTTAATTAGGTAATGAATATTATTTTATTAACAAGTTGTAAGAGCGCAAATGTCGTGGTGGCCCAGTGGCTAAAGACCTCGCCTCTCTGCTTGAAGTAATGGGTTCAAATTTGGCCAAGTAGGTACAAATGTGACTTATTCAAATTCATATGTAAATTCTAAGTTTATTATGGACTAGCGGCCGCCTCGCGGTTTCTCCCGCGTAGTTCCCGTTGCCGTGGGAATACAGGGATAAAAAGTAGCCTATGTCACCTGGGGATAGTGTAGATTCCCAACGGTGAAAGAATTTTTGAAATCGGTCCAGTAGTTTTTAAGTTTATTCGTTACATACAAAAATAAAAATATACAAATCTTTCCTCTTTATAATATTAGTATAGATACACGATCCAGATCGCATATTTCCCTCCGAAGCAATTTGACACTGTGAAGGAGAGATATGAGTAAATCAGAGCAGTTATTCAGAATCATCTGCAACCATAGGAAAGACTTAACATCTCTTCTAAAGCTAGCTATTCCTCTAGCTACCACAAGTACCTTACATCAACAGGTGAAGGCAAACATCGTGAGGAAACGTGGGCTTATAGTTAATATAAGTCTGAAATCGCCAACCCGCATCGAGTAAGCGCGCGTGGTGATCAATGTTCATGCCTTCTCTGTATGAGAAGAGTCAGAGGATCAGTTACAGGCTGGTACTATATAAGAGCACCGCTAGGCACTGTTTAATTATTCAGCTATACACAGCCTGCCGCACTACGTGTGAAGTCTCCTCCAAGCCATCGTCGTCGACTCATAGAACCGTTAGTCCGTTATACTAGAATGCAGTATTCGCACATGTTCAACGCGATGCGTTTTTTGTGGCCCGTGTAAAAAGCATGGGCATGCATGGCCTGAGTGTGTGCAGGTGTGGCCACTCGCGGCCACTTGAGCCCACATGGCGGTGGGAACCGCGGTCTGTGACACTGCCAGCCCTCTCAGAGCCGCTCCGTGATATATGCTGATGGGCCTCTTTTTGTACACTTGCTCTTCAGAGACGGTTATATGACTTTATGTGCTTGTGATTGGTTTACAAAAAACCTGAACCATATCACTTTTCAAACTGCTGTTTCTTATTCTATTTTGTTTTGATAGTAATTTCATTTAATTTTGAAATAGACAAGGCTGATTGGCACTTAATCAAACGCTTATTCATGTATTCTCGCTCAACCTTCAGTATCAATTTTGTAAGTTTTACGAGTTTTATCTGATCTTATGTAGATATCGAACGTTATAGTAAGATTATCTATGTTAATGAAGATAAATTATGATGTCTATGTATATCTGTTCGCTCAATCCTCAAGGTTGCACAGAGCAGGGGCGTCTGTTCCGCTGCCGAGATACTTCATAGAGATCAATACAATAACGCATTACTCTATAAATTACTTAGCGATACATCAAACGAAAATAGACGAATGCATTCTCAGTCACACAAATAAACAAACCAGATGTAACGTGTAATAGAGGAGGGGAGGGAGGGGGCTAATAGCCACGTAATGAACATTGATTGATTATCGAGTGCGATGCGGCGCGGCGGCGTGGCGGCGGCGTGGCAGGCGCGTGGCGGCGGCGTGGCGGCGCGAGCCCGTGGCGCCAGACGACTCAAGTGGTTCTATAACCGCACTGTGGGCTGTTGGGCTAGGTCGGACATCAAGCAGATCTCTAACTGATCTCGGCGCGATGCTCCGTGTTGTTAAACACATATAGATAGCCGGCCATGCCACTGTATCGCATCATCTGGATGCAAATAACGGGTATCTTAACATCTGGCTCGCCGCTGGCTCATTGACAAATTATAACATTACATTACACCTTGGAAAGCTTTACAATTTGATTGTGCTTTTCTGGGCGACTTGCCAATCTCAAATGATATCTAATTCTACATAACATACTATCTAACGTAGATAGATAGGTACTTAGGTATCCATATATGAGATCTTGCTGGACCTCGACGGAAACGTGGATATGTGTCACCAGATTGCAAACACTGTATGTTTGTAATATACCTATCTTAAGAGATTATAAACTGAACACCACAACTACTAATGCTATATGCCATTACTTCCCAGAATTTAATTCTTATTAGCGTCACTTTCAAATGATGTAATAATACAGCAAGTGTTTTTTTAACAAAGTTAACGGGTTCGATTGCTGGCTAGGAAGATACAGTTTTAGTATTCATTAAAATCCTCGTGACTCATTTGAGTGTTTTCCACTATTTATAAAAAAATGGCTACTAATGCTACGCAGACGTATTCACGGGCAACAGCTAGTATTTAATATTCGTGGTGCTTTGATAGATCTGATGACGAGTGTACTAATGTTAATAAAATACCTAAGTATTAACCAAATCTCCTTCATGACAATTCCTGAAATATTTTTGCTAGTATAGTCATACGCTGTGCAGTTTTGATATATTACTAGCATAAGAAGGGATAAAATAAGGAATGATGGTGAATACTGAATATACTCATCTATAACACTTTTTTGTTTGTTTGTACCGAATAGGCTTCGAAACTACTGGGTTTATTATAAAAATTCTTTCACCTATGGAAAGCTACAATATTCCCAAGTAACATAGGCTATAATTTTGAGGGGAGCGAAGCCACGGGGTCAGCTAGTAATAATATAGTTTATAAAAAAAAATACAATATAGGTATTTATTTTTAACAAAAAAATTTCATCATCAAATCACAACAAACAAAATCTCAATCAAACTTAATATTTGCAGTCGCCATGAATACACTCTTAATCCAGCATTAATCTGACCACGAACTATCAAGCACCGTATGGAGTAACTTTTAGTCCGATACTAGAGTCAGATTAGTATAATACCTTCTTATTCCGTGTTTATTAATACGGAAATTTGTTAGTACTAACCTAATGCTTGGAATAAAGTAAATCTTGTCTTAGTCCACCTTTATTAATGGTGTTTGCTCCTATTCCATTTGTAAAGACTTCCTGAAATAAAATACCAGAGTAATTTATGTTACTGTTTTACTTTACACACAAAATGACAACTTGCTGTGGTGAAAATTGTTCATTTAGGCAAGGCAGGCAGTAATTTTGTTTCAAACCTCTTCATAATGCCATTGCCTGTTGATAACTTTTTGCGTACATGAAGATAGTATCCCTAATATCATTAATCATTATGCATGTTTACTTAAAACCCCCACTTATAACTAGCTGTGTTATTTTCAGCTACTATACTATGCTGTGTTACTACTGTTTAATATTCAGCTACTATGTTGCAGGATCTAATCTATTACCCTCCGTAGATACAGCGCATCGCCGAAATACTTGTGTTATCAGTTCTACAGCGCGACCTTTGCCTCCACTCCTAATGCACATAACTCAGGATCTGTGCTGGTATTGTACATACGTACATACATTGATCAGGTGCGTCTATACGTAGCATGTAACTGTGTGGAGATAAGCAGCAGCTCTCCGTTGCACTTGTGTTGCTTAGGAGTTGACTCACAACCGCGCCTCTAAATCAATCTGCATAGCCAAACAAAGTTGGGAACGGCTTACAGTCTTAACGAATGCAACTGAGTAGATTACAAGGAGCGGCTGCCTAGATCTGACTTCCACAACCCAGTAACTGAGTAAAACGGTACAACTTGGCAAGGCTGGTGTCAAAGAACAATAGCGAAATCTTAGCTGACTTAAATTTGAGCGTCTGAAAGTAAGTTATATACGAAAGACATTCTATTTATTGTCTACGTTTTTTAAAGTATAATTGGGCTGGTTCAAAATGGATAAAAATAAAAACCTAATAAATAAAAAGTTATTTGATTTCTTTAAATTAGTGTTGTCATTATATATTTTATCTGCTAAGTGACAAGTAGTAACTATATTAAGTAATAATATCATTATTGTATTTAATGCAGTAAATGAGTTAACAATACAGTTGATGTCTAAGTGTAGATGTTCCTTGCAGTTAGGTAAAAACATTGTAGTGTTGTAGAAATAAATTAATTACTTTCCATTAATGATTGGCAAAAAGACTAGTACCCAAGTCTAAAAAAAATATAGCTTGGTTGTTGACGTCGAGCTTTTGATAAACGTCAAAGTCGCTTAGTTTAAATGAATATACTTTTTCCAACGAGTATATTAGATATTTCATGCTGAAATAACTAGGAAAGGGAAATACTAATGCGATATTCTCCTTTTACTACCACGAAATACATTATAAAAAAATTACGCAGACATAACCTACAAAAATTTATGACTGAATATCTATTATTCACGACATTCTCGAACGAAAATTCTTGCACAAACTAATTCAGAACACCACCCTGAGTTAAATCAGATATTTTTCATTTAATGACGTAGGAATTTAATCTCAGCTAAAACACTGTATGGGCACCTGCCATTGTTCTTTCCTGGCTTCTGACTATCCTCAACGACTGCCAAAGATCTATAAATGACAGCCGGGACGGGACCATCGGCTTGACGTTGTTGTAAGAACGATGTTCTGTAGCCCCGACATCAAGAGTCGTCATTAAATCTGTATCAGAGCCGTCCGATAACAAGTGACCAATTCTCGTATCTCTACAAAAAAAAAACGAAGTCGACGCATCTCTCATTTCAAGTACTGTTGATGAACGAGACTTAGAATGTGCAATTAATATATTCTTTTATTTTCGAGCGAAAGACAAATGTTATATTAAAGAAGTAATTTGCATGTGATCGGTGCATAAAGTAGAGTACCTACCTCGTAAAAGAGATCTAGTGTAGGACATTCGGTTTTAGTAACGACACCACATTTCTTACTAAAGTTAATGTCGCAATAAAGCGATCTATCCGAACTAAATTACAGTTAATGATTGCTAAACTGATTTAGCGAAGACGTGGGACAACGGGACAGTTGATGTAGGAGCGAGTAATTACGAGCAATGGGCGCGGCTCGCCCGCCCCGCGTGCGCCGGCGCCGCCCTCTGCCGGACCGGACCGGACCGCGGGAAAATGCAATATAAATTCGATGCATAATTTTTCAGAGTCGGCTATAAATCGACGCGAATATAGCGCGCGGCCGTCCGTCCGACGGACGCTAATGTATCGCGTAAATCAGCCGCGCGCCGGCCGACCACGCCGCACTGCCGCGCCTCGGACAACGCACTCTGCACCTTACTGCTGTTACATAAGGTGGAATATCAGGTGCGGCCCAAAAAATAATTAGTTGAGCGCGGAACATTCGCAGCGTAGTTCAAGGGCAATGGCTCTAGCGGACGTTGTTGGTATCTATGACGAACACCGCGGGACGATGTTCAGGATAATGTGAACTAATGAATACAGCAGCCCTGACAACGATCTGCCGTCGCCGATCAACTTTTATCGGTTGTTTTGTATCTGTTACAACTTACAAGCATATCCGCTATCCACTAAATATGTCATAATCTTTTATTTGAAGACATTTTATTTTGTTAACAAAATAAGTGCAGATACGGCTCCAGGTGTTGGGCGAACCTCCACCACAGCTGATTGTGAGTAATTAGTGAAGTTCGCGAGCATCTCGTATTTACCACATCGACTACTTATCGCGTCACAATGAGATTCCTTACGTGTTGCATGCTCAGCGGATAATCCTACACTATTTATGGATATATTGCCGACATGTAATATATCGAGGTCACTTTCAAAGGAACGCTTCAATAAAAAAATATTCTTATTAAAAAATGCCAACTAAGCAACTATTATTTATTCTGTGACCAAAGTATCGCTTCGCTTGTATGAAATATACCAATTCTGCTGTTTTTTTATGTGTGTCACCTCCAAACTCCTTACTAGGTGAACCGATTATGATGATTTTTATTTGAACTCTGGTGCTTCTCATGTGGTCCCATTTAAATTATGTAAAGATCTGATGAAGAACTTCGGAGATATACAACGAACTCTTCAATAAACAACGGCAAATCTCTCGGGATTGCTGCAATCGCATGTCTGTTTATTATTTACGACATTGCATAACATAACATCACGCCGGTACGCTCTAAAGAGGTACGCAGATGTGTGACAGTTCACTCTGGTACACTCTCATTCCACTGGTTATTTTCAAGTTTTAAGATATTTGGGTAATCTATTCTGGCATAACGTTGGACATTATGTACCACAACTAAAACGTTACAAATAAAAACTTTTTCACAAAAAAATACAACCGACTTGTTCAAGTTTTTACCGACTTCAAAAAAGGTAACCAATTTGACACGTATGTATATAATATTGTTGGAATTGCACAATATTCACATATGTTATTCTGATGGGCTTGTGAATACGTGTGCCAAATTTTCATAAGTGTATGTATGTTTGTAAGTATGTATGTTTGTAAGTATGTATGTTTGTCCACGCATTTCTCCGAAACTACTTATCGGATCGCGCCTTGTTGATTTTTTAATTCACTTTTTGACAAGGCAGGCGTGTTTTTTTATTAGTCTTTTTCTTTAGAAGTTGGTTTAAATTTTGTAAAAAGTTTTTATTTTTTCTTCGTTTTTAGACACCGACTTCAGAAATTAAAGTTATTTATCATTTTAAGAGGCGATTTTTCAATAGTCTGAAAAATTTACTAACTATTGAAAAATAGAGGAATAAAAATGGCCGTTTGACATATTTTCTACACAAAAGCTGTCAAATCGCCATTTTTATGCCTCAGTTAAAAGTTATCAGACTATGAATAAAAAAACTTTTTTGCAAAAAAATTCTACCGACTTCCAAATACAAAACTACAAAGAGTAAAATAACTTTATTTTTTGAAGTCGGAGTCTTACTTAGGTACCATTTTTTTCGTTATGGACACCGACTTCAAAAAATAAAGTTATTTTACTTTTTGTAGTTTTGAATTTGGAAGTCGGTAGTATGTTTTTGCAAAAAAGTTTTTTTTATTTTTCACTTTTTAGTTGTACCTACGTAGGTACTACGTACGTACGCAAGTTAGTAAGGTAACTATAACGCCAGAATAGATTTCATGAAACTTGAACATAACCGGTGAAATTAAAAAAAGAATTATAAAAATCGGACCACAATTGACGGAGATATCGGTGACCAAAAAAAAAAATTAATGTTGAATATAAAACCTCCTCCTTTTTGGGAAGTCGGTTAAAAATCGGGCCTTCGTGTTGTTATTTGGATGTCAGTTGTATTTTTTTGTAAAAAAGTATTTAAATACCAACATAAGAGCATAGTTTAACAACCTATTAGAATTGACTTCCCCGTGCCATACATTATAATTAAGCAAAGGTGTGAAGAACTTGAAGACAGTGGTGATTTAAGAGTGAGGTGTTATTTAACCCCGCATTCCTGCGACCCTGCAAGACATTTGACGCTGAGGGATCTTGTTAGGAGCGGGTTAACTGCATGGCATGCGACACGTGCGACGCGGGCACGCCGGGAATGCAGCGCCGCGCCGGCGCACGTGTCCGACTGATTTACAGGCTCATCACCTGTGTATGTGCTATACAGCTGAAACACAACACCAACATTCATCTTCAGAGCACGTCTTAACGCTCATACAAGGACCCCTTTAGCCAGAACTATATAGGCTTCCCGAGATTATCCCCTTTTGTTGCCTGTTCCAATTCGGTGAGCGTTGAGTTCGAAATTTAAGACCTTAGGGACTGCGGAAAACTGCGGTGCGACGACGCATCGTGAAAATCTACGAGCTTGTTGCTTGTTACTTTTAAGCTGTTTTCTGCGTTGTGAATTCGCATCGCGTTAATTCGCAGTTTTGTATTTGGGCCCTCAACTAACGTTAAGTATTTTTGTAGCATGTTATTTTAAGTCATGTGAACTCATGTGGCTACTAAACGCGCGAGGAATTCTGCTCGTGCCGTGCGTGGGCGACTCAACGCGCTCGGCTGCCGCGGCTGCGTCGTGTTTCCGCAGTTTATGTCGCGAGGGTACTAGGGGACCCGCTAGCCGCTACATGGCAGAAACAACTTCATGGCCCGATTGAGCCATAAATATTGGTTAACACCCGAGATTCCCAATACTTTGCGAAACCCTTAATACGTAGGTATAACACGTTTCCACTTCTGATCAAAATACAGACCTATCTACACTATATAATTATATCTACCTATTTCCAGTCTTCCAGCGGAGCACACAGGCATTCAATGTTTTTTACGAACTCTATATAGATAAGCAGGAGTTCCGCGCGTTGTAAATTGTGTCGGTATGCACTCGAACACGTAATCTGACGCAAATAGTAATACTTAGCAGCACTGAATTGCAACGGAGTGGTGTGTGTGGTGCGCCTAATTGCCGGCGACCGCTATAAATTGCGCAGGAGTGGATCCCGCCGCCCCGCGCCGCCCGCCCGCGTACTGCCCGGGCCGACCGAGCATAAATCTGCTCTGCCGCGCCGGGCGCTTAATGCAACCCGAGCCTCGCCGCCACCACGTGGCCCGAGTGGCCCGCCGACGCCACCCGAATATCACACGCGCGTTAATTACGGCAATTTGTCATAATGAACCCGAGTGGGGATATGTGAGATGAGTTCGGGATTCTATGGAGAAAATATGACTTTAAATTTTATACAAAATGGGGTCGTTCATCAAACAACTAGTCAAGACGCATTAACGTTAATTAGTACGAAGATAACTTATAGGTGAAATTCAGTATGTTCAGTATAAAAAACCCAACTTTCAAGTCTTGCATATAAAGTAGAATGTGTAGTAGGTAATAAACCCTCATGATAAGTGCAATAGAGGACTCGTAAGAGGTTCTGACGCCACTGCACAATGCACGTACTGCTCGGCACTGCACTATCTTACACGTCGGAAGCAAACGCACTCACACACATGAGCTGTATTCACACACAGAAGCTCGCAGGTCAACGCAGGTCGACTTTGGTACACAGCGTTTATGCAGTTGGCTAGTGCGAAAATAGGCACTAGTGCCACTAGCGGATGGCGATTAAAACCAGAATGTTGTACCAAAATAAGTTTCCATGAGCAAACCAATGATGATCATCTATCTGTGGATCTTTATTAACTCTACAGCTACATCTTACTCTGGTTTAGCTGTGTCGTACGAGGATCTTAAACCGTGTATATTAACCAAAGGCCTCATGAAAGACATTTGCTCCGTCGAACCAGGGTAACACCATCCGATAGCGCTTGTTACGAGGGCCGCAGCGCATAAACTGGTAAAATATGATGCGTCCGAGATGCGCCACCGTTGTCCGTACTACTACATGAAGAGGAAAAGACATAGAAGGCCAACTACTGAAATCCTTCAATAAAATACTTAATTTATTTATTATTGAACAGAATTGCTGAACGATTTAACAAAATGGTGAGATAAGCACCAGTGTATACTTTCGTCTTAATATTATAGTTCGGTTCGCTGTGTTACCGGCGATTCAACCACACTATGGAGCACACAACCCGTTGTGTGCTCCATGAACCACACGTATGAAAACCACTATCACACCGACCACCGGACCAGGCGGGCCCCGCCCGGGCGGTTGTCATACTTATAAATTTCGCTACAAAAACTGCTACTACGAAAACCACTGCTACGAAAATCACCGCTATAAAAACCACTACTACGAAAACCACTACTACAAAAATCGCTGGTACAAAAACCGCAACTACGGAAAAGGGTGCTGCGAATGTCAAATTATTACCATGGAAGTGTTGGGGACATTACGGATACGTTTTGGCCAGTGCGGCTATATTTTATTCATTGTAATTGTGTAAAAATACACGAGTACCTATGTTATCGCACAAAGTATGCAGCTGACCTTCTGCGAGATGGTGGCGCGTGTCACAATAAAGTGTGCGACAGACGGGCGGCCTCGCATCGCCCTGTACACTCTACATGCAAAACGCATCACAACCCCGCGCTTATGATTTTAGCGAACATGCTAAAAATGGCCGTATGAAGTGCACTTTATGTTACCGCGAGTGCGTAGGACGAGCGCTCTAATAATACAGTAACTTGTAATAACGGGCTACGGGAACGCTCACAACATACCTACTATTATATTATCTGCTCTAAGAACTATAAAGAAAACAATAAATAATATATTTCTACTTCTACACGAGCATTTGTCGCATTACTTATCTATATTGAGTACTTTTGGTAGTATTTTTATAACCAAGTGCCCAGGTATTTAACAGGTACCTATTTATCTAAACAAGGCAATAAAATTATAAATAATATCAAAATCTGTAATGGTTAAAATATTTGACGATTAATTAAATATATCGCTATAGTTGCCGGTTTTCCTGTAAATCAATAAGAAATATCATATCACAGGAATTTCCAAACTGAAAAAAATATTTACCAATTAGGGACAGTTCTATACTTACCGCGTATTATGGTCGATAAGCTCGCGTCACGTATTTCATGCGCTCACGTTAACTTGTGTGTAATCGTTAATAAGAGCCATTGTCATTACTGACACAGTTTTGTCGCAACGATAGTGTTTCAATAAACGATATGTTACGAAGGCACTGTGGCAACACCATCTGAAAGCGTTATATTTGCCGTCACTATCACTCTTAGGGTATTGTAATAAGATGCATAATGGCGGGACACGCCAGCGTATGGCAGGTAGTGGTGGGTGCGAGTTACGTGCTGTATCAGAGGCGCGCGCGCAGGGCAGCGATAGGGGCGCGGCAATCGTGTGCCTATCAACTGTATCGTTTCACGAAACACTCGATAACACGTGACACTTGTATGTAATACACTGATGTTGCACCAATACTTCACCTGTTCACTCGAAGAACACTTATCCACAAAAGAAGTCTGCAATATCATTCTTCATAAACACATATCTACTACAACAACATTGACAACAAAATTATTGACCTTATAGTATTACCTAACCAACCCACTCCATTGACGTTAGTTGGTTTTTAAAAAAGTTTTGAGTATCGTGCCTACTTAAAACAATCGGGAATTGTGCGGTATGAATTGACCATAAAATAGAACTACTAACATTAGTAGGTACACATGATAATTTCGAACAATGTGTTTTCTTCAGAACTATAATTTACACACCATTGTCCATCAATGTGGCGACGCTTGGGGAGGACTATGTCCAGCAGTGGACGTCTTTCGGCTGTAATGATGATGATGTCCATTATTGGATTTTCTTCTTCTTCTGTCCTTATTCCATGTTACTTGGGGTCGGCGCAACAAGTTTCCTCTTCCATACCGTTCTGTCCCCCGTCTCGCTATCACGGACAAGGGGAGGCAGTGATATTCTTTCATATCTCTGCTCACACAGTCCATCCATCGTTTCTTTGGCCTGCCCCTCCCTCTAAATCCTTCCACATTAATAATTATAACTCTTTTAGTAACATGCGTTTCATCCTTCCTCATCACATGACCATACCAGGACAAACGGTTTCCTTTCAACTTTTCTGTCACTGGCGCCACTTTCAAACTTCCTCTAATACACTCATTTCTCACTTTATCCATTTTCGTCAGTCCGCACATCCATCTCAACATTCTCATCTCTGCTACATGCAATCACTTTCCATCCATCTTTTTCACAGTAGTTTCTCACTTGTAGATTTTGCCCTTTAACTTGAGTCGGACTTGGACTATCTGTGGTTCGCAAGTTGTTCCATGGGTGACCTGTCACCATTTTATCAATCCTGAGTTGATCCCGTGCCGTTCATCTCGGTCTACCTGGCCATCACCTTGGGCATGCCACCCTAGGTATCGAAAGTCAAGAAATTTTCTATTGTTAAATAAACAGGCATAATAATGCCACCCGACGATGTAATTTATTTGTTCACTATCAATATAATTATAAATTCCCTCTTACAACCTGATTTAAATATTATTTAACTTGGTTCGGCTGTGGGATCCAGCGGTCAAATTATTAGATGGCAGCTGGCAGGGTTTTTGAGCAAGTATATTCAGGGCGAAAAGTTGATAGCTGAGTAGGTGTGGCTTGCCGAGGATATTTCTAAAAAGTTTCAGGGATCTGTTTACTGATTTTCAAAAAATACACTTAACTTGCAGGGACGTTCATTTTTAGTTGACCGGGTATAGCTTAAAGAAAAATGACACAAACATTGACTATTTTGGTAAATTTTTAAAGTCGTCGTTCCCTATTTCGGACTTACTTATGTCATTTTGATTTTAAATATCTTTTTGCTACTCAGCTATCCACTAAATAACCCGAATGCCTGCCCGAAAACCTTGTCAAATCTATAAATAAAATTGGGTGCACAAAATTAAAACTATCGTTGTAGTTATTGTTGAATCGAGCTAATCATGGTCATGATTACTATGATAAGTAGGACTATCAGCTGATAGGTTTGGTAACCATTTAATCATCATTGTCAGCCTTTTAATGTTCCCTTTGCTGGGACACGGGGTTCCTCTCTGTGAGAGAGGGATATTTAAACGCCTTGATGAAACTTGAGGAAAATAAAAGGGGCTACATTATTGTTACTTATGTAATCCTGAAATAGAGTTTAGTAAGTACGTGCACATTTTTTTTTTATCCGTGGTGCTAGGCAACAGGACTTATCCCAGTTGTACACGACCCTTTGTGCCTATTGGTCTTGTTTGTTCTGTCTCCTGCTTGATACGGAGGGAAGTGGAAATTTGTGTTTTTCTTACTCCTCCATTTTCTTTTCTGATTAATTTCGTTGCGGGATCCAAGACAGTTAAATTCATTCTCCGGGACTTCGTCAAGCTTCATTGCCTCGGCGCTTTTCTGGTGGTCGCCACTGTTGATACTGGCTTTCAGGAGTTGCAGTGGTTTGGGAATAGTGCGGTGGGATTGTCCTAAAAAAAAAAGTACGTGCACACCGGGAACTACATAATACAAAACAAATGTGAGTGTTGTTGACAGCCTGAGGCCTGGCCTGATTGGGTTTACCTCATGATATGCTAGCACTATTCTGAGCGCACGAGTACATAGATTTGCGTCAATAGCGCTCGATATGATAATTTGACGTCAAACTGCTTCATATATTATATACCTATTCGTTAATTAATTGTTTTCTTCGCGGTTTACACAATAACTGAGATAGTTGGTTAATTGAACATTTACCTCAATTGTTCTCCGAAGAGCGAACATTATGTAATCCTCAATGTTTAGAGGAAGAGTACGTCGGTTCATATTGAACTGCCAGCTGAACTAAGATATATAAGTGTTAAAAATTCATCCCAAGAGTCAAGACGTACGACTTGAGACTTCCCATAGATTTCAGCTAAAACTCGGAAAACGAGCGACAGAGGATAATAAGTTATTCAATAAAAACAATCCACGTTACATGATATATTCTAATTCTATTCCTTTGTTTGGTTTTCCTGTTAAACCAAAACAAATTATGCGTTTCAATTCACCCATTAAATAACCTTTCCTGTCGCCAACATCCTTTTATTATCATCTTTTTAAAACTAGAGACCGAATCTCGCTAGTTTTGTAGAGTGTCCTGTTATACGAGTAAGTATTTAGGGTGACACGTAAACCTAAATAATAATGATCATTACAACCTAGGGGCATCGCAAATGACTATCGCAGATGTGATGGTTTGCCATCACAGGCAAAAGCTGAAGTTTCCCGAATGTCAAAAATTAATCCGGTGAGCTTTCGAATCAGAACACAGAAACGCTGCTTGACAGCTGGAACAGACATTATGATAGAACGCCCCAAGATGAGCTTCACAAACTCTAGGTTTCTACCACCTCAAATTCTTGCCCAAATATGTTAGGGTCGGCTTGTAGTCTAACCGAATGACTGCCTATCAGAACTAAACAACCCAGTAACTGGGTAACACGATACTCCTTGGCAAGACTGGTGACAGATTGCCAAGCTTCTGATTATGTGTAACGACTGTTAAAGCTCTTCAAATGAAAGCCGAGACCAGCGGCTTAACGTTTTTGAGGCAATGAGTACCCTCGACATGTTATGATAGACCATCCACGGCGAGCGTAGCCTATCTTTGAAGAACGGCTGTATTACATAGCCACGACCTCCTATCATAAAATAAAAACCATGTTTTACTTTATCTAATGTGGTTCCCTTGTGCAGGTGCGTGTGATGCGCAGCGGCTGAGCGGCGAATAAGCTAGCGGCAGCGCGATGTTCGGGAGCGGCGGTGGAGTGGGCGCGGGCTACAGCGGTGGCGGCGGCGACTGTGCCGACGGCTACGGGCTGGGCTACGTGGCGGGCGGCGGGCGCCTTCAGCAGTACGCCGCGCACTTCGCGCCGCACCAGAACGTCTGGCACCACCATCACCCCACGCACCATGAGACATACGGTGAGTCTTCAACCACGCCTCAGGCCGGGACTCCACCAAAGCGGAGATGTGCGGAGAAGTCTAAAGCGGAGACGAAAGATGTGGGAATAACGAAATTCTATTGGTTGTGTAAAAAACATCTCCTCCCCGCTTTGGACTTCTCCGCACATCTCCGCTTTGGTGGAGTCCCGGCCTCATCTGTACCATCACCTATGTCCCTGCTAACCTGTGACCATCTCTACACCACCTTATGCACCACGACGAGACTTAATACAGTGAGGACATTGAGTACCTACAACAACACGTCATAATAACTTGCTGCTTCTAAGTGGGCTTCGGTAGGTACACCTAAACCAGAAAAAGTTCTTCTTCTTTGTCGTCCCCTCACACCTCACCTTTTCCGGTGGAAATTTTCTTTATACCGACAATTTTTCTTGTCTCTCTGTCGCTGTACATTCTTCATACAGGCAATTTGTGGGCTAGGGATCATGAAAATTAAAATAAATCGTTAACAATTCTCAACATCCGAAGCATATCCGGACCAGACCATCACAATTGCAGTGTATCAATAATATATCTATTTTTGTCATCTGCATATATAGCCTATCTCATTATTATTATAAATACAACTTTTAGTGCAGCAGAGTACTTACATGACCAGTACAATATATAAACGATGAGTACATTCTAAATTCATATGTCCATAAAGAAACTGCTAATCAGTATTTAAACTAATCATATTATTAAGGTTAAAAAGTTTTTATAAACAAGCGTAGTCACGTGCGTGCGGTAGATTGCTTTGTCAATAGAACAATACAATTAGTGCATGAGACAAATAGAGCGATGTGTCGATAAGGTTATAAATAACAAGTCAACTATGATGAGTCAACGTTAGCATTGAACTGATAAGGGAGGAATTCGCACGTCGCTCCGATCACTGCCTTTGTCTCCCCTCTGATACGCTATCACGCAGAGATACTGGTTATGATGCTACGGCTATTTTTATACTCATAGTCATCAATGTATTGCTATAGAAATGATCTGTGTTATAAATGTTTTGTTATGTACATTAAATATTTTTTTAATAAATAACAAACAATCTGAATGAACGAGTGAATACGCACCCAGCGTAAATGTCATGCCTCATGAGGTAAAATGTTTGTATTTATAAAACGGGCATAGGATCAAATAAATTCTATTAGCTCAGCACTAATAGAGTAGAACAAAAAAGCTGTGAACCACAACCGTTCTCATGAATGAAACATTGCAAATATGAATGGGACTACCAGGAAGAAAGCTTCATGCGTAAAAAGAGTAAACAATAGCGTAACACTCGCTATCTCGCTCAGATGACACAGCACAATTCCCCACGAAGTTCCAATTCATATAAAATGTTATAGGAAAAAAACTGAATAACACAGTTACCAAGAATTATCCCTATCAGTAAGTTAACAATAACTGAAATTCTATTATTAACGTGAATAATTGCTAACTCGCGGCGATTGACGCTCGAGGATAATGAGTGAACTAAGATGGGATTTACCCAACTACAGAAGTATTAGGAGGGTTCGTAGAGCACGTACACACGGAGCAGACAGGCGGGAGCGGGACACTACAGCGTACAGCTGACTGAACAGAACCAGGTCACTGAATGAATGACCCCGCCACTCTGAACTGTCATCGGAAACATTTGCTTGGCAATGACGAATACATATTTGTAGGTAAACTTTAGGTAATTGATCGGTGATAAAAACCAAGTTTTCAGAAAATTATAATATCCCAATAAGCAGTTTTGTTTGGATTATTTGTTATCTTCTTTTTCCTGATAATGAACCTACCAAGACTTGTGCCTACAGCTACAGAGACTTGGTCCAAACATCCGTAAAGAATAACTTAACGTTAATAAACAAAATACGAACAGAGATAAAATGTTAATTACAAAGTATTTGATAACGGCGCATTGTCAGATAGTTGTTATCACTAATATATTTAACATAATTGTGCGTATCTTATCGTGTGCCGCCCGGGCTCGGGGTACTATAATTGATCGTTCGATTTAATTGTACCTATTTATCGACATTTTAAACTAATGTCACAATCTTTGCTGAGTAAATCTGTCCCGATCATGCGGTGGTCCACTGGTGGCTCGTGGCTCGTGCGTCGGTCACTATCAGTATTTACTGGAAGGCTGAAACCGCAGAGTGATTCAGTATCGTGAGCCCATTCCCGCGATATGATTTTCCCTTAAGCAGGATAAACGACTTGTTTTTGTTTGATGCGGAGAAGTCCGCTGCGAGTGACGAGCGATAGCGAGGACTTACACAAAGTTACAGCATGCTCTGATGATGCAAGGGAAAATATAAATATAAAATGTGATGGCAATAATTACCTCACTAGGTATTACCAAATTTAGCATACTGTATTAGTTCGTATGGGTACGTACTGATAGCACGGTATCAGTTGCACTCCCTATATAGATCTAATTAAAGTCAGCGTGTATGACCCCCTTTAAGTGTGTGTTTGCTAATTAGCACTAAAGGCTTTAGTGCTAATTAGCAAACACAATAGAAAATCAATTGTCTTGGGAACCAAATATTTCCAAAAGGCACTCAAGGGGTTAACCCCGTTCTTCTTCTTTTCGTGTGAGGATGTCGCCATCTCTGCTGTCAGAATGATCACCCTGCAGGACATCGACTTTTATGATTAAATTCTGCTACACAGAACGAATTCCTAAATTATAACCTACAGATCTGATTCGCTTTTCCTCAATATCTACATGACCGTAGTAGCGATTATCAGTAGTTCAATTTGATTACCTACCACAATGAGGTAATACATATTCGTTTTAAGCAATTGTATTTCGGTCAACTTTACATGTCTCTGGCCTTAAGCATTTTACCTGTACCTAAGATCGAGAATTGTGTTACAAGGTATATTTATTATGAAAATAATTATGCCTCAAAGTTTCTGAATTGCGCTGCCGACGTAACGGCAGAAGGCTGTCGTGAATCAGCGGCGATAAGCGCACGCGCAGCGTCGGGCTCGCGCAGGGAGCGCGCGCCACGGTCAGTCCTAGCGTGACCCCTGACCGCGGAGGTCGCGACACTCGCAATACAATTGTCACTCATTAATCAATACAAACATATCAAGTGCTATCTCGAGTACCGACACGGATCTGACCAACTCACGATGGAAGCGATGCAACTACCCGCGAATTGGTTACAAAACATGGCGCTGCTAGCAGGTCCGTCATCTAATCATATATTATCTGTTTATCTTTAAGAAATTCTAATTTTACTATTATCTGTGGTCAATTAGTGCACACTTGTCAATATTTAGTAAAGTGGTACTTGAGACGAGCGAACTGGAGTTGTATTTATGTACCTTCAATCGAAGTGATCTTTTTAATGTTTTGTTCACAAGTTTTTGACAGTTGTTCTTGAAGTTTCAACCTACTCAAATGCATTAGTGCTGCTTCGTTCCAATAAATAATGGACATATTATTATTAAACTCATCTAAATATTGTCGGTTGGCCCTATCATGTTCTCGACGATTGGCCCTTCATATCATATCTTGGAAAGCGGTATTCAGAGTTATAGAGGTTTAAACTTGTGTGATAAGTTTTCCTTTTTCCTTGTAGTGTGTTCTGAAATTTGTTGTCATGTTGTGTAACTGTTGTGTTCTTTCGCAGCGGGCGGCGGTGGCGTGAGTGGCGTAGGTGGCGTAGCGGGGGGCCTGTACTCACAGAACATGGTGATGGGCTCCTGGTGTGCTCCCTACGACGCACTGCAGAGGCCCACAGCTTATGGTAACCATCTCCTTATTACTACACCTGGTCATGTTTCTACTTGCAACCAGCTTCCATGAAAGTTGCTTCACATTGCTGATACCGAGATAAAATGTGATTAGACACTGGATCGCGCCCCGCAATATAGTAATTAAGGCATAGCACGCACTGCGAATTTTATTCACGCGAATTATTTTCCGCGTGAATTTTTTAGTACTATTTGAGCGCGATTTTTTTTCCTCTCGTCACCCTATTCCAATATACCAAATATCAATCATGGGAATCCTACATTCACCCGATTCTAATTTGTACCTTCCCTCTTAGCTGAACAATCATCTTACAATAATAGTTCACCATAAAAATGTTTTCCTTGACCTGCCCAAGGAAAAAATGGATGGGTTCCATGTTTTCGTTGGCCAGGTCAAGGAAAACATTACTTACCTATCATCATAGATTTTTTTTGTTTGTGTTCTGTGTGTAATTATATTTTATGTATCCCATAGGTACCTATATACTGCTTGTAATACCGTATTTTCATCATAAAGACTTCTTGATGAGTAATCTTGTTATACACAGATACTTATCTGTCATTTGTTATTGTTATTTCATAGATAACTAATCATGTCTGAAGCACAGTTGTGCTAAATCGTAGTGGAAGAACAGTTTCTTTGAATCAGTGGGAAGATTTTCTGTTTATAAAAGATAACCGTCTTGAGCTCTAGACCATAGAAATTGCATATCGCTACGATTCAGAACAACTATAATAATAATTTCATGTGTCACTAATATCAGTCTATCTAATGTAGCTCCTAGTCTGACATAACATCGTCACCGTATCTTGTGATTAATTAATATATTTCCCTAATGATGTTCTCAATATTTAGTAAATTCATTGCCTCGACGGTGGAACAATACAGTTAGACTCATTGTATATTAATAAAATGTATTTGGTTTCGACCCGGAGTCTTCTCATCGTCAATAACAGTTAATTATAGGGAAGTTGTACTTAGATACCAACGGGACTACTCCAGTATTAAGGAAATCGTAACGTTTATGATTAGGACTAGGAGGATAACCCCTCTGGCTAACCGCACAGCACAAACAAAGACGCAGGATAAGGATCTTGCTCTTCCTTTTTTTACAGAATATCTAGTTTAGTCATCATCATAATTTCAGCCGAAAGACTGACATAGGTCCACTGCTGAACATAGGTCCCAATTGACACCATATTGACCGGCCCCGTGCGTCTCGCAACCTTAACCAAATCATCAGCTCACCCATTAGGAGGCCTTCCAACTAATATGAAAAAAGGAAAACTCGTTTTCACATTTTAATATGTAGAAACATAGTTAGATCACTCCTTTTTGATAGTACCGTACCGAAATCATCAGGAAACCCATTTTTTTTAATCTATAGACTTCATGTAGGTAAAGCCAATGATAACATAAAGTATATTTAGTGGCTTATTGATCAGCATTGTTCATCGCAGAAGACAATAACACGTGGTTGAGGTCAGAGGAACGATAGTGCGCTGATTCACAACTCGCGGGCAGCCCAGGTTTAATATAACTGCTTTTTCATACACGATACAGTACTGATCGATAGTGACTCGTAGGGTGTGGTCAGGGAATAGCG
Source organism: Orthosia cruda (assembly GCA_964057195.1). Lineage (NCBI taxonomy): Eukaryota > Metazoa > Arthropoda > Insecta > Lepidoptera > Noctuidae > Orthosia > Orthosia cruda. The sequence continues at coordinate 35,912,415 of OZ059825.1, read as the reverse complement.
TCCCTTGACAGACAGATAAGCATTGGCTACAAGTTTTAAACAGAGATTTAAGGCGCTCCATTTAGGCATTTGTTGTAAGCCAGTGATATATCTTTGTCCACAAGGACTTTTGGTTTTATTTGAGTTAAGGGCAGATCTGATTGATTGTCCACCTAATTTCCAACAAAAAAAATTGTAGCTGCTGAAAAGAAAACTTATTTACTGTAAAACATAACGCTGAAAAGCAATAACTTCTAGTATGTGGTTGTGCTTCATATTGCAGTACCTGCTTGCCTCAACTCAACGCCTATGTTAGGATTATGTTATCAAAAACATTTCCATGACAGTTTCTGGGAACAACTGAAGTTTACAAGTGTTTGCGTGTGAAAGATTTTCTTCACTTACAATATCTTGCTAAAGGTACTGCACCCCAGGAGATTACAGTGTTTGAAGTACTTACAAATTCCAAACAACATTGATCTTACGTACAACCAGTATGAGTTATATTGCACCTACTTTGATAATTTAATTCAGATAAATTAGGATTCTAATTAAGTAATTATAATTTATGGGTTTTCCTCGATGTAAATTTTCAGTATTTTCCTACTTATTTAAGTAGCTTCTATTAAGTAGGGCGTACCTACTTGCTGCAAGTGCTTTGGGTGCTATATAAGTACTTGAGAACAAATAAGGATAATTCATCAATGTCTAATCAACATACATACATGGGTAGTAATTATTATCGACCGCTACTCAAAGGAAACACGAGGTCTGATAGCTACCTATGTTCTTATTATCCTTATAATTTTATCGTAGTTAACCCCAAACAATGGATATTATTTATTGTTCGATAATCCAAAAAGGATTTCTGTAAAAGTTTCCTATCCTGTTGATATTAGGTTTGTTAATACTGTAGTAGGTACGGCTACATATCTGCCTTGCGCAAGTAACGACACACAGTTACTTATCTATAGGTAACTAAAGTTACTATAGCTGAACAAAGCGTTGAGTAACCACAAGTTACAAAAATAAGAGTGATTAAGTACTGTAGAGAATGGTCGTAGTTATTATATTGTTTGATGATGTTTTCACGAAGCAGACAAAATCAGTACCTCCAAACCCAAACATATTTTGAGAGGTTGTAGAATGCCATCTTTCAAGTATGCAACCAGTTCGACATCCGCACCGGAACAATTAAATTAAATTGGAATCATATAAATAAATTATCGAGTTTTTCGGGCAATTACGTGCGTTCAATTAGTGCGCGCTGTTAGCGAATGTATCGGGGTTAGCGCACAGATGCGAGCTTATCACCGGATAGTGATAACGCCTGATATTCGCAGAGCGGAGCGGCCTAATAACAGTACCTACTGGAGACTAGCTACGTGAGCAGGCGACCAGCGGGCCTGCGTAGCAGATACACAATTAGTTCATCGATAAGTTATTTATTCATAAAATACAGATTTTAGAAAACTGCCACAGCGTCTTAATTAATAGTTATCCTAGCGCTCGGTGTCTGTCTGGCCAAAAATATTTTCAATACTATTAAGATAAGGTTGTATAGATTTAATCTAGATACATTTACCACTATCATACTACGCTCCGAATCCGCGTATGGCGCGGTACGTTGCCGACGCACATACGGGTATTTGATACAAAAAACTGGCCAAAACCTTTTTTTTGGTAATTTTGGGTCAATTGTGCCTCCTAGTTATTTTTCATATTAATTTTAGTATAACCCAATCATTTCTATACCCTTTTCTCCAAAGGGACTTACGTGTGAAATAAAATCGAAATAAAATAAAACATTATTTTCTATTTCAAGCATTATGGTGATTTATTTGTACAATAACTAATAAAAAAAGCATTTAAAAATACACAATGATTTAAAAATAACGCTTACTTTTTACATAACCTTACAAAATACATAAATGAAAAGCTATGTACAAACTGTAACTGTTTTTTTTTCGAAAAAAACCTATTTTTGTTCAGAGGCTATAATTCATAGGGGCGGAAAGAGGCGGAAGGTTTTTTCTTTTGATATGAAATCTAGAAGGTTCAAAGAACACGATTATGTATAAACTTTAGCTTAACTATGTTTATCTGATACTTAATTTGACGAAGGAAACCTATTTTACGTGTTTTTTTTTGCATAAAAATACTCATGACTTTATGGTACAATTAAAGAATGAAAAAGTGATCCTAACAGTAGCACAATAGATTCAAAATAAAGTTCATACCTGTGCCTGAAGATTCCATGATGGTTTTTGGGGTTTGCACTAAACACAACAGTATGATTAGTCTTAAACAGCAATTGAAATTTGCGAGCGCCGAGAAAACAAACGTGTCACTAGCACAACAGATGAGTTCCGACTGACGTTGAGGGCGCATGGAGCGCTCTAGCCCCTTCTGGGTACCGGTTTCTTAATGAATAGAGTGTCCCATTGTTAAAACATAACAAAGGATAGCTGCGCGGTTACTATTGTAAAAATGACTTTTGGCCAGTTTTTTGTATCAAATACCCGTATGTGCGACGGCAATGCGCTCCGTATCGCTCAATATCGTTATTGTTATTGTTCCACCTTCTCGGAAGCGATGCCCAACATTGTTGACACGGCAGCGCCCGCTAAGGCTTGGTACTGTATGTGACCCTGGCTAGGGGAACTGATAGCGGTTGATAAAACGTCTATCATTGTCTTTCCTGTATATATAAGACTACATACTTATAATAAGTTAATATATAGCTTCCATCATCTTTCGCTGCTCGGATCTTCGCATCATTGTTCGTCTAACCCTGCTTCTTTAGTGTCCGCTCCCAAGCTTTATTTAGTGTTAAGGTGTATTAAGGCGTCCGCTAGCAACCCGCACTGACCTGAGCGTGCCACAGATGGCGTGCTGGAGATGTACGAGGAGGGGCGCGAGTGCGTGAACTGCGGCGCCAACAACACGCCGCTGTGGCGCCGCGACGCCACGGGCCACTACCTGTGCAACGCGTGCGGCCTGTACCACAAGATCAACGGCGTCAACCGCCCGCTCGTGAAGCCGAGCAAGCGGCTGGTGAGTGTGCCCGACATATAGTAACGCGCTCTGTTTGCGAACAGGTGCCGACGCAGACCTACTCACCCGCTTCTATAAGGAGGGCACCGTGCAGAGATGGATGAGTGTGGAGGGCATGGCCAGGGGCATGAAGAAGGTGAGTCGGTGGCGTGTAGACTAGTGCATGCCCCCTACCGCCCCGCGTCTAGCGACCAGCACGCTCGCGGTTCCTGTAGATATCCTTACTTTTCGGGCTTTGGCGAGTGTTAGGAAACTACACGCTACCGCTCCCTACTTCGAGTGTGCCGCTTTGTAGCACTCCGCTTGCACCGTTACAAATGTACCCACCCAGTACTATCACCTCCCGAATCGATCACCGCAGCCTTCCATTATTAACGATGGAAGTAGATAAACGTATCGAGCCGAGATAACTAATCGATCAGTAATTGCATGTTACTGAGCATGGCGGTGCGCGGGCGCAGCCAGTGTTACACGTGACGTCACGCGGTAACGAGACGTCGCGTCGCGGCAATCAGCTGGCTGACCGGCGGCAGATAGTGGCTGATAGCGCGCAGTAACCGCGCCCGCGCCTCGTGGTAACACTATCGCGCGCAAGGCGCACTGGACTTTATCGATGAGCCACACTCATGCCGGCTAGTTATCTCGGCGCGGCGCACACACGCAGATAGGACAGGCCTCGTCCAATGAGCGGCGGCCCCGCCTGCGCTCCGCGGACAATGCAGCTCGTCGCGCATGCGCACTGCTATGTGCTGCGTACAAGATGGCGGAGCGCATGGCATTGCGCACTCACTGACAACGGCTCACTGGACAAGCCCTGTCTCTTGTAACAAGTCACTGGTGGTGGAAGCTGTAACAATGTCGTGCATGTGACGGGCTTGGGTTTTGTTTGTTCTATTTCCTTGGTGTTGGTGCTCTCCTTTACTGTAGTTGTTAAGCACGCTTCTTTTACTTCTTCACTTCGTTGTTTTTGGCATGTTTTATTACCTACTATCTATCTACAAGACACGTGTAAGCACTTTCGATTCTTCAATGATCAGGACTAGAGTCTAACTTAGGTAGTAACTATTTATGAAAAATTTAACAACAAAACTTAGTTTAGTTATCACCAGTAAAGCAGGTTCCATACAACCTACTCACATTCAGGCTATCTAAACTAATGAGGGTCATAAATTAGAAGAACGTCGACAGTCACATGTTTGGGAAATTAAACTAGCAAGGTCTTTGAGTAGCATCACCTTGATAGACACTTAAGTGCTACTAGTTGATAAGTACTTGACTGAAATGCTTATTATAATGTTTTCAGACTTTATACAATGTATCCGGACTTGTAAAATTAAAACACTCCACATAAAGGGGTTTTATCCTCAAACGTTTTTATTGCATTAGTTACTTCAAAAATACGCAGGAGTCATTTTAACTTTTTAAGGCAACAATAAAATAAACTAATTGGCTTAGAGCTGTGATTTTTTGTCAGTGTGAAAACCACTCAAATTCTTACAAAAAATCCACGAAAGACATGTATTTGTGTTTTCATTGTCCCTAAAAAAAATTGGCAGAATTTTATAAGCAAACAAAACTAGTAAAATTTCTTTAAGAAATTGACTTTTATGGCTCAATAGAAACATATCTTATGTTTTGTTTATATTCATATTTATAACATCAAATGTACGGCTCTGTGAAACCTAAGTCCAAAGTTATGGTTGTTAGACTATATGGATTTCGTGATAAGTTAGTAAGTCAGAAACTAACGTTGCTCTATCTTTGAGGATGTGGTGATTGCCTTAAAGTTTTATTACTACTATTAGTACAGACATATTGTACGTATAGCCGCAAACCTAAACTTTTCTCAAGAGAGTGTTCTTTAACTAATTTAACCGATCTATAATCACAATCAAATTATAATATAAAACAAGCTGAAACTAAATCTTAGTCTAGGCTCTTGACCTGTGCTCACACATTAACAATATTTATGAAAACTATTCATTCAAGAAATAATAAAATGCGGAATACAACACTTTGCCCAAGATAAAGAGACCTAGTCCAGAATCAGTCGTAGCTAGGGACACTTCCTTGGTGATGGTTACTTGCACGATTACTATTAAACGTATACGTCCGTAGCACTGTAGCACCAGCTAACACTATGATCCCCGCAGTCGGCCGCGCGGCGCCATGGCCAGTGCTGCACCAACTGCGGCTCGCGCAACACCACGCTGTGGCGGCGCAACAACGACGGCGAGCCCGTCTGCAACGCCTGCGGCCTCTACTACAAGCTGCATGGCATCAACCGGTACGTACCACTGCTGCTGCAACATCTTGATCAATAATACGTCCCCTCTGCATGACCAGTCGCTGCTGTGTAGATGTTTGAAAGAGTTACTCGGCGACTGGTTCCTGTGTTTTCGAGTGTAGGTATTTACCACAGCAGCTCTATCAAGATTTCATATTTGTAAATTGACGTAAATGATTTCTGGGGCTTTAACTTTCTCATCAAAATTTATAGCTATTTACAGTTATTAGAAAAGTACAAAAAAAGAATAGGCAATTTAAAATTATGTGCCTAGTATAAAAAAGTACAATGTCCGAAACTCAGTAAACGTAGATTGTATACCTAGACCTAATTGTAGGCACTCTGCTTGTAGTCACCATACTGTACCTGCCTGCCAACGATTACTAAAAGCGGCCTACTAAAACTCTTTTTTGAACTTTACCAGACCTCTAGCAATGAGGAAGGACGGTATCCAGACGAGGAAGCGCAAGCCGAAGAAGTCTGGCAACGGAGCAAAGCCGCCGCAAGACGGCAGCAAGAAAGATGACCACAGCTCGCCAGGAATGGACGGTACGAATCACCTACTACTACCTATATCTAAAATAATTGTTCATAAATTATTCTCAGTTTAAATAATCAAACTAAGCAATACCAGATCACAAGGCCTATGTGATGCATGCCTGAGCCACTGATTAGGTACACATATACAGAATTTAATTAAATGTAAATTGTTTCATTACAGATAGCAAACAGAGTCTCCCCGAGGTGCCGCTGCCGCTGACGCAGTCGATGTCTAGTCACAGCGCGCACGGCGCGAAGAGCCGCGAGCACGCCACGCCGGAGACATCGCCGCACCCGCACGCGCACCACGCGCTAGCGCACGCGGGCACGCAGCACGCGCACGCGCAAGCCGGCGGCCACCACGCGCAGTACCCGCTGGGGCTGGCTGGCGCACCCTTCCTGTCCAACCCGTCTCTGTTCAACATCAAGAGCGAGCCGTCGGGAGCCCCCGGCTATGACGCGTACCCACCGCACTCCGCGCCCGGCCCGCACTCCGCGCCGCACTACCACTCGCAGCAGCACTACCTGCACGCGTTACAGGTACGTGCAAGCACGAGCAGCGACCAGTTTGTCATTTATTGAAAAAATAGTAAGTGTACCTAACTGGCAACAGCACAATCCCACTGCCTGTGCCGTGCTAGCCCAATGTAAAAAAGATGCTAAGTATAGTAAAAAGTTAAAATATTCAAGTTAATAGTCATAGTTTTATCGTGACACGAGAGAAACTGCCGACAAATTGTTTTACAGTTTGGCAGAATTTAGGAGTGTAAACAGATTTTAACCGACTTCCCAAAAATGAGAGGTTCTATGTTCGACATTATGTTTGTCTTTTTTTTTATTGTGTATGTTCACCGATTGTAGACCGATTTTGAATATTCTTTTTTGTTTGAAAAAGTATGTTCCGGAATTGGTCCCACTTTAAATTGGTGAAGATCTGATAAAGAAGACGGAGATATACAACAGAACTCTTCAATAAATCACGGGAAATCTCTCGGGATTGCTGCAATTGCATGTCTGTTTATTGTTTATACCATTTCCTAACATCATGCCAGTACGCTCTTAGGGGTACGCAGATCTCTCATTTTACCGGTTATGTTCAAGTTTCATGAAATCTATTCTGGCGTTATAGTTACCTTACTAACTTGCCTATTAGGTAGGTACAACTAAAAAGTGAAAAATAAAAAAACTTTTTGCAAAAAGATACTACCAACTTCCAAATACAAAACTATAAAGTGAAAAATAACTTTATTGTTTGAAGTCGGTGTCCATAGCGCAAAAATATTGGTCCCTACGAAAGACACCGACTTCAAAAAATAAAGTTATTTTTCACTTTGTAGTTTTGTATTTGGAAGTCGGTAGTATTTTATTGCAAAAAGGTTTTTTATGAATAAATAAATTAATGGAGTATTACAAGCGTATTATGGCTATGGTACGGTACGAGTATTATATTTTTTTATTTGAGTAATTAGACTATTTCGTAGGCTTGCTACGCATTCGTAGGCTTTACTACGCAATCTTAGGCCGTGCTACGCATACCTACGTAGGCTGTGCTACGGAATCGTAGATAGATACCGCTACGCACCCGTAGGCAATGCTACGCAGCAGTTTTTATGAATCTAAAAATATTAAATTGGAAATAAATCATGCAGAAATGATCTTACCTATTAGGTACCAAATAGTTTTTTCGACTCTTGCCATAGACGTACCTATTTGCCTACTTACTGTAATTGTACTTTGAACGAAATGCGTTGTTTCTTGTTTCAGTACGGACTGGGCAACGGCGAGGAGGAGGAAGGCAGCGGCTTCCTGCACCAGCGCAACGTGACGGCGCATGCCAAGCTCATGGCGTCCACGTAGCAGCGCCCGCACGCGCGCTGAGCACGCTTCGCGTGACACGCCATCGACACGCCGCGTGACGGAGTACGCCATTACGGGACGCCGGCACGCGCACTGAGCAAGCCGCTATTGACGCACAACGTCACGTCACCGGCACGACGCGCAGGACCGCGCCTTTTCACAGTGAACAGACAATGGACTAGTCTTACGAACAAACCGTTCGTTTTGCGAATATGATAACACCGAACCTCAAGTGCAGTTCCTTACAAGTCTGCGTGAGTCAGGAGCGTAGGCGTCCACGCTCTGCGACAATTTATCTTAGTGACGCAACGCGAGCAGGCCAGCTCCGAGTCTATTCGTACTTATCGATATTAATAGCTATTTCAACTTCCATTAGTTAACTGATAATCGAAAAAACGTGTAGATTGTAATTTTGTGTTCCGATCAATCGAAAATAACATACCTACCTAGGTAGATAGTTGTAACATTTTAGGATTAGTGTTGAATTAATATGCTGGAGGTAGCGATGCATCGTAGGCTGTACCTAGTCGCTCTGAGGGCACCTTGCCATAATGACTGACACAATGGTAACGCAAGTATTAACTATTTAAATATTTTAACGTTTCGTTACATTTAAAATCTCAAAAACTAGTCTAATGATTCTCTGTTAGAAATGTTTTAAGAGTTGAGAATGGATTAAGATGATGAGTAGGAAACAACTGATATGATAGCTTTCAGGCCAGCGAACCGTCCAGTCAGCGCGGAGCCACATCTGTCCTGCTCGAGTTGCTTCTCGCTGCACCTCGCTGGTCTGAGAGTGATCTTACTAGTTGTGCTCCTGTGTAAATAAACCCACGTAGATATGTAGCTATTCAACTAAGATAAACAGTATTCACATTTCGCCACCTGAACAATATTAACAGCGCAACGTTAATCTGTTTACAGATAGGTATAAAACTAACAATCAGTAGCAGAAAAAAAGACTATAATTTTTATTGATGATACAGTAGGTAAATAATACTATATTATGTACCAAAAGTGTCATATTTTATTGTACCCATTGTTCTTCCAATCTTAAGAATTGTAATGCAAAAGTGCCTAGTTTTATTTTTTAGAAAATTTTAATATGAATAAACGTCATGAAATGTAACGCTCCTGTAAGTTTTTATTCATTGTTTTTAATAAGCTATAAACACACATGAGTAATGTGTTATAATATATTGTGAAAGAGTATATATCAGTGATCACGCGAGGCAATCCCACACAATAATGTGAGTTAGACTAATTCCTCTAGTCCAGTCTAGTTCGGTTGTTTTGTTCGGCCCGGACTAATGAGACTAATTTTGTCTCATTAGTTCGGTTATGACGACAAACTGAACTGTTGATACTAAATAAGATACCAATAGTCCAGTTAGTTATGTAAACATAAAATGAAACAGTTTATTTTATTTACTTAAAAGTTCTACGACGCGAGTACAAGGCTTATTTTTTGCTTTTTAGAGGTTTTGTGTAATAAAATGCAGATAACTTTTGAATGACTGAACCATCTTGCTATGATACTTTAATTTTTTTTTTACAATGAATGTCGTTTTAAATCATTAACCAAACTACAGAACAAGTCTCAACAGTTGGGTTTAAAGTCAAAACCACACTAATAATCAAAATTAGTCTCAGTTGTCCGTTCCCGAACAATACAAACAAACTACTGAGACTAGAGGGAAAAATAACCTAAATAAGTTTGAATAAATGGCATTTATTATACTTGTACATATTAGTTAGAAATAAAACTATTCAAATTACTATTAATGCAGTTTGTTTCAAATGGTCCAGCACAAATTTTATCACAGTATGTATGACATAGAGAAAAACTTTAGACTTATTATCAAAACACAACATTAACTTAAAATAATTCAACCATTGGCATTGAATAAATAAAATCTTTATATTTTTTGATAACAAGTCTCAAGTTTTTGACTAAATATAAACTAGAAATATATGTACAAAGTGGAAGTCTTTAGTATATTATTATTATAATAAGATGAAATATATAAGTGAGCGCACACCACTGTGTTTCTGTCCACCCCCCTCAGAGCTCGTACTCTTGAGAGAGCTTGGTGAGCGCGTCTCCTCCGAGACGGTAGTAACACCACTGCTCTTTGTTGGTCAGGTTCACTGCACCTTTGTTCTCATAGAATGTACGAGCAGGGTTCCAGTCCAGCACATGAAAGTCAAGGCGGCTACAACCACTAGAGGAAGCTTCCTGAAATTTATAATTATGATAATGTTTTCTGTAATAAACCCATTGTACCCAAAATAAGAAAGTCTATTGAATTAACCTTGGCAACAGCTTTAAACAGTCTCTTCCCCACTCCCTTGCGCCTCTGATTGGTGCGCACGTACAGGTCCTCCAACATCATTGAGCTTCCCTCCCACGTGGAGTATGTAGGGAAGTACAGCGCATAGCCCACCACGGTCTGGGTCATATCCGGGTGCGCCACCTCTGCCACCTTACACTGGAAAAGCGGAGGCTCCTTCTCAAACCCATCGCGTTGTAGCTCTGAAATGTCATCGATGTGTAGTTAGTCAGTTTTATCATAGCTAACCTTAGTTTGTAGGAATCAGTATTATCTACAATTTTTATAGTATACCTTTAACCGTCATTTTAGGTCCTTTAGGCATGTTCTCGAAATCAGCAAGCTCCTGATAAATAGTGAAAACTTATAGAGCTGAATGTAGGGACATTTATAAAACATGCATCAAAAAAGTAAAGTTTGTAACCTGTATCATTTCAGCTATTGCCAACATGTCCTCTTTAGTTGCAGTTCGAATGTGTACTTCATTATCAGTGTATTTTTCAGCCATTCTTAATATTTAACTTATTATAGGATAATTTATACAAATTCAAAATGATCTCGATAATTTCGAAAAACCCTCTGTCATACGATTTGATTTGCTAACCAGTGTTGCCAGACTTGTTGAGCCTTAAATCACCCAAAAAAACATACCAAGTAGCCCAAATACGCCCAATTATAATGCAAACTAGCCTAACATCGCAGTTTTAGTGTTGATTTGATTTGACCAACTTCAATACAAGAAGAATTCGATCTAACACTATTTTTTTATAAAATATATCATTTATAATCCTTGTCATGAAATTTAGTTCATATTACCAGCAAAAAAAAAGGTGAGAATATACAAAGAAAAAAAAATACCTACATAGTTTCTAATTTCTTTACAAAATGCCTGTAAATTATGATGATGAATGATTATAATGGCTCACTTTTAATAATGTTCAATAAATTTTCATGGTTTTCCCATTTATTAAACACAAGACGACCACTATACACTAAAACCACGAGATATTCTTCGAAACTTTAATTCCAATTATTATGTTGTAGCATACCTAATAGTAAATTGGTATTCCTGACATCATTCAACACACTATAAGGTAATGGCAACTTTATTTCGTTAGCCACAAGAACCACGGTTATTGATCCTGCTTAAAACATTTCCCTAATGTCGCGACTGAAGTATAAACAAAAATAATATTAGCAGTAATTTTCGTCGTTTCTCAGATAATGTTGAATTAAAGTTAGACAGTCTAACCTTGAAGTCGCCTAAAATCGCCCAATTATTTCTAAGGTAGCATATTTGGCGACTAGTCGCCGGTCGTAAAAAATGATCGCCCCGCCGAGTAGCTTCCGAGTAGCCTTTATGGCGAAATGTCACATAATCTGGCAACACTATTGTGACTGATCAGTCCAGACCATAGATATAGTATGTATACTAACAAAAAAAACTAAATCTATGGTCCAGACTCCAGAGGCATACGTAGTATCATCATAAGTAGTCCAAGGGCGGATTTAGGGGGGGGCACGGGGGCACGTGCCCCCCCCAGACGGTATTTTGTGTACTGTGGCGATTCCATCACAGTACATACTTAGAAGCAAATCAAATTATCAGAGTTGTTAAAATATATGAAGAAAAACCGGTCAAGTGCGAGTTGGACTCGCGCACCGAGGGTTCTGTACAAACCTCAGCTTAAAGGTAATATAGACCTGAGTATTTGATATGCATTTCAATTTAATACCTCTACGCGTTCATGAGGAAAGAGGTAGTAAGTTTAAAATTATTAAAATATTTTTATTATATGATGTAACTAAAAATTTACGGTTTTCGCAATTTATCCTTTATCTGTGCTATAAGACGTTGCTTTGTATGAAATTTCAAGGTTCTGTGTTCACGGGAAGTACCCTGAAGGTTTTGATTCCCTTGCAAGTGCGGAAAATTTGCGGCATAAACGGCTGTATATGTTGATTCGTGTTGGTTTAAAAGTCTAACTTTTCACAGCTTCAAGGGACAGTAGACTTGAGTATTTGATATAAATTTCAGCTTGATACCTCCACGCGTTCTTGAGAAAACTTTTCGAGGTACGGCACCCTAAAAATAACCAAGAAACTATTCACCGCTGCACAAGAGGATGTCTTCAAGGTTCTAGACTGGAGAGGGCTAGGCATCAACGTCAACGGCGAGAACATCACTCACCTTCGGTTGGCCGATGATAAAACTGACATGGAGACCATTGAGGACTCCAGTACAACGCTTGATGACCTCAGTAGAGCTTCCAAAAGAGTGGGTACAAAAATGAACATGGACAAAACCAAGGTGCTGTTGAACACCCATGTCGCACCCACTCCTATCAAGGTCGGTGAATCCACAGCCGATGCCGTGGACGACCATGTCTACCTGGGACAAACGGTCCAGTCTAACTAGGCTAGGCAATTCCAACCTCGAGAAAGAGGTCAACCACCGAATCCTACTTGGCCGGGCAGAATTCGGGAAGCTGCGCGGTATCTTCTCTTCCAATTTACCACAGTATCTCAAGACGAAAGTCTATGACCAGTGTAACACACACTTATGACCTATGGCTTCGAGACGTGGTCGATTACAATGGGCCGCTGAAAGCTTACAGTCACCAAAAGGGCAATGGAAAGGGCCAAGCTCGGAGTATATTTGCGTGATTGAATCAGCAATGTAGAGATCCGCAAGAGAACCAGGGTTACCAACATAGCCCGAAGAATTGCCAAACTTAAGTGGCAGTGGGCAGGTCACATTGCTCGCAGAACAGATGGCCGATGGGGCAGAAAAGTTTTGGAGTGGCGACCGCGAACCGGCAGACGTTGCGTTGGAAGGCGTCCCACCAGGTGGACCAATGATATGGTGAAGGTTGCGGGGATCCCCTGGGTGCGGGATGCACGGGACCGATCTATGTGGCTATGGTTGGATGAGGCCTATGTCCAGCAGTGGACGTCTTTCGGCTGATATGCTGATGATGATGATGAACTGAAAGAACATGAGTGAAACTCTTGTCTTTCATAAACCTATACATATTTGAACTTGTACAAAAAATCATGAAGTTAATATTATATCAAATATTATATCAATACTTCAAGTTTATATCTGACAGTTATTGTTGATTTTTTTGCCCGTCCGCCCCTTGTGCCCCTCCCAGAAAAAAATCCTGGATCCGCCCTTGAAGTAGTCTGTGGTAGTCTGTGCCAGAGGCTTAGATTAGTCACAAAGTACATAAGCGGCGGTGCTCCGCAGACAGAGAGTCCACTACGAACAAAGCGCCATTTTGAACGCACACATTGACATTACGATTTTACAGGGAATAATGGGCAATATTGGACCGAGCTCAGTCGCGGCTGTCGCGAGTACTTTGTGCGGGAGTTTGTCACGTCATTCATACATAAAGTAGGTACTGTGGGGATGTGAGGTTGCATTGGCTGGCTTACCAATATTAATTGTTACAGACCGAATATACTTTAAATTAATTCAATATAATTTAAATTCGTTATTTAATTATTTTGATGTGAAACATCTATAGGCGCACGTGAGACCGATTTCTGGCGTGGCGACGCGTCGCCACGCGCAATCGACTGTGCGTTTCTCTCTCACTAGATCCGGCGTTAAGCCATCTCTTTCGCTCCACTGAGCTCGGATACCTATAATGTATACTCTGTTTATTACAGTACTCATAACCTGTGTTTTTCTGGTAAATAAATCATTTTTCTGTTCTGATAATAAAATGTCTGACCGTGATAATTTAGAGAGTGGAAGTGATCAGCCTCCTGCAAAGAAAGCAAAATCAGTTTATTTAATAAAAAATCATCGTTATCTAGAAAAAAAAATCGTTATATTTTTTATTTTATTTTATTGACATTTTTAGTTCCTACCACAATCTGTTCTTTTCTGCATACTACTTTTACGAAATAACGTCGATGTTTCACATCTACCAGGCGTCCCGTGACGGCTCCATTTTTTTTTAGATATAAAGGACGTTAAATTTTTCAAGATGATTAGTTAGAAATTAAATATCTAGGAAAATATTAAATTATTTTAAGGCCATAGACGAAATTGGAAAGCGTATGAAACTTGTCATATTAATCAAATATGGTTTAAGTCATCTAGATCATAAATATGTTTCCTCCGATTGCAAAGCATAATTTTCTTCTTGTTTAAGTACCTACATCTTTTTAGTTCGCTTCTTAAGCAGTCGGGTTTTTTGATTTTATAAAAAATAAAACAAATTTATATTTTTGTCTAGCTTGGTGCTTTTCACATTTTATGTTTTTGGTGGGATCATTATTACACCATTGTTACGTCTTTTTACCATCCAATCTTCGTCGTATATGGAGTCGTGATCTTTAATGGATATTTGATGCTCTGTCTACCCTCTCAATCATGTAAGCATGATATGATGTATGTTTAGACGAATCGATGTATTTATGTTTGTAACTTATACAACCTACTCGTTTTTTTTAAATTCGGTATCAATATAGTAGCAACCTTAGTGAGTCTGTCAAGTTTAGCTGTCAATTTTCGAAAAGTCGGGAGTGGCCCTTCTGTATACTTTCTATTTTGTGGATTAGTGGTGGTTAATATAACTTAAAGCAACTTTAAGCAGCGTGCTTATTATATATAACATAAAGCAAATGCTATCATGGCACTCACTTGGCGCTATGCGCTATTTGCTTTATTCGTTGCGCACAACGCTTAAACATAAATAAAGCAAGAAGCGGATGGCGCCGGACGGGCGCGGCGGCGGCCACTCGTCGCGTGCTAGCTGCTTTATTTAAGTTTTTGCGTTGCTGATTGTTATTGGCCGCACGCGTAATTTGCAATCCCACGGGACTCACGTAATATACCTACGCTATTTTGCTTCATGCTTTTTAGTTTAAACAGTGATAGGGCACGTAATATTAACTTAGTATAATTCTGTAAGTAAGGAAGATTGATTGAGAGATTGTGTTGTTGTTTACTGAAACGGTGAACTTAAAGTGAAATAGAACTGAAAGTACGAAGGAAAGTTCATTGTTTATTTTTTACTGCTCCATTTTATCGTAATACATTCTTACAAGCGATGTAATATTTTTAAGCATTCTGTCTCTCCAACGAATTCAACGCTAGGGTAGTCACCGCGCTTGCTTTATTTGTGCCCGCATCGCGCCCGAGCGTTATAATAAAGCGTGTAAAATAACGCGCTTAAAATATAAAGCATATAGCATTAAGCAAGTTACTGTTATATAGCAACTTTGAACACTACTAGATAGAACATTCAACATATTTATTTATGAAAAAAAGAAACTGTCAGGTCTTTCTTTCTAAAATATCTCGGAATCGCGCACGAAGGGTTCCGTACCATTATCGCAAATAAACGGCAAAAATATCACGTTTGTTGTATTGGAGCCCCACTTAAATATTTATTTCATTCTGTTTTTAGTATTTGTTGTTAAAGCGGCAACAGAAATACATCATCTGCGAAAATTCAAACTGTATAGCTATCACGGTTCATGAGATACAGCCTGGTGACAGACAGACAGATGGACAGTGGAGTCTTAGTAAAAGGGTTCCGTTTTAAGCATTTGGGCACGGAACCCTAAAAAGGGAATTGTAATGACGTAAAGAAGAAGAAAAATATTCTGTGCAGTTGGAGGATATATCTGGTTTTGGTCAACCATCTCGCGAATATGTATATATCCTCCGACTTTTTGTTACAATTAAATAACAGCTAGCTAGCTAGCTTTTATATCTGTACATTCTGGGGTACACTATAGTATACGTCTATGTCTGTATAGAAGTATCCATAGCATACTCGGCCACCCTGGTACAAAAGACGGTATAGACAAATGTATATTTATCTCTTTTTGCTTATGACGTCATCTGTTAGTGCGAAAGTGACTATCGATATTAAAATTGCGTCTTAGCTGATTGACCTGATTGAATTGCCAATGTACTTATTTTTGTAATGTCAGGGCCAGAATTAATGAATTAAGAATTTTTGGGGCAACTCGACAGAAAAAGACACTGTGTTCAAGGATCAAAAGAGATGCGTTCTTTCAATATTTAGAATTAAACCTACTGACAGTTGCGTGCCTTACTTTAAAAAATATAAAATACTTACTTTGCCATGTCTGTACATTTTAGGAGTGGCTGTTTTTTGTTAAAACAAATCCATACCGATTTAAACGATGAGATGAAGTAATCCCACGTAATAGGCGCGACAACAGCAGGATATGTTCTCATACTGCGAGAACAACCCTCATGCGCAATAGTACATTATGATACAAGGGTGGAAAGTACACAACCGTGTATCACACGACGTTTTTCAATACAGTTGTGGGAATTAGTAAAAACAATTCAAAGAATTAAATTTTATTTTTCCATAAAATAAAATTATCGTAAGTCGCCATATATCTTTCTCGAGATTTTGCAAAATTTCATCTTGCGCAGTTTTCGCCTTAGATAAAATATCGGGTGTAGTTAATTCCATTTCATCAATTGTACTTGAACTCATATTAAAAAAAAGAATCAATTTATCACACAAAAAAATTAAATTTTCAGAAAATGGCGCGTTTTGGAACTAGATTTTTTTTTACAACGAAAACAGCCTATACAGCCTGTTCGATTTTTGACAAATGTTCATGTAAAAGTAATTGAATTAAAACTGATAATTAAACATATTAAACAACCATTTAAAAGACTTTTGAGAATTCAATGCTAAAACGTACGGAATCATTCATTTTTCCTCGTATAAAATCTATCCAATTGTATTCTATGTATTAAAACTCCTTGCTACTAAACTTTTTTAAATTGACTTATAAGTTTAAAACTAAACTGCAAAACTAATGATCGAGCTCGTAAACAAAAGTCCCGACCACGTAATAAAAGATGCCTGTGCAAAAGATTTAATTTTCGAATCATAATTATAGCCTCTGAAAGTGCGCCATGTTTAACAACTGTATTGAAAAAAGTGTTTTCTCAAAAATGGTTTGTAATATTGCCATAACATCTCTAAAAAGTCTCCAGAAAGTGAATTCTACCGGAGACTTATTCACAACTATCCAGTAAGAAGCGAGATTTTAAATTTGGAATCACCTACTGTCCAGTAAGTAAGTATGTAATTTACTTACTGGACAGTAGTAGGGATAGGTCCGATATATCAAAACGTAACTTATATCGGATATGTGTTAAATATCATATCATATCGATATCTATATCAAAATAACCGATATTACATAAACTATATCTAATATAACTGTACTACTAATACCGATATCTGAAAACCGAACCTAACCATTTACTTTTCAAAATCAATGACGAACAACGAACAAAAATAATTATGCCCGCGTTAGGCCTTGTTATTCGCGCGATTTTTCGCCCATTCTGCGGCCTATGGAATTGTATGAAGCTGCACGCATTGCGGTAAAAAACTACATAAATCCGCGCAAATAAAATCGCAGTGCCTGCTAAGCCTTAAAGTGTTCATTTGTTTTTTTTTTTTCAATAAACAGCTTTGTATTAGCAAGCCAGTACGAAATTTAAATAAAACCTTTGATAAGTTACCTCCTTGGTTGCCATGTTTCGGTGAAAAAGATCGTTCCATTTTTAAATTACACGACAGATATGAGTTTACTATATAATTTATTTGGCCGCTACACACGGCAGATATGGATTTTCATACAACTTTTGCCGGCCGCTGCTCTCATGTATTTGGTCTGTACTGCAATTTCGATTTTTCTCGAAGAAGGTTGTCAAAATAATGCTCAAATTTCCAAGCATGTTTGAGAAAATATAAATAAATGCCCCCGGTTAATCGATCACAATATCTATCAGTAATTGCCCTAATATGAATATAACCTAAAATATTAATTAAACGAATTTGTTGTTAAACTTTCTTTCATTTTTGAGAAAAGCATTATACAAGCCTCAACCAGTAAGACAGACATCCTGGCCTCGTATATAACCGGACCTCACCTGCGGTTCGGTCCGGTTAACTCATACTTGGCCAGGAAGTCTTACTTACTGGATTCTGCAGTAATGTACTATAAATACGAAGTTGCATAAAATGTGTTGCATTTGTACTATTGAGCACGATCTTTTTTGTATCGAAACTTTTTTAAGAACAAAGCAACTCAACCAATAAATTAAAAAAAAAACTCTTTATCTCACTTGTGAATAATAGTAATGGAAAAATTACAGTTTGATAACAGGGTGTCATTATGTGCCTAATTGCGGTGAAATTAGAGCCACTTTATGAGCAAGTGTGTTGAAAATAAACATTATTTTTTATATAATATAGATTGTTAGATTAAATTATGGGCTTTATGTACATATAAAACCATCTTAACAATCACCATTCATCTTTACAAGTCACCCAACACAACGACTTAAATTTAAAAAATCCTAAGTTACCAAATTTTGTCGTGCAACTGCAAGCGAGGCTCGACTGCTCCAGCAAGCTTGTCATTGTGTGCGTGACGACGACGCACACATCTGGCGCGCTGCAGTAAATACCTATTTGCCTCATGCCTTGTTCGCTCGGTGCATGGCTCGGTGCAGTCTAGTAGGAGAATATTTATCTATGGAGACCGTATACGTATTTCTTACTACTAGACTGTGTACCAAAAGTTTTTGTTAGGCTAAAATAAAATCTATCATCATACACATAAGTTAGCTATTTCCTTATAAGCGGTAGCTAAACAAAAGCGGTCCTGGCGAGAGGGTTACCGCTGGTCAGTGCACCCAACTCGTCTAAGCAAAAACGCGCCGTAAGCTCTTTAAAAACGCGCTAGAAACCGCGTTTTTAAAGAGATACGTTTTATTCGGCGCCAAATACAAGCAAAACGCCCAATAATTTGAGACAGGGACGTGTAAAAGTATTTTTTTATTGAATCAAAATATGACTTCTGCCGCCGAATATAATATGGTTGGTCATGTAGGTCTTGATCAGTTTTGGACTTGAATTTATATTTATCTGTGGATGAAATTTGCCTCAACACGTCGTGTAGATGTTGCTGGTTTGCGAAATTACTTTTTTTTAAAGAAAGTCTAACGTTTCAAAAAGAACTCTAGAACGCGCTATTGAACAAAAAAAGCGCTAGATCTGGCGCTGAAATCGCTAAGTTGGCAGCACTGCCGCTGGTCGGGTTGTTTGTGTGCTGTGCTCCACAAAGACCTTATACGTATTTCTTACTACTAGACTGTGTACCAAAATTTTTTGTTTAGCTAAAATGAAATATATCATCTTACACCTAGGTTAGCTATTTCCTTATAAGCGGTAGCTAACCAAAAGCGGTCCTGGTGAGAGGGTTTCCGCTGGTAGTGTGTCCCTGTCCTTGTCTGACCTATTGCTAGCACAACTAATCATTGGGTTTGGTAGAAATGGTAGAAAATTTTATATGTTTCTTTTTATGTTATACCAAAACGAAAAATTCATAGACTTTGACACTTATTTAAATATTTCTAGAAAAGTATATAAATATTTCTACAGTTCATATGTTTAATCAATTCGTTGTATTTTAAAAAATTATCATTAATACTGAGTAAGAGTAGTACTTTTAAATGTTTGGGCCTGGTAATACTAAACGTAGGGTGAAGGTTTGCGGATTTTTTGGCGGACTTTATTCGAGTGAAATTCAGCAGCTGTTAATATTATTTGCAAATTAATTCCTAGTGGAATACAATTGGTGTAGTTTTATTTCTCAACTGTCTACGCAACTGGAATATACCTACGTGAAATAATAGAGATCCTTTGAGGTCAAAGCACCGTCAGAAAACAGCAGGGTCATCTAACGCCTCTCAGAGAGCTTTTTGTTCCAATCTATATGATGGTCTTGAAGAATGAAACTTGAAGAGACTTGGGATTTGAGGATTATTGAGTCGGGGAGGACTCTCTTCGAACTTCAGGTAACCCTATAGTACTCCATCGTAAACTGCTCAATTCCTCTTCGAGTTCGGTGATATTTTCGTCGGTCCGGAGTGTGCGCGTGTTGTACGTTTGCCCTTGCCATACCGTAACCTCGACCGCTACCGTAGTCGAGGGTACAGGCTGCCGGGCAATAGGGACTATGTTTTATTTGTGCTATTCATGGGGAGTGCTTTGCAGGCGGATTGGCGATCGCAGTATGGTTGTTACAAATGCACAGAGAACGCTGCTGCCCATTCTCTGGTTTTTCCCTTAGTCACCTCTTACGACACCCACGGGTAAACATGGGATGGTGAAATTCTTACGCCCGACACCATACGGTTAGTGATGTAGGTACCAAAAAATATAAACACTTTTTTTATTATCTATAAATTATGTAGGTTTAGGTAGCGCAGTTAGGTAGCATCAACATATCGGAATACTTAAACTATCGTTTTTACAATCAATTTGTCCCGTGTTCTGTTTGGTCGTGGTCACCTCATTAGAAAGAGACACACTACCAAAGGGAGCCCTCTCGCTCGGACCGGTTTTTGCGCCATAGTGCACAGTCTAGTAGTAGGAAGTATAAGGTCTTTGGTGCTCCATGCCACTGGTAGTGTGTCCTTGTCTGACGTTTTGCCAGCTCAACTAATCATTGGGTTTGGTAGAAATGGTGGAAAATTTTATATTTTTCTTTTTATTTTATACCAAAACGAACGATTCATAGACTTTGAAACGTTTTTAAATATTTCTACAGTTACTACGAGTATAATTAATCAATTAGTTGTATTTAAAAAATAATTCATACATACATACTTTTAAATGTTTGGGCCTGGTACTAAATGTAAGATGGTGGTTTGCGAAGATTTTTTTAGCGGGCTTTGTTCGAGTGAAATTCAGCGGCTGTTACTACTCGTATTACTTGCAAATTGATTCCTAGTGGAATAAAATTGGTGTAGTTTTGTTTCTCAACTGTTTACGCAACTGGACAATATGTGAAAACATTGAGATCCTTTGAGGTATATATTTAGCTGCCGGTATTTCTGAAGACTGCAGGATCATCTCACGCCTCTCCTTCATGAGCTTGAGAGTAGGATCAGAGAGCTTTTTGTCCCTATCTTTATAGATATCTTATGATGGGTCTTGAAGAACGAGACTTGGGATTTGAGGATTATCGAGTCCTCCCCTTCTCTTCAAATTTCAGATGACCCTATAATACTCCATCGTAAACTGCTCAATTCTTCTTCGAGTTCGGTGATCTTTTCGTCGGTCCAAAGTGTTGCATGTTGCCAGGTCCAGTCGTCTGTATTTGTTGGGGTAGCCGGATCTCGTCCGGGATTCTTAGCACCCCTTGCCATACCGTATCCTCGACCGCTACCGTAGTCGCGAGTAGGCAGACTGCCGGGCAATAGCGGCTATGTTTTATTTGTGCTATTCATGGGGAGTGCATTGCAGGCGGGTTGGCGATCGCAGTATGGTTGTTACAAATGTCAATTATGTTTTCAGACGGTATTGGAAAAGGTTTAGGTAAATTAATAAATGGCAATCAGAGTCATTCCACTTTTAATTATTGCATGCCCGAGTCATCTTACAAGCAAATAATGGAATCTGTGACAAAGAATATATAATCCAGATACCAATTTAACTGTATTTGTAGTTAATAGTATAAAAGTAAAAAAAGATGACATCACTGAAGTGTGTAAAAGAGATGTTAGAGTTAAATTGCAGTAAAATTATTTTGTTTGCCTTCCCTTGGATAAATTGTCAAATAGACAAAATAATCACATTCACATGCATAATAAGCATCTGTACTTTCTTGTGAGTCACTATAGTGACAAACTTGTTTTTTTTGACATCAACATTTTTGTTGATAAATTAAAGTCGACAGGCGATACTTTGTATCTGCCTCTTAGGGTAAGACATCAAATAGCTCGGCTATTATCTTATACAATAAACTCAGACATAAGTAGTATGTCGAAGTATCTAGTTATTATTGATATTAGTAATATACTAATTTAAAGGTGGTCAATACCTTGCATAACATTAGCAAAAATGCTATTAATATTTATTCTTTAAACTAGTTAATAGGACAAGGGAGGGTACCAATAACGGAATAGTTACGAGTATATTCACCATCAAAAAGGTACCTTCTTGCTCGCAAAAATTTAATTTCAAAAAAATGTCTGAGCAGGATTCTCTGAAATTATTCCACCAGAATATTCAGGGTTTTTAGAAAAAACAATGTTTGAAATTGCTTGTTTCACTGAGCATTGGCTGAAAGAGTATGCAATGCTAATCAATTATGAAAATTATACTGTGGGAAGTTGTTTTAACAGAAATATTATGTTGCGTGGGGGTTCACTTATATTAATTAAAAATGGTATTAAATCAAAACCTCGTAAAGATATAGTAGACCTCTCAGTTAAGCATAGTGTTGAACTGTCCTGTGTTGAGCTGGATAAGCATGTCATAGTGTGCGTCTACAGACTCCCTAATTATAAGAGCTACTCTATATTCGAGTCAGTGATGGAAGATGTTTTGGCAAAACTTGCAATGGGTAATAAACTAGTAGGTAATTGTCTGTGGTGACTTTAATATTAATATTCTAGAAGAGAATTCAGATAGCAGTAGGTTAATAAATCTCTTTTAATCATTTAATTTCTCACATGTGTTTACGGAACCAACCCGAACTACACTGACTTCTGCTACATGTATTGATAATGTTTTTTGTTGCTGCAACTACTTGGACAAGGCAATTCAATTTTGATTTGATTGAAGGCCATTATAAATTATCTGCCTTCGGATCATAGTGGGCTACTGGTGACATTTGAGTCCATTATGCTAATAAAACAAGTGCATATTCAATCCAGACCAATAACATCCGGTAAATTAAATAAATTTAACAGTACTTTAAGTTAAGCGATCAGGACCTCACAGTGAATGATGGTAATATTTTGTATGATGAAGTGTTTTCAGTAGCTCAAAAAGAGTTCAATAACACTTTTAAGAAGATAACTAAAACTATATGCCCTAAGTTTTTATTCAGTGACTGGGCGACTACAGGACTTAGAAAAAGTAGGGTAAGACTTTACGAGCTATATGGCCTTAAGCCTTGTATTAACACTGAAACGTTTAAGTATGTTGCTACTTACTCAAGAATTTTTTTAAATACATGTAAGTCAGCTAAGGCCTTGTACATTAGAAATAAGGTTAAATTAGCAGAAAATAAAATCAAGACGGTTTGGAAAATTATAAATAATGAAACGAACAGGAATAAAATAAATAATACTGATACCGCTATTCGCTTGAGACCACACACTGACTTATAAGAGATAACAAAAAAGTTGCGCAAGAATTTGTAAATTTCTTTACCAACATCCCAATTAAAACTACTGAAACCTTAAATTCTTCGCCCTAGCTTGCTTTTGGATTATTAAACGTGAACGTTTCAGCCTGCCCGAATGTATTTAACTTTTCACATATAAACCCCATAACAGTAATAAAACCTTTTAAGCAATTCAAGATCAAACCGACTGAAAAAAGACACAAATAATTATAGACCAGTATCCGTGTTGCCGGTTTTCAGCAAGGTATTTGAGAAGATAATGCTAAATCAAATGCTCATTCATTTTAATACGAATAACATCTTGCATGATAACAGTATGGTTTCACCAAAGGACGTTGTACAACTGATGCTGGTGTCACCCTATTAAAACACATCTTTAATGCGTGGGAAGAGTCGCAGGATGCCATAGGTATCTTCTGTGACCTGTCGAAGGCGTTTGATTGCGTTAATCATGAAACATTACTTCTGAAACTTGAGCATTACGGGCTAGGTCAATCAGCGTTAAGTTTGGTTAAATCTTATTTGAATGATAGACAGCAATTAGTTCAAATAAACGGTGTGAATTCGTCGGGGTTAAACGTGAAAATGGGGGTACCCCAGGGCTCAATTTTAGGTCCTTTCTTATTTTTAGTATACATAAACGATTTACCCCGTTTATTGGAAAACAAACTAAACATGGTGTTATTTGCTGATGACACATCTTTAATTTTTAAAATAAATGGACGTACTTGTCAGGTTGACAACGTAAATAACGCGCTACGGCAGGTTCAGGATTGGTTCACTGCCAATAATTTAGTTTTAAAATTTTCCTTGCCGAATGTCAAAAGTACAGATTGTGACATTATATTAAACAAGGAGAAGCTAGAATTCGTTGTTAAAAACGGTTTTTCTGGGGATCACGTTAGACTCAAGGTTACAATGGGGTCCTCATTTAATATCACTTGCAGGGCGACTAAGTTCGGCAGCTTATGCTGTTAGAAAAATTCGTCTATTTAGTGATGCAGATACAGCTAGGCTGGTATATTTTAGTTACTTTCATAGTATAATGTCTTACGGTATTTTGCTATGGGGAAGGGCTGCAGACATTGAGTCAATTTTTATTCTGCAAAAACGAGCCATCAGAGCGCTATACAATCTTCGCCGGCGCGATTCTCTAAGGGAACTGTTTAAGGGCATTAACATCATGACGGTTCCTTGTCAATATATTTATGAAAACATCATGTACTACGTGAAAAATAATTTACATCGTTTTAGTAAAAACGGAGATAGACATAATTATATTACTAGAAATAGGGACCAATTAGTTCAACCAGGTTTCAGACTGGCTAATGTAGCCTCATCTTTCATGGGGTACTGTACAAAATGTTACAATAAAATTCCTCCCCATATTCTAGAACTGAATGAGACGAAATTTAAATCTTGTATAAAACGCACACTATGCAGGCACGCATATTATAAGTTGGGGGATTACATCACTGATAAAAATGCTTGGCTCAATGTTAGTCTTGCTCCACAAACACTAGGGCACAAAAACAAGTGATATGCAGGACATTATTGTTTTGAAGTATTGTTGGACCTGCTGAAGACTGTATGAATATATTTGTATTATATAGACTCAATTTATTTTAGTATTGTATAACTGCGCAGCACGTGTGTGAGTACTATATACCCAACTGTAAATATACCATTTGCTGTACCTTTGTGTCGTTCGTTGACTTAAGTGTGCCCTGGCAGTTGAGTGTGTCAAGCTCTCTCAAAGGTCACTCTGATGGTGGCGCGTGTGTTGAATCATTCGGTTCCCTTCATGATGGTTGAGCTGGGTGGTGCCGATTCATGCGTCATGTTCGTGAACGGGCGCCGTCAGTTAGGATTGGTCTTAACTTAACTGCTTCGGATGCTGTTTTTCTAGTACCTATTATGTAACTGCACGGTACGCAGTGATTCTGGGTGCATTGTCCTCACACATATGAATTTATTAATGTATGTACTTATATGTACCTAAATATTGTAAAAAAAACTTTTTTTTTAAAAGAGTGAGTATGGAGTTTCTTGTGCGTTCTTCTCCATAACAAGCTACTTTCCGAATGCACGGTAGAATCAAGTTTTATTCCTTTTAAATTTGAATGTATTAACGTTCAAAAGTTCCGCTTGGTGGCCTAGTTGAAATAAAATATCTTTGTCTTTGAAAATGCACAGAGAACGCTACTGCCCATTCTCTGGTTTGTTCCTTAGTCGCCTCTTACGAAACCCACGGGAAAACATGGAATGGTGAAATTATTTACGCCCGACACCATACGGTAAGTGATGTAGATTCCAAAAAATATACATACAATTTTTTTTTTTTTACTATTTATTAGGTAGGATTTGGTTGGTTAGTTAGGTAGCTTATACATATCGGGATACTTACACTATCGTTTTTCGACACACTACCAACGGGAGCCCTCTCGCGCGGACCGGTTTTTGCGCCATAGTGCGCAGTCTAGTAGTAAGAAGTATAAGGTCTTTGGTCTTAAAGGCGCAGTCGCAGAGACAACGCCATCTATTGAGATGAATACACACTGTACTGTACACACTATGAAACGAAAATGTATTCAGGCAGAAACGTTTAGGCATTTATTATTTCTAAATACTTTTCAAAAGGGATTGTAAATCACTAATAACATGGGACGATTATCATAAACAATTTTTATATGTGGCCAACCCTGGAATATCTAAAAATAAATCAGACATTTCAGGGTTGGCCACATATTACCGATTTTATTAATATAGTCGATATGTTATTTATTTACCTACGTAATATCAATATTACAGATTTACAAGAGACCAAACGGGATGACCATAATGCCCTGGATCCACTTATTGTACTATATTTTTTTTTAATTATTTATTTGGTTGTAATATTGAGTAGATACCTATAAGTATAAATTGTTTACTTTCGCATGCCGTACCTAAGGTAGATTGTGTTGGAACTGCTTTTACAATGCTTACATCTTATTTTGTAGATACACACATTCATTGCAAAATAAATGATTTATGAAGGTGGGTAGGCATCGGCCACGTGGCTGAGGGTAGGCCTATGGTGTGGCACAGATAACTATATACTAGTCTAGAGTGGTGTGGTATGAAACATGATGCGTCGACATCCATCTTTCTAGCACGGCGCGCTGTGCTGGGGCTGCTGCTGCTGGTGCAGAAAACCTCAAAAGGCGCAAATACGACAACATTATAATGGAAGCTATATATTTGTGAGCAGTTTGGGGTTGAAACATTAGGTCCACGGGGTTCGAGTGCTCATCGAGTTTTTCGAGATGTAAGCAAACGGCTAGTCGACTCTAAACATGACCAGAGGGTTGCGCTTTTCTTCGGCCAGATAATCAGCATTGCCATCCAACGTGGCAATGTTGCCAGATTTCTGGGTACTTTTCACATTGACAGTGATGTGGACGAATCTTTTGACGCACAATGACCTGCCCTTTTCATACGCGCTCGTAGTTTTATCTAGTTTGTTATTGTTAATTAAGTAGGTACCTATTTTATACTATGTAAATTTGTATATATGTAAATAAATACATAGACAAAATATGCACTGACACAAACAGTTTAGAAAATAATTAACAAAGACTATTATAAAAACATACACTTGATCAAAAGGACTAACTTATTAAGCCTAAAATATTACTATTCTAAAATATGACGTCGAAAATCTCCTCCACATCGTTGTCTACTGGTATTGTGCCCAAAAGACTTGCAGAATTGCCGCGTTCTATGGTAATTATTATCCTATCCTCTGACCAAGGTAAAAGTCTGCCCTTCGAGTCACGCGAAGTGACAACTAGGCAATTAAAATGTGTCTATGTGTCTTAATCAGTGTGTGTTCCAGTGATGACCTATGGCTCTGAGACGAGGTCGCTCACAATGGGCCTCATCATAAAGCTAACAGTCACACAAAGGGCAATAGAGAGGGCTATGCTCGATGGATGGCTAATCTTAAAATTGATCATTTCATGATGTGACTGACCATTTTATGAAATGATTGTATTTCATAATAAGGCCAGCTAAAACTGACCATTTATCGTTTAAAATTCATGATTATTTATTAATCTGGGCAGACCATATCATGTGGGCAGCGGGTATTTTCCAATTCATGAAACGGCCCGCCACATCATGAAGTGATCAATTCTAAGATTTGGTCACGACATAAGCAATAGCTGTTTTTTTTTCAGGGTTGTTCTCTTATGAAGAATTGTTTATATTTCGATTACTTTCAGCCTCTGAAATGTTGTTAGTGTTTACCAAATAACCCTGTTTATTGTAGCTATAAATGTGAAATAACTTTAATTGCATAAAATTAAATGAAATACATGAACTTATTTAACTGTATATTCATTAAATATAATACAAATGCTTAAAGAAATAAAATAAATCAGGTAATCGTACACTGTACATGTACGGCCCTGTCTAATAAAATTAATCCGTGAATGAGTTTAGTATAAAAATATTAATTATATTAATAACACTATAGTACATTTCACCTAAACAGTAAGGTTTTTATTATATATTTTTTACAATATCTGTCAAAGTAAATATATTTATCTAATCTAATTTCCTTATTTTAGCTTCTCTATATTTTATATTTACATTTGGATATATTTTATGCAAGACATGATTCGTTAAATGGAAGAATGAGGTTATTCATTACAGTTGTTCTATTGCATTAGGTACAATGATATTCAAATAAACAGATATGTTACGAGCGCGCGCATTGTGAAGACTCGAATAGGTTACAATTGTGACCTTTGTCTTTAGTTTATGTCACGCATGGGGAAGAGCGATAGGCTTTGTTGACACAAAAACAAAATAAAAAGCCATCGTGTGTATTTGGAATTTGTACCAATTATGATACCAATGTACATACAACAGAAGGGATCTCATACCATATGTAAGTACGCAATACGCCTCAATTTACTACTTTTTTTTTCCTAATATTCTGATATTTCGAGGTTAGAAAAAGATAACAAAATTGGTGGTCAGAATAATGTTTGTTCACATTCACCCGCAAGTGACAAACACTAGCTCTCTCTTTTTTTCTAGTTGGTTTTATCAAGCCATCCTTTTCGACTTGTAGTGAAATGTCAGATGAATGAAAAGTGTGTATTTGTGCTGCCGCTGCTGCGTGGAACTCTTTTTCAATTGTTTTGTGAGTGCATAACGTATCTGTTTATTTGAATATCATTGATTAGGTCATTGAGGTTATAATGTACTACGCACTAGAGAAGTCACCACACATCACTGCTGTGTTCCGTTCATGTGCGGTCTGCCGGCCGCACGTCTCTAACTTGATAGATCTTGAGCGCCTATGTATTTTTTTTGTTTTTATACGAAAACTTTCAGACGCATTAAATGTACCGTCGCGTGTTTTATGATATTACACTTATAATTCATCTAATACGGTGAAATGCAATGGAATCACTTTTCATCGATGAGTAACTAGATAATCATATTTAAATTAAATTTGATCAAAATATTTGGTGGACGCCATGTTGCCTCATTTGTCATATATACTAAAAATGAAGATGTGACAATTTGTGTAACAAGTGTACGTAGAATTAGCTGACGTTTGTTTTTATAGCGGAAAATAACCATCGAACCTAATTATATTCAGAAAGAAACTTACTGTGCTTATTCAAATAAATAGTTTAACAAATTGGTAGGTATGATAGGTGGGTAGGTGTGTAGTGTAGGGTAGGATAGGTAGGTTGATAGGTATGGCAGGTGGGTTGGTAGGTAGGTAGCTAGGTATTGTAGGGTAGAATACGTAGATGCGGAAAATAACCATCGAACCTAATTATATTCAGAAAGAAACTAATTGTGCTTATTCAGATAAATAGTTTAACAAATTGGTAGGTATGATAGGTGGGTAGGTGTGTAGTGTAGGGTAGGATAGGTAGGTTGATAGGTATGGCAGGTGGGTTGGTAGGTAGGTAGCTAGGTATTGTAGGGTAGAATACGTAGATAGATAGGTAGGATAGGGTAGTGTAGATAGGTAGACAGTTGACGGGAGCGAAGTCGCGGGGGACAGCTAGTAGGTACCTAAATAATGGGACGACGTAAATTACTTAAAAACAGCGTTTAGCTTTGATATTCTTAAGCAAAGCATACAGGACGGTTAGTAGGTACTGAGGCCTTACCGATACTTGCTGGCGTAATTCCGGTCAACCATGAATTGCAGCGACGTGCTGCAATATACAATTCCGCACGAGAGACCATGGAAGCGGAGTTTTTAACGCGGAGTGACCGTGAGAAAATCTCTAGATTATTTGAACCAAATATTGACCTCTGGGAGGAACTATTATCCGAATGGCAATGTAAGTGGGATAATTCCATCAAGGGGTGACATCTGCACCAATTCTTTCCATCTGTTCGCGTGCGGCTGGCCTGGACGTGGCTGGAGGTGGATCACTGTGTTGCCTAATTTCTCACAGGGCATGATAACTTTAAAAGTAAATTATTTTCCTTCAAGCTCGGTGCCTCGCCTTTATTTCAGTGTTCTACATCTGACTGCGAATAAGTAAAATCTGCACATCATATCATAAGGGAGTGTATTCTTTGGCAGAATGAACGCAATACTATGTTGAATAATGTACAGGCTGTATCAGGAGTTGTTTACTATACGGACATTGGAAATTTCCGTGCGTTCAAGCGTTTTTGCCACACCTATTATTGGCATCAAATATAACAGCTCACAATGTTAGGACCCATTGATATTAATGCCAATTTTTATCCGTGGTGCTAGGCAATTGGGCTTATCCCAGTTGTACACGACCCTTTGTGCCTATCGGCCTTGTTTGTTCTGTCTCCTGCTTGATATGGAGGGAAGTGGAAATTTGTATATTTCTTACACCTCCGTTATTCTTTTCTGATTAATTCAATCTCCGGGACTTCGTCGAGCTTCATTGCCTCGGCGCTTTTCTGGTCAGTTGTTTGTGTTGTCCCAAAAAAAAGTACATAAATAAAGAAAAACAAAGTTTCTTTTACTTTACTAAAGTTATTTCAAATATTAATATATTAAAAAAATGGGTGAATTCTTATGAAGCTTGTTAGGTATAAAGCTATGTAGGTACCACTTCTGTAGTCAGTCAGCAGTTTAGTCTATATGAGTGACAAGTTGTTGCAGAATATTGAACGAAACGCGTAAGCGCCATGAAATTCACGGCGCTTCCGTCTTTATGATCGCGAGAAAACTACACCTTAGAAGCGCTCTAGCGCTGCGTGTTTATAATGTATTGTTAGACGACTAATTATTGTTTCAGCGCTGCAGCGAACTTTAATTTAAACTCTTGTCAAAATGGAGCATGTCCTTTGCTTGGGATAGCTTCTCTAGTACGTAGTACATATTATCTCAATGGATTAGGTACCTACATATTATTTGTAAAACACATATTATTGGAGATTCTTTAGTCGACATAAAATGAGCCCTCTTCGCTCGCGAGTCGCGACCTCTCTCTGAACAAGTGATAGTTGTACAATAATTGAAAATATTTACATAATTGCTATGGGTTCTCTTTTTCATATTAATCCACATGAAGCTACCCTTTATACTGTCGCTCTTTTCGTTATAAGCCAATTTTACATTATGAAAAAAGGTGTTGTACTTGAACATCCAGCGAGTTCTACAGTACTCTATAATTTCAGAGTTCAAACAATATTTTATTTTAATATTTTTGTTTGAACACATATTCTAGAAAAATCTTATAGAATAATAGCGGGACCACACTTAGGTCACAGTATAAATATTGCCGTACACATACATGCGCATCGAAGAGACCCCTAAGCGGCTCGCACTACTGACTAGTACTGACAGCACCGCGGACGCTGCTTAGGGGTCTCGTCGGTGCGTATGCGTATGTGAGTGTGCCGTTCCGAGCGTTTGTAGTTTTGTAGGTAGTTTCCCGCCTTTTGAGGCAGTAAATTGGCTTGAAAACACGTTGAGTTATGACGTAGGCTGGAACAGAGTAGTTTGATTGGCGGGTACCGCACGACGCCACGCCACGACACTTAAGTGTGTTTCCGTCTTAACCCATCAAATATCCACTATGACGCACATAGCTCGTAGTTTGGGTGTTAGTCGTAGAAGTTTCTTAAAATGGCAAAAACGTTGAGGAGAGTGCAGTTTCAAAACTGAGCGTTTGAACACAAAATGTTCGCGACGGCTGAAATTAGGTTTGTGTGTGTTCTTCTTTTCAATTCGATGAAATCTTTTCCAACTAGCTTGGGCCAAATACGTGGCCACGCCAATCGCAGCGTCAGTGGCTTTCATAAGGTCCTCTAAGGTGCTCGTGAATGGACACTTCGTTTCCACAGTATACAGTTTGTTCATTCAGTGCGATGCTAGATATTGTCGCACGCGGTCAGCGGCCGGCCCGGTAAGACGGTCAGTGCTGGTACTCGTGGCGCAGGAACTCGGCCGCGTACGAGCTGCCCCACGCGCTCTGCGCCATAGAGCTTGATGACGCTGTAAACAGTGAACAAACACATATAACACGTTTATATGCAACAGGATAATAAATATATTTTTTAGGGTTCCGTACCCAAAGGGTAAAAACGGGACGTGTCTGTCTGAGTGTCACCAGGCTGCATCTCATGACCCGTGATAGCTCGACAGTTTAAATTTTTACAGATGATTTATTTATTTTGTCGCTATTACAACAAATACAAAAACAGAATAAAATAAATATTTAAGTGGGGCTCCCATACAACAAAACGTGTTTTTTTTCAGTTTTTTGCGATAATGAAACGGAACCAATCGTGCGCGAGTCTGACTCGCACTTGGCCAGTTTTTTTCACCCACAGTATACAGGGTGGCTTTGACACCTACGGGAAAAGGAGAACCATGGATTCAGTACATAATTCTGGACAACTTTCCTTCTCACCAGGTTTTTCCTGATTTAAAAAAAAAAACCACTTTAAAAATATATTAGTTCCCTTTTTTTCACAAAAACAGCAATGTGAATATATAAAACGCGAAAGCTCTACTTATCAGTTGATTTCAAAAAGAAGGAAAGTTCATAATCGAGGCTAACGCCGCCGGCTTGTACTTACACGCGGCGTGCCGCGCGCTCTTTCTCTCTTTGTCAGCGAGCCGTCAAAATAGAATAATTACAAGCCTGATTGGGTTAGATAGGAATAACGATTTTGAACCGATTACAGAAAAAAATGTAGATTAGGTATTTTAAAAAAATATGAAAAAGCCGACGAAAAATCCCAACGCTCTATGGTCTAGAATCCTGTACTGAATCCATTTTACTCCTTTTCGCGTCGGTGTCAAAGACACCCTTTGTAAACAGAATGCTACGGTTGTGGTTATACTTACATAATTGCGCGATAAGTTTCTGAGGAGTAATGGGCGTGGTGCGTGAGTCTGAACTTCGGTCGTCTTTCGTGTCGACATCTAAACAAACAAGAATGGTGTAATTTCACAACTATTCTGTAACCAATTTGACCCGCAGAGCTTTGAGGACGCCCAGCGGTCGCTTTTAGTGGCGGAGCTGTCACTTTCCATATAAACTGAGAGTATCACTGGATATTCGCACTAGGATAGAAATGACGTATAAATAATGTACGCATGTGCGTATGCGTGCGTGTGTGTGTGTGTATGTATGTATGTGTAGAAACTGACAGCTTTGAAAGCGGCAATCGTCAGATGACGTGTCAGCCCCTAATACAGTCGGCTGTGTGTGGTGTGACCATAGCTATAAGGGGGTGTGTACTGTGTATGTACAATCGGCCAAAGCTATATCTGATCACCGTAAGGACTATTTTAGCTTGCAGGGCTCACCCGCTAAATGAACGCCGACATACGCATCGCAGCATCGGGTGACTGTTTCTCTAGTACCTGCCTGTCAGCCCCTTGTTTTTATAATTAAAAAAAGACGGTAATAAAATCAGACAAGTCATTTGGCTATGGTCGACGCAAAAAGGGCGGACGCAGCTGTGGTCATCTTGTGCACGGGATTTTGTTTTCAAAGTGATCAGATGTAGCTTTGGCCCATAGTACATACAATCGGCTAAAGCTATATCTGATCACCGTAAGGACTATTTACGCTAAATTAACTATGTACGCTAAATTAACGCCGACTTATACTCATCACCCAATAGCAAAGCAGCATCGGGTGACTGTTTCTCTATAGATTATATTACCTGTTTTTGTAATTAAAAAAGACGGCAAAAAAACAAATAAGTAATTTGGCCATGGTCGACGCAAAAAGGGCGGACGCAGCTTTGGTCATCTTGTGCAAGTGATTTTGTTTTCAAAGTGATCAGATATAGCTTTGGCCCATAGTACCTGTGGTTGGCGCGGCGTGGTCGCGGCGCTGCGCCTGAGCCTTTAGCAGTTTGCTCATGGTGTTGCGCGGCGTCGGGGGCGGCCGCTCCAGTGTTCGGCCGTGCACCACTGACATGTGACGCTCCAGCATGTAGCTGCCGACAAAACACTTTATAGACAAACATTTTCATACAGAAAGTTCTAATGAGTTTTCTCTAGCGGGGCAGTTACAGAAAGTTCTAATAAGTTTTCTCTAGCGGGGCAGTAGGATAGGCTTATGTCATACTTCATCAGGATGACATAAACCTAGCCAACTCCGCCTTAGGATATAATCTGAAGGGGTATCAGTTTCTGATTTCAAATTTCATTTCAATAATTTAAAGGCAGAGATTGCTTTATAAATAAAAAATGTATAAAATGAATTTTATTTTTGGTGTTTCCGATACCGAAAGTACGGTTAGTTAAAAATCAAAGGCGGTCACGTAAACCATTTTATTTTCATTACGAATAGGCTAACGTTTGACTAATATCTCACCTGATGGTAAGCGATGTCTACGGTGAAGCGCGCTCGCCTTTAAGTTACCTACACTCTTGACTCCCAGAATGGGGCTCAACTCAAACAAATTATAATTAGTATTAAAAAAAGATCATAGGTGGCAGCATAGGTAACAAATGTGAAAGTAACAATCACTTAAATATGTTAAACAGCAGATTTAGGCTGAAATAAGTTTCGTAAAAGTTAATTTATCCATTTACACTCATTACTTTGTATGTTAAATTAGTTGAAAGTACCTTTCGTTTTGTTTTGAGTTCTTTACAATAGATGGCGTTTTTCACAATTTGTCCTAAACTATATATTATCCATCGTAAGAATAATTTTGTATGACAGTTATTATAGGCGTAATTTTAAACATAAAAGTTTTAGTCTATTATATATACCTCGCTGGAACAGGACTCGTATCGCGCTAGGGCCTACTCAAATCGCACGGGTTATAAAATAAGAGATAACGCGACGCGTGTGCCGCTTGAGTTTACGCGTCGCATATTAGGTACAGTTTGATTCAAACTTAATGACGGCTCGAAACACTTCGTGAGCCACTACGCGTTAGCAATTTCATGTGACAGCGGGGGTGAGGGGTAGGATAGGTACTGCGCAGCGAGTAGTGTTTTTTTAAAACATCATTAAGTTTGAATCGAGTCCCGTTAGTAAATAATAACATAAAGTAATTTTGCCATTTTGTGATTACATGGCTCCACTACTCGTACAGTCCGATTAAAACTTAATGGCGGCTTGGAACACCGCTGGCACAATTATTTTTTAATAAGCAGTGTCAGTTGCGAGTCGCCATTAAGTTTGATTCTAGTCTACATCAAATTTGTTTAAGTAGCCCATGCTACGTACCTAACTAAAGTATTAAAAGTACCTAATCATTTGTATTTGTAAAAAACATCTTGTTTTTTATATATCTAAGAACCAACCTAAAATAAAAAAAGCTAATTTAAAAATCAAACACCCGACTGCTTAGGATGCGAACTAAAAAGCTGTAAACCAGTATAAATCGTGCTGTGCAGTCGGAGGATCAGGCAGTTCGCGAATATGTATCCTCCGACTGCACAGCATGATTTTTAGTAAATATTTGTTTTTAAGCTATTGCATAGCTTCTATCGCAGGCCTTGAGCGCGGGGACCGAATCCAGAAATTCCGTAACGAAAAAACCTCACGCTCCAATGGTGATCAATGTGGACCTTATACTAATGAGAATAAGGGTCACTTTTGCTTGTCAAAGAAAAGCGACCTTATTTCAATGTGAATAAGGGTATTTTTGTTTTGTTTTTAATAAGGTTTTTGAATTCTGTGAAATCTGAGGTGTGGCTTGAAGGCCGTGCATCGTCTAACGTCGTTTCAGTTCGGCAGTCTTCGACACCAGTCTGGCGAAACTCCTATACAAAATAACGATGTATGAAACAGACGTCCTTTTTAATGGCGGCTATAATCCGATATAATTACGAAGAACAATGAGAGCTCTGGGATTATATAGGCCTTGACTCTTCAACAAATAGACGGATTACATCGACCGCCATTTTGACTGTCAGTCACTAGATTCCCTCTGGTCAGGCGTTTGACAGTTAGTTTGTTATGGTTTTCTAAAGTTATTCTAAAGTTATATTTTTGCGTTTATATTGATTATAAGTGTATTAATAATCATTTTGTTGGAAGAAATTTGTTGTCATAAATGCCGCGCAGAGAAATTATATATGATATTATATCTATATAAATGTACATCGCGCGAAATTCGATAATCACTTCTCAATATTGTTATTTTTTTATAAATTAATAATTTTGTTTTGGTGTGTCATTACACTATTTATACCTAATTATTTATACAAATGCTATGCAATAGCTTTACCGCGGCAGTCCCCGAGTGCCACACGTCTTTTTTTTTTATGTATACTTTTAAACATATACGTGGTATGTATTTTTGTAATCACCTCTAAAAGCCCTTCATTTTGATACCCCACTTGACGAGTTACGAAGAAAAAAAAATTGCAACCTCTACATTAAGGAGCCCAAAACCCGCCATGTTTCATTTTTTAACGGCACATATCTAAGAACAGTAGGGCGGCCAAGACCTTTCTAACGAAGACTTAATTATAAAAAATCCGTCAAGTGGTTTGAAAGGTACGAGGTAATATAGAATATTATATACAAACATACTTACATACAAGATACGCGCGAAAAACATAAACCTTTCCTTGCAGCCGGGTAAAAAAGGATAACCCTTATCATCGCTCTCTCTCGCCATCAAACGTAAAAGTTTGGCGAGTTTAGAATTAAGTAACACCTCTGTATTAAAATATAATTAAATAAATAAAAAATAAAAATAAATGATATAATAAACAAGGAAATATGCCCGGTACACGAAAATATATCGGAAACCTATGTCTCCAGTTTCCACACGGCAACTACTACACATGCAGTTCAGTAAAGGCAATAGATACGCAGTACGCGCAACACACTCGCATCTCTTAAATCAGAACGCACAGCACAATCAATTATAAACCTTATTTCATCAAGCACAGCGTGTATTTACCATGCACCGTACAACTTACTCACACAAAAACATCGATCGATATCGTTGTGCTGTGCAAAAGCAATTTATTTTACACTAGCTGTCCCACGCGGCTTCGCTCCCGTCAACTGGCTACCTACCTACCTATCAACCCTACCTACTCTACATACATGATTGTTGTGTAATTAAACCGTTTACGCAGCGCACGCAACGGAAGCTCTCAAAAAGGAATAATTTTGCCCGTTTTTGCAACATTTTTCATTTATGCTCTGCTCCTGTTGGTCGTAGCGTGATGTTATATAGCCTATAACCTTCCTCAATAAATGGACTATCCAACACAAAAAGAATTTTTCAATTCCAACCAGTAGTTTCTGAGATTAGCGCGTTCAAACAAACAAACAAACAAACAAACAAACAAACTCTTCAGCTTTATAATATTAGTATAGATTTACGCTAGTGATTGACTAAATCGGAAAGTTATCGATTCTCACATTTATTTATTATAGTATATTTTATTTATGCGTCCTGAAAATAAAATACATAAAAACAGCATGCCCAGAAAATATTATAATAAAATAAACGTATACGTACTTAAAAATATATATTATTAAGTAAATCAAGAAATTCAAACAATCAAAAATCCGGTTATGTTGGTTTAGGCTGCCATAGCGTTTTGAAACAGGAGATATTGTTGAATCCTGCTATGGTGTCATGTAAAGTGTCATTTTTGTCAAAATGTTGGTTACGCATTTCTCTACTACGCTGTATAATCATAACTAGCTGTCCCACGCGGCTTCGCTCCCGTCAACTGGCTACCTACCTACCCATCAACCCTACCTACTCTACATACATGATAGTTGTGTAATTAAACCGTTTACGCAGCGCACGCAACGGAAGCTCTCAAAAAGGAATAATTTTCATTTATGCTCTGCTCCTGTTGGTCGTAGCGTGATGTTATATAGCCTATAACCTTCCTCAATAAATGGACTATCCAACACAAAAAGAATTTTTCAATTCCAACCAGTAGTTTCTGAGATTAGCGCGTTCAAACAAACAAACAAACAAACAAACAAACTCTTCAGCTTTATAATATTAGTATAGATAAGTAATAAACTTTATTTCACATTGTCCTTCCAACCGGGTTAAAACGGTTGACAAATTGAAAAAAACTATAAAAGCAATATTTCATTCGTCAATCGACTTTGTTGTCGATAGCCTACGTTAGTGGATCTGCACAAGCACATTACTAACTCGTCGCAAGAAACAGCGGCCGTACTACGCGATGCATCCGCTTAGTAAAGTATCGTTTTGTGATTTTTACATTGCTTGTCCAGTCACTCCGCGACAAACTTAGGTAGTGGTTAAGAAGCAATGTATTTAATGCACAAATAGTACAGTCGCTGTTCTATTTGAAAACAAAAATAACATAGTAGAAGCAAGAAATATTTTACGATTTGTTGTTTTTCATGATTTTAAAGACAAATATAGTAAAATACTTGTATTTACATATGTTAAGTGATTCCATGATTTACAAAGTTTTGTTTTAGGCTTCGGTTTTTACAAGAAACCACTGAACAACACGGTATTCTTATAACTTGTCACGATCATGGTCGAAAGCGCACTAGTTCGCGGTTATGGCCATTTGTATATGACATGCGCCGTCAGCCCACGTCGCGCGGACACCGACACGCCCCCTTGCTACTTCTCCTGTATTTTATATTTCTATGAATGTAATCCAAAGTAGCAAAATTTTGTCATTATGGTTAAGTCACAATAGCAGCTTTTGTGTTCTAAAATAAATTATATAAATTTATTTTGGGTTACATTCGTATTGTAGTATTAATTTTTATTCAAATAAATAGTTTAACAAAATGGTAAGTAGGTAGCTATCCTATGATAGGGTAGGGAAAGCAGGGTAGGTTGATAGGTAGGGTAGGTGAGTAGGTAGGTGGATAGGTAGGGTAGGGTAGGTAGGTTGATAGGTAGGGCAGGTGAGTAGGTTGGTAGATAGAGTATGTAGGTAGTTGGTAGGTAGGTAGCCAGTTGACGGGAGCGAAGCCGCGGGGGTTAGCTAATACATTATAAAATATCGTCTTTGGGAAATAAGTTTTCCCAGTACTTTGTAACATGGTCCAGCCTATGAAGTTGCCGTGTTATGAAACGGGTCACTTTCAACTGACTTAGAACTTCGGTTAATTGTAAATCTAATAAACTGTGTGCAAAATGTTATCCAAATCCGTTGAGCCTTTTTGCATGACTGAAACACAAACATAAAAAAAAAATTGTCCTTAATATGAAGTAGTATTAAAATGCCGCAAATAGAGAAAACGACGGTTTCTAAAAATGAAACCTAGCTAGATCGATTGATCGCCTCCGAATGCCGAAATTTCATGAAAATCGTTGGAGCCGTTTCCGAGATTCAGATTAAATATGTAATTATTAGATAAAGTAGGTACCAAGAATGATTTTGATGAATAATCTAGTAACTTGAGAGACTCGGAAAGGAAAATAGGAATACAGGAGTGGAAACGACCAAGTCTAAGAAGGTTCGAATCGCTCGATACAGTGTACGTATGCTTGCGGTACAAGAGCTGTAGTTCGCAAGACCCAGGTAGCAGGCAGGTGAAGCAGTGCAGCGAGGAGAAGGGAAGTAGGTGAGCCTGGTAGGCGACGCCGGAGTTGCCTGCCGCTGCCGCTCCTAGCCAGACTGGTTGAAATGGTTCGTGTTATACTTGTATAATTCACGGCCGGTGTGTCTCTTTTGTCTTTGAGAACTTGACTGACACACAGCCGTGTTTTCAGGTCTAAACAGACTTCAGGCTTAGCTTGTTTAAAAAAGTAAAAGTGAAGAGAAGGCGAAACATACACACACCGGTCATGGCTGACATTACAGCACTCTCAAGATCCTTGTACGGTAGAACTAGTTTGTATCGATACAATTAATAAATGTAACTCCATTTTTACCCGACTGCCGAAGGAGCTTAGGGTAATGTGTTTATCAGTCTATGTATGTATGTATGTTTGTTCCTATGTGGCGTTCTAGAGGCCAAACGCGTTGATTTTGATGATTCTTACGTCAATCGATTCGTCTTAACCCTGCGAGTGTCACTGGCTACATTAAAATTGGAAAAGAAAAAAATGGCGGGTTTTGAGCGCCATTATGTGGGGGATTTTTTTTTCCTTCCAAGCCCGTCATGTGGGGTGTCAAAATAAAGGGCTTTAAGAGATGATTTCAAAAATATATAACACTTCTATGTTTAAATGCACCTAATTAAAAAAAAATAACTAAAAAGTTGTAAATAAAAAAAAGATAATTAAAAAAATCAAAAAACCCGACTGCTTTAAAAGCGAACTAAAAAGACGTAAACAAGAAGAAAATCATGCTGTGCAGTCGGAGGATACATCTGGTTTTGGTCAGCTAGCTCGCGAATATGTATCCTCCGACTGCACAGCATGATTTTCTTCTTGTTTACGTCTTTTTAGTTCGCTTTTAACACAGTGAGGTTTTTTTATTTTATAAATTAACTTTTTTTTCATAATTCATAGTTTTATTCATTCATATTTGTATTAGTTACGAAGCCAAACAATAGATCTAATCTTCATGATGAAATATGAAGCGAATGGCATGCGTGGAGTGTGGCGCGTGGCGTGGTACAAGTAAAGATAAAGAAACTCAAATATGTATTGCATAAATGTAGGTACCTACATTGTTGGTACAAACGGCATCTATCTGTAACATCACAGTACCCTGCAACAGCAGTCAAACTTTTTGCTCTGCCCACAAACATAGCAATCCAGACTCTATTATGCTTATGTGGGCATAATAAGTCAATAGGGTTTGGTTCTGAGAAACAAAAAAATATTTAAGAATCTAATCAGTTCTACGACATTCGCTCTACTGATGGTCGGTCTGTAACATAGATATAATAAACAAGGAGATATGCCCGGTAGACGAAAATATATCGGAAACCTATGTCTCCAGTTTCCACAAGGCAACTACTACACATGCAGTTCAGTAAAGGCAATAGATACGCAGTACGCGCACACACTCGCATCTCTTAAATCAGAACGCACAGCACAATCAATTATAAACCTTATTTCATCAAGCACAGCGTGTATTTACCATGCACCGTACAACTTACTCACACAAAAACATCGATCGATATCGTTGTGCTGTGCAAAAGCAATTTATTTTACATTTACGCTAGTGATTGACTAAATCGGAAAGTTATCGATTCTCACATTGATTATAGTATATTTTATTTTTGTGTCCTGAAAATAAAATACATAAAAAACAGCATGCCCAGAAAATATTATAATAAAATAAACAATACGTACTCGTACCTAAAAATATATATTATTAAGTAAATCAAGAAATTCAAACTTTCAAAAAGCCGGTTATGTTGGTTTAGGCTGCCATAGCGTTTTGAAACAGGAGATATTGTTGAACCCTGCTATGGTGACATGTAAAGTGTCATTTTTGTCAAAATGTTGGTTACGCATTTCTCTACTACGCTGTATAATCATAATAAGTAATAAACTTTATTTCACATTCTCCTTCCAACCGGGTTAAAACGGTTGACAAATTGAAAAATAAACTATAAAAGCAATATTTCATTCGTCAATCGACTTTGTTGTCGATAGCCTACGTTAGTGGATCTGCACAAGCACATTACTAACTTGTCGCAACAAGCAGCGGCCGTACTACGCGATGCATCCGCTTAGTAAAGTATCGTTTTGTGATTTTTACATTGCTTGTCCAGTCACTCCGCGACAAACTTAGGTAGTGGTTAAGAAGCAATGTATTTAATGCACAAATAGTACAGTCGCTGTTCTATTTGAAAACAAAAATAACATAGTAGAAGCAAGAAATATTTTACGATTTGGTTGATGATGTTGTTTTTCATGATTTTAAAGACAAATATAGTATAGTACATTATGGTACAAGTGTGTAATGTTGGTGATTACCGCTGAGGCTCCATTGAGACCCGAGCCGTTAGGTGAGGGTCTTAAGAGAGCCGAGGTCGGTAACCATCAATACACACGTGTATCATACGACGTTTTTCAATACACTTGTGAAGAAAATAATACAAAAAAATCATTTCCAACAGTAAAAACAAGCTGTGAAATTGTTTTCGCAATGGCGGGCAAAATTAATCAGTTTACCTATGCGCGCGCATCTAACAATGGCAATCGGCCTGTCGGCCATAGACTAAAAATAATGAGTTATCTATTTTTTGGCTTTTCGCGGATAGCGTTTTAGCCACTTACAAAATGGGGAATTTCAAGTTTTCTTTATTACAGACAAAAACAAAAGTTACATTTAAGTGAAAGTTTTATTTATTAAACACGTACAAGTTGAAATTATCTATTTAAATACGAAGTTGCATGAAATGTGTTGCATTTGTACTATAGAGCACGATCTTTTTTGTATCGAAACTTTTTTAAGAACAAAGCAACTCAACCAATAAATAAAAAAAAAGAAACTCTTTATCTCACTTGTGAATAATAGTAATGAAAAAGTCACAGTTTGATAACAGGTGTCATTAAGTGCCTAATTGCGGTGAAATTAGAGCCACTTTATGAGCAAGTGTGTTGAAAAAATAGTTGTATTTACATATGGTAAGTGATTCCATGATTTACAAAGTTTTGTAAATCATGGAATAGGCTTCGGTTTTTACAAGAAACCACTGTACAACACGGTATTCTTATAACTTGTCACGATCACGGTCGAAAGCGCTCTAGTTCGCGGATATGGCCATTTGTCTATGACATGCGCCGTCGGCAACCGTCGCGCGGACACCGACACGCCCCCTTGCCACTTCTCCTGTATTTTATATTTCTATGACCCTTATCGTGAATAATAAAATGACATGAAGTAGGTACCTATCTACTTGAAGTCATTCCGTTGCCGCGGAAGCAAGCTACCTACCTACATTTAATTCTACAAGGAATTCTATAGTTTTGATTGATTTGGAATATTCGTGAATATTGTGAAATTCGCTACACAATGCGACCAGTTACCGCGGTCTGAGTGGAGTCTGTCCCGATCATACCTAATATGTTATTATTACGAATACGAAGTAAGCGTTCAAGGACAACTGGCAAATAACGTCTCTGAGTACATGATGCGATTCCTCGCTCAAATTGCCATTTATGATTTAGTATCTAGGCAAACTACTAGATGGCGTTAGAAAGCCACAGTCTCAGGCTATTAATGAGTCAATGGTGCTGCCGCCTGTTAAAAATAATATGGAGAAAGAAAAATACCCCAACCAATAGCCCGACTTAAGGAGGTGACATTTCTTTGTATGGGATTGGGTATCTGTACTGTAGTATTATATTATCTGTGCTCCCAGGTTATACCTACCAGGAAACAAAGATTCCGGGAATTCCACTCTCACTCTCAGCTGTACGCACAATGAAAGTATGTAAAGTTGGGATGTCCACCATGTACCGATGCGCATTGACAAACGTCTTATTATCCGATGTTGGAAAGGGCTAGGCGGAAACAAATTGTGCAGTTACACCAGATGTGAATGGTATACGCTAACATATCCCCAATCCATCGATTTCGGCGGCAGCCGTATTTGCTTCACTAAGGATGTCGTGGTCTTCTAGGTTTGCCAGGAGCTTAAAGTTCGGTAACCGTTCCCTAATCTTACAGAGGATGGACGTTACGGAGATGGGTCTGTAGTTGACCGGGTCCGCTCGACTGCCCTTCTTGGCAACGGGTTGTACTGCACGTTACTTTTCCAGTCTCTAACGAAAGGTGAAAAACGGCGTGTTAAGATTGGAGACAATTTAGCCGCACATGTTTTAAGTACAATTGCCGGTATCCCG
Organism: Orthosia cruda; assembly: GCA_964057195.1. Lineage (NCBI taxonomy): Eukaryota > Metazoa > Arthropoda > Insecta > Lepidoptera > Noctuidae > Orthosia > Orthosia cruda. The sequence continues at coordinate 35,868,885 of OZ059825.1, read as the reverse complement.
TCGGGGCAACTAGCCTTGTTCACGCCATGGTTGCACAGCACCCTACGGACCTCCTTTTGATGGAAACTAATGTCCGACATACTCGTCTCGCATACATCATGAGAAGGAGGGGGCCGCGCGTCACCAGGATTCAGATACCAAGATTCCGCAAAAAAAAGAGTCATCAACGGAGTGGGCCAGCGACCCGTCGGGATTCAGCAGTGGTGGTAGTGAGGGACGACAGAAGTTCGATAAGACCGACTTAGCCAGGGGCTACCACGCTTTGCTACCTGCTGGGTATGAACAAAGTTTGATCCCAATTTTCTAATGTGATCAATCCGAGCCATCGTCTTTTTGCAGGACTTGGCAGCCCTCTTGAAGGCTCTCTTTCTTTTCCGTGGTATAACTAACTAAACTGCCGTTACCCAACATCAGGTATTTTTTTACTTTTGATGCTATAATAATAAGAAAAAAAAATATCTATCGATCTGTATTTTTGAATTTTCTTTATCTTGAATAGTTTTGGAAATAATTTATTTTAAGAATGCCGTTAAGTACACATTTTTCTCGTGTGTAATAAGCAAAAATGTCATTAAGTAACTTTGTGTGTCTATACAGCCGCTAGGGTTCATTAACTCATTCTTATTACAATTTTTTCTTATTTCTTCTGCTTCTCTAGATTGCCGTTAACAGTCGTTTGTACTCTATAAAGCAGTAAAGGTACTTTAACTGTTTTATTGTTATTCTTTTTTTAATATAGGATATATATTTGCTTATGTTAAGCTTTAACGTCGTTAATTGAAAATGCTAGACTTAAATATGACTAACCATATATAACGGCATTATAGGTTAATATTTGACATACTTATATTTTGACGTAACGTATGATACGAGGGCGGCACTGAAAATTTCGGGAATCAAGGAAGTGACACAACATTACTATTAAAAGTATATTTATTGATTTTCGAAGTATTCTCCGCAAAATTTGACACATTTTTCCATACGATGGAACCAATCATTGAAGAAACCATTCCATTCGGAAGTTAGAGTCTCCAAAATGGCCGTTTTGTAGGCGTCCACAGCTTCTTCAGGTGATGAAAATCTCTGACCACGCAATTTATTCTTTATTTTAGGGAAAGTATAGAAATCATTAGGGCTTAGGTCGGGGCTGTACGGCGGATGGTCTAATAATTCTATGTTTTCTTGCTCCAAAAACTCTTTTGTTCTGTGCGCGGTGTGAGAACTCGCATTGTCGTGATGGAGGATGATGCGGCGGTTGCAGTTCTCTTTACGGAGTTCAGAAACGACCTGTGGCAAACAAATGCTAGCATACCATTCTGCATTAACCGTTCTTTGTCCCTCAAGAGGAATAGTCGCAACATGGCCGGTTTTGGAGACAAACGTGGCCACCATTTTTTTTGCAACACTCCGTGAACGAACAATTTTTGTTGGCTATAACTCATTTTCGAACACCCAAACTCGTGACTGGTTTTTTGTTTCGGGTTAGTACGCGTATATCCAGGATTCGTCACCTGATACGATGTTGTATACAGCATTTGAGGATCCTGCGTGGAATCTTGCGAGAGTTCTGACGCACCAAGTAACGCGAGCCGCTTTTTGCTCTTCACAGAGCGAATGCGGTATCCATCGGGAAAAAAAAACTTTTTTACACCTAATTGTTCATGCAAGATTATTTGTATTTGACTCATGCCAATGTCTACAGTTGCCTGAATTTCGCGGTATGTCACAAGTCGATCTTACTCAATCAGCTTACGCACAGCATCAACGTTTTCTTGGGTGACTGCTGTTTTTGGACGACCTTGACGGGGATCATCACTGAGCTTGACACGTCCTCGTTGAAATTCAGCAAACCAGCGATAAATTGTGGTTTTGGATGGGGCTTCATCACCAAATGCAGAAATCATCCGGTCAACACACTGTTTTTGTGTTAAACCACTTCGAAAGTCATAATAAATCAACGCTCTTGAATTTTCTCGAGTCAATTCCATTTTCTCAACGACTAAACAAGTTTAACAAAACCTTGTGACAAGATCGAGAATATTTTTTAAAATAAATAAATGGTATTCGATTTTTAAAACCAAGGAGTTTTCAATTAAAAAGATTTTAATATGACAGAAACAGTGGAAATATTCCATTCCCTATACTTTTAGTGCAGCCCTCGTATAAGCCAGAGGCGGCATTTCCAAAACTAAACAAAAATTTATTGGCCGTCATTATTAGACTAAAATGACGTTATCTCACACTAATACACAACAATGACGCTAACTGATCTCGCGCGGGGCGGGTAATATTTTAATTTTAAACAATATCATATTATTATATATTATATACCGGGTAAAGTGATCCACTAAGAGATGCAGATTTTTCTTCATTGATCTAGAACCTCCAAAACCTCTATAGACCTTATTTCAAATGGCTTTGTGGCCGGACCTAAATGTGACATAAACCCAATTTTTGTCGTGTCCCAATCCGGGGGCGGTTGGGACACCCCTCCCCTCCTTTCTGGAAAAATCGTGGCATAAGTTATAAAACAAAAGCCCGTTTAGTCGGAGCATTTATTTTCCCCTTTTTCCTCTATGGAGCTGAGACGTGGACAATCCGAGCAAGGGAAAGACAGAGGGTAGACGCATTCGAAATGCGGTGCTGGAGGCGGATGCTCCGAATACCATGGACAACCAAACGCACAAATGTGTCTATCCTTTCCCAACTCGATATCAAGACCAGATTGTCTACAGTATGCCTACAGCGTATTTTGACCTATTTCGGTCACTTAATGGGAAGGGGAGATAGAAGTCTAGAAAAACTGGTCATTGTTGGCAATACCGAAGCGAAAAGAGCACGACGCCGGTCGCCAACACGATGTGTACGTAGATGTGTTTATTATGGATGAATACAACTTCAAGTATGGTTTTTTAATAGGACTTGACTTAATACAAAAGTTTAGGTTGATACAAAATGAAGACTTGAGAATAACCCAGAAACTACCCTTGGAATATGAAAATACGAACAAAATGGAAAAAATTACTTCCAAACATAAGAATAATTCTAAAAGAGAAATTATAGATTAGAACAATATTAAAACTAAATGTTATGTTTTAATATTATTCTCATCTATATAATTAATTTCAATGAGCACGTAAAAGAAGACGACTTTGAAATTAAAATAAACCATTTGGATGAACGTCAACAACCTGAAATAAACAACTTAGTACATATGAATCAGTTTTTGCAAAAAACAAATATGCTATAGGCACTGTCAACGGTTATGAAGCTAGAATAGTCCTGTTAGTAGATAAATACTGCAGTAAGAGACCTTACAGATGCACTTTAGAAGATAAAATGGAGATAGAAGAGCAAATCGCAAAAGTACTAGATAACAAGTTAATAGAAGAATCATACAGTCCATTTGCTGCACCGGTTACTTTAGCATTCAAAACAGAAAATGCAGACTATGTATAGATTTCAGAGATTTAAATAAAATAATAATACCTCAAACTCCGTTTCCGCTAACTGAAGACTTAATGATGAAGACCAGTAATTGCAATCTTTTTTCAACATTAGACATCAACTCTGCTTTTTGGTATATACCTTTGCGAATTGAAGACAGGAAAAAGACACGATTTGTAAGACAGGAGGGATATTTCCAGTGTACTTAAGACCGCACCAGCAATTTTTCAAAGGATTTTAAGTAATATACTCAGAAAGTATAAGCTTACTGGTTTTGCCGTAAACTATATTGATGACATCCTCACATTTTCAAAAACTTTTGCTGAGCATATGACATGAATCATCTTCCGCAATTACTTGAAGCCATCAAGACAGAAGGTTTTAGGTTAAAATTTACAAAATGTACATTTGCCTCAGACTCGGTAAAATATCTAGGTCATATCATACAGAACAATTCAATTAAACCAGTGAAGGACAATTTTATTTCAATAAAGAGTTTTCCGGTACCAAGAACTCAAAAGAATATAAGGCAATTCTTAGGAAAGATTAATTTTTATCATGAATAAGAGTGCAATAATACTAGACCCATTACATAACTTATTGCGAAAATATCATAAATTCGTTTGGTCAGAAGAGTGTCAAAAAGCATTTGACACCATGAAGAATCTGCTATTTTCTCAACCAGTACTGGAGATTTTTGACCAAGAATTACTTATAAATATTTACAACTGATGCTTCTTTGAAAGGTGTTTGTTGGTGCTATCCTTAAACAAGAACAACCTGATGGAATGGAAAAACCAATAGCATACTTTAAAAAAAAACTTAATGAAGCACAGAAGAAGAAAAAGCAATATATTTAGAATGTCTAGCTATAAAAGAAGCAGTCAAGTACTGGCAATAATGGGTAATAGGAAAATCATTCACGGTTTGTTCAGATCATAATCCGATAGAGAACATGAATTTGAAATCAAGAACTGACGAAGAACTGGGTGACTTGACATACTATGTGTCACAATATGAATTTAAAATAAAATATACACCTGGAAGACAAAAATTAGAAGCAGACTGCCTTAGCAGGAATCCCGTATTGGAACCAAATGAAAACACAGATGAGCAAATCAAAGTTGTGAACTTTATGAAACTGGACGATATGCTAACGGATAAATATAAAAACGAAGAAATTAAAAAAATAAAAGCAAGTTAATTGAAAAAGACAAGATCTACTTTAAGAAGGTTAAGAGAAAATAATTATATCAGAAGAATTTAGCATGCAACTTTTAAAAACAATACATAAGGACTTATGTCATATCGGAATTGGGCAGATGCATATGACAATGAGCCCGCTATTTACAACCAAAAACTTGGCAAAAAATATAAAAATGATTTGTAGGACCTGTGAAATATGCATTAAAAACAAACGAAGGGAACATGACTTATTCTTCTTCTTTAATCGGTCCCTAATTACTGAGGATCGTGGTCACTGGACCCCTTTAAGCGAACAATTTGCCTCCATCGATTCCGGCCCAAAGTTGCCATCACTACCTGCTGAAATTTGCTTGAGGACGTAGCTTCTTTCACTTGGTCAGACCATCGTGTTGGCGACCGGCGTCGTGCTCTTTTCCCTTCGGTATTGCCAACAATGACCAGTTTTTCTAGACTTCTATCTCCCCTTCCCATTAAGTGACCGAAATAGGTCAAAATACGCTGTAGGCATACTGTAGACAATCTGGTCTTGATATCGAGTTGGGAAAGGATAGACACATTTGTGCGTTTGGCTGTCCATGGTATTCGGAGCATCCGCCTCCAGCACCCCATTTCGAATGCGTCTACCCTCCGTCTTTCCCTTGCTCGGATTGTCCACGTCTCAGCTCCGGAAAATGGAGAAAATTAATGCTCCGACTAAAAGGGCTTTTGTTTTATAACTTATGCCAATATTTGCCAGAAAGGGGAGGGGGGGGGGGTGTCGACGACAAATTTGGGTTTATGTCACATTTAGGTCCGGCCACAATGCCATATGAAATAATGTCTATAGACACAATTGGAGATTTTGGAGGTTCTAGATCAATGAAGAAAAATCTGCATCTCTTAGTGGATTACTTTACCCGGTATGCATTCATCTTAACATCGAAAACACAGAGTGCAAATGATTTTGTAAAACTGATTATGAGCATAACAGATGTAGAGGACATTGGTATGGTTCTAACCGACCAATAATACCCAGGATAAAATTCGAAAGAATTTAAGACATTTTTAAAGGAAAAGCAGCTTTGGTAAGACACCTTTGGTATTTACAGCAGTGAATGCTCCATTCTCAAATGGCCTAAATGAGAGGTTAAACCAAACATTGGTAAATAAGATTAGATGCAGAATAAATGAAGTAGAAAATAAAAAATCCTGGACAACCATAGCTCATGAATGCGTTAAAAATATTATGAAACTTGCCACTCAGTCACCGGGTTTTCACCTACCTATATAGGTATTACACGGTACAGATGTGTCAATGAATTAAAACAAAAAAGTTACATAGTGATAGGATTACAGACAGGAAAATTGCCCTTGAAAAAGTCATGAAATCTCATGATTACAACAAAACCATGTTTGATAAAAATCGGAAATACTATGAATTTAATGTAGGAGACAGGGTATATGTGGAAAATCGAAATAAATTAAACAGGAAGAAGTTGGACGAACTAAGAATTGGACCATATTCGATTGTAGGAAAAGTTTCTAGTTCAATATACAGGATAGATAAGAGCCACAGGAAAATTTAATCATATCATTTCCATATCACAAAATTGATACCAGTCTCTGCAATTATATATCAAGAAGACGAAGGATAGAGTGGTGTTCATGAAAATTTTATTCCCTTGTGGGGGAGATGTAAAGAAATGATTATAACATTTCTTTTATTTGAATTCTGCATTGACTCGTTCTGTCACTATAGCAGTTCTGTCAATGGTGAAGTTTTAAAGGTTATGAAAATATTGTGTATGAGACTAAAAATATTTGTTTAGATGATTGTAAATAGATCTATAAAGGAATTAAAACACACTGAATAATAATCGTTAAATGTCGTTTCTTTGGTTACAGAGCAACACATTGTTTATTTTCACTATCAATAATAAAACTAACGTTATATACACAATACCCAGAGCCGGAACAACTAACTGTAGGTCATACAAATATTTGTTCCGTGCGAGACTCGAACCCGCGACACGCAGCGCAACAGTCGATCGCTCAACCACAGCGCCAACCGTGCGCCCAAGAATGGAATGTAGTACTTCACATCCGCTGCCGTAACACATCTGTCATGGCGTCAGTGCATGACTACGGATCATCCGAAGAGAAGAAAGTGGGCTACTAAGAATAACATGCGAAGAAAGATCGCACCCCATCCCAGTCTGCTGATTTGTACCGCCAAACCGGCGGGGCCGTCGGACGGGCCGGCAAGGCTAGATTCGGGCAGGGAGTAGGACATAGACTTCATCAGACAGTGGTTGAAATTGTCCAAAGGTGAAGAAATCGACACCGAATAACGGTCTGAATATGTTGTCAGCAGAAGGTCCAAGCAAATGGATGTGCGAATCAACATCCGGCACTCTCGTTGCCGTCGGACCAGCTGCGTGAGATTCAACGCTAGCGCAAGCTTTCGCGTTTCTCGTCCAGCATGATCAATGCACTGGTATGAGAAGAGCCACTCCTGGTGGTGGGCATTAAAGTCCCACAGTATGACTAATTCAGCGGAAGGCAGCCACCTCACTGAGGTACTCTGTGAGCCTGGTTGTCTCCTAATCTCCACTTTGCAAACGGTAGACACAGGCGTATAAGGTGTATTTTATTTGTTGTGGTCCCTAATAACGAATATGGGGTCAAAAAAAACCAAGATGACACTGACGAAATTTTGCCAACTTACTTTATGGGTGTAATTCCAGGTCGCTTATAACGAATATGGCGGCAAATTTTCGTTGGCGCCATCATGGATTTAATTTTCATGTCCATTATCGGTTACATGGAGGTCTACGCTACAACGCGAAATTCGCGCTGTGGCCGTTTGAAAGACGCTACAAAGCGTTCCAAGACTTTTTATCGCTCAATAACCATTACGCGTTTTCTATTTTAGGATCTAACTTATGTACAACGTGTGACTACTCACCGTCGTTCGAAGCGCTCGACACAGAAGGTGCAGCGGAACAGTCTGCGCCGCGGCTGGTCGCGTGCCGCCGCAGCCACCGTCTCGCTCGCCTCGTGCGACTTACTGTGCGCCGCCAGGTTGTATCTGCAACATGAAGGAACGATTGAGGGTGTGTTTGAAGATGTAAGGGATACTAAGCAAAGTATAGCTAGCACGGACCTCTCGGAGAACCTCTTGCCGCACACGTTGCACTCGTGGCGCTTCTCGCCGCTGTGCACGCGCTTGTGGCGCTTGAGGTGGGAGCGCGTCATGAGCGCCAGGCCGCACACGTCGCAGGAGTGCGGCTTCACGCCCGAGTGTGACAGTTTGTGCATCTTAAACGATGACGTGTGGATGAACGACTTGCCGCACAAGTCGCACTGCAACAAACATAATACATTAAAAAATCAGCCTGTGTTGTCTCATTGCTATGCAAATGTCACTTTTTCGTATTTTCGCTCAACTCAATCTTAAGTCAATGCCACCTACAGGCGTCCCGTCAGGGTAAACCTCGTCCAGCCAACTACGCCAGGTTCTCATGTCTTCAGTTTGTGTTGTTCTTAACCCTCAATGCATAGAGTAGCAAACCAACTGCTACAAATTGGAATAGCGCTTTTTTATTTTACAAACTGGCTAGTTATTGTATGATATTGATAACTGACTAGAAAACAAATGTAAAATATCTGATGGAAAAATGTCATTACAGAAAAATCATGGAAGAAGAGGCTTAAATTATTAATTGTTGTTGTATATTATTTCCTTATTTATTATTCAATATTTTCAATTATGTTTTTGTACAATTAGATTAGAAGAAGAGCTTTATTACCATTTTATAAGTGAAAATTATAAAAGATGTTAATGAAAACCCTTCATATTCACTCGATATCATCGACCATTGATTTGTGACGTATGTATTGAGGTTTCTTGTTATTTATTCTTTGGAGGTTCGCTTTCTCAGATATCTCGAAGACTTACTTCTATGTCTGTAGATATCAGTTATCAGAAGCTGTACTCCGGCTCCGAAGGTTCCGTATGTTTGCAACGGCCGGCATCGAGAATTGCGGTACTGACAGCGAATTTTTTCGGCGAGTGGTTGCCTTATCATTTTTTATTACATTTATTTTTGTGTTAGAATTAACCTATTAATTTACTTTCAAAATCCCACAGATTAAAACATAGTTTTATGTCGTAAAGGATTTTGGTTTACACCTGGATGCATAGGCCAGAATCGAACCAGTTGCAACAGGGATATTTACTGGGTAGAAAAATGATTATTCTATTCAGTCCGTCAGTGAGATTATCAAATAATATTGGACAAGTATTTTTTGCTTTATTAAATAAATTAAAATTGGCAAAGATAAAGCGCATCAAACTTCAGGAGTGGGGGCTTGTGATGTCACTTTGTCATTAAAATTGAAGCACGGCCCCAAGTAACAAAAACTAGTTGTATAATAAGCCATAGAACGTTTTGGGCAATACTGTTTTTGGTCCTATAAAACCCCAAAGAAGGTGTATTTTATTCCAAAGTGGCGCATTTATTTCTCCATTCAGTATTAAAACGAACCGATAACAGTGTTACACGTGGAAAATCAGTCATATATACGCTGTGTAACAGTGCACGGGTCACAATATAGTGATGTACTGGTTAATAAACACCTTTAAGGATCTGTGATAGTACTTTTTCATACCATACGAGAGTTTATGTTTCCATTACCTCACATTGTTCACTCACCATGTATTCTCCTATCAATGGAGTGTAAAGACTTAACAAAATATATTTATTTAATATTTTTAAAGAAACTGAAGCAATTTATACTGTATAACTTTTTTATTATATTATTATATTTGTTTATAGTGTGAAATGATGTGCGACCGCAATTTTACGGATAAACTATGGTTAGGTTTGCCATAAAATTTACGTGCCCCCCTTGAATTGTTGAGTTTTCACAAAAAATACAAAAACAATTAAAGGGACTTCGAGTTTTAAGCGCCATTATAACATCATATAAAAATGTCTGAAAATGGTTTTAAAAGTGAGATAAAAAAATATTTTTCTGGACATTATTGTTATTAAATAGCAACATTTATCCACTTTTACGTAACTTTTTTGTGTTATTAAAGAAAAATATACTCTGTCATGATACTAACAAGCATAGTATGGGAACTGAAAAGTCATTACACAACAATTTTGCTCTAAAAAAGTGTTAGTGTGATATGCTTATAAGTAAAATTATAATAGTTATCTCTAAACCAATAAAGTGCAGTTACATTACATAGTAATACTCTGGATCTAAGCTACATCACAAAATCGCTCTATTGTAGAGTTTTTTGTAACTACTAACGTACTAAGTACTATAGCAAAGATATGAATATCCTCAATACGACAAGGTCGTCTTATAGTTGAGTGTTCATCACTGCTAAAACGAAACGATTATAGCAGTTCATTTGTAACCTTTATTACGGAAATCAGATGAATAAAGGCATTTTATAACAATTTTATAGAGCAGTATTATTCTGTACTAACGATATTAGCGCTTGCACATAGGTGTAGTAAACGTTTACATCCTTTATTCAAGGGTCATTTTTGTCCTATAAGCTTATAAAACAAAATTGTGTTGTCGAACGCTTTTATACAACACGCTGTCACCGCTAAAACATTTATAACTCATTTATATGTCTTTTTCGAGATATAGGCGATTATAGGACTGCTTTGCTGGTTGGGCGTGACGTCACACGATATTAAGATTTTAACCTTTTTGTATTCTTTTAAATATTTTCGGTGTATTTTTATTTTAAAATAAAATTATACGGTATTAGTGCGGCGTTGAGTGTTCTTCCTTTTTAGGCTTCCGACCCGAAGGGTCAAAACGGAGCCCTATTGGTGTCACTCACGTGTCTTTCCATCTGTCTGTCCGTCGTCTGTCACACAGGTTTTACAGCCAAAGTTTGGTGCTACAGTCTTCAAATTTTCATACATTTCAAAGCCATTCAAATTGTCAAAACATATTTTTAAATGTTTTCATACAGGTAAAAGAGAGGCGCGAAATTATTTTAACCCATCAAGAGGGGTACCGTTGTTTAGAGCTCGTTGAGTAGATAAATACATAGTTTTTGTTTAAAAAAATATTGGAAATGAGAAGCAACCTAAGTCAGCTTTTCTTACAAAATGTTGTGTCGATAATTTTTTTAACTTCCCATTGACCTATAAATTTCAAATTTGGTGATAATGGTACGGAACCCTTCGTGCGCGAATTCGACTCGCACTTGGCCGGTTTTTTTATAACGCCACAATGGGTACAAAAAAAAAACAATCCGAAATTTTGTTCAGATCGGAGGAAAGTGCAAGCTAATATAATTTTTTTATGAAAAAGAAATAATATGAGAAATTACAATCATGAACATACCTGATAGTTCAACTTGCCGGTATGTATGTTGTTATGCCTCTGTAGCGCATTCTTAGACGGGAATAATTTATTGCACTCTTCACATTTCCAGTCACTTATACCTGAAATATAATAGTTCAGTATTAGGCTGGTTGGGTAGGGAGGCAAGATAACATAAATACAAAATATTTTACTGTACACCAACATAAGTAACACAACTCATATACAATACAAGTCTTACTCCCAATGCCCAAATCTAATGGGATTTCCCACATGCTAAAATGCCAAAAATCTGTACAAACTTTTATCAGTAAATCCTTTCTGAGTGCCCACCTTCATTACAACGGAACTTTCGTCCAAAATTTCAAGCATTTTGATAGACCCAGCAGTTTGGGCTGTGCGCTATCTGTCAGTGAATTGAGATTTTTTATCATAAAGATTAGAACGGTTCCGCACTGCATCCGAACCGAATCCATGGAATACCGCCCTGAAGTAGCCGTAATATTACTTGTAGGAAGGATTGCGCACTAGATTCGAACATTTAGTTCGTCTCTAGTCCGTCCAATTTTAACACATTTCCAACTCGGCACTCAATTTCAGTTTCGATTCGTATGCAGCGCGTAAACGCTCTTAGTCACTCTCGTTTGATTACTTTTTATAGACAAATAAGATTTTTACCCGCGGTCTAAGGTATTTTTTCGTTATAAAAATTTGCCTATGGGCTATGATAATAATCATTGACAGTGTAATTATTTTCGTAATCCGATCAGTACTCCCAGAGATTACCCTTCAAAAACAAACTTTACCTCTTTTACACATACGTACATAAAATCAGGCCTTTTTCCTCGGGGGTAGGCAGAAACTACTGAACGTAACCAATGGTACCTTTATGTAGCGCGATGTGTATGTCGCAGGCTCGCTTGTGCTTGTAGTGCGCGCCGCACACCTCGCAGATGTAGGGCGGTTTCGAGCCGTCGTGCTTCTGCTTGTGCTGCTCCAGACGCGCTGCAACATTTTCAATAGCAATAGCCTAATTTTAGCTACCATCGCAAGGTCCCTTACTACTTTAACATAAAGTAGCGGCAACAAACCAGTTGAAACAGTATCAAACCAATTTATTCTGCTCTTGATTCTCCAATAACTTAAATATTAATTTATTGGACTGGATTTTTAACTTTGTGCCATAGAATGGTTTATTTTTCATTAAACTTTTCAAAACTTTCAAATCCATTCTAATATTATAAATTCGAAAGTAACTCTGTCTGTCTGTTACCTTTTCACGCCTAAACCACTGAACGGATTTCAATGAAATTAGACAAGGAGATCGATGGCATACTGGGACATAGGCTAAATATTGTTAAAAAAAAATTGTTAAACAAACTGTTGTTGTGTGTTTCACCTGCGCTACCTATATTTACAGTACATAGATACACTAGGTATCTAGTGTAGGTACCTACCTAATGGAACATATATTGACCGTACCTGATGCACCGGAAATAGTACCCGAAAATAAATAAAGGAGGACTGCGTACAAAAAGAAATGAGATCCGACCCGGAGAGATGAGAATGAGATCTTTCATGAGATCAAAAACATATTTTGTAAAAACATAACCCTCCTTTTTGCTTCGCCGTAGTCGTGTAAAAAACACTAGTTTCGCGGCGCAGTTCTTCTACAAAAAGTAGTGAGATCTAATGTACGATTTCCACCAACCGGGCCGCGTCGGGGCTTGTATTTTGTACATGTTATGTTTTTGATGGGATTGATACCTATTTCTACACAGTATTATAATTATGTGAAAGTAGAATTTATCCAGACAAAAGTTATAACTCACATAAAGAAGTATATTTAGCATCACACTGGTCGCACTGGTGCACCACTTTGGTCTTCTTCTTCCGAGGCTGGGAGGGCAGCATCTTACTCTTTAATGGCCGGCCTAGCTTTTTCTTGACAGGTTGCATGTCATTGCTGAGGTCGTCAACACCTAAACTGTCATCATCCTCGTCAAAGTTGTCTACCTCAACTTTTAGACAGTTACCAAAGCCATTGTTGTATAGTGGACTTTGTGATCTGGAATCAGAACAGCACTGTGAATTATTAAAGTTCAAAAGTAATTATTGTTTTGTGTTATCAACAGACTAATTTTAACTAAGTTCAGTGAAAGCCAAACCCATGTTGCAGAAACATTGGTGAATATATATGTACAGATTAGGATCAGTTGCTCATCTGTCAACATTAGTGACTCATATAGACTTCTCATACTCCTAACTGATTCAAAAGAATTATTTATAAAAATGTCTGTGCTGTTAAGCAACTGATTAAATAATAATAAAGCAACTGGGCAACAAGTCTTCTAGGGACAATATAGGTTGAATAAAAAAAACCAACAGATTAGCAGATTTTTTATTATAATTCTCTGTAGAAAATTTTAATATAAAATGTGCCAAGCAATTGAAAAACAGTGTCAAAATGTCAAGATTTTTATATATATATACAGGTAGCCACACATAAAAGTTAATAATACTGAAGTGATACTTACCCTTCAGCAGAATTCTCGATCTTGACCTCTGGCAGCAAGGCAGACGGGTCCTCTAGGGCATGCACGGCTAGCTTGTGTGAGGCCAGGCCTATGTCACCCCCACTTGTGCCCTTTGCTCCACACTCCTCACATTTCCAGCTAAAACAAATACATACTTAACTGACTTGACAACTAATTTTGTGCTACTTTTGTTAGAGTTTCTATACCAAAACTGAAAATGAAGCCGTATGGAATCTCCATAGACAAAACGAATAAAAAAGTATTGTCTAATATTTCTTGTCAAATACTAACTTCTGGTCAAATATTTTCCTTGTGAAAAATGTCTCTTTATAATTATACACATTAAGATATTTAGCCCTGATTTTATTTAACTTTAACTTGGTAACAGTCTGCAGCTAGGGCAAAGATCGAAATAAACAAATTGGATGGTCAGAATTGGCAAACGTGGCAATTCATTTTACAGGTTACCCGATTACTTAAAAGTTATCCAGGTACAATGGATGTTATAAAGGGTACAATTAAAATGCCTACTCATCCAGGAGCATTGGCTACATCCGAAATAACGGAAAAATTTAAAAGGGAGTCAACACTGCTCAATTAGTTCTTTCGGCAAATATGACTGAGGATATGCTGTGATGAGATTCAGCACTGCAAAGGACATGTAGGATGAACTTGCCAGACTATACGACGGAGCTACAGAAGACAAGAGCTATGACTTATGCATGAAGTTCTTTAGCTACCAAAAATATCCAGAGCATGATATGACCACACATATATCTGCAGTAAAATATTTGTTCTACGACCTAAATACAGAAACGTTTTATCAGTTATCCTAGTAATTTGCAAGATACTGGATACACTTCCGGAACAGTTTTTTGCATTTAAGTCAATATACGACTGAGCTACAGAAGATAAGAGCTACGACTATGCATGAAGTTTTTTAGCTACCAAAAAGATCCAGAGCATGATATGACCACACATATATCTGCAGTAAAATATTTGTTCTACGACCTAAATACAGAACTAGAAGGAAACGATTTACCAGTTATCCTAGTAATTTGCAAGATACTGGGTACACATCTGGAAAAGTTTTTTGTATTTAAGTCAAGTTGGCTTATGATGGCAAGACAGGCGAGAAACATTCGAGAATCTGATGATACAGTTATGTGCCTATGAAAGAGCGCTAATATTTAAAACAGAGTGTAGTACTAATGTAAAAGCTCTTGTAGTAAAATCTGAGAAGAGTAAGAAAAAAGAATTAAAGTGCAAATATTGCGGACAGGTCGGTCACATTGTCAGAAATGTCATAATGGATTTCCAACGGAAGACCACCAAAGAATTCGACCAGCAGTGTGAATAACATGAATTTAACAGTTCTTTCAGTTGAAGATACAACAGAAGCAGATAAAAATAGTTGGTACGTAGACAATGGCGCAACTAGTCATGTTACGAATAGGTCTGACTTATTTGAAAGCTTTGAATATTTTCAAAATAATCATACTGTCACTACAGCATCTGGACAGACAATCAATGCTATTGGTAAAGGAACTATCCGTCTCGATCCTGATCTAAAAAGACGAGTTGAACCGTTTCTTTTAAAAGATGTATGGTATATTCCAGCATTACAAAGAAAAGTATTTTCAGTTCTTGCTGCTCAAGACAAACTACAGAATAGTACATTCGAATCTCGCACAGTATCATGTACCTACATTGAAGGTAAACGGTAAAGAAATAGTGAACGGAAAGCGAAGAAAGCTCGGTGGGCTTTATAAACTTAATGTTAAAATTGTCAACACTTGGGACATCAAAACAATAAACATGTAAAAAAGATAGTAGAAAAGGAATTTGATATAAAATTGGACTATAATACAGAATTATGTGAAGGTTGCATCAATGGCAAAGCACACAGATTGAAGTTCGGAACACGAGAACGAGCGACGAAGCCCGGAGAGCTATTTACTCTGATGTTTGTGGCCCTTTTATGCACTCAATTTCCAAATTTCGATACTTTGTTCTTTTCAAAGATCGGTATAGTCATGTCTACTTCATGAAACACAAAAGCGAAGTTCACATCAAACAGTTTCTAGCTGAGATAAGAACCGCTGGCTATGTTGTACAAGAGTTCCAAAGCGATAGTGGAGGAGAATTCGATAATGTGCAGGTATGCACTACATTTCGACAGAATGGTATAAAACAGCGTTTTACTATGCCTTATACGAACAGAATGGATGATCGGAACGAGATAATAGGACTATAGTAGAAACTGCTAGGGCTTTAATGCATGCTCATGATGAAATACTACAAGGTCTTTGGGCGGAATTAATTAATACTTCTGTCTATATGTATACTAAATCGAACGGGACCGACAACAGTTGAGGGCAAGTCACCTTTCGAATTATTTTATGGAAGGAAACCAGGCATCAAACACTTGAGGATAATTGGATCGACGTGGCACATGTACCGAAACAACGGCGAAATATACTTTGTAAGAAAGCCGAAAAAGGTATACATATTGGATACGATGGAGATGGTCGCTATCGAATATGGTCTAAAGAAAATTATAGGCTTATCAGATCGAGAGACGTGATTTTTGATGAACGCCCTTTCATAGAAAAACCTATTGATCGGACAGCAGTTGAGTCACCTAAGGTAGACAAAAATAATTTTGATATACCAATATCCTCTATTGAGCCAGAGACACAGCCTATCATACCAGAAGAAGATTTACAGATGGCACACGATCAAGAAACTGTTGAATCAAATGTTTGATCCAATTAACGACTCAGTTAATTTTGATACTGCCGAGCCTGACTCTGATGTCAATGACACTTCATCAACTGGAAGTATTTTACCGCATCGTGATACAGATCTACAAAATGAGTTTGGAGATGACTTATTAAGAGAAGATGTTCAAACTCAAGAAGCATCTCAAGAACAAGTTCCACATAGAGTGACTTTAAGACCTCGTTCAACAATCAAACCACTTGATAGATTTGATGAATTTGTTCTTAATTGTGTTTTAAAGTTATATGATCATGAAGAAGAACCAAAGACGTTCAAAGATGCGAATAAAAATAAATGAAGATGTTGATAAAAATAAATGACCCACTGCTATGGATGATGCAAAAATGAGCTCAATCAGGAGGCTGCTAAGTATTGCTGCTCGAGATAGTATGATCTTTACGCAATTTGATGTATTTTTATACTGCATTTCTTTATAGAAATTTAAATGAAGAAATTTACGTCAAACAGCGAGCGAATATAATGATGGAACTAGCAAAGTATGCAAATTGAAACATAGTCTATATGGACTTAATTAAACAAACACCATTGTGTTGGAACAATTGCATCAAAGGCTTTCTTCTAGAACAAGGGTTCAAACCTGGAGAAGATCCTTGTATATTCTCTATGAAAAAAGGAGAAGGCAGACTGCTTTTATGATGATGGGATGATTGCTGGTACTTCACAGAAACTAATTGATGTTTTTCTAGAGAATTTTAAGAAGCGATAAAAAATAAAGTCCCAAAGCAACAAAAAATTTTATTACTTCCTGGGACTAGAAATAAAAAAAAGAGTAAGATTGTATCAAAATACATAAAGGTGCCTACACCAAGAAGGTACTTGAAAAATTTTGTATGCAGAATAGTAAGGCACTACACCTATAGTTAAAGATTCTGAATTGAGAGAAGATGCTGATGGAGACTATTCATTTCCTTATAGAGAAGCAGTTGGAACCCTTGCATATCTAATGGTAGGCCCAAGGCCTGATATAGGTAGTTTACTCTCTTAGTGTTGCATCTAGACACTTAGAAGCTCCTACAAAAAGAGATATCACAAAAGTAAAAAGAATATTTAGTTATTTGTATGGTAATCGAGATTACTACATTACATACAGAACAGGCATGCAGAAACAACTAGTCTGTTACAGCGATGCGGATCATGGTGGTGATCCTGATACTCGAAGGTCGACTTCATGGCTCGTATGTGTTTATGGAGGTCCAATATCATGGATAAGTCAATTACAGACATCAGTCACGATTTCTAGCACAGAAGCCAAAATAGTAGCTACTAGTGGAGCTGCGAGAGAAATAATATGGCTAAAACTACTGAATGAAAACATAGAGCAATTGTCGTTGACTCCTGTTCTCCATATGGATAATGAGTCTGCCATCAAGCTTGCACTGAATCCGCCATATGAGTACCACAACAAAACCAAGCATATCAAGCTTCGACTTTTCTTTGTACGAGAAGCCATAGCTGATGGGACTATGATGGTTGCTAAGATTAGTACAGAAAACCAAATTGCTGATATGTTTACAAAGGCACTGTATAAGCCAAGACTGGCCATGCTTTGTTGTCAGATTGGTGTGCATGTTTAAGGCTCTGGTGTTCCCCAGCTTCAAGAGAAGATGTTAGAGTTTCTATACCAAAACTGAAGACGAAGCCTATCTATTTTCTAGTATGTTAATCACTCATTTACTCTGTGATGAGTGAAAGACAGCCATCACTCAACAACTTAACTACATCTCCTGCCCTATAAAGGTGCGCCGTAGATTAGTATAATAGTAGTAGATTGCTATTATATTTTGGATAAACATTAAAGGTGCAATATTTTCAAATAATCGTAGTAGTTTGCTATTATATTTTGGATAAACATTAAGCGCTCATGCCCATGAGACGGTTTTTCGCCGGAGCTAAGCCTGGCGTCAAACCGCGTCTGCATCCGGCCGGCAGTAATGTATGGGACACTATGGAGCCATACACGCGACGCCGAGGCTAGCACCGGCTCACTTTGATGGCTTTGGAGTGGCAAAAAACCGGGCCATGTTAAAACCGTCTCATGTGCATGAGCGCTAAATGTGCCATATTTTCATATAATAGTAGTAGATTGCTATTATATTTTGGATAAACATTAAAGGTGCCATATTTTCACATAACACAATTTTTGTACACTGATGACATTATCAAGTTACCTGTCACTGTTAGCTTTACTTTTCACTTTACGTTTGTTTGTGGATATTTTTTTCTTTTTCTTCTCAACTTTGTATCTCTTTCGTTTACTCTGAGTGGCGAGTGGTTCGTCATCGGAGTCGTCATCGCCCACATTGTCACACACATAGTCGTCATCATCATCATCATCATCGAACTCGGCCTTCACGTCTGCCAACCGTATGGGCTGCACTGTTTGAGAATCAAACAGCGGGTTCTTGCTAAGAATCGCTTCAAAAGTCTCCTTCAACTTGATGTACTCGATCTCGGCTTGTTCGAGCACGTTAATGAGGTCATAGCAGCTCTTGCACATGAACTTGGAGGCAGTGAGACCGGCCAGGTCCATCTGCGTGAACTTGTGCAGGAAGGTGCTGAGCTTGGCTCCGGATGCGCGCGTCGTGGTGCAGTAGATGTCCACACACTCCAGACTGCGCGTGGTGCAGGCCACGCACTCCAGCTGCTCGTGCTTCACCAACACCTCCACCTCGGTCTTGATGCCCTCCATGTCTTCCTTCTTCTCGATCTGATCCACTTTATTATCAGAGTTCATTGTACTCGTTTCGGCCATTTCTACAAC
This sequence comes from Orthosia cruda, assembly GCA_964057195.1. Lineage (NCBI taxonomy): Eukaryota > Metazoa > Arthropoda > Insecta > Lepidoptera > Noctuidae > Orthosia > Orthosia cruda. Next base: position 35,849,781 of record OZ059825.1, on the reverse strand, counting down.
ACGTCTAAATCCGACCCCCGTCGATTATAAACTACTTATACATGTAGTAAAACTAAAGGATATTTGAGACAAGAAAAAATTATCAATTTATTTGACATCACTTTTTACTATCAAGCCTGTATCAAGCCAATTAATAATTCTTACAAAAGAAAAACAAAATGCATACGAGGCGAATGACATTTCCAAGCAAAGCTGTGTTTATTTTCCCGTTAACAATTTGGATAAGTTGACATTGACTTAACTGACATTTTGAAAGAGATTTTTTTTTTTATTATTTTTATTATTTGTGGCTATGCCACTGGCTTGGTTACGAGACCTTTAAGCCAAAGTTGAATCTAGAGATGAAATAAAGCATATATATTAGAACAGATCCAGGGATAAGATATTTAATGAGACTAGGCTGCACCTATTCCAAATTTTAAAATACTCGATTCACCTAGTCTCACTCGCACAGCACACGCGGCCTGCTCGAATCAAAGTACCGACGCCGACGCGGCGAAGCAAGATAGCGTTTTGCTATCGTAGATAAAAGTCTGTCCATGGAGCACCGACGTGCTTTGCCGCTCCTTCACTTGAATTTGAATCATATATTCTGTCCTTTTTAACTATGCTATTCCGCATCCTTCCGTCTTCGCCTGTCAATACTCGCGACTAGTCGAGACTAGGCATACTGGAAATAATTCGAGACTAGGCATACTCGACACTAGTCTGGACTAGGGAGATTTTATTGATTATTTACTTTGACAATACTCGATGCGAATGAAGTCTATAATAGGATGCGGTCGAGTGGTTGAATATCAAGTACGTACTCATGCGAACGTGATCTCGGTAGAGGCCGGCTGCGGCTCTCCAGTCACCATATTGATACCTAATCGACGTCACAAACGTCCCTTGGTTTGGTTATTTCCTCCTGTGGATTATTGTTAAATTATAGGAGAACAAGGCTTGGGACCCGAAAAGTTTAGCAATTAATGTTTTTAAATAAAAATTGTTAAGACTGATTTTCTCCGTATATTAAAAAAAGAACAATGAATGTATATAGTTACATGATTTAAAAAAAACAAAAAAACGACAAGCAGGCCACCTTGCGGCGATGAGCCAAGCTGTGAAGCATGGCATCCACCAGTTCAACGTTACCCATGAGCCTCTTAGCTCTGCGATACACCGATTCAAGCGCGGCAAATTGATATTTAGCTGATCTCAAAGGTGGCTGCATTATTACATGCAGGATCAGACTTGCGCTTTCTTTAGATTTAAAAGCTGTCCAGGCGGAAATTATCGCTTCACTTTATTTAGGATGCCCAGTTTGTTTGTCAAAATGTGGGCTTTGTACTCAACGGAGCCCTTTGGGTGGCTATAAGCCTTCTGATGAGGCCCATTGTGAGCGACCGCGAACATGGAGATGGCTATGCTCGGAATTTCCTTGCGTGATTGAATCAGAAATGAAGACATCCGCAAGAGAACCAAGGTTACCGACATAGCCCGAAGAGTTGCCAAATTTAAGTGGCAGTGGGAAGGGCACAGCTTGCAGAACGGATGGCCGCTGGAGCCGAAAAGTTCTAGAGTGGCGACCGCGTACCGGAAGACGCAGCGTTGAAAGGCCTCCCTCTAGTTTGAGCGACGTTCTGGTTAAGGCTGTGGGCGTCCAGTGGATGCGAAACGTAGAGACCGATCAGTGTGGCGACGCTTGGGGGCCTATGTCCAGTAGTGGACATCTTTCGTCTGACATGATGATCAATGGAGGCGCGGCAGTTGAGACTCAATGTCAACTTCATGCCTAAGAGCTCGAGCTGATAAAAAGTAGGAGTTTGATCCAAACGGCTCCCTTAAGCGGTAAAAAGTCACGCCTGTGTTTTGGTGGCGTTAAAAGAGACCAGATTGTTATTACCCCACTGGGAGACAAAGCTTAGGTGAAATCTGTCCATTTCACCATAGCCTCTCTCAAGGAATGAACTTCATCCACGATGGTTTTTGCGCTGGACAAGTATCTCCCTGAAACAGTACTGTCATCTGCGTACCCAACAATATCTGGCTGAAATAGGTCATCGATGTGCAGCAGGAAAAAGTTGCAGAGAGAACAGGCCCCTGAGGAAATCCAGCATCAATAGCCATAAGGTCAGAGGAGCAGCCGTCAATGACTCGGATCCACCGTTCACTAAGGAAGTTTGATATCCAGCAACAAAAACCAGCTGGGATGCCATAAGCAGGAAGCTTATCTGAGTAGACTTGCGTACCAGACCCTTTCCAAGGCCTTCGAGTTATCAAACGATACAGCAAGTGCTTCGCCGTGTTGTTCGATGGCTTCGCCCCAGTAGTGCGTAACATACACAAGAAGATCGCCATTTGATCGTCCCCGGCGAAAGCCATATTGACGGTCACTGAGGAGATCATTGTCGTCCAGGTAGGTCAGCAACTGACTGTTCAGTACCCTTGCCATAACTTTGCACAGAATGGAGATAATGGTGTTCGGACGGTAATGGGCAGGGTCTGCACGGTTGGCTTTTTTGGGCACAGGTTGTACATTTGCAAGCTGCCAGGGTTTTGGCACGGTTCTTTTTACAAGAGAGAGGCGATACAAGCTTGTCAACACAGGAGACAGTTCAGTTCGCACACCACCTCAACACTCTCACTGGAATGCCGTCAGTCCCGCTGACCTTGTTCACGTCTAGACTGCACAATACTCTCCGGACCTCTTTAGTGTGAAACTGTGAACTGTGATCTACGGCATCGAAGAGTCACAATGAGATACAGTAGGTGGTTGCTTGAAGCCAGCGTCCAGACGTGAATTGTTTAGATACAAATAAATTTGCTTTCTCACTCGCAGAGTGATCCAGCGACCCATCAGGTTTCAGCATTGGCCGTAAAGTGTGAGAATCGAAATAAGTTTTAAACGCTTTAGACAGGGACCAGAACTTTTTACTACCAGGAGGGTGCGCATTGCACAGGCAGCCTGTGGTGCTGTTGCCTGAGATGGACCACATTTCGCCACATTCGCGAGCTGGCTGACCAAAACCAGATGTAACCTCCGACTGCACAGCATGGTTTTCTTCTTGTTTACGTCTTTTTAGTTCGCTTTTTAGTCAGGATTATTGATTTTTTGAATCAACTTTTTGTATTCAAAATCAAAATATTTTTTTATTTCACATAGGCCTATAGGGGCACTTATAAAACGTCAACAAAAGGTGCACGGTTCGGGTTGGTCGTTTCCTATGGAAAGGAGAACCGGCAAGAATCTCCATGGTTACTCTTTTAAAAATGGTTTGGTTTTACAATATTTCCATGTTACAGCATTAGTACTTAGACATGGGGCGACAACGTAGGCCTGACTTATGACAATAAGTCGTAAGAAACTAAAAAAATAAAATAAAAGGATTATATATTATATAAAAAAGTTAACAAATGTTAACTAGCATCTAGAAGGCTATAGGCTATTTATAACTTTTTAGTCAACATATTTTATTCGAATTGGGTACATATAAGTGTTACATATTTTTGAAATCACCTCATAAAGCCCTTTATTTTGATACACCACAGGATGGATTTCGAAAAAATAATAATTGTGGCCCCACACTAAGGCGTGCAAAATCCGCAATTTTTCTGTTTTTCCATTTTTATGTAGCCAGTGACACTCGCAAGGTTAAGTAGAATCGATTGACGTAAGAATCATCATAAATGGCCAAGGCGTTTGGTTTCTGGAAATCCACATAGGAACAAACGTACATACATACATAGACTGATAAACACATTACCCTCCTTCGGCAGTCGGGTAAACAGGACAAACATGTCGTTATTGTAATAACTAATAGATGACGAGTTTAGCGCTATTAACCGGGCTAGAGTAAATCTGTGCAGCCTCTGATTAAACATTAATCTAAATGTGCAGCTATTGAGATTTCGTCATTGGAGAACCCACTTCCCAACCAGGGAATCAAACCGAACGCCGCCGCGGCGTTGTCGCACTTGCGGTAAGTGATGTATGTAACCTACATAAGATAGGATCTGCTTTTTCTGTTCCGTGGGTAGGATAAGCACTTGAATACTTACGTTTAATTTCTAAAACTATGCCAAAAGAACCATTCCAAACCCCTATTCTATGGGGATTTCCGCAGCCGTATTGCATTAATGAATACGGCAACGCAAAGAGTTTGACCGCAATCCAATCGACCAAATCGACCAATCACACATAAGGAAACCCACATCGCGTCATTCATCTCGCATGTGATTGGTCGATTGTATAGCGGTCAAACTCTTTGCGTTTCCGTATTCACTTACGCAATACGGCTGCCGGATCGCAATCACATTATGTGACTGTTCAATTGTTCATAATTTCATTATTGCCTGTAAGTAAATGATTAAGTGCTTAAACCTGCTATATTAAACAATCGCTTGACATAGGTAAATCATTATATTCTTATTCGAACTCCGACTGTAGAAAAGGCTCGGTGTTGCGCACTAAGACACAGCAAGACCGCGAGGGCAGCGGGCCGTGGCGGGTCCCCACCCCCACGACGTCCGCCCTCGCTGGCCGCCACTGCGCCGCAGGCCGAAGCGTGGGCCCCAAAGTCTACCAGTCTACTGACGAGCTCACCGTCGACCGGCGTCACCCGTGCACTCACGCCAACGACCTGCGAACTCACGCGTAACGCAAGCTCTTGCGTTCTCGATTTGTACAACTATAATCTATTTTGAAAAAGGAACTCTGTGTTAGTGTTTTACTGGTTCATACTGTGAATCGATATACCATTAGTGAAATAAAAAAAGTGACTCATTCGAATTTTGAAAAAGTTTGGAGGGAAAATAGCAATTTGGAAAACTTTGTAGTTTCGCAAGGAGCTGGTGAGTAAACACAATTATTTAACAGTTCTAAATAATATAAAGAAAAATTACGGAAGTCTATGAAAACGAATCTGTAAGTTTGTGCCTAAGGCATAGCACGCACTGCGATTTTTATTTTCACGATTTTTTTTCCGCGCGAATTTTTTTGTACTTTTTGAGCGCGATTTTTTTTCCGCAATGCGTGCAGCTTCATCCTTTTCCATAGGTCACAGAATGGGCGGGAAAAAAGGCAGTGCTTGCTAAGCCTAAGGCATAGCACGCACTGTGATTTTCATTTGCCCGAATTATTTTCCGCGCGAATTTTTTTGTACTATTTGAGCGCGATTTTTTTTTCCGCAATGCGTGCAGCTTCATACATTTCCATAGGTCACAGAATGGCCAGAAAAAAGCCTAAATATGAACTTGAAGATATTGCTTAGGTTCAGTCAGTTAAAATCATTATGCCTGTATATTTACGACGTGACAGCAGAATGGTGTATTGCAAACAAGAGCTATTGTGTGAAGACGCAACACTGCGGTTGTAACGGAACTGGCTGATGTCTGTGAGTGAATTAGATGTAATATGGAGATAATAGTAACAGTGTTAATAAGTTCAGGACTTAGGCATAGCACGCACTGCGATTTTTATTTGCGCGATTTTTTTGTACTATTTGATTTGCGCGATTTTTTTCCGCAATGCGTGCAGCTTTATCCAATGCCATAGGTCACAGATTGGGCGGAAAGAAATTCGCGCGAATAAAAATCGCAGAGCGTGCTAAGCCTTAGATGTTCCACCCTTGGAGTCCGTTGCGAGTCCACACTCACAGGAACACACCACGACACAGTCGAGTGGACATAGGGGGAGCGCGGGCGCAGCACATCCGTGCTTCCGCAATGCATCGCTATGCAGTTTGTTTACAGACTTTGATATTATTATTATTATTTTAATGATCCGCAAAGTCGATTTTATTGTTATTGCACTTATTGCTGTTTGACCAATCGAAGCATTGCGCGAATTTTTACATATCGGTTAGATATAATTACCTATATAATCGTGTTTTGGCCGTTTCCAGTTTTGTTTATATTGCTTTAGACCCTATCAACTGTTTATAGATCAGTTTCATTTAAAGCTAAACTCTGCCCTTCCTATAGTACCTAGTTACCTGACACTTTGGAGTAAGGTTAATAACATGCTCATTTTTAGGGTTCCGTACCCGAATGGTCAAAAACGGAGCCTTATTGCTGTAATTCACGTGTCTGTCTGTCCGTCGTCTGTCACACAGGTTTTACAACCAAACGGTTGGAGCTAAAGTCTTCTACACTGTAGCTTCTGCAGCCACTTATTTTCGCAGTATAAGAATGTTGTTGACCCAAAGCCCCAAACCCAAACAAATTGTCAAAAAATATATATTACGTTTTTAAGGCAAAAAGGAGGAGCGAAGGAATTAAAATTACTTACCCCATCGAGTGGGGTATCGTTGTTTATAGCTCTTTGCGTTGATATTGTAATAAAATTGGGCTTCTAAACATGTGTGCCAAATTTGACAAGTGTAAGTATGTATGTATGTATGTTTGTCCACGCATTTCACCGAAACTACTTATCGGATCGTGACCATTCTTTTTTTATTGGATGAGGTATCTTTCAATTTAGGGAATAGTGCAAGTTTCATCAAAATCGGTTCAGCAGTTTTCAAGTTATGGAACATACAACCGAACTCCTTAGCGAGAAACCGCACGAATTTGTAAATTGAGTGATTATGGATATTTTGTCCTTTAGGTACCTTACTATAGAACTTGCTCACATTTTAGTATTATTGTAGGTACTAAGGCTAAAAAGAAAAACATTTTCACAAAAAAAAAACAATTTAACAAAAAAATATCTACTACCGACTTCCAAATAAGAAAACTGTAAAGTGGAAATAACTTTATTTTTGGAAGTCCGTGTCTTTGGTAGGTAGGTACCAATTTCTTGCGTTATGGACGCCGAATTGTAGTTTTCTTATTTGGAAGTCGGTAGTAAGTATTTTTTTGTAATAAAATTTTCACTTTTTAGTTGCACCTACCTAATAGTTTTAAGGTACCTATAATGCCAGAATAGATTACCCGAATATCATGAAACTGAAAATAACCGGTGAAACGAGTGTAGGTACCAAGGTGCACTGTACCCCTTTAGAGCGAACTGGCGTAATGTTATGTTATGAAATGGTTTAAACAATAAACAGACATGCGATTGCAGCAATCCCGAGAGATTTGCCGTTAGTTTATTGAAGTGTTATGTTTAATATCTCCGAAGTTCTTCATCAGATCTTCACCAAATTTAAATAGAACCACTTTCGAAACATACTCTTTCAAACAAAAAAAAAAATTTTCAAATTCGGTCCACTATTGACGGAGCTATCGGTGAACATACATAAAAAAAACACAAACATAAAGTCGAACATAGAACTTATATTGGTAAGTCGGTTAAAAATATAAACCGATTTCAAAACCAAAACACAAAAAAATTGCAAAATAACTTTCGTTACGGAAGTCGGTGTCAAAAACGATAAAAATCTTATAAACCGGCCAAGTGCGAGTCGGACTCGCGTACGAAGGGTTCCGTACCATTAACGCAAAAAACGGAAAATATCATGTTTGTTGTATGGGAGCCCCACTTAAATATTTATTTTATTCTGTTTTTAGTATCTGTTGTTATAGCGGCAACAGAAATACATCATCTGTGAAAATTTCAACTGTCTAGCTATCACGGTTCATGAGATACAGCCTGGTGACAGACGGACAGACAGACAGACAGACAGACGGATCGTGAAGTCTTAGTAATAGGATCCCGTTTTTACCCTTTGGGTACGGAACTCTAAAAACGAAGTACCAAAGACACCGGATTCCGAAATGAAAGTTATTTTGAAATTTTTTGTGTTTTGCTTTTGAAGTCGCTTTATATTTTTGTGAAATACCTTTACTATTTATATTTGTTTATTAAACAAATTTGTAGTCTAACAAATAATTAACTCGTCAACTTATTTGAACAAATGTGATGCCGAATAAACGCGATTCACCGAAATTTTAAACCATTGGTTAGCATATTTAATCATTGGTAGAGTTAACGACGGATCAAAAAACTGGACCTTAGTCTCCTAGTTCCTACCTAATGTTGGCGTACAATGGTTACCGTTATACCACGGCTGATGCTGCTATCGCATATCAGGTACCGTGTCTGGTCTAGCCAGTAGCCAGTCAACAGTGGCGTAGTAGTGAAGCTGCGAGCGTGACGCCGCGCCGGCGGCTGTGGCTCCGAACAACGGGCAGCCCCAGTTCCAGTCAGCACACGCCGATACATGCGCAATCGCAACTCTGCACGACATTATCAGTTACACTGTATTATTTATCAGGGGAGCAGTCATTTACATCACATTCGACGGTGCTTCGTTTGCCCATATTAATGACTCGCACCAAATAAAAAAGGGACCGTTTCATGAAACAAAGTAACGAACTTTAGCAGAATTAAAAATGTAGGCTTGTATGACATCCGTCATTCGGAGCACACTTTCTCGTCCGACCACACACATGGTTGATGTGCATTGTATGCAACACCCCGTCCCAAAATATCATGTTTCGTCAGGGAAACTATTATTTGTTTTCTTTTTTACGAGTGAGAGAATGCGCGTTAGTAGTTGCGGTCAAAGTTTTAGAATTGCCTTTGATACATAAAGGTCGATGAAACAGCCTGACTCCTACAATATATAGCCATCACAGATTAGCTGATAGTAGTACTGCCCGCCTGGTGTTACAGTAGGTTCATAAGTTAATAACTAGAATCATCCGCAGGCTGTGGCGACCGCGTTGCGCACCGATGCCGCATGCCGCGTGCATATGTGTGCAGAGTGGCAGCTCGCGCGGAAACACTGTTACGTTAACTGACATGCCCATGTTAATGTCATACACCACGTCGTAAATTCTAACTAATTTCCTCTCTAGGACTACTTACAGTATGTTTGACTGGGGCACTTTACTGAAATTCCGTTCGTTTCGCATTTTTTTTTCAGTATTTATAAGGTCGTTCTGTCGTTCGGTTCTGAAATTGAAAAAAGATGGCCAGCTTTTATGTTCTGCGAACCATTTTGAATTTTTATCATCGTGCCTCAAGAATTTCATACATATCTGCTACATGCCTCCTAACTACTGCTAGTCAAACTGACACCAACTTAGTTATACACATGATGGGTTATATATTACTCGTGTCCAATGTGCCTTTTTATCCCTGCTCAAGGTATTCGTTGATGAAGTTGCAAGTCCGTGACGCCCCTCGGCATGCACTGGGCACTCTACACTCGATCGCCGCTCGCTCGCGCGCTCATGTGTGCCAACAGGTTTTATTATCCTTCGTTTGTGCTCGACTTTCCGCGTAATTTGATCCCGGAACCCTTGCCATACATCACTTGGTAATCATAATATTATCCTACACAAAGACCGGTGGTTAGAGGAAGTTTGATTGTAATTCCACCTGTATCAATACAATAGAGGTTTTGGAGCAACATCTATATAATTAATTCAGTTGTTTATTGCATATTATATAACTTCAGACAGCAAAAGGACAAAGTTTTGAGCACGTTATGAGTATCAAAGGCTAAAATTAGACCAGCTTGTCAGCAGTTATATTATCTAAAGTCTCATAAGGGGTTTTGATGAGTGACCCTGGTGAATTTGACAGAGCTACGACTTAGAAGACATCACAAAATACAAAGTAGCAGCAGTCAATACTGCTACGCTGAGTTATCAAGTGGCCCAGTGACACAGCTCGACAGATCCCGTAACGATAGCATCACAGACAATGACCCCGTGCTCCCAGTTCCCATGGCTGCGCATGCGCCGGCGACAGATAGAATTATGTCTTATTATGCTCCCCGGTAATACGCCACTATCGTGCCCCATCGGCTCTCCAACATTGATCTGGAGACAATCCGATATAACATCGCCATTTAGATGCTAACGAGCATCACAAATTGACAGTTAACATCGATGTGAACCAATAACTTTTTCTTTTGATCTTTTTTTCTGTCTGCGGATGTATCTAATCTAAAGTTTCTATTTGATACAATGTCTATGAGATGATTACCAAATCATATTAATCTTTCATGGTTCAGACCAAGTCCTAATCAATCTTGGTTAAATCAAAGTTTTGTTCCACTTGCTTTCACCTAATTCATCGCAATTACTGTTAAAAGATCGCTCGTAATCAAAGAGAGTTAGTTTTATTAAGTCCATTGTTTCAGCATTATCATGTACATTATTTGTTCAGCTGTGCTGGAAAGGAATGCCACACTTGATTTTAGTAATACGTAACCGTATACAAGAGCGGTCCCAAACAATGCGCACACATGTAAATGTGGCAACGGTTGAAGAAAGCGAAATGAGCCAGCGATGGCTGCGCTGATGCTGTGGTTTTTTCCGCTTTCTAAATTCAGCCCCGAGAGGTTTGGATGCGAACTGTATACATAAATATTTTATTATAAGTAAGTAGTATGTGCCAGATGTTGCAAGGGCTTCATTGTAGACGAAAAAAATAAGAAAACTTTCATGAAGTAGGATGAAAAAGAATAAGCTATTAGAAGAGCGGCAGTGCCGCCAGTGACCGAAATGTACCTAGAAAGGGATACCGTTTGTCTTCTTGGCTTGTGACGAGGAAAGATGAAATGGTGATGGATGAAGGAGGCTAAAAAACAACTGATGCATGAAGGGAGTGTGTAATGTTTAATTTAGAAGGGAGTGTAGCGGTCATTGTTTATCTCTTCCCTTACGAAAAAGAAGACTAACTAAGTGGGATTCAGAAGCTTTTGTAGTTGTAATGTTCCTAAATATAGCTAATGTAGCTAAATAAGGTCGTATTTTTTTTTGCCATGAAGAGTGTGGCTAATAATAGCAGCCGCACGGGTCGATCTACAAGATTAAGCAACGCTTTAGAGGTCGGTCCATGGATGGGTGACCATTTCAACATACCGAGATGCCTCAGTATGTTGGAAAGTACGTTAAGCCATTGGTCCCGGCTGTCATTTGAAGATCTTTGACAGTCGTCACGGGATAAAAAAAAAAGAAAAAATCTTACTCCTCCATTATTCTTTTCTGATTAAATTCATTATCCGGGACTTCGTCGAGCTTAATTGTCTCGGTGCTTTTCTGGTGGTCACCACTGTTGATTCTGGCTTTCAGGAGTTGCAGTAGTTTAGGAATAGTGCGGTAGGATTGTCTCAAAAAAAAAACAAGGTCGATAAGGGTAGTCAGAATCTTGAGATCGGACACCAGTCTTGCCAAGGAGTAAGTAGTTGCAAGGAGTATCGTGTTACCTAGTTACTGAGTTGTGGAGGCCAGATAGGCAGTCACTCCATGTAAAACACTGGTACTCAGCTGAATCCGGTTTGACTAGAAGCCAACCCCTACATAGCTGGGAAAAAGATAGGCAGATTGATTGAAGAGTGTCAATATTTTCATTCCGTTGCCTGTCGGTACATTTTCTAAAGAAAGGCTGCGTATTGTCACGCGTAAGCTCGGACATCATCGCGAAAGCCACACAAATTACCTCGTTGATCTTGTCACTTGTCCGTAATTGTGCATTATCTTAACCGTTGCCAGATAGATTCATATCTAAATTACTTTGTTAATCATTTTAGATTAGTTATCATTTTGCTTCTTTCTTCAACATTAGGTACACACTCGTGTAAATGTTGATAAACAAAGCTGGAGAGGAGTGGTTGTCGAAGGTAGACAGACAGGGCACACCATTTTCATGAGCACAACACAATTGCACGACAGAAGAGGGTCCGTGCATGGGGTGAATTCCAACTATGGATGATCAGCATCATGATGAGAGTTTCGCGACAACGTAAGCATTTGGTAACGTGTTGGTATGTTTTGCAGTGAGGGTGGTGCGAGAGAGTGGCGCGCGCGCTGTGGGCATGCGTCCGAAGCGGTAGCGGCAGCATGCGCGCGCTTACGCTGTGCCTGTGTATGCTCGTGCTGGCGCCCGACATCCATGCACAAGGTTAGTATAGCACCTTTGTACGTCACTATAATACGCATTTGATAAGAGGTTTGAGGCACCACCCGAAAGCCCGGCGCCGACTTGGCGTTGCAAGACGATGAGACTCCTTCGTTGTTGCCTAGGAAAACTACTTTTAGTGTTTCCCAAGGTAGCATTCTTGGCACTCCATTATTTAACATTTACATAAATGATATGCCTAAGGTGAGTAAAAACCAGAAGGTCTTATTTGATGATGACAGCACTATTTTACTCTCCAGTCTCCAGACATTAATATTCTTGAAAATGACATATATGATGATCTTAAAAATATAATAAATTGGTTAGTTAATAATAATCTAGAAATAAATCCTAACAAAACTAAAATAATTACATTTAATCAAGGAACAAATAAACCGATACTGTATATCAAAGATGGTAAAGTAGCAATCTCTGAAAGTGAAATCACAATTTTTTTTTACCTTTACATAGATAGTCATCTATCTGACTTGGAAACATCTTATCAACGCTTTGTCAAAGAAGCTTCGCTAATTTGCGTATGCTCTGTACAAACTATCAAAAAACGGTTAACTGCATTACAGTGCAAATAGCTTATAATGCTTATGTGGCTTCTGGCATTAGATACGCATTGGATACGGAATAATTTTCTGGGGAAACACTACTGACAGAGACATTGCTTTTAAAGCTCAGAAGAAATGCTTGCGATGGTTTAACAAATTACAATCGATTGATAGCTGTAAACCAGTGTTTAAGGAGTTTAGCTGGCTCACTCTACCATCTATGTACATAATTATATGAAATGTGAGTGTTTATTCGCTGTAACCTGCATTTTAAAAACTGCGCTCTCGCTTTTATCAGAATATCATTCTTGGTCCCTCTCATAAAACCGCATTTTTCTGCAGAAGCGTGCTAGGTATGGCCCCAAAAATATATAACAGTATACCAGCAGCTATTAGAAATAAAGAGTTTCTGGGATCCTTCCTTGTAGATAGATGTTACTACTCCATCACTGAGTTTACTACTGATAAACAGAGGTATGACGATTCTGACTTGCCAACTAAACACTTATGATTTTATCTATTGATTAAGAATGTACGAGTATTTGTTTATGTATTTATCTAAAATTGTAATGACCTGTTTACCTAATAAACATATTTTATATTAATTGATTTATTTTTAATCATCATATTAATGTAATCTATTGACATGCCACCTTATTTATAAATGCTTGTTTATGTTAATTGTGTAGGTCTAGATAATGGCAAAACATAGTGCACAAATTTTAACAATATACTATCCGTAACTATACCTATATTTTACAAAATAAATGATTGATTGCTATCGATACCCGTCTGCAGAGTGTACCCCATTGTTGCGAAGTCCTTTACTGCGATGTAAGTTACTGCGAAATTTTACTATTGCGACGTTCGTTGTTGCGAAAGTTCTTTACTGCGATGTACGTTACTGCGAAAGTTAACCATTGCGAAGTACGTACGTGTTGTCACGAAAGTTCTTTACTGTGATGTACGTTACTGTGAAAGTTTACCATTGCGACGTACGTTGTCGCGAAAGTTCTTTACTGTGACGATTGCAGTTTCGTTAACAGGCTATTGCGATTTAGGTCATCTAGGAGGGTTGTAGATATTGGTGATAGTGAGTCTAGTCTAGATGACCTAAATCGCAATAGCGTGTTATCGAAACTGCAATCGTCACAGTAAAGATCTTTCGCGACAACGTACGTCGCAATGGTAAACTTTCGCAGTAACGTACATCGCAGTAAAGGACTTTCGCAACAACGAACGTCGCGATGGTAAACTTTTGCAGTAACGTACGTCGCGGTAATGAACTTCGCTACAATGGGTACACCCATGTCTGCAGACTAGAGAATCCGGCTCAGTAAAGCCTAATAAAATAAGACGGGACGCAAATTACCGGGACTATCCCGGATTTACTGGCCATCTGGCAAGGCTAATGCAGACTCGTATTGTGGTATACAAAAATCTTACTACACTCAAACAAAACAGTTCTATCTACTTGCTTAATATTCTACAATCATAATCATAAAGTTTTTACAAAATGATATTGTGGCTCACAGCTGCGTGAAATTATTTTCTCGGCCTTCCTGCATCTCGAAACTTCCTATTTGCTAGATATTGGTTGTTGGTATAGCCGACTAGCGTTAAGTTTGCACCTGGCGACGGCCCCACGGAGTAGGGAAACTGACTGACTCTCTTTTAGTCTACAGATCTAGAATACTACCTACACAGTAGTAGGTATATATACATACTACTTCTATACCTAGTTACCTACCGTACAGAAAACGGCCCCACAGTTGCGCTATTGTTTTTCACAATTTTGCACATAGGTATGCAATTATTTCGAAACAATTGACATTATTATTCTAAATGTCGAATAGTAATTCCGTTATCCAAATGATCGCTTGATAGCCATAACAACAGTATCGGCACCTGCGGCTAATACTGGCCCAGTCAGGGTTACCAACTTTGTTGAATATCTGATTTTAGAGAGGGTAAATGAAGAATACAGATTTAAAAAAAGAGTATAAAATGGTTATTTTTATTTTTAAAACAGAACTTGTACTACTACTCCACTTGTACTTGATTGACTGGGAGAAAATACGTAAGGCATTAAGTTCGCCTCTGTACATTTGTGTGCTTAATGTACCTATTAAATAAATAAATAAACGTTTCGAGCAAAATACTATTTTTTCTTTTATTGAAAATAATTTTTCGATTGCTGGATTAGCCAGTTGCATTGAAGCTCTGTTTTCCGATGGCTATCGCTTTACGATTGATGACCGAAAAGAAATAAAAGTCTCTGAGTGAAATGACAGGAATCCATAAAGTTGCGCTAAAAATAGGCTACATTCTATTGCTTTTGTAGATTATAAAGTACCGAAGCCAAAACCCGAATAAAGTACAATACTCTACAGGGTAGGTATTGTTGACAGTTGACACCGACGTAAAAAGGAGTACCTTTCATAGTTAGGACTCAGTAGATTGTTTTGTAAATACATATTTTTATTTTTTTATTAGGATAATACCAACGAAAAATTCCAACAAAAGGGGTTCAGGTCAAGGTACATCACCATGAAACGAATCCATGGTACTTAGTCCTTTTCGCGTTACTGTAAGACACCCTGTATTAGAGTATGATTGGATACCTTAGTTGTGTCGCAAGCGCAGCACTGCATTGATGAATGGATAGGCGAGCGTGCAGAGTGCGGCGGCGCGTGGTGGTCGCACATTTACTTGTAACCGCTCCATTGTACGCTAACTCGGACCGTTCGCGTGCTGTTATTGCACTAGCCGTTACTATTGGTGCCGATTTCGGTTCAATATTTTTTGTAATTGAGCGGCAAGTCGGAAAATTATCCTCTGGTGACCGCCAAACGCATTGGTTCCACATGGTTGCTCAAGCTCGTGTGACGAACTGAATGGATTATATTATGATAGGTCGGGGTCGGGGAACGTGATACTGAAAATTGGTAACTCTATATCGTACTTTTGGGTCAGGTTCATAAAGGAAATATGAACCGCTCTAGTTACTCCAATATTATGTTGCCATTATAAGAAGCACAAGGAATGAAATGCGACTAAAGAAAGATATTTACAAGGCCGACGTGATTGGAATCGCCGGGAGGGGACGCCCTAGAAAGACGTACATAGACCTTATAGGTGATGTTCTTCAGAAAGGCTAGGTGCGCAGTACTCATAACCGGCGTGTGTGTATGACTAGATGTATGAATGTGAGTGAAGCAAAAGAAGTATGTAAGGATCGTAGCAGGTGGCGTTCTGTGGTTTCTGCCTACCCCCATGAAAAAAAGGCGTGGGTTTATGTATGTAAGTACAATAAGTACCTAGAGACAACACAAAGCTGAAAAATGCTAAGATGTTGGCGTCTGTTGTTTTCAGTCTAGAATATAATGGCCGGTCTTATTCTCGTATAATTTCACAACAGCGCACGGTTTGTACTGCACCCATTCTTTAGCGTCCGCTCACCGCACCGCCCGCCGCCGCGCCGCCTCTACCAAATTATCCCCCTTAGGAAATTCGAGCCGTTCTGCCGTTTGATACCTCGCTGAATACTTTCGCAATCACAGTCTAGTTTAACTTGAGGATTAGGTGTCTGGCTGCAACGAGTTTCTTCTGTATGAGAGCGAAGTCGTTGATTACTGTTAAAAATATTGTTGTTGCGTACGATTTGGAACCCTTCCTGGTGACTTCCTGCGACTTCGATTGGGACTTGAACGATTTATTAGGTTGTTCCTTGCAAACATCGTTCCAATCGTTGCATTTGATCATCTTGTTTGTCTTTTTATTTTTACCTCTACAAAAACCCTTAGTCAATCCTAGCACTTCAGGCAAAAGTAACAGCTTTCAAAATAAATTACGTTACTTATCAGTCTTACTAAGTTTTTTATCAGTCTAAGAAATACTGCTCAATATTACATTCTGGAACGGTTCCAACAAATCCAAGTTTTAGTTTAAACGAGTATACATTTAGTTAAGTGTGTCAAACAAAGGAAATCGCGGCACAAACGAGCCCGATCAAACAAGTGAAGGGTAGTTGTTTCGTTCGGCGAGGGTGGTTCGCTGACCGACCCCCCCCCCCCCCCCTGCCCGCAACTCGAGCCCAACCACTACGGCTACGGGGCCATTTTAACGTGACACATAATTCCCCGTAGTAACTATCGTAACAGTGATTTTCTTGTCAGGAGTTTTTTAATTCTTTTACTATTTCATTTGTTTTAGATTTTAATTCATCTTATCATACTATCCTACTATACTCGTAATAATATTATAAATGCAAAAGTTTGTGAGGATAGATGTATTTATGTTTGTTCTCTTTCACGCAAAAACGACTGAACGGATTCGGATGAAACTTTACAGTAATATAGTTTATACATCAGAATAACACATAGCCTATAATTTATAATTATTTTTTGTAATTTGGTCATAATATAACGATAAATATCAACAAAGTCGGCAAACATTCTGCCCTCTGAGAGCTATCTTCGCGTGCGCTGCCTAAACCGTTGGAGATACACAGATATAATGTACGTTGGATTGTTTGTCGAAAGTTCGAAATAAATGTCCGCGACAGCATATACCTTTTTTTTATTTACGAAACGTTGCCCACACTAGGCATTTCTTCCTGTATCATGGGTGCATTTACAAACATATAAACTCACATACACAACACCCAGAGCCGGAACAGCTATCTGTAAGTCATACAAATATTTGTTCCGTGCGGGAATCGAACCTACTAACTTTTATGTGGAAGCCACTATGACCAAAATAGTGAACCTTAATTTATAAATTTTACTTTTTTATATTTTTATCCTTGAAACTTTATGTGGCAGACCAAATTCCACGCGAGCGAAAGCCGCGGGCAAAAGCTAGTAATATTATAAATGCGAAAATTTGGATGGATGTATGTTTGGTACTCAATCACGCCAGAACGGCTGAACAGATCTGAATGAAATTTGGCAGATAAATAGATCTTTAATAGCATATAGGCTACTATATAATTATATACTTTTCATCTTGGTATAATGTTCCTTTGGGATAGAAAAACACTTTTCACGCAGTCGAACCCGCTAGCAGAAGATGTTTGCGAAAATAAATGCTTCAGGAAAAATATTTTAACATCAATAATGTACCTGCATGTATAAAAATCTGCAAGCGGCAGATTCTTCATATAAAAGTTGAATTTAGAATCTGCTTGACAGTTGCTAAACAGCGCGGGGTTTTTGTAATTAAAGATAAAATGTGCCGATATAATTACTTTAAATGTAAAAGAAGCCTTGGCTTTACATGACCTCCCAACCCTCACCATTTCGTATTCTGGGTTCATGAATCTGTTCAGCTATTAGCTAGCACTGTCTCCATGTATTAGGGCTGATAGTGTTATCAGTGTGCCAGTGAATGGTTTCCTCGTGGCGTGGTGTCGCGTGCCTTGGGTCAGTGCGACTGGCGAGCTAGGCGGATTGGCGACGACAGGTCGGCGACCGCGGGTGAGTGTGCCCGGTGCACTACCTTGTTACCCGACTGCGCGTCGCAAAGGAGGGTAATGTGTTTATCAGTCTATGTATGTTTTTATGTAGGTATGTTTTTTCCTATGTGGCATTCTAAAGACCAACCGCGTGTTGCCTTTTACGATATTTTTATTATTTCAAAAGCGGCACTTACAAAGTGACTTCTAAAATATAAACATATTTAAAAAGGCTGAAAAATATATTTATTAATATTGTAACCGCTACTTTTGATAACACCTAGTACCACGAAACGAGTTTTACCCGACTGCCGAAGGAGGGTAATGTGGTTATCAGTCTATGTATGTATGTTTGTGCCTATGTGGCGTTCTAAAGACCAAACGCGTAGGCCGATTTTGATGAATCTTACGTCAATCGATTCGTCACCTTGTAAGTGTCACTGACTACATTAAAATTGGAAAAAGAAGAATGGCGCCTTTTGCACGCCAAATTGTGGTGGACCTAATTCTTTTTCTTCCAGCCCCATCGTATGGGGTTTCAAAATGCAGGGTTTTAAAAGGTGATTACAAAAATATATTAATATGACTTATATGTTTAAAAGTAATTCGAAGAAAAAATGGATATGAAAGTCATAAATAAAATATGTAAATAATAAAAAAAACCCGACTGCTTAAAGAACGAACTAAAAATCATGCTGTGCAGTCGTCGACGGATACTTATGGATTTGGTATGTCAGCTCGCGATAGTATCCTCCGACTGCACAGCATGATTTTGTTCCAATGTTTACGTCTTTTTAGTTTGCTCTTTAAGTATTCGGGTTTTTTGACTTTTTTATTATTTGATGTTCTACACTGACTTGTACTCAATAGTTTTTATTCCAATTATGAGAGGTTTTTAGTATCAAATCTTTTGCAAACGGCAAAAACATCATCCTTGTCACATGACAACGAGTAAGTATAAGTCTTATCTAGATCCCAATTTGTTTATGGTTCTATGGTTGGTGCAGCATGTCCTTTCAGCTTTCGGCTCAATATTCATCCCCTTTCTATTTCTAAGTCATATCATCTTCCGAATTCATACCGTGTAAGCACTTATCAAACTTTCGTCACGATATGTCCCACATTGCCATGCACCAGATCACATGCCACACCACGACAGCCAATTTCCACTCGTCTTCTCCGTCACCGACGATACTTTCAGCTCTTTAGCTTTTATCTTTCCTCTCTGTTGATATTTACTTAAAATACTCTCAACGTGTTCATATCAGCTGCACGCAATCAATGCTATTCTTTTTATCGACTTAAAAAAAGGAGGTAATCAATACGACACATATGTATCGAATAATATTCACATATGTTACTGTTTATGGTCTTCTAAACACGTGTGTCAAATTTCAAAAATGTATGTTTGTTCGTATGTATGTTTGTCCACACATATCTCCGAAACTAGTAATCAGATCGTGATCAATCTTTTTATGTTGGATTGAATATCTCTCAACTTAGGGAATAGTGCTAGTTTCATCAAAATCGGTCCAGCAGTTTTCAAGATATGGAGCATACAACCGAACTCCTTAGCGACAAACAGCACGAATGTGTAAATTGAGTTATTATGGGTATTTAGTCAATCCTTTAGGTACCGCTATAGAAATTGCTTATTTGTAGTGATGGTGTACTAAAACTAAAAAGTGAGAAATAAAAATATTTTTGCAGTTTTTAGTGTTTTGCTTTTGAAGTCGGTTTGTTTTTTGTGTCTTATACACGAAAAACAAACCGACTTCAAAAGCAAAACACTAAAAATTATGTTCTCACTTTTTAGTTTTTGGGCCGAACAAACAGATTGTTGTTATTTTGGCGATGGGATTTGGCCGAATATTCATGGTGTATAAAGAAATTAAAGAAAATAATCCCATTTATTAAGTCCATGACTTAGAAAAAGTACTTTCTAACTGGCCACTAGTAACGCCACACTATAATTGAGCTTGTCGGGGAGAAAAGCGTGAACCTTGAACACGACACATTGTACACGCAGCTGGATCCAGTTGAGACAGAGTGCCGCAATCAACATCTGTGATATACCGGACAATTAGCGACTGCTTGCGCAAATCACAAGCATGACAGTTTACAGAAACCGATAATGTTTCTGTAACACCGACAACTGCGTCCCGCTGTGTCAACACCGGATAGCGAACACTCAGTTTACGTAAATTAAAGGGTTTAACCTAATTGTTCCCTCGTTGAAGTATGCCAACGCCTCTACTAATAACATAACAAAGGTGCCCCAATGTAACGCAGTACTGGCTGTGCGCCCGCTGCATGTTAGGTATGAAGAAATTCCAGCCATCAATTTTTCTGTATAAAAATATTTTTAAACATCCAAGTCGTTTTGGAGGAGTTTCCAAAATATGCGAAAAAATATCGTGTTGTACATTATTTTTTTAAAGCAAAACTATTAGTAACACGAAAAAATCTTGTGTTCAAAATTATGTACATGAATCAATAATAAATATATATGTTTTTCAAATCTTTTAACCTAGCTATTACTGAGGAGTATGCTTTAGAGACGAAGTATCGCTTCGGTCCGCTTGCGTTTAAGATCCAAGCAATCTTTATTTGTCTTCAGCCAAAATGTTATCATTCAATATCATAATATTTAGGACCGTAGCAGGTGGCGTTCTGTAGTTTCTGCCTACCCTCGTGTGAATAAGGCGTAAATGTACATTCACACAGTGATCTTGAGCACAAAGCAAATATTTATATAGACTAGTCTGTCTACTGTATATATTATTGTACACCTTAGAAACATTTTAGCCGTCTCAAGTCACAACATTGCAACAACGTGGCTAGCGGCTAGTAGGCGAGCGTCCGATCGGTCTCGGTGGTCCATTGTTCATAGTCCGGGTCGCAACTTCCTCCTGTTTCGTACTGTGCAGTGAGGTAACGGTGACAAGACAAGCACAGCCACGGGAAATATCGCAACTCATTTTATGAATTCGGCGAAACATTACAAATGCATAATGAGTCGTTTGTTCTACGAACATTTGCTCAATATACTCAATAAATATAGTTTCAGCTGTCGGATTTGTAATATGGTTTTGCAAGTCACTACTTTGCGTATGAAACTGAAACTAGACATGATATAAAGTGTTCTTGCAATCTAATAGCTTCGATGAAATTGTAATCGATGCAAACCGTGTGCTCTACTTTATTGAGCACACAAGGAAGGACATGCAAGCTCTATTACTTCCTAGGGTTCAATTTAAGTTCACGCAAACTTCGTGCGAACATGTTTGGACGTTAACACTTAAAAATTAAATAACAGTTAAGATTTAAATCGTGTAATATATTCTGAAGCGGCACGCAAGAATGGGATGAAATATGGATATTAGGGTAAAAATTGGAGCAACGTGTCGTGATCTACATACTAATGTTTTTGAAAAAGACGTTAATTCTCGTGTAGCGTCGGTCGTGCAGGTACGAGACTTGCGGCTAATTGTACACTCAACGATAATACTTAATACCCACTGGCTCATATTTTAAAACTGAAAAACGTAGCAACTTATTTTCCGCGTATCTTTCTTGGCTCAGCGCATAACCATTCTTCATGTTGACGTTAGTATAGCGACTCTATTTACATTATAAAAGGATTTTTGCATAAGAAGGAGTACATAATATTTTCATGAGTTGGCTGCAGGACATTATACATAAATATAATGAAAAAGTATGCAGAAGGTGCACTAGTAGGAGATTAGATAAACTCGGCAGTTGATCTGAGAACTCTGAGGCCTCACTAGTTGATCAGTGCTCTTTTTTGTTAAATAAAAAAGCATGTAGGAATGTCTTACATTCACATATGAACTTGAAACATATTGGTGGAGCGAGATAATAATCGTGGACGTAGAACGTGAGCTGTCGGAAACTCATTGTTCTCCAAATCGTCGTTAATAATCCGCGGCTAACAAATCGGACTCTTCCTTTTGTTTCAAAGTCTTTTAAATTAATGACCACAACTCGAGAAGCTGTTCGAGGTTACAGGAATACAGTACTTATCATCCAATTGCTAGAGGAAATCCTTAACTTAGGTTGAACTGTTAATCATAAACGATTTTCTCACAATAACTACTTTTAGTCTACCTTCATGTTTATATAACCACAATCTTAATCAATGAAACAGAGCTTGAAGTGTTAATATTTTTCCCTTGCCCAACATTGAAAGTCGAAATTCAAATTGATTTTGCTCGACTGCAAAATGAATGTCGAATCAACATTAATTTGACAATCTGTTCTGAATTTAATTTGAATTGTTATTACCGTTACATAACGACCGCGGTGCGCAGGCGCTGCGCTGGCTCTTCGCGAAGAAGATTCATATTCATGGTGTAAACGCGACGGTCATTTGCAGTTAATTGACATTTCATTACTCGAATATAGAGCGGAGAATCTTTTGTAATAGGTTCTGTTGTGGGCAGTTAACTATCGCGGTTATGACTTCTCACAGATTACAAATAGACAGCGGTGAGAATTGATTGTAACACGTTAAATTGAAGTTAATCATGTCATGGATGCCCGTGGCAATTCTGAAAAATTGAACGAACGATTGAATCAGTCGAAAGCACAGACGATTCCAAAAGTGTCATCAGCAACTCATCTTCATCATCATCATAGGCAGCCTTGTTCCGTCTACTGCTGAGAATTCATACTCAGCAAATTGCGTCTTGAAGTCCCTTTGAGAAAAGAGAGAACCAATTAATAGTACTACAAAGTTACACTTGGTTTTTTTTCTAGGAAACTGTTTCATTTTTAATTCTTAAATGTAGGTTGTAATGGATTCTATGATAGGTGGCCAGTTTGTTGGCATGTCACAACTCACAATTCACTTGCGGACCGTGGTGGTTGCGTAGAGCGCGGGCCGGCGAGGGGTCGCGCGCCGCCATGCGTGCTTCCGCCATGCACCGCCACTGCCGTGCTCTGACACATCTACCAAGACATAACGACATTTTTAAATAATCCTCTGCCCGTCTGCGTAAATAATCTTTGACAAATACGAAAAAGTGCAGAACAAATATTTTCTGTCGTTTATATTGAAGAATAGGTGCCAGAATTTTTCAACACCATTTCAAATTTGCTGCACATTTCGAAAGACTTTATATAAAATAAGAACAAAACGTCCACTCACGTCTGTTATGTTGGTTGCAACAATAATGGAAATAATAACTGAATAGGTACATAATTACGAGCTGACAATGAAAACCTCATACATTTGAGATGAAAGTAAAGATAAATCGTTTACAAGTGTCCATTATCATAATAATGGACGCTTGTAAACGATAATAAGAGCGAGATAATAAGACGCGTAATGCGGTAATGATGTATCTGACGGAGATGACGAATCAGATCGGAAACTATCGTCAGCTCGTAATTCGACAGATAGTCATCTCGCTGAGATCGTGTCCGCCTTTCCCCAGCACAGGCCGCTACCGCCGCACGTAACCCTCATTTATAGAATAAATTGTCCTTGAAATTATTGGAAACTAACTGCAAGTTCATAGTTGTAATTGAAAAGATGGCTTTCCCTCTCTGGGTCTTGGAGGAGGTCCGCTCGAGAAACTCTTAAAATCATTGAGTGATTTTGAGAGTTTCTCGTCGTCCGACGTCCGTCGTCTCGACGTCCTCTGTGATGAGTTTTATGATCTACTAGACTTCCGAGGTCTATTTAGGAAAAAGAGCTGCGTTATAGGTAAGTTTGACGTATCTCGTACAGACACACAGTCTGTCTGTGGCAACATAGCTTCAGCGTTTTTTTTTTTTTTTTTTTTTTCTTTTAAGTACTTATGCCAGCCCTGAAACAATCAAGCAAATAGTTTACTACAGCAAAAAGCATGTTTGCGTGTCATGCATTAAGATTGCACGCTAATGGTGGGCTCACGTGCAATTACTGCAAGTGCGATATTAATATTTGAAACCCCAAGCTGTCATAAATATCAAGGGGATGCCATGGTAAATTAAAACCAACATGTTCGTGAAATATCACGCTTTCTTTATTTACATCAGGTTATAGAACCCTAGCTAATCAAATTAAATTCCAAAGTCTACTTTATATACACACATCAACACGGTCTAGGGATATTTCTTACTCAATTAAATAACTCGAAAAGTACTGGCCGCATTGGAATCTTTTATACACCGATTTGTTTGTAATTTATCTCAGACTAATCCCAAATTCAAATTTTTGAAAATGCTTTTGTTTCGATGGCATAAAAATGTCTTGATGTGTAGGAGAGAGAATTTTCATTTGTGCGAAATTTAGAAAACAATACGAATTACGTTTAGTTACAGTTTTTTTTTAATTTTTAAATGAAAGATAAAGTTAAAATTGAGGTATTGTAGCCATGCAACGCCAACATTTGACGAGGGCGGAGATGTTACGAGCTGTGGGAATGCTGGAAGCTGGGTCTGTTCAGCGTAATGTTGCTGAGGCCATAGGGACCCACCAAAATGTAATTTCAAGATTGTGGACACGCTATCGTGCCACAGGTGAAGTAGCGGAGAGGCACCGGGGGCCAAGTCGCATCACTACCCCCAGACAAGACCGATTTTTGCAAATTACTGCGCGAGCTCAACCAAATGCAACGGCGACTCAATTGGTCCAAAGGCTGCGAGTGGAACACCAAGTGCTTGTGAGTGACCAAACTGTAATAAGGCGACTGCATGAAAGCAATCTACGCTCTCGTAGACCACTCCGGGTCCCACCTTTACGGAGAGGCAATCGTGGACGACGATTAGAATGGGTTCGGAACCACGTGGACTGGGGCCGTGAGCAATGGTCCAATGTGCTATTCACGGATGAATCCAGGTTCGGCTTCCATCCAGATTCACGAAGGACGCGTGTTTGGCGAGTTCCTGGACGAGAACAGCAGAACTATACGTCCAACAGGTGCTGGGGCCCGTAATCTTGCCCCACAGAACACAAATGGGGCAAGATTTCCTGCTCATGCACGATAATGCCCGGGCACACACGGCGAGAACGGTAGCAGCTTCGTTACATACACACAATGTTAGGGCCTTAGACTGGCCTGCTCAATCGCCAGATCTAAATCCCATTGAGCATGCGTGGGATATGCTGCAAAGAAGAGCTCTCAAGGAAGTTCCTGTAAATCTGGCTACAGAAGATCAACTTTTTGCGCACCTCAGAAGGACATGGGACAATATTCCGCAGCAAGACATTGACAACCTTGTTCTGAGCATGCCGAATCGTTGCCGATGTGTTATGAACATCATGGGCGCTTTCTCAGACTACTAACTTCAAGTTTATAAACACAAATTAAATGATTTTTCTATTTTTTCAGTTTTTACTCATAAATTAAAAGTTAATTCATATACGGTTTCCATCTATGCTTAATTTTTTCCATAAAATCCTGAAATTTTAATCGAAGTACCTTAACCATTATTAAAAAATGGTAGAATATTAAATAACGTATCTTTTAAATATATACATGTCATATAAATAATTAACACATTGATAGTAATTCATATAGGCCTCATATTTGGGATTGGGCCGCAGTGGCACGTACACGCACCACACATGGCATGTACGGGTTGGTGTTTCCTCACGATGTTTTCTTTCTCTTTTTTTGTGACGAAATAAATTAAACAACATGAAGCGCCTGCCTGGGTTCGAAACTACGACTTACGACGTAACTCGTAAGTCGTTCATAGGACCACTTTAGAATTGCGATCATGGTTTTCGTTTTGTCCAGGAGCCCGCTACAACGAAATTGAAAGTGTGTGTGATATGATGGGAAGTTAGCAGGTCATTCCGAGCGCTCGAAGGGTCCGACTATTCGACCCACATTCAGCGACTATGAACCCACGCTAAAGGCGCCATGTTGCTTGAACTCGAACCCGCCGGAAGTGGCGAGGGGGATTTATAATGCGACCGCCTTCCGGTGGCCCACTTGTCTCTGCCCCTGCGCACCTGCCATGAAAACGTTTCATTAGCTCTACTAACTCTATCAAAGATTGTTTTGTTATATTCGCACTTTTTGTTTGGACGCCGACTGCGTCGGCGTGGGAATTTACGATAATTGAGTACTAGAGAGTAATGATGTTTGTATTTCGGTACAACTTGTATGAGTAAAGGTCAAGTTGTAAAGTCTGGAAAGGTCAACGAACTTCTTCGAAAGCTTTATTGATGATTGGTGATAATAATGAGTAGTGTTTTTTAAATATGGAAGTCCTGTGTCCTGGATCATTTTCAAATGTGGTTGATGATGCAGGGCGGCTCTCGTGGCGTGTGGGCGAGGGCGAGGGCGAGCCGACCGCTGCGCCAGCGCCGGCCACCGTGGCTGCCATCGCGCTTTCGATCAAGTCTCGCGGTGAGTGAGCACGGACCCGCAGTGCGCACTCCACCACATATGTATCTCTGTTGTTCTGTAGTGTTCCACCACATGTAGTTGTTTTGTAGTCACCTTAGTGTTTGTGCATGTCCTGTACCTACTAAGATTTTTGGAGGCAGCAAAGGTATTTTGAGAGCACTATGAATATGTTGTTGATGGTATAATATTTGCACTAGTTTATCATCATCACACATCACCCAGCCGAATGAAGTGTCCTTCTAAATCCCAAAAACAATAAGTTCTGTGCTTTCCGCATTCAGCAGAATCCCATTTCTCATAACCGACTATTTACTATATACTACGTCTCAACTGTCAGTGCTCACTACACTTATACCGGCATTGCAAAAAACATAGCGAGCTTTAATTTGTAAAGCTCAAGGTTGCTTTCATTTAAAAGACACTCGTATGAACGATGCTATCGAATGCTATACACGAAAAGCCTAACAAGGAGCCTGATTAAGCTGATGCAGAACGATTGTCGAGTAATCGGTAGAATGCGCAACAAGTACATACCAACTACCCTCGCAGGACATCGACCCTTGTGGCTTAAGTATTGCGTGACTGAGTTAGAAAAGCAGAAAACTATTTTCCTTGACCGTGTCTCACCTATTAAATGTAGTTTTTCTATGCGCACGGTTATTTTGCTGAAACTATTATTGTTTATAGCGAAGATTAAATTCCTGTTTTAATTCTGTAGAACCAAACAGAGTGCATCAACCCTTTTATTATTTGCCAACGCAATGTAAAATGTAATTAAATCGCTTGTTAGTCCACCGGACGCTTTCGAGTCACTTTCACTGGGCGGTCATTATTTGCGATGATGCTGTGAACACTCCGCCTATAGTACTTTATTGTTATTTATCTATAATAGGTTGTGATGTGCCGAGATGCGGTAAGATGTGGATTATGGTCATCTTGTGCGTGAGGTCGCAGGTTGCTTTCGTGATAGGTCGCAAAGGAAATAGCTGTGATGATGATAATGGCTAGCGAAAGTAGACAGTTATAGTAATTCTAACGAGATTATAGTTCGTCAAACAATAACGTGAAAACGCTGTACGAAGAAGCAACATAAATCCAGTTTCGGTCACATTACAGCGAGGGTTAAAGTCAAGTCTCCAAAGCCTGAAAATACATCAGCTGTGTTGTTCTAGGTATGTGTGATAATGTTTCCATTGATAGATAGGTCATAGGTACACACTATACTTTGGATAGATCTTGACCAGCAGTCGCCTGCGCATCGTCTTGAGTTCTTGACTCGTGCAAATGTCTGCAGTGACTCACATTGCGGCGCATACGCCACCTCGTCTCGCTCCGCCGCGCGGCGCCTCCATAATACATGCCACTTTTTGTGCCATCCGCGTTTTTTGCGCCCTCACCTGCCTAATGAACTTGTTGGACGAACACTTACATGACACATATAAACAGAACTTACGCAGCCGTCGTGAAATATCCTTTGGAAGTGATTATGAACGAATCATATGCTTCGCTGCACACAAAATTCAACAAGTGTTTCGATTGACCAATCGTTACTGGCTCGTGAAAGTCATACACTTGATGAAATATCTTCATTCGTAACATCAGCCCAGCAGTCACGTTCAATAAGGACAATTCCCAAAAATCTAGCAACCCCAACGAAGACTTCAGAATATTTAAAATTCCTATTCCATAAGACCGTTTTCAATGGAAAAGTCATTTGCATAGACATTTATTTGAGTCAGTAATCTATAAAAGTGGGTAAACGTTCCATTACAAAGAGGAAATGACCCCCCCCACCCCCCTCCTCACGCCCCGTGTCCTGGATAGATAAGTGGACGTGGTAATGCCACGACCTGAAAACTCTGAAAACATTACAATATCGATGTATCTACTATCTATAAGTTGATTGACAAAGACCTTACTGTATTGACCGACATTTGGGCCATTATCAAAATATGATATATGAATAATGGATCTTCCATTGAATATAATTATTTGATATATCAGAAAACCAATTGATTAGTCACTATCAGTTGATTGAGGGACGACTGCATCATTTCTGATACCACACTGTAAGAAGGTTGGATGACCTAATCTAGAACAATTACCGCATCTCTTAAGGTATAAGTTTTGATTGTGATGTATCCGTGAAGAGTTCCAATCGTATTTGAATGAATCACTAACATTTATAACGAACATGATTACTTTCTGTTTGCGCAGCGCACACAGAGAGGCTCGGAGGTAAATCATCAGATGTAAAGTCAACCGCACGAAGTAATAACAACATACTTTAACTATGAAAACGCTTACTGCTACTGAAGTTGCTGGTAATGTCAAATTAATGTAATGAGCTTGCGGTTGACTGTGCAGTTACGTCAAGTTACGTCGATCCTTGCCTTATGACGAGGTGACCTTATGAAAGGAACCTTGCTTCTGTTGCAGCCATCCAGGACAGTCGCTGCTATTTGATGAATGGTGGCGCTGTCGAGAGCTTCTTCATCAGCGAGGATACCCCTGTCGGTAGTGTTATCGGTAAGTGGAACTGAACATTTTGACACTGGATTATCGGTGCTACTGAAGGGTGCTGCATCGGAAAGTTTTGTAACTTTAAAATTAAATTCGTCGAATACCTTGTACATTTTCCTTTCTTTATTATTATGTGCTGATTATAATTTGTGGCTCTAGACTATATTGCTTTAAAGAGGATGCAATAATAAATTACTTTTACGCAAAACAAGTTAATATAGTGAATTACTAAACAATTTATCAAATAAGTACACTATCGTATTACAGCGATAATGCTTCGTTAAGTTGATTAATAATAATAATTACGTTATAATTTATTAGTATCAGAAAACTAGTTACATAGCATTCTAGAATTTATTATTTAGAACATAATGTACTCTACAATGTATGGGCTAAAAAATAACGAAATCTACAAACTAATATAACTTAAGGGGCAGCCGCACAGATACCCCTCAGTTACTGATTTTAAAATGAGAATCACTTCTAAAAGGCTAGTCGTAATTGTTTGGCAAAAATATATGTTCCATAAGACCATTTTCTTAACATTTTGATCTAAGAAAACTTTATAGTGTAATTAATTTGTAAAGTAACGCGGACAAAAAACGAAAATCTCATCAAAACCGCCGCTCGTATTTGAATGAAATTGACACCATCTGAGAGACAATTTAATTATCTATATTTTGATTTCGGGCTTTTTTTAAGTTATAAAATAATAATGTAAGAGTAAAAAATTACCGAATTTTGGGTCGCGGGATATGTAACGATGGTGCGTTCCCTCAAGGTCGTTGGCGACTGTCGTCGTCTTAAAAATAATGTTCAAGCGTAGAGGAGAGGGCAAAAACTATTTGGGTATCAAAAAGTTCGCCCATAATGGGTAAACCACACAATAACGCTGGCAGCATTGCCATGTTCAAAGGAAATGCTGATTCTTTGGCCGAATAAAAGATCAGCCGTGTGATCACGTGAAGAATTGACTTAATGTTAACTTACTTATTTTCAGCCTGTTGTGCAATGCCCGCCATCATTCCCATAGAGTCTACCACGATATCGCTGGACATTTGCCGGGACTCACATTGTGGTTTATTTAGCCCACGAGCGATAGCGGCAGACCGGCCCAAAGCTTGCTGATGTAATTTCTAAAATATGTAACAATCCAGGCACTTTGAGCGTGAATGGCGACCCGTCGGAGGAGCAGGGCGACATCACCCTGCGGCTGCAGGAAAAGGGCGCGGCCGTGGGCATCGCGCCGGGCAGCAAGAACCTCACGCTGTTGCGCGCGCTCGACCGCGAGGAGAGGCGCGGGCCTTCCAATGTGTACGTCAACGTGCGCTGCGACAGGAGGCGGACCACGGACCCGGTGAGTGATTCTTCTTCTTCTTTTCGTGTCGCAGTACATTTTAATTATACTGTTTGGGCCGAGTAAGTTGGCAAGTCTACTGCAGCGTAAGTGGCGACGTTCAGGTCATCCAAGGTGCAAGTAAACGGACTCTTGGGGCGCAGTTAGTGACGGCTAATTGCTCAGTTATAGAAACCTACCTGTATCTAGGGTTGATAGAGGGTCGGGTAACGTCTGGGTTGTCTCGACATTTTGAAGGATCTCCAGACTCCCGACAAAACTCAAAATCTCCAGACAAACAAGTTCTCAGAAAGTTCTTTCTTTCTAATCATTTCTGTTATCAATTTCCTGTAAGCAATGCTTACTGTGTGGATCTAAATTGGTGGCCTCAGTAAAAGGCCCAGAGAGATCGGTCCATTCAAGTGGTTATCGATGGCTGCTCGTCGGACCAATTGGATATTAATACAGGGGTACTCTCAGCAACATTGTTCTTGCTGCTCAGTAACGATCTGCTAAAACCTTAGATATGCAGACGATAGCACTGTTGCTGAAAGATACTTGTCCAACGCACGGGCTACCGGGCCTCAGATCCTCAGACCTCAGATCAGTCTCTCCGTGAGGCCATGGTGGAGCGTTTGAACCTGTCTTTGCAGACAGTCTCTGAATGGGGCGATGCCAATCTAGTCAGGTTTAGTGCTGCTAAAACCCAGGCGTGTCTTTTTATCCGCTTAAAAGGAAAAATTCACACGGTTCCAACTTTCCAAAATGTGATCGGGCCAATAACGGACCCTCTAGAGCTTCTTGGCGCTACGTTGACATCTGCTCTCAATTTTGGCCCATATATTGAGGCAAAGGCTCAACTGGCTCCCAAAAAGTTGGGCATCCTTGCAAAGGTGAGAAGGTAACACGCCAGAACAGCTGCTTAACTTGTATCAAGTGCAAGTTCGATCATGCATGGAGTACTGTTCTCATATCTTCGGATCTGCCAAATCCAGCTTGATGTACTAGAGTCGACCGAAACGCGGGCCAAGAAGCTCAACGGCAATGAGACATTAGTCAAGTCAAAGCTCCAGAATTTAGAACATCGTCGCCGTTTTGCAACCTTGTCGGTTTTTATGGGTTACATTGCGGGGATTGTGCGATAGAATTGCATAAACTAATTCCACCTAGCCTGAGAAGTGGTACTCAACTGCATCGGTTAGACTGGAAGCCGACCCCAAAATAGTTGGGAAAAGGCTCGGCAGGTAGATGTTAATAGCAATGATAAAGTGTGTATGTGACAGAAAAGTGTGTTATATGTTGTGGCAGAGCTTCATAATCCCGGTGTCGGTGCGCGTGTGGGACGTGAACGACAACGCGCCGGCGTGGCACGGCGCGCCCTACCGCGTGCGGCTATCCGAACTCACGGCCGTGGGCACGCGCGTCGCGGTGGGCGCGCGAGCCAGCGACGCGGACCAGGCGGGGCCGCACGCCACCATACACTACTCCGTGTTACCCGGACCCAACCATGTGAGACTACTGCATACTAACTTCTATTCTATTCTTCCTAATTTTACTTCTTGAACTATGTTCATTTAAAGCTAAACCTTAATTAATCGCCGAAATATGAATGATAAATTTCACTCTAGAATCTGGACCAGTGTCGAACAGTTTCTATCTGGCAACATAACTGAAATGGACCTATTTGGAGCAGTCGTGAAGCACACACCATGTTATTTTAAAGACTGACATGTTTTTATTAAATTTATTTATTTGTGTGTGCTGTGCTGTGTCAAAATAATGTTTTTCTTTTTGTGCAATTTCCATTTGTTATTTGGCCTCTTGTTTGGATAACTGTAGGTACTGTATGTGGTAATAAAAATTAATAATACTTAACGTTATTTTATATTTTCCTGTTTCTTACCACATACAGAACATCTACCTATAGTTCTCCAAACAAGAGGCCAAATAACAAATCTATATTACGTCCAGACATTTTTAGTGACTTGTGGCAGCCAGTCAGTTTGAATTGTCTTCAAATTAAATTGACCCAGAACTGATTTGTAAAACATTATTACCTCAATGTTTGTAAACTGGCTTCCTATATAATAGAATCCATAAGGTAGGTCGAACCTTCGATAGAATCTTCAAGTTTATTATAGGTACTCAACTAATATTTACCCCCAGGACTACCTTGGCTTCCCGAACGAGTTAGACAGCGTGCTGGTGGTGAAGAAGCCGCTGGACTACGAGACGCTGAACAACTTCACCGTGACGCTGCGCGCGCAGGACTCGGGCACGCCACCGCTGCACAACGACACGCTGCTACACGTGCTGGTGCTGGACGCGGATGACCAGAACCCCAAGTTCTCGCACGACCACTACACGGCCACGCTGTCCGAGGACGCTAAAGAGGTTGGTGCCCACGTATTCCATATCATATCTTTAAGATTTTATAGGTAACTTTTTTAGTTTATCCCTTATTAAATAATAAGGTATTACTTGAGTAGAGTCCATATTATTGCTGAAGTCATTCTGCATGCGATTAGGCTTAATAAAAAATGATTTTGTAGTAAAGAAAATTATTAATAGTAGCGGCCTAAGAATCGGCCCTTGTGGAACGCGAGATGCAGGAAGGGATACTCACGACAGTTTGATTACGACTAAGCACTTTTTATAAGAGTAAAACGTAAAAAAGTAATTATGTCCTTCAGGGTACAATCCTGGCCACGTCGCCGGGTCCAATCTCTGCCGCAGACCAGGACGTGGGCATCAACGCCCCGCTGTCGTACTCCACCACTGGAGACAACGGCAGACTGCTGCTGGTGGACAAGGACACCGGCCAGGTGGCTGTCACCAAGCAACTCCTCGACGAGCTCAGCCAGCCTGTCACCATCGTCATCAAGGTACATCTTAATTAGATTGCCCAAATTTACCTATTTTTAATACTGGTAAACTATCTTCAGCTAGTGCTCATGAGAAATTCGTTCGTATTCGTATGAGATTAGACAAAAAAAAGGCATTAGCAATTCGGTCAACTGACCATACGCTTGTGTGTGTGATTGGCTAAATTATGAATGCCTTAGATTGGATCTTTACGATTTGGAACTCGTTAAGTAGTGCTCGTATGGTTGCAGGCCACGCAGGTGGACAACTCGGACCGCTACGCGCTGGCCACGCTCAGCATCAGCCGAGGTGCTGGACAGGCGGGTGGTGTGCGCTTCCGACGCCGCCAGTACTCAGCCGCCGTCAGCGAGTCCACCGCGCCTGGCGCCACGCTGCTCACTCTGCACACCACTCCACCACCAGTGCACATGCAACACGTATGTAACATCACCCATCAGCTAATCTTTTCCCAACTTGGTTGTGGCTTTTTCTTACTGGATGCAGCTGAATACCAGTAGGTATCCAGCATCCGGTTCATCATCTGGTTTTATATGGAGCGACTGTCCCCATCTAAAGGGCAAATATATTCCTATCGTGATCGAGCGAGAAATAAAAACAGATATTGTTTTTTCATCAGGAATAAGGTTACTGACACAGCTAGAATTGCCTTACTTAAGGCATATTGCTCGCAGAACGGATCGTCGGGGGAGCCGAAAAGTTCTTGAGTGGCGACTGCGAGCTCCTGGTTCTTACATAATATAGATTGTATAATGCTTCACTGTTCGGTTTCCAGAACAACCTGCAGTTCTACGTGTCAGACCGCTCGTTCCTGGACAAGTTCGCGATCAACAGCGCGGGCGAGGTGGTGCTGCGCCGGCCGCTGGACTACGAGACTAGCGACCAGTATCAGTACCAGGTCATGGTCACCGACGGGGTCTCGGTAAGACAACATCTCTACTTCAACTGTTCTATAATCTGAAGCCACATCAAGATGAAGAGGATCATGACGAGGAGGCTGACGCTGGACTCTGCCGCCTTTTATAGAACACAGTCATATTTTGGAACACTGCAGACCACTCTCATCGCGACTAGAACTTTCCGGAATGTTCGGCTGAGAAGAATTTTCGAAAACACAACTTGTATTCACCAAGAGATGGTGCTACTGGTTTAGTTTACATACTCCCGCCAATAGATGGCACTACCTTATCAATTAACAGAATATGTTTCCTATTTCATTCCAGAACGACACAGCGTCGATAAACATCACAGTGCTGAACGTGAACGAGTGGGAGCCGCGCTTCCGCTACCCGCAGTACGAGTTCCGCGTTGACGACGCCAGCCCGCGCGACGACGCCGAGCTGCTGCCGGTGGGGCGGCTCGACGTGTTCGACGGCGACAGGAGGGACACCGTCACGCTCACGCTCAGGGGCTCCGGCGCAGAGTGAGTCCAGGATTACATTGTATAAAATATCAGACTACCACTTGGAGCACATCCAACTACCTACTAATATTATAAATACAAAAGTATGGATGGATGTTTGTTACTAAAACATGCCAGTACTGCTTTTTCATCCCAGTATAATGTTTCCTTGGATAAGAAAACTTTTCACGCGGGCAAAGCCGCTGGCACAAGCTAGTGGGATCATAAATTTAAAACTGGAAATTTTAAATTTAACTATGTAATTTTTTTAAAACTACTAAATAAATACTTATTTAAAGCCTCTTTCTCTCTCCTATTTTTGCAGTGCTCGACAGGGTCCAAGATGGTCTAAATTTTTAACCTAACATCTTAATTTACATGTGGAAGCAATAAATATATTGATTTTATTGCTTAATTAACAGTCACACGGTTGATGGTAAAATCAGTTATGCTTAACACGGTGGGACCGAAACCCTTTGTGCTTCTAAAAGCACGTTTTTGTTGCAGCTTATTTCTCGTATATTTCTGAGAGTCATGTGTTGCAATAATAAGCCCAATGGTCGGACTACTAGACTTACGTTGGAATATCAGAGGCCTTAGTGCGAGTTTTTACTCACGCTCAATCGCGTTAACGTAAACATCATTTTGTATTGAAACTGGATAAGCGCCGTCTGTTGACGGTAAGGAGAAACCACTTTCTTTGTATACATTTTGACATTAGAGATCGTTTACGTATCACGAGTGAGCGTGAGTAAAAACTCGCACTAAGGCCTCAGTAACTGGCTTGTCTGATATGCAATTCACTCATTGTAAAACAATAGTATTTAGTTCAGCCGCAAATGGCTAGAGAATGGATGGATGAATAGATCCGAGCCAAACATAATGGCGAATGTTGGTAAAGTATGAGACGGTAATGGTTATCCCGCAGCATGCTGTACATCAACGCGACGGGCGACATGTTCGTGCGCGGCGGTGCACTGCGCGCGCTCAACTCATCCGTGCTGCACGTCGTCGCCACTGCGGTGGACTCCGGCGCGCCGCCCAGACAGGTCAATAACAATATTTTTTTTAATTAAATACAGGGTACATTTAATGTTAATTTATTATATTGCGATCACACATGTTTACTTATTGCACACTTAAATATACTGCTCGTCTCCAATCAAGTCACCACCCATTTTCATGCTTTAGATATGAGCAAAGTGTTTGATTTAGTTAATCACAATACGTAAAGTGTATATACGGCATCAGGGGTCCAGTGTTGGTATATGAAAAAGCTCTCTCAGCAATTAACATAATTTCACATACACGATAAACTGGTTGCAACGTTCTATAAATTTTTATTGAAACTCAATAGATCAGGGGTACCTCAAGGATTTA
This sequence comes from Orthosia cruda, assembly GCA_964057195.1. Classification (NCBI taxonomy): domain Eukaryota; kingdom Metazoa; phylum Arthropoda; class Insecta; order Lepidoptera; family Noctuidae; genus Orthosia; species Orthosia cruda. Next base: position 35,814,022 of record OZ059825.1, on the reverse strand, counting down.
TTCTTGGTCCTCTTTTCTTCGTACATATATCGACGAATTGTCAAAAAATGTTGAAAAGCTGTTGTAATAACTTGGCTATCCTTTTTAGGGTTCCATGAACAACAAGGAACCCTTATAGTTCCGCCAAGTCCGTCTGTCCGTCCGTCCGCAGCTTAGCTCAGTGACTCTTAGTACTAGAAAGCTATAATTTGGCATGGATATTATACATATTAATCACGCTGACAAAGTGGTAAAATTAAACAATGAAAAAATTTAAGTTACCTATTTATTTTAGTGAATGTAGCTGTTTATACGGCACTCTCTGTGCGCGAGTCAGACTCGCACTTGGCAGGTATTTTTGTATTTTTTACTATTCTTCTCTGTTAGTTTGTGATTGTTGATGTTGTATTGTTTCTGTGTCGAATAAAATGTTTTATTTTCTGTTCTATTCTATAAAACTTCGTGTGTCTTCTTCTTCTTCCCTCAGACATCAGTCCCAGTGACAGTGCACTTAAACGAGCGGCTCCTGCAGACAGCGGACTCGCCGGTGGGTGCGGGCGCAGGCGGCGTGTTGGCGCTGTTCGCGGCCGCACTAGCGGTGCTGGCGCTGCTCGTGTGTGCGCTGCTGGGATACATCTACAGAGTGTGAGCTACCTACACTTTACCTAATATAGCCCTCGCCAAATTTATTGGCCACCCTGAAGTTGGTTTACCGGATACGCGAGGCACGAAACGGTGCTGTTTTGAATGAGATTTCCTACTGCGCAGCCATTGTAGCCAATTTCAGGGTGGCCAAGAAGTTTGGCGAGAAGTATACGCATAACTGCAATACGTTATACTGCCATAGAGGACACAGCTCTGCCTCATTTTTGGAAAAGGGTGTATATATACCGACGATGATGTACAGTGCAATTTCTAAAAATCTAAAAATTGGGGCATTACTGACATCCATTAAGTATAGTTAAGTAAATCATATATCACTGGGTGGTTTACTTACTTATATAAGACACTGTTAAATTATAGAATTTGGATACGATTTATTGTATTTGAAGTAATCTGTTTCATTTCGAGATTTTATCATCGAATTAGTTGTCCAAATTGTACCTATTATATTGTATTGTATTAAACCTCTATTTCCGAGAAGGTGACCGGCAGTCCCAGGGTGGTGTCGGGTTTATCGTCCACAAGTCCCTTATGAACAACGTGGTGAAGATCGAGAGTGTGTCGACCAGGGTGGCGTACCTTATACTCAGAATATCCTCAAGATATTCGCTGAAGGTCATACAGGTCTACGCCCCAACCTCGGCACACCCCGACGATGAGGTAGAGACCATGTATGAGGATATCTCCAGAGCCATGCATGGTTTCAAAACTCACTTCACCGTTGTCATGGGTGACTTCAACGCGAAACTGGGCAAACGGGACGAGGATGAGCTGCAAGTGGGGCAATTTGGAGTTGGACAACGGAACCACCGGGGTCACCTACTGGCCAGTTTTATGGAGAAGGAGGGCCTCTATATGATGAACTCCTTCTTCAAAAAGCGTGAACACAGGAAGTGGACCTGGCAGAGCCCCGATGGTGCAACAAAAAATGAGATCGACTTCATCATGTCAACCAAGAAGCAAATGTTCAATGATGTCTCTGTGATCAATTCGGTAAAAACCGGGAGCGATCACCGCATGGTAAGAGGCACATTGAACATTTATATTAAGCTTGAAAGGTCTCGACTGATGAAGTCCACGCTCCGGCCAGCACAGATCCAAGTCCAAAACCCCGAGAGCTTTCAGCTCGAACTCCAGAATCGTTTCGAGTGCCTAGGGAGCTCCGTGGATGAATATAGCAACGGGTTCGTGGAAGCTGTCCATACGGTCGGGTATAAGTTTTTTAAGACCCGTCGTACAGATAGAAACAAAAAGCTCTCTGATCTCACCCTCAAGCTTATGAAGGAGAGGCGTGAGATGATCCTGCAGTCTTCAGATGAGGCGTCCAAATACCGGCAGCTCAATAGACAGATCTCTAAATCCTTGAAAAGAGACCTCCGCCGCTTCAATACCGAGCGTATTAAAGACGCTATCGAGCGAAATAAAGGCTCCAAGGTGTTCTCAAGGGATCTGGCTATTGGGCAGAGCCAACTCACGAAACTGAAGACCGACGATGGCAGGATCGTATCCGCCAAACCGGAGCTTCTCAGGGAGATCGAGACATTCTATGGGCAGTTGTACACTTCGATCAGCAAGCCCGTTGCGAGTCTAGCAAACGACCCAAGAGCTAGATTGACCCGACACTATACCGAAGATATCCCGGACGTCAGCCTGTACGAGATTAGGATGGCTCTGAAACAGCTGAAAAACAACAAGGCGCCGGGTGATGACGGAATTACGGCCGAACTCCTGAAGGCGGGTGGAAAACCGGTCCTTAGGGCCCTTCAGAAGCTGTTTGATTCCGTCATACTCGAGGGCAAAACGCCACAGGCATGGTGCAGGGGTGTGGTGGTACTCTTCTTCAAGAAGGGCGACAATGCCCGGTTGAAGAACTATAGGCCCATCTCACTTCTTAGCCATGTCTACAAGTTGTTTTCAAGAGTCATCACGAATCGTCTCGCGCGCAGGTTTGACGATTTCCAGCCCCCCGAACAAGCCGGATTCCGAAAAGGCTTTAGCACCGTAGACCACATACATACGCTGCGGCAGGTTATACAGAAGACCGAAGAGTATAACCTGCCTCTCTGTTTAGCGTTTGTGGACTACGAGAAAGCCTTCGATTCGATAGAGACTTGGGCTGTACTGCAGTCTCTCCAACGGTGCCAGATCGACTACCGGTACATTGAGGTGTTGAAGTGTTTGTACAAAAACGCCACCATGTCAGTCCGTCTTCAGGATCAGACCTCGAAACCAATCCTTCTCCAGCGCGGCGTGAGACAGGGAGACGTCATTTCTCCGAAACTGTTCACTGCTGCGTTGGAGGATGTCTTCAAGGTTCTGGACTGGAGGGGGCTGGGCATCAACGTTAATGGGGAGTACATTACTCACCTTCGGTTTGCCGACGACATCGTGGTCATGGCTGAGACCATGGAGAGCCTCAGTAAAATGCTCGATGACCTCAGTAGAGCTTCCGAAAGAGTGGGTCTAAAAATGAACATGGACAAAACCAAGATCATGGTGAATGCCCATGTAACACCCACTCCTATCAAGGTCGGAGACTCTACTCTCGAAGTTGTAGACGATTATGTCTACCTGGGACAAACGGTCCAGTTGGGTAGGTCCAATTTCGAGAAAGAGGTCAACCGTCGAATCCGACTCGGCTGGGCGGCGTTCGGGAAGTTGCGTGGTATCTTCTCGTCCAATTTACCGCAGTGTCTCAAGACAAAAGTCTATGACCAGTGTGTGTTGCCAGTGATCACCTATGGGACCGAGACGTGGTCGCTCACAATGGGCCTTATCAGAAAGCTCAAAGTCACCCAAAGGACAATGGAGAGGGCTATGCTCGGCATTTCCTTGGGTGATCACGTCAGAAATGATGATATCCGCAGGAGAACCAAAGTTACCGACATAGCCCGAAGAATTGCCAAACTTAAGTGGCAGTGGGCAGTGCTCGCAGAACGGATGTCCGATGGGGCCGAAAAGTTCTGGAATGGCGACCGCGAACCGGAAGACGATACGTTGGAAGGCCTCCCACTAGGTGGACTGATGACCTGGTTAAGGTTGCGGGAAGGCGCTGGATGCGAGACGCACGGGATCGGTCAATGTGGCGACGCCTGGGGGAGGCCTATGTCCAGCAGTGGACGTCTTTCGGCTGAAATGATGAAACCTGTGATTTATAAATTCATTTTTACAATGCAAGGCATTTTCTATCCATCCATCCAAACTTTCGCATTTATAATATTAATAAGATTTAGTACGTTGAATACTCCTGCCATCAATTATTTATACCTAACACGAGCATAATCTCTCCAGCCGTCGTCGGTCAAAGCGAAGCGCGGGCGGCTCAGGCTCCGGCTACGTGACGCATGAGAAGCCGCCGGCCGAGCCCATCGCCACCACCCCTCACCACACTACTAGCCCCAGCAGCACCAGCCCGCACGTCAACACCGCTGTTACTGGCGTGCTGCCCCCCAGCAGCGGCGTGGGTGTGCTGCGGCCGGCGGGTTCCTCAGGCTCGCTGCTGAGCGTCAGTGCAGGCGCTAGTACTATCCTCGCTAACTCTACGTCGAGCTTGGATCTGCAGCAGGAGGCGGTGCATGGAGGACAACACCATAGTAAGAAATTATACTATTTAGTACTTTGATGTGTTTTGTAACAATCAGTGACGAACTTAGGCTAGATATAAGTATAGTTCGATGATATAATAAGTCAGGTTCTTGTGCTTATGAGATTTTTGATCTGTTAGATGTCTTTGGTGTTTAAATTGTTTGAAGTAGGATTGTAAAGAGTGTCTCATAATGGGCCTTCATCTACAAAATCATTTTGTGAAATAAAATTGATAAAGTCGACATTGTTAAAGTTTTTAACTAGTATTTCGTCTCTGAGTCAATAGTGCTAAGTGTGAGGGCCAGTTTGCACAGTAACTCGTAGTAACTAGGGGAGTTGATTCAGCAGGTGCATCGTCAGGGCGGCAGTCGCAGCGCTTCCCGCGCAGCAAGGTGGCGCCGCTCCCGCCCAGCGCCAGCCCGGCGCTGTCCCCTGCAGGCGGTGCAGGTGCTGCGGGTGGAGCCGGCGTGTCGCTCATGTCCGACCACCTGGGTGCGCGGGGGGCAGGCCGCTCGGGAGTGGCGTGGCCCTCCGCCACCATCCCCGCTCGAGTCAAGAAGCTGAGCTGGGACGACGCGGCACCCGATGGACATCACAAGGTGCGCTCTATTTACTTACAGTTCAACTACCTATTTACTTTCTGAATACTTAATCCACTCACATACATATACACAGCGCTGCAATCCTTATAAACACCCCTTGTGCTTTGTTATCATTCATACATCTGGAGCTTTACTCAGACGAGTGAAAACTATCATAGTTCCACTATGAGAGAAAAACGGAGGTATGCAGGACGACGAGCATAATCCGTTTTTCACAGCGGAATCATAATGGCGTTGAAAAGTTATAGTACGACCCCAGCAGCCGATTTGGGTAAGTGAATTCGGCAAAGGAAACAGTTTGGAACCTTCACAGAAACGATTTTACGTATTGCATATTACACTCTGAAAAGGAAAGGAGATGAATCTTACCATGACCAATACTTTGACGTAGAATTGATTGTAAAGAATAATTGCTCTTTCAGTTTTAAGGAACCATTATACATTTTAATTAAAAGCATTAGAAGACCATTCGTTGTAATTAAAACAACATTTAATTATGTCCTAATTATTTGGAAATAAATCATCAGGAGGATGATCGTACCCTTTCCAAATTAGTTTCACATTACCGAAAAAGTTGAAAGAATGATTCTAACTCTTTGAAGGTTCCAAACTGATTCCTTTGCCGAATTCAATTACGCAATTCGGCTACTGGTCTGACACGCACGTCAGTTATGAGTAGCTATCCTACAACACATATACCTATGTAAATCTGCTTTATTTATCACCATCAACGATTACAATTCTCCCTACATTTGATGTCTTCCTTACTGCCACAATTTACTAATTTTCAAATCTGTTCCTACATCCCCTCTCATAACTAAGAGGTATCGTAAAGTGTGTATAACAGAAGTACATTTCCAGGACAGAGGGGAGGAGGTGACGGACGCGACCAATCCAACCGTGGCGGAGCATATGAACCTCACCGTGTACTTCTGACCCAAGAAGGCACAGAAGAACAAGTTAACGTACCGGAAATAAGGAATGGACGACATAAACTAGCTCAAACTAGTAGAGAAACTAAAGACAACAAGGCTGCTGATGATCGTCATGACACGTCCGATGCTAATTCTATAGGAAACAGGGGTTTAGATAGTCATATGCCTAGACAAGACGCAACTCAGTCTGACATCAAGTATTCTTTACAAAACAAAACCTCAGTGAACAACAATAATCTTCAACCCGGCGATGGCTTTCACAAAAATGAAAACGTTGAAGCTAAAAATGATGTTCTTTTACCAGGATGTGCTGCAAAAAGTCATCCCGCAGCGAATTATGCATTACCAGCCAACAATCAACCCATAGATGCTTTGAACACTGTTGGGATACCAGTGTACAACAATTCCTTTTCACACAATTATATGTACACGAACCATCCCAATCCGGCTGCAAACTACTACATCCCCGGTCTGAGCGAACCATCTTCTCCTTCCAACTATCCAACGATGGTTATGACACATCCCGGTCACCCCAGTCACGCTATTATATTCGAAAACGATTCAAGATCTACAAGAAACCGTCCACTGCCAACTCATATCTTGCTCACGAGTAACGCGAAACGTACGAAGCACCTCAAACCTCCTGCTAACAACAAGCTGAAGAGTAAACCTGTTACAATACATCATATCACTCCTATAGCTTATCCGGTACACTCTTCAAGCCAATCGGCTTTGTTCCATGCACCTTCTAACTATGCTTTACCGGCTAGTCAACAATTACAACATCCAAATACGAGCCAACAGCAACCTATATCTATCATAGCTGGTGACCAGTACTCCCTGAGGGACCAAAGGTACACGACTCCTCCAACTGCCCCGGTTCTGTACGAAGAGGAGCCTTCTCCTCTAGTTTCCAACGGTCTTCCACCATCATATGCTACGATAGACCCTAAGAAGCTGCGAACCAGGCACATCAGACCTGCTGTGTTCAAGAGACGAGGGGTGGCGAATGGTCGACAATACCAGTTGTTGTGAGACACGGCATCTATAAACTTGAAGAGTTATTATGAATCAAACGGTACCACGTTTGAATGTAATAGATGAGAAATGGGCAGGATCGTATAGTTAGTAAGATCATTTCCATCTGCTGTGACCATGCCTTCCTTGCTAAAGATGTCTTATTAAGGACGCTGTTACATTTTCGACGAACTCAAATTTAGGTATCTAGTCGCACACAGCAACATTACGCGCACGCACTCATTGAAACTACTGAGCGCTCGATTTTATACATCACTCAAATAATATTGGTCCTTGATATTATTTTTAATTTTATTTAAGTTGTTTCAGGAAGGTTAGTAGGCACTTTGAAAATGCTTTTGGTAACTTTTACAAACCGTCGTCGTAAAAAGTAGGTTATTAATTTCAACCGACTTCAAAAAAAGGAGGTGCTCTATCTATTCGACCCGTATGTATCCGCGATTTTCTTGAAAACTACTTATCCGATACCGATCGGGTTTTCGTCGATAAATGTATGTCTTTTCAGGGAAGGTTTTATTGTATAATAAATTAGAATTTGATAAACATCTTCGGAGATACGACAGTGGAACTCTTCAATAACAAATAGCAAATGACCTGCAATTAGTGTGATCGTATATTTATGTTTTGTTTTACCATACCCTAATATAAAATCACGCTTATATGGTTTTAGGGGGTAAACAGATGTATTTAGTATACCCACTATGGAGTACCAACAAAAACTAAAAAGAGAAAAATTATAACATTCCTGTGTCCAAAAACCAATAAACAATAGGTATCGACACCGACTTCCGAAAAGAAAATTAGTTTTGACTTTGTTGTAGTAAGTATTTAAAAAAAAAATGTTAGGTACGTGAAATAAGTATATAGAACCTAACCGAAATAATTTTTGGTCACAAGGATTAAAAATTACTTGAATTTTTAATTTGCATTACATGGAACATATAAAATATTATTATCTAAATTTTTTACATAATGAGCAGCAGCTAATGACATACTACCCAAAATCCATGAAAATGACACCCATGACGAAAAGATGTAAAATTTTCGTCGGCGCCATCTTGTATTTTGGTTTTGATCCCATATTCGATTTAAGCGACCCCAAAAATCATGAAAATGACACCAATGTCGAAAAGATGTCAGATTTTTGTCGGCGCCATCTTGTATTTTGGTTTGACCCCATATTCGATATAAGCCACCCCAAAAACAATGACAATGACACCCATGACGAAAAGATGTCAAATTTTCGTCGGCGCCATCTTGTATTTTGGTTTTGACCCCATATTCGATATAAGCGACCCCAAAAACCATGGCAATGACACCCATGACGAAAAGATGTCAGATTTTCGTCGGCGCCATCTTGTATTTTGGTTTGACCCCATATTCGATATAAGCCACACCAAAAACCATGACAATGACACCCATGACGAAAAAATGTCAAATTTTCATCGGCGCCATCTTGTATTTTGGTTTTGACCCCATATTAGATTTAAGCGAACCCAAAAACCATGAAAATGACACCCATGTCGAAAAGCGGCCAAATTTTCGTCGGCGCCATCTTGTATTTTGGTTTTGACTCCATATTCGATATAAGCGACCCCAAAAACCATGACAATGACACCCATGACGAAAAGATGTCAGATTTTCGTCGGCGCCATCTTGTATTTTGGTTTTGACCCCATATTCGATATAAGCTACCCCAAAAACCATGACAATGACACCCATGACGAAAAGATGTAAAATTTTCGTCGACGCCATCTTGTATTTTGGTTTTGACCCCATATTAATAATAAGCGACCCCAAAAACCATGAAAATGACGCCCATGTCGAAAAGATGTCAAATTTTCGTCGGCGCCATCTTGGGTTTTGGTTTTGGCCCCGTATTCGTCATACATACAAACATACAAACCGGTTAAAATCATAAATCTTCTCCCACCCATCCACTTCTAACCTTCACCGCCGATAGCTCAACCTTACCCATCCAAATCCTAACCTTACTAAGAGCTGCCCCACCCATCCATTTCTCAACCTTGTCAACAACTGCTTTACACCACCTATCCAAATCCCGATCTTACCCAACATAATTTTTAAATCACATTCTAATAATAATAGGAAACTCAAACATACTTTTATTTCGGCCCGATAAAATATCAACTCCTTTCGATCAAGACAAACGACGACGACGGTACTCACACGCATGCACACTACAATCTTTTCTATTACTTTTATCGTATTTATTTTCTGCGAGAAAGCGATACGCCCGTCCTTCCACAAGCGCTTCTGAGCGCGGAATGATGAGCCTCGAGTGCTAAATGTATGAAGAAGTCGGCAAGTGTTTTTATTTTAGCTAATAATTAAAAAATATAATGATTTAGGTAAAAAATAATTAGCTGAACCTGTAAAGGACTATATATACAGCAATTTCTTATAATTTTGAAGATTAAAAAATGCTGTAAATTTACCTAAACTGGGACCTATTCGGACCCTACTTTTTTAATATTTTTGCGATTATTGTGATGGGCAAAACGTATTTGTACAAAAATTTTGTATGATGTCATACAATTTTTCTGATGCCAATCTGGAGCTGAATATATTATCTTTAAATTAAGACCATAATATCTTCACATCTGTGATCGCATATACATTAAAATTGTACCTGAAAAGCACTGTTATTTGTAGAAAAATGTAATAGCGTCCTTAAGTAATTTAGCTGCTTGGTTATCTATAAGACTACTATTAAATTCGCCTTGAATAATTTCTAAACCCCTGTCAACACTGGAGATAGTAGTTTGAAAAAAAATACAAGTAGGTACATTCAATGAGATTTTACCAATAGAGACGTCAATCGTTATACTCATTAGCAGAAATATAAACATGGCAATATTTTACTTTAGCTACCTACATATGACATATGGAACTTGGAACTTTAATTCTATCACTGAGTAGGTTAAAAAACACAGAGATATAAATAGGACCCTGTTGTCAGAAAGAGATAAACATACTGTTCAAACGCACGTTCGTGTCGCTTCCTGACGCAGGACGGACTGAGTTCACTCAAGCTGGTCAGCTTGTGTTTGTATTGCCGCGCAGACGTGGTTAAAACGTAATTACCTTAGTATATAGATAACGTCATTGGGTACATTATATTTCATAATTTAAGTAAGGTAAGGTGTGGTGTGCATCTACCATTTACCAAATATGTGAGTAATACAAGTTATGTACGAATACTGTTAGTGTTGAGTTTATTATAGCAGATAAAATTTGTATTTACTTCTACTCAAGAAACGAATGAGACGTTGTAAAATTAAGTAACTGATGATATTATTAGTGAAATTAACTGTAAATAGTTTTATATTAATAAATAAACGTAGGATTTTTAGTTTTTAAAACAATTTTATAAAATTTATAACTGGCATCATTTACCTAAGCTGTGTTGCCACTTTGTAAAGATTTATGTAGGCTACACTAGATAACGAATCTTGTGTAGGTACAAGTAATTTCGTTGTAAGTACATTTTTTGAGTTTCAATATTTATATGATTTAGATAGTATGTACGAACTGTTATTATAATGTTTTGTTTAATATAGTTGTTTTATTTCGCTACGTAGACCAAACAACAAAATATCTCATTTGAATCTGTACGTGTAGATAGAAACGTAGGTGCATACACCCTACCTACCTTTTTTATAAAACCTTGTCCCACACTATGGATTACTCAGGAGCACAGATAATATAATACTTCCGGAGTAATACATAGTGTAGGACAAGGTTTTATAAAAAAGATAGGTACCGTGAGTATTTTTTTGAACATTTAAACACATACATAAACAACCAAACCCGGAACAACTATCTTTAGTTTAAGCCATACAAATGTTTGCCCTATGCGGGCATCGAACCCGCGATACGCAGCGCAGCAGCCAATCACTCAGCTACTGTCACCGTACGATCGAGACTAGGCCATGAGATCAAACTGAACCTGCGGAAACTATAAATACTCGCGTTGCCAACTTTCACTGCAGAACAGAACAAGGGCCTTTGGGAAGGAAGGTAATATCCTTAGTCTTATTTTAGCTTTATGTTCGGCATTTACATATACTTACAATGTTAAAATCGTAAAAGGTCAGAACCCTTACACATTGAAATATCAGCTTATTCAGTTGGATCATTGTATCAATAATTAAATTTGTAAATCAGAAACAATAAAACTGCAGCAAACATAAACTCCTCGTAATCTACATCTCGAAACTTTCTTTTATGAGGAGAAATCTCGCCAGCTAAGTACCTACCTACCCAGCGCAGCTTAAGGACAGGATACAGAGCGCTATGAGTGTTATGATGTCTCAACCACACTGACCTTGTAACGAAAGTGGTTGGCTGTTGGTGTTGTGCAACAGTTACGCTGCGCACGCGCAACTGACTTCATTAAGATGCATCATGCGTACACTCCGTGTGATGCAATGTGTTATGTACACATACATTACAATATGAACCCTAACACTTACAGAGTCTTAAGAATGTTAGTTGCCTAGTTTAGGTTGCCTTACTTTCTAGATTATCTACCATCGATATGAGATTTGCCTTATACAGAAGTCGGACATTAGGAACTGTCTGATTTTATTCATCACGATGGTAGAATCGCTACCTCATGGTAGATCTAGAGAGATCGAACAAGACCCGTCGAGAAGTTTTGTTTAAAGTTGTTATATCACACTTACTGGAATATAATTCGCTATATGTAGGGTTAATAATATCTAACAGTAACTTATTTCTGTAGATAGTAAAGACAAGTGGATACAAAAATCTAGCCTAGACTTCGTTTTGAACCTACTGTAAGTTAACGTTGCAACTTTCTGAGAAATAATGACAAACACTTGCGTATTTGGAGTGCATGCAATAATAATAAAATTGCAGTGCTGGGCGAATGAAATTTTAAATTAAAGTTTAGGTTTATTCAAATTAAATATTTTAGACTTAGTTGCCATGTCACTACGCACTGGGCCCGCGTGGTGGATTACGACCCATTCCCCATCACAGAGAGGACCTGATGATGATGCGAGTTAGTTGGAATTAAGGAAAGTGCTGTGAACTAAATAAATATTCTCAGAATTCATTTCAATAGTTATAAGTATGAATGTTATCCATTTTTCTCATGCGGGTCTAACGCAATCCTACCAAGCTACCTATGCAGGCTGAAGCGATAAAAGTTGGAGTGTTCATCTCACGCAAAACAATGCTTACTTGCAGTTTCTGAAAGATTGCCAATGCCAAGTGCAATAAGATCATCGACACCATTTTACGTACATCCGCGAGAATTGCAAAAACATATGCAAACGTCACGGGTGTGTACATACATGCAAGCTGCCCCACCTTCGCTCGGGTACCACCACACACACGGCAATTTCTCCGCCGGTACCAACTCTACCAAGTTATCAACAGTGCGCGGCGAACTCACCCGCGATCAATACAAGCCTGTACTCTCGCAGCCTCCGTCAGATCCGCCGCGACGCACGTCGCCGACTACACGGTAAAAGTGATATTATTTGCCGAATATTAAAGTGCTCACTCACCAGCCTTAGGAGACAAGGTATGTTACTTTCCAATTCTGGACGTTTCTGTAACTCGCGAATTTTAATTAAGTATGCACATCGAAATGAAAGTTCATGTTGAATGAGGCAAGTAATTAATATTTCGCATAATTTTACTTGATTTAGACATGTTAATACGTTTTAGTTTTCACTAGGATTAGTGTTTATTTCTACATCGCTTAGCTGTTGCTGTTGCTTGCTGTAGCGAACGTGTAGCAAAAATGTAGCATTTATATCTGCGATGCACACTACTATTTAGCTCGGCGGGCTCGTGCGGCTCCCTGGGGAACGGTCAGCATCAACAAGTCGTGGATCAAGGATAAGATAATATGTAGCTAAAAATAAAAATAAACAACCTATACTACATATACTTTTTGGTACTTAAAAGCCAAAACCAGCTTCTTTCAACCTCCTTCGTACCATACGATCACTTACTCTGGGCACCTATAATTATTTATTTTCAGTTTCAAGACTATTGAGCTTAGGTATAAAATATTTTGCGGGTGTTGAACCTCCAAAACAAAATACTAAACTGAGTAGGTTTCTACCTATTGTTTGTTATTATAATACGAAGAGCTCTTATTATTTCATGTATGTAACAATTTGAATCCCGATTCCTAGCTTTCCTAGCCAATATATTTTGTTGTTGTTGTATTTCGCACTAGATATTTTGAGCGTTCTTTAAAAGCGCAACAGATATTTCAGGAATCGAAGTGAAAACCACTTTGCGCTTAAACGTAGATAAGTCTGGTAAGTCCTACCAGTAAGTAGGTACCTATGACTCAATGTACTTGCACATGGTCATGAATTCATGATCTGGTTGGCCTCTCTCCCTTCTGTCATAATCGTTATCCAAACGAGTTTGTCTTTATTTATGCCTTTTTGCGTTCTCGCAAAATCTGAGAACTCTTTTCTACATAATTATTTGGAACCTTAAATTATGAATCACTACTTCAGTGCCGCAAATCGGATACATCGATATTTGCTTCAAGGAACTACATAACCTACATATTATATGTAGGTAGTGCGTTCACATCCTGGTCGTGATTGGTAGCACTGGAAATACCCTCGGATCGATGCAACCTCGTGTTTACCGGGCAGGTGCGGGCTGTCCGGAGCGCGTTGCGCTTTCACCTGCGCTTGCGTAATAACCGCGTGAACCCGATGACCCTGCACCGACCATCGCACGTAATAGATGATAACGCCCAGAGTGGCCGCGAGCCCCGTGCGAGTGACTCACTTTGTTTGCCGAGAAAAGGAACTAGGCTTTACGGATGTCGGTAAAATTTGGCGACTTTGTGAGCATCTATTCTGAAATAAAGGGGTGTTATTAATCAATGGTTGCGACTATTGCTCTTTGTGCGCGTTAGTGTAGTTAGGGACAAAGGAAGTGTAGGTACCTAGGCAAGACCTGCTTTGTTTCAAGAACATACATAACGACGCTCGCTTTTCTCCCATACCCCAGATGTCACGGCTTACTCTCGCGGCGACAGTCCTGCTGTTGCTGGCAGGCTTCGCAACCACGGCTGAGCTGAACAGCTCGCTGTCTACCGAGAACTGGTGCGGCAAGCAAAATACGTGCGGGCTTCACGACGATGATGGACCATGGATGTCCGTGCTGCAACAATGGGCCCTCAGCGCTCCCGAGCATGGGGAAAGACAAGGTGAGCATTTACCCAACTACATTTTCCTGCAGCTACCATTTTATAGTGGAACATCAAACTGGATGTTGGAAAGTGGTTTAAGGGTGATGTGACTTCTCTGATGAGCTTTTTTGATGTGACTTAAACATCAGAGCGAGTTAGTTTAGAACTGGAACAACAGTCAATCAAGAACCTCGATCTTGACTTTTTGCATACTATGAATCGAAGAATAAACCATGACACTACGTTTCTAGGACGCATAATGGCTCTGCCACCGGCGGCGGGACAAGGCTACTACGTGACGGACCGCATCGGAGGTCCGATTTTGACTCCGCCACCACCCCCGGCACACCACGGCAAGCAGCCGAACCACCCTCTGCCCCCGGGCGGCCGCCCCTACGACGAGTGGCAGCACTCGCCACCGCTGCCACCCACCACCGGCAAGATCGTTAACCGACCACCCAACCCCTACAAGGATAAATTCAAGCCAAGCCCAAGCTATGTGAGTCATAGTTTTATTAACCCCCGAAGGAAAAAGAGGGGTGTTATAAGTTTGACGTGTGTCTCTATCTGTGGCATCATAGCTCCTAAACGGATGAACCGATTTTGATTTCGTTTTTGTTTAAAAGGTGACTTTATCATTAGTACGTACCTATTCTTGGTTACTATGTTTGATGAAAATCGATTCACCGTTCAAAAGTTATGGCCGTTTTACTGTTTGAATCGATACGTGTGGGTGTTTTCGCAAGATATCGTAACATAACTAATGTGTTCAATAGATTTTGTCGATCGAATCGCGTCTACTAACTACTAGATAAATGATGTAGCATGCAATAAAATGTATCGGGTTATTTTTTAAATTTTACTTGTTTGATACTTTTTTGGATTTATCTAACTAACCTTTGGTTGTTCCCATTCCGATTGATATTAGGTATACCACAGTAAGTGCCTGTCTCCATAATAGGATTTTTCGATTACATCCGACTGGTCTATAAGGCTAATCAATCTACTAATCAGACCATTTCATTCAAAATCTAGTGAATAGTGCGTATTCAGAGGTGCTGAAACAACACCTAAGACCGTAATATCCTTTAATTCGATTAACGCCCAGAAATAACAATGCGCCTATATTTATTATTATTATTTTTAGCCTATTCTGTCCCACTGCAGGGCAAAGGCCTCCCCTTCTTCCTTCCAATCCTCTCGGTTTAACAATGCGCCTACTATTATGAATACTTTGATTCCAGCCGGCTCCAGTGCAGAACCAGCCGATCCCGGTGCAGAACCAGCCAATCCCAGTACACAGCCACGCCGTAGACCGCGTGGATGAGAACCGCCAACCCCCACAGAAGCAGGTCTCGGAGACAGACCTATATCTGCTGGGCGCCATCGAGAAGCTGGTGTGGCGCGCAGACCTGTTCGAGAAGCGCCTGCGCAAGCTGGAGGAGAGCGTGCATCTGTTGGTGGCGGGAGTGGACACTAAACAGGGTGAGGATGCCTGATCATGTTGCTCAAGAACCTGTTTTTTTTTAGTTCTTGGACTCATAATCATACCGTGTTACGGTTGCTGTTTATGTGCCCGATGAGTATGGGTTCCATCCTCGGTCCAGTTTACCGCCAGGAAGTTGCAAAAACTCCGGTGTTTAATGAGTCATGGAGAGGATCGTATTTCAGACAGAAACACGCGGCTACGATAAAATAAACTTGTTTTGCAACTGTTACCTATGATTACAACACATTCAACTCTATGTATATCTAACATTATGAATCACAACAACACTTTCGCCATTCATTCAAGAGAAAGTCCTCTGAGGTAAATGTCACATAGTTATGTTATGTATGTTTATCAGAGCCGTGCGAGGAGAACTTCATGCGCGTGGGTGATGGCTGTTACCACGTGTCGTCAGACGCCGTCAACTGGAAGGGCGCCAGCTACGGCTGCCGCCGCCTCAAGAGCAACATGCTGGAGATAGACTCCGACAAGGAGAAGGAACATCTCACCTCCAGCCTCTTCTCCAATAATAAATATAAAGGTTACTACACAAATATTCTGCTGCTTGGCTTGACTTGGGTCTCGAATAGTTTGGACCACGCAAGTCAGAAATTGATCATTAAAGGACTATAGGCCGATTGGGAAACCTCCAATAGGCCTATAGTACCTATTGGACCCATCGTAAAATCTCTTGAACATTATTAACATCTGTGCTCAATGCTTTTATTCTTCATGTTCACTTGCTATTGAAAATTAATTACATTTTGTTTCCTTTCCCGCTGCGCAAGAAGACCCTAACCCACACCTTGGATTTATACTGAGTCATCCAGAAGATTCCTTAAATCATGGCAACACAATAGACGACAACCCGCCGAAAATGTGCTCGCTTAATACATGTGTCTGGTTGTAAGACACATCCGAGGCTGGATCATCTTTCTGTCCGGTTCCTTTGTGTATGTCATGCTACACTGCTTAGCTAGGAGAATCATTGTACTGACTGGCACATTCACTAAAGCTTCGCTCAAAGTTGCCAGCAATGTGCATCTGTAGCCACTTTTTCCGATGCATAAAATGAATAAAAAGGAGTAATTTATTTATGACTTAAACAAAAAATACGTAGCATTCAGTGTACCTACCTATTTATATATTTCTCCATATAATATTACAGTATTAATAATATAACCTACGTGTGTAGGTATAGCATATCTACTAGTAGTACCTACAATACTGATACAATAAGCTAAATTATTCTTGGATGGATACTGGGTGGGATAAGACATGGTCAAAGATCAGGCATGTTTAACAAGCAAGGGTGGGTGGAATCAATTTAAAAGTCATCGCAGGACTCCATGGTACGTTATTATTAGAAACTATACAGTAGCATTGCATTGTTGTAGTAGGTACGGTCAGCAACGAAAGTAGATTACATGATTGTATTTTTTTTTATTAATACTACAACTTGAGTCTTGACCTTCCGTTGCTGTCTGTACAAGTAGTGGTTGCTTTATTATAAGAGAATAATTAACCTTGCAAAAATATGCAACTGTATTGTTATTTTTAAATGAATAACAACTACTAAGACGTGTCGCCGTAGCTGCGACAAATACCATACCTTATTGGCATGTTACTGCTGAAATTTTAGAAACATCTTGCCTGCTGTAGAACATATAATAAATTCGGTATTAATTTCTCACACGTCTGTTAACCTTGTGAAAGTAAGTAGTAAATAAGTTTACCGATATTCGAGATCACAGTGACAACGAATACACAGTGTATCCTAGTGTAGGGTCTAGGGTTACTTTAATGCACTTAGTATTTGTATTTTTAGAGTTCCGTACCCGAAGGGTAAAAACGGAACCCTATTACTAAGACTCCGCGGTCCGTCTGTCTGTCTGTCACCAGGCTGTATCTCAAGAACCGTGATAGCTAGAGAGTTGAAATTTTCACAGATGATGTATTACTGTTGCCGCTATAACAACAAATACTAAAAACAGAATAAAATAAATATTTAAGGTGGGCTCCCATACAAAAAACGTAATTTGTGGGGAATTAAATATTAAAAAAACCGGCCAAGTGCGAATCGGACTCGCGCACTAAGGGTTCCGTACCATTATAGCAAAAAAACTGCATAAATTTGTGTAACAAAGAATCCGTTCAATGTTTAGGAGGCGACTTCTGGACGGGCGGTCTGAACCCGGGCCTGTTGTGGATCTGGTCGCACTCGGCGCGCCCGGTCAACAACAACGCGACCAGCACACCGACCATCGTGGGCGAGGGGCGCTGCCTCGCCTGGGTTAGCGACCCCTCGCGTAACACCTTGGTGTATCGGGGACAGGACTGTTCCCTCAGGCACCGTTATATCTGCGAGAAGGAGGAGGACAGGACCAAGCTCAGCAACGAGATCGAGAGAGTCGCGCGGAAGATCAGGGAGGGAAGGAAACCAAAGATTTTATGGACTGACGACGAGCCGTGAAACGAGCTCCATTTTATACATTAGGATATTTTGTGTCTATTTACCTTATACCTCTAGAATTTAGTATTTATTGTACTCTTAATCTTAACCTTTACGCGAATATTTTCGCGTTTTTATCTATCGATGATCATGTTCATAGAAATTTTAAATGTTTGGTGAACGAGCGAATAGTCGTAACGAATTTAAATATTTGTATAAAATAAATAAATAAACATGAACGTTTTACACTATCTTATATTCCTATAATATTTACAAAGTTTTAAGAAATCACAACAAAATAACTTATTAATAAATAAATATTTATTTATTTATCGACTGCTAAGTACCTCGTAATGCAAAAAAGTTTACATTTCAAGTGTTTGTTATTACATTCATATTGGAACCAACGTCTGGCAATGACTTTGGTCCTTGACTGACCAACTTTGGGCAAAACATTGGTTGATGACTGACCGCAGATAAGTGACAACTTATTTACAGATAGCTCTGAGTACCAGCGACAAAATGAGGTTCAGTAGAACATCACTTTATCGCTACAGTACTACTAAATATTTCAAATGACTATTCAACAATGAAGCAAGTATATAATGTAGATACCAAAAGTATAAAATTTAAATTAACATTGAATATGTAGACGGTACTTAGAAGGACACTTCGTAATGTGGCGTGCGATACTCAATCTTACTGTCAGTAACATAAGGTCCACTGCACATAGGCATGGAAAACCTTGGGTGATTATCAAAATGTAAATTATTTACAAGTTATTGACAAGTAATATTTATAACAAATGCCCTTTTGTACTTGTAATTGTTAATAGTTATTAGTACGAAAACATTCCAATTTTAAACATAAAGTTATTAATATTAAGCATTTTGATGATAGTTTCTCGATTGTAAAAAATTTAGACAGCTAGAGTGAAAAAAATATTTAATTTAATTTTATTTAGGAGATCAAAGTATAAGAATAACAATGGTCGCTCCCAACTTATTAGAAAACTAATATAAACCTTATATTATTTCTCGTAAAAACCTTAATTTCGTGATTGGCTTGGAGTATTTTCATCATTACAATGTGTAAAGTACAACACTTTGAAAGACAAAACTTACTAAGTTTGGTTACAGTCACTTTACACCTTATAATAATCTACAGCCTCTTTCTAACAGAACTCACATGTTACATAACTACAATCGAACGATAAAGTAATATTACAATATATACAGTTCGGTGGACGACGGAACTTCAATAGTAATTGATCTGAACAAGATCTGAGATATTATTTAGTATAATATCACAGTTACAAGTAGTTGTAAAGCAAAGAAATAACAGAGGTATGGCATAACTTAAATAAATAAAATATAAACAGCAATCCGTGATAGATTACGACAATAGAGTCTTGCAATAACCCAAAATACAAACGATTAATCATTCTTAGGCTTTTAGGAGCACACATTTATGTTATACGGGGCTTTTTAATTATTCAGTGACACTTCACAGATGTTATGGGAATTGGCACTTAAAAGCAATAAAAAAATATAAGTAACTATGCGCGACATGATTTAAAAAGGCCATGTATACAGTAAAAAAGTTCTGAGACCGTACTACGAAGTGTCAATGCCATTATGATTTCGCTGTGAAAAAGGGTAGTCGCTTTGTATGGCTCCGTCTCTTTCTTACATTGGAATCATGATGGTTTTAAGACGTCATAATGGGGCCCCTATGACAGATGGGCCAGGGCCGTCACGCAGTGTGTACTTGAAGATGGATGTCGTAGAAGAGGCAGGTCTAAAAAACACTGGCGTGACGATCTGGACTCGTTCCTGCCGGATTGGTCAGAGACAAAGTTGTCTGGCAGAATATGGGGGACGCCTTTGGCCAGCAGTGGCACAATATAGGCTAAATAAAAAGTAGGGCTCCTGTATAACATAATGTTCATCCATTGTATCGCTGAAGAGTTTATTGTCGGTGCGTTGTTCCACGGCACGTGTACACGGTTTGTCTGTTGTATGTGTCCACATTCCAGGTTAGTTGAAGTGGAACTTGAACTGGAAGGGTGATCCGTGCTGGAAATGGTGGAAGGGGTTGTTGAAGGGCCCTCCCTGGCCGCCGCGCTGCGCTTCAGGGTCCAGCGGGTCGGAGCCTGAGTCGAATACTGCACGCTTCTCTGGGTCTGTTAGCACCTGGGGGACATGAAAAGTGTATTATAACGAGTGTACTAGAACCTTGAATGAACGTAGAAGTCTCATAAAAGTGTTAATGTTATATCAATTTATTTTGGTAGTAAGTAGATTTTCGTAACTGTCTGATAAAGAATAAATTTTAAATACATTTTTAGAAAAACGAATATTGGGGTATTAGGCCGCTTTTTAATTAAAAAGCGACCAAGTGCGAGTCGGACTCGCGCACGTAGGGTTCCGTACCATTACCGCAAACAACGGCAAAAAATCACGTTTGTTGTATGGGAGCTCCACTCAAATATTTATTTTATTCTGTTTTTTTTTATCTTTTTATTTATGAAGGCTTTGCTCTTGACTCTAGTCTAGGTCAGAGGTTACAGAGATTTCTTGTTATAGCGGCAACAGAAATACATCATCTGTGAAAATATCAACTGTCTAGCTATCACGGTTCATGAGAAACAGCCTGGTGACAGACGAACAGACAGACAGACAAATGGACCGCGGAGTCTTAGTAACAGGGTCCCGTTTTTGGAACCCTAAAAATGGAATAATGTTCGATTTGGAAATGGATTTTTATATTTTTACAATAAAATTTACACAAAATAACTTAATTTTAAAAATCAAGTTAAAATTGTTTCATTATTTATGCTTTAACCATTTGGAGTTTAAATGGTACTGTGTAATAATAGGATTTTAATACTACTAATTATATTACTGTTATAAACGCTAAAGTTTATGACAGAATGTTTGTTACTCTTTCACGCAAAAACTACTGAATGGATCTGGATGAAATCTGGCACAGAGATAGATTATAGTTTAGAATAGCACATAGGCTACTTTCACGCGAACGAAGCCGTGGACAGAAGCTAGTATAACTTTAGTGGTGTACCTCCTTAGCGGCGGCGATGTCGATGAACTTCTTCTCGGCCAGCTTCTTGTCGTCACCATGGAAGTTGTCGGGGTGCCACTTCTGTGCAGCCTTGCGGTACGCCTTGACTACCTCCTGCTTGCTCGCCGACCTGCTCATAACGTAGTTATTAGTATTATCGTCTATATGGGAGAAGGAGGCTAGGTAGTCGTATCTGAGAGTATGCATGGGTTTTCATGCTGGTAACTCGTGCGTGGCAGAGAGCGGCGGGTCTGCGCCGGCGCATCTAACGACCCCGTGTGCAGAGGCATGCAGCAGCATCATTTCTCTGGATGCAGTTTAACATAAAACCAACTCAACCTACTATGATAGGTATTACGTTCATCTAACAGCCTACTTCACTGCATGAGTTTGGTCATTTATGTTAAAATGTAGTATTTGTCGATACTACGTTTTAACGCAAATGGAATTGACAGACTACAATAACAAATGCCATGTGTATCAAACGAATTTTTTTAACATACTTACCTACCTTCTCAAAAAAAATATTAATATTTCATTAAAATAATAAATAATTTAAAAAAAAATGTGAATATGGTTTGCGGCATTTTTCGTCAACCGTGCGAATGTAGGTCCTGAACAGCCACGCATGATGCATATAAACAATGAAAAAGGTAAGAACTAGCCACCACCATATCCACACAAAAACGAAATGCCTAAGAAATTAAAGCCATTTGTTAAGTTAGTGATTTGATAATTTTTCCTTCTATTCTTACATATAATCTTATAAAATCTATCACTACGCCTGTAATCCCTCATCGCACATGTGACCCATGAGACTGCCACTTACAAAAATAAACACGAATAAACTCACCTTTTAACTCCTAATATCTTATAGTAATCCCTCTGTTCAGACTGTTTCTGCATCTTCTGCGCGCGATTGAGGCCGTCCTTGGCGCGCTGGAGTCCTTCGTCTAACTCTAACGCCTCTTTGAACGACTGAATGGCTGTGGAAGAAAATGTATTACAATGATTTTTGTATTTTTAACCGCCGACAGAAAAAGAGGGGTGTGTGTCTGTATGTGGCATCATAGCGCCTCAACTGATGAACCGATTTTGATTTAGTTTTTATTTGAAAGGTGATTGTGTCGAGAGTGTTCTTAGCTATGTTTGAATAGAATCGGTTCAGCCGTTCAAAAGCTATGGGCGTTTTACTGTTTTAATCGAGATGTTTTCGCAAGATAAATGTGTTTTTTAAATTTTCAAATTTTACTTGTTGTTAGTTATGTAATTGGAATCTTCAATAAAGGATACAGAATTTACTCCTACAAAAGAAAACCATAACATATAAGGTGGAAAAATTATAATATAGAAATAACGAAAATAAAAATATAACACAATTATTACAAACTTTTGAATCCCACCAGCATTTTCGGGTTGATCAAATAAAAACCGGCCATTAGGGTTCCGTACCAAACCGCAAAATCAAGTCAGTTGTAATAAGGACCTCATTTTCCTTTCAAAGAAAAATCTTAGTTGTCAATATATTGGTATTTGTTGGCATATGGGTTGTATGGGCCATATATATATATATAGGACACATAGCCCCCCTTAAAAATATTTAAAAATATTATTATTAATTTTTATGGCTTTGGGTCAACAAGATGCTTATACTGTGGAAATTATAAGACTAGCTCCAACCGATTGGCTGTAAAACCTGTGAGACAGACAGAAATACACGTGACTGACAGCAATAGAGCTCAGTTTGGACCCTTCTGATACGGAACCCTAAAAATGATCTACATTCATCAATGTAACAGATTTTTAAATGACAGCCATTTTTGACTAGGTACTGTAGAAACGTGAATAATACGTATCTCAATTTTGAACGAATACAGAGGCGGTCATACGTAAATGCGATGCGAAATCCCAAATAAAGTAAAATAACAATATGCTTCGGGCGCGTTACATCGCTTCGGCACTAAGAAAGACATCCAGCAGACCAGCTATGTGACAAGTATGATTGTCTGAGTGTGGTATCATCATTTTATCCGAAAGACTTCCACTGCTGGACATGGCCTCTCCCAAGCGTCACCACACTGACCGATCTAGTGCGTCTCGCATCCACCGGATTCCCGCAGCCTTAACCACCATTAGGTGGCACTCCATCTATTGGGAGGCTTTCCAAAGCTATGTCTCCCGGTTCGCGGTCGCCACTCCAGAACTTTTCGGCTCCATCGACCATCCGTTCTGCGAGCAATGTGCCCTGCCCACTGCCACTTAAGTTTTTACCCGACTGCCGAAGGAGGGTTGTGTTTATCAGTCTATTTATCTATGTATGTATATATGTTTGTTCCTATGTGGTGTTCTAGAGACCAAACGCGTGGGCCGATTTTGATGATTTTTATGTCAATCGATTCGTCTTAACCCTGCGACTGTCACTGGCTACATTAAAACTGGAAAATAGAAAAATGCCGGCTTTTGAGCGCCATATTGTGGGAGACCAAATTTCTTTTTTCTTAAACCCCTCGTGTGGGGGGTATCAACATAAAGTATTTTAAGAGGTGATTTTAAAAATATATAAGTTTAAATGTACCTAATTCTAAAAAAAAATAACTAAAAAGTTAAAGCAGTCGGAGGATATATCTGGCTTTGGTCAGCCAGCTTGCGAATATGTATCCTCCAACTGCACAGCATGATTTTCTTCTTGTTTACGTCTTTTTAGTACGCTTTTTAAGCAGTCGGGTTTAATGATTTTTAGAATTAATAGTGTGGTGTATTCCACATGTATGTAGATATGTACACATACCGTCATCGAACATGTCCAGCCCAAGCAACGCGTCTGCCCGGTCGCACAACACTCGTGCGTCTCGCTGTAGCTCTAGCGCACTGCCGCATGCAGTTAGCGCTTCTGTGTGCTGCTCATCCTGTATGAACATCATATGGTTAGTATACACTGGGGATTTTACTGCTAAATAACAAACGTTCCAATGGACGGTACAAGGTACTTTCAATCAGTATAATTAAACTGACACTCTCTTCTGGCGTGAAACATCGCCTCACCTTCGCAAGGATCTCCAACTTTTTGGCAGCCAGTTGAGCAGCAACCTTTGCATAATGTACGGACCATCCGTTATCGGCACGGTCACACCTCGGAAGGATGGGTCCGGGTGGAATTGGCTCTTATTTTCGGCAAAAGGCACGTCTGGGATTTATCAGCATTGAACCTGACCAAATTGGCATCTCTCCATTCGGAGACTGCTTTCAAGAACAGGTTTAAAACTGCTCCACCATGGCCTTAAGGAGAGACCAGATCTGAGGCCCAGTAGCTCGTGTGCTGGACACGTATCTGCCAGCAAAAGTGCTATCATCCGCATACCCCAAGAGATGCGGCTGGCGTGCAGTTCATATGCAGTCCGTCCGTGTTAAGCTGAAAAATGATGATGAGGACACAGCACTGACCTTAGTGAGACAGCTGCACAGCCACTTGCGCGCCTCGAACACGACCAGCGTGACCTCTTCCTCCATCTTCAGCACCTTGTTGGCGGCCGCCACACAACCCGCATAGTCCCTGGCCTCGCTCAGCTCCTCACACTCCAGCAGCAGCTTGTCCACCTTCTTCACCTTCTTGTAGAACGGGAAGCACTTCTTGTGCTCCGGGTCTAGCCTTAAACATTCTCGGATTTCCTGGCAAATAAACAGATATTATGAGTAATGTTTGTGCAAGTGTGATGCCCCTGTACAGACTATGTCCCATTTGCTGGCGTGCTAACTATCCTATAACTTGCACCCTCCTAGGTGAACTGTACTGAGCTTCTGACTTCGAAAAAAAAACGAGGCCACATGGACGCAAACAATTTAATTAAATGTACTGTCGAAACCACGGGATCCTGACGCTAAGAAAGGAAATTTCAGAATAAATGTCACTAGATGGCGCGATATGCATCGATTTCTTATTGAATTGTGTATATTTATTATTTATTTATGTATTCTTTAATGTACACCAGAAAATACAGTAACAAAAGAAACTTAAAACTAAAAATATACAACGGGCGGCCTTATCGCATTCCGCGGTCTCTTCCAGGCAACCTGGAATGGACAGTGATTGCCTGGACA
This sequence comes from Orthosia cruda, assembly GCA_964057195.1. Lineage (NCBI taxonomy): Eukaryota > Metazoa > Arthropoda > Insecta > Lepidoptera > Noctuidae > Orthosia > Orthosia cruda. The sequence continues at coordinate 35,788,875 of OZ059825.1, read as the reverse complement.
TGACATGGGGTTGTCAGGGGTGTAACAATACCAACAATGAATATAATGATACAATAATACCTAATAAAAACACAAATAGATATATATGCCATATAATAAATACATACATACATTATATTGGGCTCTTCGTTCACATATCAAAGATTATTTAAACGGATAATTTAAAATTGATCCCAATAGATGACGCGGTTTAAAATTTCTGAAGCATCCACTCGATTTGTAGGGTTCCGTACCCAAAGAGTAAAAACGGGACCCTATTACTAAGACTCCGCGGTCCGTCTGTCTGTCTGTCACCAGGCTGTATCTTAAGAACCGTGATAGCTAGACAGTTGCAATTTTCACAGATGATGTATTTCTATTGCTGCTATAACAATAAATACTAAAAACAGAATAAAATAAATATTTAAGTAGGGCTGATTTTTTTGCCGTTTTTGCGATAATGGTACGGAACCATTCGTGCGCGAGTCCGACTCGCACTTGGCCGGTTTTTTAAATTTGATTTGTAACATATTTTGGTACAATGAAACTGTTATTTGAACCAAAATTTCTTTCTTCAAGTGAAATTTTGTGAGTATGGATGTTTGTTAATCTCACACGCAAGACAATTAAACAGATTTTGATGAACGTTACAGTAATATAACTTATACATCAGAGGCTAAAATTAGTAATAAAGATGTTGTGCAATTTAGCCAAATTGGATGAAGTGGCAGAAGTACTAAATCAGAGCGGGCGGAACCACTGGCTGTAGCTAGTTTTACTTATATTTCCTTATTTACAACAGCAATATTTACCTTGAGCGCATCACTGACGTGTCCCAGCCGGTACAACAGCGTGGCCAGTCTGTAGTAGCCGTCCGTCGAGTCCTGCTGTAGCCGGTTCACGGAGCGAATGTCCGACACCGCCGAGAACAAGTCGTTCTGCAACCAATTGTTATGACTACTATGGTCGGAATACTACTAGGTTTTAGTTGAAAAGTAAAGAAAATTGTATCTGTTTGTAACAGACGGTCTTGAAACTGTTTCGAATTCAACACGGTGGAATTAGTAATCAGTGCAGTTCTCTTTTTGCACCACGGTACAAGATGGAGAAACCCTATGTATGTAACACTTCTGGACAGTGCAGCAGTGAATCAATGTGAAGTTACACAATAGTTAGCATGGTTTTTTGATGCCGGTTTGCATTGGTAAAACGTTTACACGACGTTTCACAAAAATATTCTAAACAAAGTGTGGGAGTTTGTTCAGCGAGCTTTTCAGTGGTATTGTTCGTAGAACGATAAGTCTCGCTGATATATTTATCTCAATAGCGAGCAGTCAGGCTCGCATCGTTTGACGAGTTTCAGATTTGTTAGTCGTTCAGCTCAGTCGACAGCCAGGTGGGTAGCATGCCATACCAGTGCTGTGTAGCATTCCGCTCGGAGCAGGCGCACTTGTGCCGACCAGAGCTACACGTCCAGCAGGCGCGTGGCTAGTTCCACGCAGGCGCATACGTGTTACTGAAGGATATAGTAGTAATGTCATTGTACCAGTGCTATGTAGCATTCCGCTCGGAGCTGCCGCAGCTGCGCCGACCAGGGCGACACGTCCAGCAGGCGCGTGGCTAGCTCCACGCAGGCGCATACGTGTTACTGAAGGATATAGTAGTAATGTCATTGTACCAGTGCTATGTAGCATTCCGCTCGGAGCTGCCGCAGCTGCGCCAACCAGGGCGACACGTCCAGCAGGCGCGTGGCTAGCTCCACGCAGGCGCATACGTGTTACTGAAGGATATAGTAGTAATGTCATTGTACCAGTGCTATGTAGCATTCCGCTCGGAGCTGCCGCAGCTGCGCCGACCAGGGCGACACGTCCAGCAGGCGCGTGGCTAGCTCCACGCAGGCGCATACGTGTTACTGAAGGATATAGTAGTAATGTCATTGTACCAGTGCTATGTAGCATTCCGCTCGGAGCTGCCGCAGCTGCGCCGACCAGGGCGACACGTCCAGCAGGCGTGTGGCGAGCTCCACGCATGCGCGATAGTCTCCCCCGCGGTAGTACGCCTCCACCAGGCGCAGGTCATCGATGTACTCGTCGATCTTGTGGTACTGGTTGATCGCTTCCTCGTTGTAGGGTTCTGCATACGTCTGGGGATAAAAAAATGTGATGTAGAAAGACTATACTAGACCATTTCTACAAGTGTATAAATGCAAAAGCATATCTATCTAAATGTCTGAACCAATTTTGACGAACTTTGGTATACAGATATATTGTACCTGGGACTGAAAAGCTGACTTTCACGCGGGCGAAGCCTTTAGCAAAAGCTAGTGAAGAATCAAGTTTAGTTCATTTGTTATTTGGTTTATGTAAGTGTTCGAAATGATATCTTTACAGAGCGATTTCTTTATTGCCTGGTAAGTCCAATAAGTGCTATTGTTACTTATCAGGCGACAATCGAAGCGATCGAGCGATAACATGCGTTGGTTCTGTTGTGAATTGTGACATGTATTATGACATATTAGTACCACCACTAATGCAGATAGAGGGCCTCTAATATCTCAATTTCGGCAGTCGGCGTTCCTGGATTTGACTCTATTTTTTTTTGACACCGACTGCCGAAATTGAATTTGTTTTACACTTTGTAGTGTTTTTATTTGGAAATCGGTTATATTTTATTGTAAAATCTTTTTATTTTATACTTTTTAATACATGATTGGAAAATTCTATAGTAAGGTACCTAAAATGCTTAAAGTTATGCCAGAATAACCGGCATAACATAAAACTAGAACATAACCGGTGAAATGAGAGTGTACCAGGGTTTACTGTACACTTCTGCGTACCCCTTTAGAGCATACCGGCGTGATGTTGTTATGAAATAGTATGAACAATAAACAGTTATGCGATTGCAGCAATCCCGAGAGATTTGCCGTCCTTTTTTATGGAGTTCTGTTCCATATTTTCAAAGTAATTCATCAGATCTTCACCAAAGGTTATTGGGCCTAATTTGACCCGCTTTGCGAAGAGTGGCGGACATTAACCAAAATAGTTTTAATTAAACTAAACCGAATAAAGTGACTTTTTATTGAATATATTTATTTGATTCAAAACCGATGGAGAAATATATACCGAATAGTTCAAAAAATATAAAAATGTAACGATTTCAGAGGACTTCATTTTTCGTCTGAAGGTACATTTTGTAAAAAATCTGATATTTCCTTAAGTATGCCGTGTCTTATTACTTTCCAGAATTTGATCCTTATTAGCGACACTATCGGATCGTGTTATAATCAGCGCGTTGGTTTTCTCAAAATCAACGGGTTCCATTCCTGGCTAAGAATACTGAGTTTTCAAAAATCAGTTTTAGTTTACATCAAAACGGTCTCAAGATTTCTTTCAGTGTTTGTAGCTTGTCCTCATAGTTTCGGATTTGGCCCACTTCAAAAATTCACCCTGTATACGATAATTTTATATGTTTTACGACATTCCCGTGACTCACACTGTGGGAACCCCACAGGCCTCTGACTTGACTATTTCATACTTACATTAACAAGTTTCCTTCACCGTTGCCTGAGATGTCCAAGAGAAACTTAGAAAGTACATATGAATTTGGACAAGTCACATTGGTACTAGCCCGAATTTGAACCCACGACCTCAAGCACGAGAGGCAAGGTCTTAGCCACTGGGCCACCATGTCTTTATTAATGTGATTATGACATACTAAATCAGAGCCATTTATATCACAATAATACATTCCGCAATATTTTGTTTGTGTACGCCATGGGTATGGTTTCCATACTAAGATGCCCATGCAATGACCTTTAAATGGGACTAATTCCGGAACGCATACAATCAAACAAAAAAAAAGAATCTTCAAAATCAGTTCACAATAATTGACGGACAAATCTGTGAACAAACATACAGCCGAACGTAGAACCGCCGCATTTTTGGCAAGACGGTTAAAATGTAATTGCTGCTGATTATCAGGCATAAGGCCCGAAATAATTGTAAACACGTGGAACTCAGCTTATTTAATGTGGAATTTTAACGACCAAAACCGGCGTGGATAACTTACTTACAATAGTGCATTACGTAACTTTGATATTACAGTCCCCAGTACTTTCTCTTTAAGCTGGTCATTTTTGGCAATACTGAAGGAAAGAGAGCACGAGACCGGTCGCCAACACGATGGTCAGACCAAGTGAAAGAAGCTATATCCTCAAGCAAATTATTGCAGGTGTTGCCAACTATGGACCGGAATCAATGGAGGCAGATTGACCACGATCCACAGTAGGTAACGAAGGACCGACTGAAGAAGAGATGAGAGTATACCAATATTATTTTTTAAATTTGTTTTTCAATAAGTATCTTATGATACACTCTATTGCCCATATTCAATGTAAATAATAACAAAAAAGTGTTGATGTTGTTGTGTAATTGTTACCATTCAAAAGGTAATCTGAAGCGCAAGGTGACAAAACAAGACAGTGTCAAGGTCGCACGTGCAGGCGATCAGCTGAACAAAACGAAAACGAACAATAGTGAAGCGCAACGCAACAATTAACTGATGCAACTAAACAAACTATTCCGTTATTGTTAATATGAAGTAGGTTTAGGTAAACCTGTATTATAGTTTTCATCTAATGCCATGATATACTCGTTAAAATATTATACATAAATCAAGAAATGTGTCGGGCGTCAGAACTTTATATAATCGCCTCTTAAAACCCTTTGTTTTGATACCCCACACGATGGATTTGAAAGAAAAAAAAATGGGCCCCCACAATATGGGCCCAAAAGCCGCCATTTTTCTATTTGCCAATTTAAATGTATAGCCAGTAACACTCGCAAGGTTAAGACGAATCGATTGACGTACGAATCATCAACATCAGTCCACGCGTTTGGTCTCTGGAACGCCACATAGGAACAAACATACATACGTATATAGACTGATAAACACATTACCCTCCTTCGGCAGTAAGGTAAAAATATTGCTCTTCTTTTTCCTTTTGAAACACCACATTTTCGTGTTTTAAGTGTTTGGGGAAGGTCAGCATGAACCGTGATTAGTTTTCGACTCAAGGTCGATAGCCGAAGCCAGAGTTTGAATAACTCTACAAAATTCAGTGCAAGATTGGCATTTCTTATTTATTTGTTTTTGATGTGGCTATTTTCTGGCGATGGAGATTGATCGGTGCAACGAGGTATGACCCCTGCCCCACCCATTGCCTCTTGCATCGCACGCACTCTTGCGTTTTCGTAACGGTTCGTTCAATTTCGGCACCTCCTTCATAGAAACCTTCGGTTTCGGCCAAAACTTCGGCTGGTGGTATTAGGCTAAAGGCGAAGCCGAGTTGGTCGGATAATAATTAAATAAGTATAAGTAACAAGTAAAAGTTCATGTATATTATCTTTGGTGGGTGTTATGAAATGCGTCGTGGCTAAATCGTGTTGCAACATGAACAATTGAGCAATAACATACATTCGCCATACGGTGGTGTGACCACGTAATATTGCAACCTTACAATACATATAATTATTATAAAATAAAATATGTATAATTGTTTAACGCTTTTAATGCAGCGTCAATGCACAACTTTGATAAAACCTCCTTATTCTGTGTTGGAATTGGCTTTTTGTCATGAACTCAGTCAGGCGAGAGTTACGACTATTTGAAACAAGCATTAATGTCACGGTCAAATAAAATGCTGATTGAATAATAGAACTGATCATTCATTCTGTCACTCTTAGATTCATTTTATTAAAGTTTTTAATAAGGCCTGTGAAAAAATGATTTGTCTTTGATATGAAGGGAATCTTTTATGTAAAAAAGAAGTTTTAAAACAATGACAGTAATTATGAAGAAGTACTATAAAGAACCTTATCTTATCACTGTTATTTCCGCCCACAACAAATTAACTAGAAATAATTCAATTTTACAAACTATGTTAGGTATACAATTACCCAGTAGCATTTCTAATTTTAGTGCATTAAATTTCTATATTCTTCGGTAATTTTATGTATTGTTAACTGAACTTAGTTTTTTTTTTATAAAAACTTTGTCCCACACTAGGAATGTGGGTGCGTTTACAAACATATAAACTCACATACACAACACCCAGAGCCGGAACAACTATCTGTAGGTAATACAAATATTTGTTCCTCGACATGCAGCACAGCAGTTAACCACTGACCATAACTTAGGTATTCATCACCATTCATTATTAAAAAACTGTGAACAGTGAACTATAATTATTATGAAAACAAAGGTCACTGTTCTGTTACTGTAATAGTACAAAAATTTCTTTTAGATCTAAATTTCTTTCTATAAGATTAGGTTCGGTATTTGTTATCATGTTAAGTAATATACTATCTATATACTATTCAGCCTTTTTGACCTGTAGATAAGATACTCACCACTTGTAGGTAGTCTTCTTTGGCGTCCACATATTGTGCTAGTTTCAGGTACACATTGGCACGGTGCTGGCGTGCCGCGGTGAAATCAGACTTTATCTCCAATACCTGAAAATTATTCACATTTAACAATGCACAGGAAACTGCAGAAATAAAAAGATTAAATTTGCAATTTTATGTTATAAATGAAATATGGCCACTTGTTTGTATTTTATTTATCCCACTTAACAACAGGGACAAATAATTTTAAAGAGTGTGGCTACATATTGTTTGCATTGCTCTAAATAAAAGAAAATGCTAATAACAGCACTCTCTTGGCTAAAATTTAAATATTATGGTCACACACCAGGTGATAAGTGTCTTACCTTAGTGAAGTCTTGTAAAGCAAACTTGGCTTTCCCAAGTGCATAGTATACTGTGCCACGTTTGAAATATGTGAGGTAGTTATTTGGGTCTCCCTCTGTGGACAATCGAACGTGGAAATAACAACAGATTATTAATTGATATCAGAGACATTGCCAAAATGTCAGATATCATGGTAGACTGGGAACAGGTGTTGGAGCTTGTTGGTTACTATTTGTTTAATAGAAATTGATTAAAATATTCTAGATGTCATTGCTAATGTAATCTTCTATGATACCTTTATGTTCTACATTTGAAGTACTTTGAATTTTATCTGATTAGATTTGATTCCTATATATTATCTATCACACCTTTGAAAAACTGACAGAACTAATGTATTGTTGTATCTACTCTATTTTAATGGGTCAGCAGTGATTCATCAAATAAAATGGGTGTTTTAGTCACTGTAAATCTGTGTACAGCACTCCATGCTGACCTTATCAACTGCTTTCATGTCATCTCACTAATCACAACCTTGTCATAGTGCGGACGTCACGGGACAGTACGTAGCAGGAGCAGAACTTACCCACGGCTGCGTGGTAGTGTGTCAGCGCGTCAGAGAGCTGCCCCCGGGCCAGGAAGTCGCGACCCAGCTCCAGATGCTTATTCACCTCCGCCGGCGTCGCGCACTCTGAAACTACATACCAACTACTCAAAACACGTTCTTTCACACAAAAACCAATAAGAAAACCCACAAATGTGCAGGTTATTCGTAAAAAAATACACACATTCTAACATTACTTCTAGCACTAATAAGACAAGGCATGGCGTGACTTTGTTCCAGTTGATATTCACTAAGTAGTCCATTATTAATAAATTATTTAATTACAGCAGTCTATATTGTTAATTCACAACAATTCAATTTCAATTCAATACAAAATATTTATTTGACAGAGCCACAATCCATCTTTCGTTCGTCTCTTTTCGTGGTTTTTTCTGATTGGTCCAAATCAGACATGGTTAGACAAACGAGTTATTGCCATTACAAGAAAAATATCATGAATTTTTCAGTTTGAATTGATTGAAATACATTTATTAAAAACTGTGATTCTATACTAAGGTATTATTTTTATGTCGTTTATTGCCTATAAAAAACACACATTAAAAAAAATACTAAAACACACAATAAAAAAAATACATTGTGGCCAACCTTTATCGGGAATAGGGTTGACGCTAAATGGCGGAGGGCCACTGGAAGAACAACTTGCGACCCATGGATGCTCTGCAAATTCAAGGGGATAATTTTTATTGTCAAACTTTGTAGATCAGAATGTTCATTTTTTCCCCTAATGAATTATGATCTTGCAATCAGCTTCACAAGCCATTAGAAGATGCGTTCAGTGCTTATTGACACTTCAAGTAAGGTCCTCCAGTGAGAGCCGACGAAGTCAGTGGAGCCGACTCTCTACTTGCTATTTGACTATATTAGGCTGTGTACCATTGCTGTCTTTTCAGTTGACGGTGTACTAGTGGATTGGTCAGTACAGAAGCCAGACTGTTGACGTGGTTTTCAATGGGCACCTTATGTTTATTTAAGTGCTCAATCTCTTCCTTGATTGTGTTGATTTTAAGCCTAGCTCAGATATTTTAGTAAACCATGGCACATTTGCATTTGATATTTTTATTAGAATGTTGGGCTGTGAAAAAGACAGATAAAAGGAAGTTACAACTAGAAGATGAGAATGTTGAGATGGATGTGGGTAGTGCTCGTCACTACGGATAGTAAGAAATTAGTATAAATACGTAAGAGAAAGTTTGAATATGATGCCCTAGTGACAGAATAGTTGAAAGGGAATCGTTTGACCCTGTTTTTGATAGTTCAAAGAATACACAGACAGACTAAAATCTAAAGTATAATTTATAGGGCGCGCACAGTTTCATTTGGTCCTCTAAAATTGACATGAATTCAACTTTATTGCGTGTTTTACGCTGTCGAGTAGACAGACTAAGGATGGTTCGAGAGGGAGCGGAAGGCCAAAGAGAAGATCGATTGATTGTGTGAGGAGTGATAATGAAGGAAAAGAGAGTCAGTAATAGTGTGATGGTTGACAGGACGGTATGAAAGAAGGAAACATGCTTCACCGACCAAAAACAACATGGGACAAGGGCAGGAAGATGACGATGGTATGGATAATTTATGTTCATTTTAAAGAATTTTAAGAGGGTTAAATTTTCTTCAACTTTACTTCAATGGGGATGTGAACGCAAAGCTCAGCGCAGATGTCGCTAGCGGCGCAATGGTTGTTGTCAACTGTCAAATCGTTTTTGCTTTGTTTACTTAGCGATGTTTTTGTTAGTTTTTGTGTTTAGACCGGTCTACCATCGTTATTGATTGTCCCTGGAAGCTTAAGGAATTGAAAAACGAACTAAAAAACGAGAAGCAAGGATAATTGGCAAGAAAACAGATCTTATTGAGAGGCAGACTTATAAATGATAAAAAAAATCATCGGTGACATGCTCTAGTTTTTTTTTTTTTTTCCTTTTTATCCGCAATCAGTTTAAAACTTTTAGCGGATGAGTTGAAGGTAAGCATTTGCAGGTAGAGCGTGGCTCCAGCGAGCCATCTACTCCGTATTCGTGTTTACGTCCACACAGCTGGACTACACAATGTCTTTCCTTTTAAGTCTTTTTCTGTAACTTCTTGTGTTCAGTGCGGAAGCCAGATCGTTAGGATGCCTTTCCAGTCTTTCCTGGTATCTTTTTGTAATGTTCTTGATCTCGTCCATGACGGTACTCATTGATAACTCTTTGTGTATTTCAGCGTTCGTCACAAACCAGGGAACGCCACTAATTGACCTCAAAATAGCATTCTGCATTCTCTGTATGATGCTAATGCTCGAGTTACAGGCACTGCCCCAAAGTTGAATGCCATAAAGCCACTCTGGCTTTAAGATCACTTTATATATTAAAAGTTTGTTGTCGGTACTCAGTTTGCTGTTACGTCCCATGATCCAGTGTAAGTTATTGTAACGGATATTAAGTTCGTGTCTCTTGGTCTTAAGATGTTTCTTCCACGTCAAACGTCGGTCGAGATGTAACCCTAGGTATTTTACACTGTCGTGGTGAGATAGTGTGACATTCTCGAGATGGACAGGTGGACAGTCACCTTTTCGCAGCGTAAATGTGACGTGAACCGATTTGCTTGCGCTCGTCTTTATTGTAGCCATTTGGTTATTTTATCGAGACTCCTTTGTAGCATGTGAGAGGCCATAACGGGATCTGTGTGGCTCGCCAGTATTGCGGTGTCATCAGCAAATGTTACTGTAGTAACCTCATCAGCCTGTGGAAGATCCGCAGTGTACAATGTATACAAAACCGGTCCCAGTACCGACCCTTGCGGTACTCCAGCAGTTATGTTACAGAATCACGACGTCACATCTGCATCTTTTACTTGGAATATTCTGTCCGACAAATAGGATTTCATTAGTGAGTAGTACTGGTGGGGAAGGTTGATTTTCAGCTTGTATAGCAGACCCTTATGCCAAACTCTATCGAAGGCCTGTTGGATGTCCAGAAAAACTGAGGAGCAGTATAGCTTTTCTTCTAGGCTTTTCCTTACCTTGTCGGAGACCCGATGGACTTGTTCAGTAGTAGAATGCTCCTGTCTGAAGCCAAATTGGTGGTCGGAAATAATTTTCTCATTATTAAGAATCGGTAATATCCTGTACATAAGTAGCTTCTCAAAGACTTTGGAGAGGATTGGCAGAAGGCTTATGGGTCTGTATGAAGATACTTCGTTAGGAGGTTTACCCATCTTGTGTATCATTATGATTTCGGATACCTTCCATGCCAGCGGAAAGTATTGGATTCTTAAAATAGCATTTAAAAGTGATGTAAGAAACACAATGGCTTTTTTGGTAATTGTTTCAGTATTTCTTTGGTGAGGAGATCGTACCCGGGAGCTTTCTTATCATGAAGCTTTGTGATAACCCGCCAGACTTCGCGTACTGTAATAGGGCGCAGGGGTGGCGACATTTGAAATTCTTGTTGTAGGACGCTATCAACTAGTTCCTCATTTTCCATGTCTATGGCTGGGTTTGGGCTGAAGACTTTTTCGAGGTGCCGTGCAAATGCGTCTACTTTTTCCTGGGATATTCGCGCCCACCCTGATTCGGTTTTAAGAGGAGGCCTAGCATTATGAGGCCTGTTATAGTTTTTTGTGAATTTCCACAATGAATAGTTCGTTGATGCAGTGGTTGTTAAAGACTCCAGTTGGTCTTCCAATGTCTTATTGTTCCAATTGTGTAGGAGTTCTTTCAGGTTGCCAGCGGCTTTATTAAATATAGTTTTATCCGCTGGTAGCCTACTATGATGCCAAATTTTTCGAAGTTGGCGTTTATCGAGTAGAGCATTTTTAATGTCTAGTGGATAGTTACAATGCCGATCTTTTATTTGTTTCTCTGGGGTATTGATCCAACAAGCTTCCTAAATAAGTGTTGTCATGTATTTTGTTGCCTCTTCTACGTCATCTGGAGTTTTCAATGGTATATTCAGTTGTATGTTGTTGTCAATGTAATTCTTGAGGGATTCCCAGTCGGTGTGTTTGGACGTAAGCATATTTACGATCTCGGATTCTATCAACATAGTGCTTATTGTTAATATAACTGGGGTGTGGTCCGAGGAGCTGTCGTAGCAGGATTCAGGCTTGAGATAGTGCCTTGGAAGTCCTTTCAGAACAAAAAAGTCAAGGAGGTCCGGGATTTTGTTAAAATCTGTTGGCCAGTACGTCGGTTCACAGGTGGAGGATACCAATAGGTGGCTTTTATCTATGCTAGTTTTAAGTTGTCTTCCTCGCGTTGTAGTGAGTCTAGAGCCCCAGCTAATATGTTTAGCGTTCCAGTCACCACCCACAATGAAACGATTGCCGAGCTGGTGGAAATATCGTGTGAACATGCTTTCGTCTATTTTATGTTTAGGGGGCAGTATAATGCCGACACATTAATATCGCCCGTACTATCCTCCACGGCAATAGTTGTTGCCTGAAGGTGTTCAGTTCTGTATTCTGGCATTAAATGATGTGTCACCTTCTTGTTGACGATGACCGCAGTTCCACCATGCCCAGTGCCATCTGGGTGGTTTGTCATATAGCATTGGTGTTCTTTGAAAATTATATTTGTGTTGCAGGTACCATGTGCTTCAGCTACTAGAAGAATATCAATCTTGTGTTCAGTAATTAGAAGCTCGACCTCTTGTTTGTTAGGGGCTAGTCCATTAAGGTTCCAGGTAGCTATTCTTAGAGAATTCATTTTGTAAGACGATCGACGATCTTGGTGATGAGACTTAAAAGAGTACTCATTTGTTGGAAGATGCACTCAAACTTTTCAGTTTGTTTAAGGAGTAGTTGTTCTAGGGTTGGGTTAGATCCGGTCTTTATCTCAACTGTATGATCTTTGTTCTGCTGCAGAACTTCAGCGAAGGTAGTTTTAACACTTTGGGTTCTCTCCTTGGTAGTGTTGCCAAGCATATTGGTTGAAGTTCCATGACCACCGTTAAGAACTTGCCGGGTCATGTCTACTTTGTGTGAGGGCATTTTGGTTCTTAGGGCCAATATTTCTTTATAAACTTCACAATTGTAATTTGCTGGATGAGGCCCATTGCAAAGAGCACACGTTGCAGGGGTAAGACGATCACGCTTTTGGCACTCCGAGGTCTTATGAGATAATCCACATTTTACACAACGATATGGGAGCATGCAATAATTCTTGGAGTGTCCGTACTGTTGGCATCGTTGGCATTGAACAATTGATTTCTTTTTTTTTGGATCCTCAATGACAATAAACTGGTGATAAATATACCTGAGATCTTTTAGCGCTTTGTTATTTGGCCCTGCAGCTAGGTTAACAAAGAATGTTGAGGTAGATTTTTTCTCAGGGCCGAATTTGGCGTTGATTATTTCCCCAACAACTGTGTTCCCCGTTGCCTCTATTTCTTCCTCTAGATTTGGATATTTTTTAATTCTTACTGGACTCATGGTAGAAAAAATTACAAAAAAATAGAGTACATTACTTTAATGTGTTGGTATTCTTTAAGTTTTAGGTTAGAAGCTATAATTCAATTTCGACAATCAAAGCCTCAAAAGCTTCTGAAGGTCAAGAAAATGACATTCCTGCTGTAGAATTTTACCAATAAGTTAATTAATAGCTCCACTATATCGCCGAAGATTACCTAGCAACTTATTCATGGACATTAGACCGGTACATAACATAACCTATAAATATGTATGGCCTTTGCCCAGTTTTTTATAGCGTTGTATCTTTGGGAAATAAATGAACACCGGATTTGGTCTTGGTACATCCTGGTACAGCACACAGAGGCATATTTCGAGATATTTTGAATTTACTGAATGATAGGTTACAAAATTTATGGAATTGACAGCTTTCAATAGCCATAGCGACGATGCGCCACCTATAGTGAAAAAATGGCGATTCACATCCCCATACTTTTCTGTTTGTTTTTGACCGAAATTATAAAGTTACCATAATAAAAAAATAAAAAAATTGGTAAGATAATAATTACGAGTTTAGTTATTAATATCTAAATTAAATGCATTATAAATAAAAATCTTATTATTTTACGTAGTAAAAAAAGAAACCAGATCTTCTTAGTGTACAAACTTTAGAGAGAAATAATGAAAAAAATATTCTTAAGTTGTCAGTTTGCCGAGTAGTAACTTTATATAAGTTCTCTGTGGTAATTTTTATGATGTAACTCCTGGCAACCCCGTTGCCCATTCTTTCAAGTTCTTTCATTTCTCAAAGGATAATAACGAACGGTTAGTGTGCTAAAATTTGTTGAAATTCTCTAAATATTTACGGTATGGACGAAAAATAAGTGGTAAACTAAATAATATAATGATGGATAAATCTACCGGAGTACTAAAAAACGTTTGATTTATTTTAACCACGAAGATACATCTAGATTAGTGTCTGTTGTCAACATAACCTATCTTGTCAAGTTCGTGCTAATAAAATCTTTGGTGTTTCAGGAATGGCTGACGCAGCGCCTTCGACCGCCCCTAAGGCAAAAGCGCCTAAGACTAAGGCACCCAAAGAGAAGGCACCTAAGGCTGCCCCTGCGGCGCCCGCGGAGCCCCCAAAGGCGGTGCGTAAAGTATCTTCGAAGCCCCGTCACGGCAGGCTGTACGCCAAGGCCGTATTCACTGGATACAAGCGTGGTCTGCGCAACCAGCACGAGAACACAGCCCTCCTGAAGGTGAGCCTAAATGATTTACTCTTTAATGTCTTTATCAGTGTGAAAGTCTCCATGAGGTAGTAGTAGCATGCTCTAAATCAAAAACTTTGATACTTCAATTCACTTAAAACTACCTATATACCTATGTACTGTTACTTATGGAGTAGCGAAGCGCCTTTAAAAATAAAATCGCTAAAATGCATTTGACGTTATTCAGCACTGCTATGAATAATTTGCAGGCGCGGCGCGTCACCTCTCATTGCTGTTATGATTGGATACATTTGATCACCAAATTTGGACCACACAATCTCAAAGAATTGTTAAGGGAATTTATTTATTTCTTTAGCATTATTTTGTTATACCTAACCTCAAACCTAAGAAAGTTGGCATTATTTTGTTCTACCTAACCTCAAACCTAAGAAAGTTAATTGTATAGGTGTTTTTTGTGTCTTCAAAAATGTGTATTGATTGGTGCTAGCACAGTATCAGAAACAGCTTCCAACCTACAGGCACTCATGTGCATTATCCAGTAGTACTTCTTTCTGAATTATGCTGCCGCTGCTCTAGCAAGACTGTCATTGCTATACTGCCGTCATATTAAAGAAGGCCGTAATTACGTCAATGCTGATTCCGAGATAATCAAAGTTTTATCTAAAATGAAGGCCCACGATTTACTGAATAGTTTTAGTAAATGGTTATTGTTTTATACAACGTCAATAAATACAGGCGTTATTTTGAACCATAGTTTATTTAAATTTATACACACATATTAATTTAATTCAATTTTTTCCCTTTTGTTTTAGCAAAAATATAATAATAAATTGTGAAATACTTATCTGAAAGGCCGTAATTGCAAATAATGTAATTACGGCTTTTCATATAAAGAACTCGATCTTCTTAAAGCCGAAAAAAGTTTTCAAATTACTTATATGCAAAGCCCTTATTGCGAAGTTAGGGCTTTTTTTTGTAGTAAATTTTGCCAATTTAAAAGCCCTAATTGGTAATTGCAGCCTTCCTGACTAGCAATACGAAAATATTAACAAAAAAGGCCGTTATTTTGTAATTATGGCTTTTCAGATTCAAAAACCAGAATTTGTGTCGTAGTTATGGCTAAAATCCTTATGATATCTCTGGTCTCATACGAGTTACAGCTTTGTGTGTAAGTCCATAAGATAGCATTTTCTTTGCTGATTCAGAATATTTTTAGAACTCATTTTTGACAAAAATGTCAGTTACGGCCTTCTTTAATATGACGGCAGTATAGCCCTCGCCAAACTTAATGGCCGCCCTGAAGTTGGTTTACCGGATGCGCGAGGAACGAAACGGTGCTGTTTTTGTATGAAATTTTCTACTGCGCAGCCATTGTAGCCAACTTCAGGGCAGCCAATAAGTTTAGCGAGATCTATACTGTCAACTATAAGATCAATCAATTGCACATGAACATTAGTTATTCCCAAATAAAATATTTTTCTAATACATAAATTATATGAATCCTCATCTAAATGATGCTTTTTGACATTTGAAACCTGAACTACAGTGTGGACAAATTCTTACTGATTTTGATCTTGCTCTAAACTCACATTTACCTCTTTTAAGTTTAATATCTAAAATTATTGTCTATATTAATTTCAGATCGAAGGTGCAAGGAGCCGTGATGATGCTGACTTCTACGCCGGCAAGCGTTGTGTGTATGTGTACCGTGCCAAGAAGAGGACACCCATCGCTGGAGGTCCCCGTGGCAAGAAGACCAAGCTGCGCGCCATCTGGGGCAAAGTGACCAGGCCCCACGGCAGCTCTGGTGGTGTGCGTGCACGCTTCCGCTCCAACCTGCCAGCGCAGGCGATGGGACACAGGATACGCGTGGTCAGTATTGCCTTGATATTTTCTCCTACTTTTACTTTTGCATATATTATGACATCTATCATGCCATGTTGCTCTATTTAATTACTGGTATGCAGTTGCAATCAGTCAAAACAAGCCAACCTCAACATAAAAAGGCTAGGCAGATGATGATATTCTGACGTCCGCCTTGTCAATTGCCCATTAACACTGAAGCAATACTCTCATATTACTGGGTATGCAAATGACATGATTGAACCTGAATTGGCATGAACAGAGGAGATGCCAAAAAAGTATATTGAAGATTGTTTGTATTACAGTTCCATTGAAGGTCATTTATTTTATACATTTTTATGAACTCCAAGCTGTAAATGGTATTAATTTTTATGTCTCTTTCTCCTAAATGATGCTTAGACATTTGAAACCTGAACTAAATGTGGTCAAAACTTTACTGATATCATAAGTAAACTGCAAAATGTTCTCAACATCAATTAACAATATTAACATGTGATTTTATCCTTGTTTCAGATGTTGTATCCCTCCAGGATCTAAGAACCTTCCTGTTAATTTAAGCGTAAAATAAAAAACCAAAAAAATTTTAAATTAGTTTCATTGAAACATACCCTAGCTTGAACTTAATCACATACATACTTAAACTTAATCACATACATACTTAAACTCACATCTTTTTCCCATGGGATAGGCAGAAATTACAGAACGCCACCTGTGCCTTAGAACATATCTTCTTGATATTCTTCCAGATGGGTTAAGTCAATGACCTGTGGCTTAAACTATATTCGGTAGACATTACTACTCTCATGATAGCTCAAATATTCCAATAGCCAGAAGAATATGGCTTTCGATAATTCAAAAGTTTTGTTTTTGCTGGGTGTATACCTTATACGAATTCATTGCTATGTATAAAAATGCAAATAGTTGAGTTATGCAATTAGTATGACGTAGGTATTTCTTATTATTTCGTGTTATAGTAATAACATAAATGTAAATTTAAATAATTTGTTGTTTCTTTGTTAGTACTATCTAAACTTTGTTAGTTAAAATGCTAACAGAGGTACTTTGGAATAATGGAAAACTGAAAATGGCTCTTAACTCTTTCAATAAATGATTTAAGTTTTCAAATTATTTCCTATATGCACAGAGGGATTAGATATACCTTACAATAAAAGTTCTAACAACTAAGTATTATGCTGCGCAGGCAATTGTATTTTTACTTTGCGATATGCGAAATATTGAATTTAAGTTTATAATTTTGCGCCTATTCGAAATAATAAACTCTGCCACCATACAAAAGTTTAAACACTTACGTGCTAAGCCTAATAAAATACCATTTGGGTATTGCGGGGCGCGGTGTCGGTATGTACGATCAGTATTAAATTCTATGAACTATAGTATTAACGGGATCAAGTAGAACAGTTGACAATCGACATCTGCGGTTTTGAGCTACGCCCACTGTCATCGATAACTATGAGCCCCACATAAATTGCAGCGAAAAGTATATGAAAATTAAATATACAAGACCGACCACAGAGGCCCACATCATAAACTGACTCTTCCGATGATTTTTAGAAAAAAATATAACTTACAATAAAAGTTCTAACAACTAAGTATTATGCTGCGCAGGCAATTGTATTTTTACTTTGCGCTATGCGAAATATTGAATTTAAGTTTATAATTTTAACATGTATTGCGAATTTTAACTGACTCTTCCGATGATTTTTAGAAAAATATACCTTACAGTAAAAGTTCTAACAACTAAGTATTATGCTGCGCAGGCAATTGGTTTGTTGAACCAATTTTTTTTTTTGTGATAAATG
This sequence comes from Orthosia cruda, assembly GCA_964057195.1. Classification (NCBI taxonomy): domain Eukaryota; kingdom Metazoa; phylum Arthropoda; class Insecta; order Lepidoptera; family Noctuidae; genus Orthosia; species Orthosia cruda. Next base: position 35,771,222 of record OZ059825.1, on the reverse strand, counting down.
GAAAGATCATACATAAGTTTATATGCAAAACTATTTTTAGTTTTCGCTGTAATTACAAAGTAATATCAAATTGAAAAGTTTTTCTTGAATCCAGTACCGAAAACACCTCGAAAGTGCCCGAACAAACCAGAGCCAGAGTACATAGCTGATAGTGTTTTGACTTTTAACCGATTCAATCTTGTTATTATCGTCAATATATTAAAGAAAATCAAATATATTGATCCTTAAATGTTATCGTGCTTGTTTCATGCCACTATGAACAAATACTATCTAAAAATCCCTATTATATGTGAATTGCGCAATAGCCAAGTACCTAGCAATCTATTTTGTTCAGTTTTGAGAAATGTTCTATGTCTTACTAGAATCCAATTAGAATGTGTTAATTATTATGTTATCTTGTTCTAATTTAGTATTAGATTCGTATTAATATCTTACTTTGATCATTAGACTTAGGTAAATGTTTATGGGAACTTTCGTGCAAAGTTGACATTGTTGTATAATTACGTAACTTGAAAACATGATTTTTTGTTTATGGAGATATATTCATTATTTTATTCTCAAATGATAGATATAGGCGTAAAACCATGTATTTCTGTTTGAATTGTGAAAATCGGTCAACGCATTTTAGAGATATTTACTGAAGAATTATTTTAAAAAAATCTACCTAGTTAATATTTTCACGTTTTTGTTCTACAAAGTTTTTTAGTGTTTGTAAATATATAATATAGATATTAGTGTTTAATATCACGTAAACATATTATCGAAATCAGCCTTTAAGAATCCTTTATCACACATGAGTAAATAAAATTTGCTGTTATAAATAATATTTTTGCTCAAATTTTCGGATATTTTAATCAATTCATGTGTAGTTGACACTGTAGTACAAAATTCCTTGAACGTTATGACGTCACCAACATGGCGACCAATCATGGCCCGTTCGTAGATAGATGGTTCTTTTGAAAATTTTATCGATTTTCAATTGCTTATAATAAATTGAAAAAAAAATATTTGTGAGATTTTTGCAACGACAATATAATTTATGATATGTGAAGTTTCAAAATAAATTTTAAAAATCGTTTTTTTTTTTAAATTCGAGAAATATTGAATTTAAGTTTATAATTTTGCGCCTACATATTCGAAATAATAAACTCTGCCACCATACAAAAGTTTAAACACTTACGTGCTAAGCCTATAAAATACAATTTGGATATTGCGGGGCGCGGTGTCGGTATGTACGATCAGTATTAAATTCTATGAACTAGTATTAAGTATTAACGGGATCAAGTAGAACAGTTGACAATCGACATCTGAGGTTTTGAGCTACGCCCACTGTCATCGATAGCTATGAGCCACACAGCCACACATAAATTGCAGCGAAAAGTATATGAAAATTAAATTATATACAAGACCGACCACAGAGGCCCACATCATAAACTGACTCTTCCGATGATTTTTAGAAAAACATTACCACCCAAATTTTAATTTCAAACTGGCGTCTAGTATCTGACAGAAAATAACAGCGAATACGCTGTTATTTTGCCTACGAATGCAACCTTATTGCTATGAAAATAAAGATTACTAAAATAGGTAATCTGGCACGCGAATTCCATATCAAAATTATGTCTGGTACTTTACGACAAAGAACGCAGTAGGAGACATTTTTTATAATGGTTTTTCGTGATAATCATATTTTTTTATGAGATTTATTTACTAAGCTGCGATGGACTGTGTGATTTTAACCTGGGAATTCAAAATTTGAATAGAGATTTGGTGCTTTAACTCATTAATTATAAAGGGTAGGCAGAGTAGGCAGGGTAAGCAGAGTAGGCAGGGTAGGCAGGGTAGGCAGGATAGGCAGGGTAGGCAGGATAGGCAGGTTAGGCAGGGCAGGCAGGGTAAGCAGAGTAGGCAGGGTAGGCAGGGTAGGCAAGATAGGCAGGGTAGGCAGGAAAGGCAGGGTAGGCAGGGTAGGCCGGATAGGCAGGGTAGGCAGGATAGGCAGGGTAGGCAGGGTGGGCAGGGTAGGCAGGGTAGGCAGGGTAGGCAGGATAGGCAGAATAGGCAGGAAAGGCAGTTTAGGCAGGGTAGGCAGGGTAAGCAGAGTAGGCAGGGTAGGCAGGGTAGGCAGGGTAGGCAAGATAGGCAGGAAAGGCAGGGTAGGCAGGAAAGGCAGGGTAGGCAGGAAAGGCAGGGTAGGCAGGAAAGGCAGGGTAGGCAAGACAGGCAGGGTAGGCAGGAAAGGCAGGGTAGGCAGGGTAGGCATGGTAGGCAGGATAGGCAAGGTAGGCAGGGTAGGCAGGGTAGCCAGGGTAGGTAGGCAGTTGACGGGAGCGAAGCCCCGAGGGTCAGCTAGTAATAATATAATATGCAATATACGAATCTATGATAGATCGAAGATAATCGATATTGAAGTAGAAGGGATAGATCATCTATCCCTTCTACTTCATTATGACTAGGTACTTGATGTGACGAGAAGAAGCTTTCGCCCTGCACGAAGGGAATGTTCCCTTGTGTAATTATTAAGAAGGCACGTTTTTAAGGCTACCACTAAATTCAGTGCTTGCCTACAAACGAACAAGAAAATGTTGGACCGGTTGGGCGCCAATATGTTATCCTTTCATTTATTATAGTTAGGAAGAAGAAGAGAGATAGGTAGGTGGATAGGTTATTATTTGACGACACAGTTGGCGTAGTGGTTGAGCCATCCGCTGCTGCACTCCGTGTCGCGGGTTCGATTCCCGCACGGCAGAAATATTTGTATTGCCTACAGATAGTTGTTCTGGATCTGGGTGTCATTGTGTATGTGAGTTGAAATGTTTGTAAACGCACCCATGATACAGGAAGAAATTCCTAGTGGCAACGTCTTCTATTTCTAAAGAAAATAAAAAATATACAATCATTACGTAGGTACCTCATTATCATGGGTGACAAAAGACGTCCTTATGTTAATTTTGTCAACTCAAGGTAAGTAAATAACAAATTCTTAGTAAAGGAATAATCCTATATTATATTAATAAATATGTCGCGGTTTCCTAATTAGAGCCCGGTTGTTGATTCATTATTTCTTAATTAAAATGAACGTGTTAATTAAATTAACAGTTTAACTTGACGTGACCATATGCGTAATCATTCTCTAGCTAAATATTTCACCTACTAATTACTAACAGAGAATCAGAGAAGAGGCCATTTTTGTATTAAAATGTTTACCATAACAACCGCATTAACTACATGATCAAATTACTAGTCAAATCCCCACACACGTGTTTTGTATCGATCTAATAACAATAAACCCAAAAGAACAATTTTTAAATAACACCGGGATTCCTACTTGAAACTCTAAGTTTATTTTCATGGACACCCATCACGTTAGTTTCTCTAAGATGCTACAAATGGCTCGGCGGGACCACCCCGAATAAAGCCACCGATCATATAGTTTCCAACACATAAAAAGTTTTACCATAACGACCGTTTTACTTGCATATTACATGCACATCGCCATAATTGACTACCCGCCCATAAACTGCAACACCGCAACTACCCGCCCGCTGTAAACACAGAGTTTACGTAGGTTTCACTATAAATACCCACCATTGTTACTTTCTGCCATCATGTACCTAATGTGCGATCATCGCATGCCGTCACAGTGCCCACGGTTTCATGGAATATGCCGCGTTACCGCCTTATTCTGTTGAACAGTAGGTACATGTATTAATCAACCCAGCCATCTCTTCCTGTCTAATCTAAAACAGCTCAGTATTTTACATGGAGCCACTGCTTATCTGACCTCTAAAACACAACCCAGTAACATTGTAACACGATAACCCTTTGGCAAGACTGGTGTCAGATATCCTGGCTTCTAACTACCCGTAACGACCATTAAAGATGTACAAAAGACAGCCGGGACCAACGCTTAACGTGTTTGCCGAGACACGGAAGAAACTCGATATGTTAAGATGGTCAACCATCCATGGACCGACTCGCCAAGCGTTGCTGAACCTTGAAGATCGACCTGTGTGGCTGTTATAATTTGGTCACGAGCTCCTCGGACCGTACGTCGCGTGTCGGACTTATTTATGGAATTTTTTTCACTTTGTGGTCGTCCAAGCATGGCGGTAGATCGCGGGGACAATGGAAAGTGGTTATATAGATGAGACGAATGTAGTTGAAGTAGCGATTAAAAATAATGTACATAGGTAGAAATGGTTTGCAGTAGGAATTGCGCAATGTACCGATCATGAGCAAAACAGGGAAGCAGGGATTTCCTTTCCATGGTGCTGTAGGCGCAACGGCTGAGCGGTTTGCGTCCTCTCAAAGTCGTAAGTTCGATACCCACACGGAAGAAAATTTAGGACCTATTGCATGCGGCTGGTTCACGGATGAGCTACACAGGAGGACACCGTGGAGTTTTAGTGGGTTGGAGTCCCACATAACTGCGCTTTCGGCCGTGGTACCGCAGTATGCAAGAGCATTTCTCCACGCCAAAATAAAATTAAAATAAAGGACCTATGGCGTGGTTTTCCTAAATTTTGCGTCTTAACTACTTGAGTCACTCATAATGTTTAAACGTACCGTACTTCCGATTGCTGTTGGCTTTGGTAAGTCCTATGTAGGTATTTCCATCGCTATGGTGTGAACTCGTGTATATGATTGTTACAGCATCACTTATCATCGGTAGACTAATGCTTACCAGGTACAGGGCAAGTTGTAGGTGATTCATCGTCCGACACCTTATTACTTGAGTAAAAAAACTAATATTGAACTAGAAAGCCTTAGAAGTACTAACCTGCTTTTACAGAATAAAGATTCTAGCAAATTATCACACAAAGAAAACTAGGAACTAAGTTTTTTTTATTGTGAAAAGGCTCGTTTCGGTTTGACTGTACTGCCTCCCTTGTTGGTAAGCCCACGATGATTTGTTAGACGATGGAGCACGCTATAATAGTATGGTAACCTTTAAACGGTTACAGTTCAGAAAAGCTATTTTAAGAAATCAACTATTTACATAAGTATCTCAAGTCATGATACCTAGGTACCTCCTTCTTTTGTGCAGCCATTTCGATTCACAACATGAACTAAAAGACGGAGATGAGAGCTACGCTATAAAAACACAAAGGGTAATTGACTTCAGTCATAATTACGTGAACTGCGCGAATAATAGCCAGAAATAGCCAGCCTTACTGACGTTCTAATGTAAAAGACTTGTACGATGTTATTGTACAAATTATAACTGTCACACGAAAGCTGAAACAATGGCGTTTGGCGAAATTAATGTGAGTTCGCAGATTAGTTGAGAAGATCATAAATTGTGTCCAGTTTGTACCTATGTGGTGATTATATCTGAGTACTTATCTACACCACATCACGTGTGTGTCTGTGTGTAACGTGCGCACGCGCCTGGCCACGTGATTGTTTTTATGTATTTACATAAAATCTTTCATGTATTTTTTTAAACAACATTAATGCCTCGACAAAAGTCGTTGGCATGTGTGATATTAGTTCCAAGATACTTTTGTACTTATTACAATTAGTAGCTTTGTGGCAATGGGCTAATTCAAGAATTCCCATAATAGGTAAACTATCTAATTCATTTGTATCAGCCGCGAATCTGTCCCGTACATTGTCTGCTCAAGTGGTTCTGGAGGTGACACAGGACCTCAAGATATTGTTTTCAACTGGGCGTTGCTGAAAATAATGAAAATAGGGCTGCTTATAATCGTTTCAAAAAAGGGGCAAAAACAAATCCTGTTTGGTGATCATCACAGTTTTTGTGTTGTAAATCGGCTATCGGAAATTAAACAACTACAAAAACAAAAAAATCCTATATTCTCTGAGTTCAAAGTTCCAAATGAAAAGTGTTTATGCAACGATACAAGAAAGCAGTACAATGTGATGTAAGATGAAATGAATCGATCAGTCGCAGTTGTCAACTCCGAACGACAGAAAATCGAATAAAAATAACGACAAGTACCTGAGTACCATGATTCACGAAAATTGGGAAAAATACTCTCTTACGTTGTGAACAAGACGTTTTTGCACCAAAAGAGCGTGAAATCCCGTCATGGGTTTATTGAAACGCTTTTATTTATGATGAATACAAATCATTTATTTGTGAAGATGCTTAATATTACTTTTTAAATCCACTCGCAAAGAACTTCAAAGCCAGTTAGGTTGTTTTTTTATATAATTTGATTTCAACACACCAAGTGTTTATTTAAGGAAACGTAAGTGGCCTTCAATCAGCCATAAAATGATTGTGTGGAATTATTAAATTTTAGTTTAGGTGGTGAGGTGCCTTTCAACTAAAATCATTTTATTTTATTCTAAACCGTTCATTTTCTAGGATAAATATTATATAGATAAGCGGCATATATTATATATGTATATGACAATTATTTATCGCACAGTCCTTCTAGATTTTTTTAATGGATCCCCACAAATGGAATTTCTCATGTATCGCGAGTGCGTTTACAAAGATATAAACTCACTTAAAATACAGCCAGACCCCAAAAAAATATAATATTCAGGCTATACAAATATATGTTCCGTTCAGGCATCGAATCCGCAACACTTTGCAGCAGCCAATCGCTCAGCCACTGAGCCAACCATGTCGTCAAAACTATAAACACTACACAATGTAAGTTCTTTAACAATTTATTTATCTATCAGTTAAGGAGCTCATGGCTAAATAATAACAGCCGCACGGGACGATCTCCAAGGTCACAGATAATATAATACTAGCATACAGATGCCTCATCCTATACAAAGAAACCGTGCCGACATAACTAGCGTTTTTCATCTGATTATACCGATATTGTTTTTGTAAATCGATGGCCTTTGGTTCCGTTCCACGGTGATAGATACATCACCATCTATATTGTTGGAACAGAACGGAACGGAACCGAACGCGAACGATGTAAAAAAAATAATCAGAATAATCAGTATAGAACGTCGGCACGGTTTCTTTGTATGGGATGAGACACCACGCCAAGGTTAAGCACAACGCTTGACGAGGTCGGTCCAAGGATGGGTGACCATTTTCAACGTGCCTCAGAAAACATGAAAAGCCGTTGGTCCCGGCTGTCATTTGAAGATCTTTGACAGTCGTTACGCGTAGTCTGAAGCTTGAGATCTGACACCAGTCTTGCCAAGGGGTATCGTGTTACCCAGTTACTGGGTTGTGGAGGTCAGATAGGCAGTCGATCCATGTAAAACACTGGTACTCAGCTGAATCCGGTAAGACTGGAATCCGACCCCAACATAATTGGGAAAAGGCAAGGCAGATTGATTAGTTAAGATTATGTACCTACATGTTGTTGATAAGAAGTCATTGTGAAGCAGTATATAAGCTAGTAGGCCACTTTCCCTACTAATACACAAACACAGCTATCGCACGCAGCATACGCTGCATAAGTAGATAATGCAGCAAATTCATGATGGCGGATAGCGGTCAGCTGGTGGAAAGTGTCCAAGCGGTCTCGGATAATCGGTGCGTGACGCCAGTGTTTACGATCGGCAGAGTCAGCATGCATGGATGCATCTGTGAGGCCCTTTCACAGCGTCCTAAGTAGGCGGTAATTGTGTCACATGGTAGGAAATTACGTAAATAGATATGTCGAAATCAATATGAAACTAGCAGATATGTAGGTATATGAAACGGCTTGTGCTAGTTCTGCCGCCAATGCATTGCTATGTTGTGTTCCACAGTCTATGATTTAATTAGACACGAATCGCGACTAATATTCTTGTCTTTCTTAAATTCATACAAGATTATTCAAGTAGGTACCTTCCCTTCAACAACGACACGACAGTGTGTTGGACGTGAAAATATTGAAAGTTTTCCGTTGTACGTAGTTTATTTAGTTTTCCATCTGAAAATTAGTACCTATTCGAATATTATGTACCTAGTCGAATTCATTCAGTGTGTAGGCACAGATAATATAATATTAGCTGTAGGTAAGTTATTTTCGTTCTCGTTGTCGCATTTGCTATTCATGAATGTAGGACAATAGATAAGTCGTGTCAATGTGGAATTTTGTGACAGTTGTTGATATGGGTTGTTTGACAAACTACGTGATGGAATTCTTCTGAAAATAGATGTGAAATACGCACATTTTGCCAAATCAAAGTTTATTACGGCTGTCACACATCTAAAATACTCTTTATGTCGACCATGAAAGCAATGTCCTTTATAAACTGATCTTTGTTTGACAGAAATACAAAAATCTCGGTAATAGGGTCTTGGGTTCATAAACGAGCATCGTAACTGGATTTTCTATATTCATCCAAAAAATCTACGTATCACCTCAGTCTAGATTTATGCCCGGTTCATAGCAAATAAAGGTAGCAATACAGGTTCGTCCCCTACTTTCTAATAAATCTATAACATGGTGGCGTACTTTCGGTAACTAACACATCTGCTAACAACGGGTTGTTAAGTATATTTACAAAAATATACTTAAGGCGGTACCCCGAGCCCAAAACGCCGCGCTTGCCGTTTTTCGTGCAGTTTTTAGGAGCTATCTACTCGTTATTTAAAATGAAATATCAACTCATAAAAATACATTAAATTTCTACATATTATTGATTCCAAAATTGTAGATTTCTTTTTTTTTTTAATGTAGTATATGTTTCACTAATCTCCTTCCAACAAAACCATAAAAATGAGAAATAATGATTGATAGCATGCATCTCCTCGTAAAGTGTTCATTAATATTTTTATGTACTAACACTAATGGATAGACAATTTGTTAACGAACATTTTGGTAGATAAATTTTTTTCAAAAGACCAATATTCGATTTTATAAAGATTTTATTCTAAAATCTGGGCGTATTCACTACTGTAATTCATGCGCCGCCAGTGCCGCTAGGCCAATAGGAATGCTCATATCTCACGCTGATTTTTTGGTCAGGGTACGGCCTTAACAAAGTAGACGTTTCTAAATTATATTAAACGTTGCTTAGAGATATTGAATAATATAGTAACTGAATGTTATACTAAATGAATATTATAACAAAAGTGCATTCAAAAAACGTTCATTATACCATATAAAATTAGGTAAAATGAAATTATATCAATAATTCTTTATATCATTTGATCGTTATATTAAAAAAGTATACTAAATGAAATTAGGTCATATGATCATTAGATCTTTTGATACTATACAATATATTACACACCCGCTTATAGACAGTGCGTCTTTCTTCGTTGAGCTTCATTGCGGCGCTTTTCTGGTGGTCACCACTGTTGATTCTGGCTTTCAGGAGTTGCAGTGGTTTGGGAATAGTGCGGTACGATAGTATGTCTTTCGGTTATATATTTTTGTATGGCCTAAAGGTAGTTGTTTCGATGCAACAAGTTCACATACAGAAACAACCAGTGTTTGTGTATGTGAGCTTGTATGTTTGTGCATTTACAAACATACAAGCTCACATACACGCACGATACATGAGTCATTCCTAGTGCGGACAACGTTTAAAAGGAACAATAAAACAACAACAATATGAAGCAGTAGCAATAGGAAGCAAGCGTGCTGTTTAGTTTCCAAATATAATACCTTGCTGCCTCCACCCGTAGCATTATTTTAGTAGAGATACCTGGTGCGGACTGGGGCGCGCAATCGATACTGTTCAACTAGGTATTCGTGTCACGGCTCGGGCTGGCGCTCCAGTTCGCGCTGTCAACCACTGGGTCAGGTGTTTGTGTGGACCCTTATCTTCGCACCGGCTGCATGACGGGGTAAGTAGAGCTCTTAGATAAAAGAGAGGAGGTTATTGTTGGGAGCCGTCTGTCTCGTGGAAGGTTGCTAAGGTTGGTGATGATAATTTAATTTGTGATGAGTATCTAAGTTAATTTTACAGGACCCAAGTACATTTTGATGCAAGTGGGTAAACTTTTAAAAACGTTATGTAGCCGACAAATGAGGTTTTTCAACACTAAGATTATAGAAGCACAGTTTTTTGTAACAATATGTTTGTGTAATGAATTTCATTTATCACACTTAGGTAATCCAAATCTGACTCTTATCGCCCCCATTTATTTAGGCTCTGTTTGCCCATTTACATCATAATGTATTACATATCTAAAGATAGATCATCATCATCATTATTAGCCTAATAATGTTCCCACTGCTGGGACACAAGCATCCTCCCTGTGAGAGAGGGAATGGGCCAGTGCGGTTTGGTGAATGTCTCATATTTTGGTTTTAAGACATGCCGGTTTCCTCATGATGTTTGCCTTCACCGTTTTAAGAGCAGTGGTGATTAAATAATTTACACAAAGTAAAGTGCCTGCCTGGGTTCGAACTCACGACCTACGACAAGTAAGTCGCGGCCGTTACCATTGGTTAACCACTGCTCTTTAAAGATAGATACATGTAGTTATACCTTGTGTTATGATATAAATAAATAATAAATTCATATATTTCAGACATAACAAGCCCATAGTACAGGCTTTACAATGATTAACATTAAAAAAGAAACCGGATAAGAACCCGAAATATACATTAAAATTGTCATCAGTTCCAAATTATTGTTTATTGTTTGTTATTTTCAATTTTGCAACACTAGTATTTACACTATGACAGAATCCCAATATTCCATTGTTTGTACCCTAATAACTAATCAATTACCTAATCGATTGTGTAATGAAAATAAACACTATGCAATAGGGTTAATTAATGTTCAAATTGTTGTATTCGTGGTAAAATCATTGTTATTGTTTTATTCATTATTAACTTTATGCGATATTATTGTACCTAACCATTTTGTTGATGGGATAATTTACCCGCTTTGGTGAATATCTGCTACCAGCCAGTTATTATTCTATTATTGTTTTTTTTATGTTATTGTATAATAATTGTCCATTCAATCAGGCCAATGAGGAACTTTGCAACTAACACAATATATATTATGTAAAATGTTTATATTGTATGTTTTCATTATGAAAACAACACACAGGAAAATTGGCTGATATTCCTTGCATCTAATATTTAAATCGAATTTTGAATACCTATTAAATTGTTGACCCACTTCTCATGGTAGTCAGAAGCATCTTTGAAAGCAAAGCATATCTACCAGTGAAGGGCTAAATACTGAATTCGTCTTCTTCTTTTTTATTTACGAAAGTTATTTCCAGATTGCTTCATTCTAAATCACCGTTACAGCAACATAAGTAAGTAGCCATGCTCTAATTAGAAGATAAATATGGCAAAAGATGGTTTATACCCTGATAATTTGCAAAAACGTAACAAGATAAAGTTAGTACACACACACATAAGTACACCACAAAACTATCCTTCTCACAGACACACAATACCCTCAAGTTCGTCAGCATGCATCGCTCGTCGCTCTCGTCGCAGGACGAGGGTCCAGCAGACCGCAGATAGCAAACAATGCGCTTCCTCTGACGAGCTAGTTACTAACCAGTGAGCAATACACATCGTAGACAATAGTACCTTTGTCACTTGTACCTTGTAGGTTTACTGCCGAACTCACAGTCATTGATATATTATACTAGCTGTCCCACGCGGCTTCGCTCCCGTCAACTGGCTACCTACCAAGCTAGCCCACCTACTCTAAATACGTTGCGTCTCAAAAATAATAAATTTTCCCCGTTTTTGGAACATTTTTCATTGATGCTCCGCTCCTATTGGTCGTAGCGTGATGTTATATAGCCTATAACCTTCCTCGATAAATGGACTACCCAACACAATTGAAAAAGAATTTTTCAATTCCAACCAGTAGTTCCTGAGATTAGCGCGTTCAAACAAACAAACAAACAAACAAACTCTTCAGCTTTATAATATTAGTATAGATATATTCGACAATGACCCATTTCATTTACCACAACTCCCTCATCAGCCCATTTCAATCTGATTTCAGGCCCGTGCACAGTACCGTTTCAGCTCCCCTTAAAGTGACTGACGATATAAGGCGGGGAATGGAGGATACTAAAGATAAAGTTACTGCTTTAGTGTTAATCGACTTCTCCAACGGTTTTAATACCGTCAATCACGATGTCCTTTTGTACATTCTTTCCTATCTTATGGTCTCTCACGAGGTATTGGAATGGTTTTCCTCTTATTTTCGGGGGCGACAGCAGTCGGTTCAGTCCGGAGACTCTTCATCAGGATGGTGCGACCTGGCAGCTGGCGTACTCCAAGGTGGTATTTTATCTCCTCTTCTTTTCTCTATCTTCATCAATCTTATAACAACTGTACTTCAGTGTTCGTATCATCTCTATGCTAATGATTTACAACACTACTGCCAGGCGAGTGTTGGCAGCTTATCGGATGCGATCGAGGGGCTAAATCGGGATTTAATTGCGATTAAAAGCTGGTCTGACCGATTCGGAGTGACGGTAAATCCTACTAAATGTCAGGCTATCATAGTTGGGAGTCCCTATAGTTTGAGAAAGCTTGATGGACTAACTGTGCCACCCTTAATTTTGATGACAACGTAGCAATTCCGTTTAGCTCCGAGGTTAAGGATATTGGTCTACTCGTCGACACTTGCCTTGATTGGCGAAAACAGGTAGCAAGTGTCAGCCAAAAGGTCACCGGAACGTTACGTTCTTTGTATCGATTAAAAAATCTTCTTCCAGCTCACATTAAAGCCATGCTTGTACAGTCCCTAATCTTTCCGATAATTGACTATGGTGATGTATGCTACTATGACCTGAATGCAGATCTAATCAATAAACTTGACCGCCTTCTAAATAACTGCATTCGATTTGTCTTCAACCTCCGTAAGTATGATCATGTAACGGCACATCTATCACTACTAAAATGGTTACCCATTCGTCAGCGTAGAGCGCTGAGGGCCTTGACTACCCTGTTTTCATTTATTGATAAACACACTTCTCCATCTTATCTGACTTCATATATTCAATTCCTTTGTTCTGGCCATAGTAAACCTCTTTGTTCCACCAATAATCGTCTTCTACAATGTCCCTCTCACCGCTCTGGGTTTATCCATTCATCTTTCTTTGTTCAGGCAATCTCCCTTTGGAATGCGCTCCCTCAGAACATCAGGATGGCAAGCAGTCGGTACTCCTTCAAAAAAATTGCAGAATCTTCACACAGTTAGTTTGTTGGATTCAGTTTCTCAATGACATTGTTTATGTATATATTTTTATATATATATGTATGTATCTAAGTATATATTTTTAAGTAGTAAGTTTAGTAATTAATTTTTTATTTTTTTTTCTACTCGTTCTTTCATTTAATTGCACCTGCCATGTTTTATCTCTGCACCACCCTTAGGTCGACTGGTAGAAAATGCCTAAGGCATTAAGTCCGCCTTTGTATTTGTGCATAAAGTTTTAATAAATAAATAAATTTTGCCGTGTTACTATAAACCCAGCTTAGGTCTTCTATCTTGCAATATGCAGAGATCAGTTTATTTGCTTTCTAAACTTGTCGATTAGATGCGGGATTTGTTTCAGGCGACTTAAGTATTTTTTTGACTTGAAAAAGGCTGCCTATAAATTTTTTCCGTTTTAGTTTTAACACATTAATAAAATAGTTCAGGAGAGTCTCTGGGTGCGATTGTTATAACCTGTCCTGAACCTTATTAGATTGTATTGTTGTTCTTATCACCCGAGGACAGGACAGCTTTCACATATTGTTCAATTAGTTACCTATTGTATCTTATATACCTAAATGCGTATATATTTAGTCTGTTTTAGTTCGTCGTATGTAAGCCAGTGATGCCTTTTCCAGAATACACAACATTCGTGGCAGTGAGACACATAAGTTAAAACAATATTAATTATAATTTATTACAACACCCATTGTGTGGGAGATAGTCTGTCTTCACGCCATTGTGCTTCATATTTAGGTACGTAAATGTATGTAAATAAATAAACTGAAGACTTAAAAGAATATCTACATAATCTGTAGGTTCTCAGAAGATCTAATAAAAGTTGATTGTTCATTAAAATTCAATTTCAGATATCTTACTTTAGATCAATTAAATACTCAAGACAGTTTTCCAATTAGTCTTGTTGACGTGTATGATTATCTTTCAATCTACTTCATTGGCGTATCCAGTTCAAAGACGTCAGAGCGACCTATTATGTAACCTGGGCGGAACCTAATTACCTAGGCCCATTGAGCTCGATCTAGACTTCATGATTGCCAAAGTGATTATCAAGGGATTGCGTCAGTCTGCCCGGAAGCTCCCTTTTCAAGAGATTAACTCATCAGAATCAAGAGGTCGTCTCGTTGCTGATGAAAGGGTCGCTGCAAACGAAGATACTGATCTAAAGTGATCTTTAGTTGCGTCCGGTATCTTCGTTTGCATCATCAGATTATAATGGTACAATAGTTCTGGATAATTCAAGATTACTTACTTACGTAAACTTAGAGTTACTTAATTATATTTACTTTCATATCAATACACAAATGGTATCTAATTTGAGAACTTCTGGCTGATTCATCTAAAGTTGTGAATAATTATGTGATTAATATTATATCTACCTACTTCTACAACTAGGTATTAGCTACCACCTGTGTCGTGTGCAGCGAGCCTAAGGGAATCTTCCCGAGGGAGCGCAAACAGACCACTTACGACTTATACGTAGTTGGGGAGCGATAAAATGACACTTACAACTTTATTTAAATTTTCAATCAATTTTCTTTTTGATTCCTGTCCCAATCCAGCCAAAAAGAAGAACTAAGGCTGAAGTGGTAAATATTAGTTGGATGGATATACCTCATGCGTCATGTATGTCTGCTTTGCCTACGCGTACGGTTAATTTCATCAAGAATTGAGGCCCTTAACGTCGTGTCATAGACAGAAGGTCAGAAATAGCAGCAGCTGTAGATTTACTAAATATGTTAACATTGGACATAAGCAGCATTTTATGGCGGCAGCTGCCAGATTGGATAACGACAGGAAGGACGTCGGAGAGCTAAGAATAGCTGCACGGACGCTCGCCCCGGTGCGCGGTGACCGAATTGGCGGGATCCTGTCGGCGCGCTATTCCTGACCGCGTGGGACGCCAGCTGGTGCCACTATTTATTGTTTATTTACCAACAAATTCGGCCATGGACTTGGCCTATGACATGGTACTGAGAGGGTGAAGGGGAAAAACGCTAAGGGATTTGTAGTTTGGTGAATGAATCACAGTTGTATTTTATTGAACAGTTACAAAATAAATTAAGGGCCTACATACGCTTTAGTGCCGTAAAACGGTAACTTTCTAAAGCATACTCCACAGTAACAGCTAGATTAAAAGGTTTGAAAAAAATATATATTTATTATTGATTCATGTACATAATTTTGAACACAAGTTTTTTTCGTATAACTAATAGTTTTGCTTTAAAAAAATAATTAACAACACGATATTTTTTCGCAAATTTTGGAAACTCCTCCAAAACGACTTGGATGTTTAAAAATATTTTTATACAGAAAAATTGATGGCTGGAATTTCTTCATACCTAACATAGCATATGTAAATCAAATAATATTTTGCAAACAAAGCTGTTCAAAAGGAGGTTCAATTTTGAATTTTTGGCATCGACCGGGCGCACGGCCAGTACTGCGTTACATTGGGGCGTATATATCACCTTAAACTCGAAAATCTGTTCACCTTTATATACCCGATGGTTAACTTTCATCTTCGATACACATACTTGTGGGGAAGTTGAAAAAAAATAGATATCCCTACTTTGTCGTCTGCTGACCTAAACAGAGAAAATCAAAATTAAAAATCAAAATCAATCTTTTTTATTTCACATAGGTCTACATGGGCACTTATAAAACGTCGACAAAAGGTGCACGGTTCGGGTTGGTCGTTTCCTATGGAGAAGAACCGGCAAGAAACTCCATGGTTACTCTTTTAAAAATGGTTTGGTTTTACAATATTTTTTTGTTACAGCATTAGTAGGTACTTAGATATGGGGGGACAACGTAGGCCCGACAATAAGTCGTAAGAAACTAGTTAACAAATGTTAACTAGCATCTAGAAGGCCTACAATGTTTACACATTCACAAAACAATCGGTAAAAGAATCTATACAAGGGTAAAAAAAAATAACATGACTAAATTTAACATATGGCACAAATGTTGTTATCAGTGCTGTAACTATTCTTAGCAAAGGGCTATAAAGATGATTGAGAACCATTGTAAAAAGTCTAATTAAAAGAAGGAACAAAAAAAAAAAAATATATTGTGAATAGTTAGAGACATCCACATACTTGTGCCGTTTATGAGACACTCCGTATACTCCGTCTCCTAATATGGGAGACGCGAGTTTTTTTTGAGAATTTTCTTGGAGGAAGTAGTACAAATATATGGGCAGAAGCAGTATTTAAAAATAATATCACATCTTCCCGTTACACCCTGTATTCTGCTGTACCCTCTTTTCCTATTATTACATAGCTACTCGGTTGAAGATCTTCCAGTTGCCTTGAAACTAGTCGTAACTTTGTAACTTGAATGTCAGTGGTTTATTTGACAAGCAGCGTCGCACTTCTGACATCATAATTAGCTGATTCTCGGAATTCTGGTAACAAGTTACATTTAGAATTTTCAAACGCGAACTTAGATAGAAGTATTAAGAACTAGCTTTTCCCTGCGGCTTCGCTCCCGTGGCGCACCGCACAGGATCTGTTTTCGGGATAAAAAATAGCCTATGTCACTCAGCAATAATCTATACCTTTCTACTGGTGAAATAATAATAAAAAAAAACAGTTAAGTGTTTTTCAGGTTATCCATTACAAACAAACTTACAAACAATCAAATCTTTACTCTATATAATATTATTATATATATTATCTATTATAAAAGCGATGGGCCACTCATTCACTCATCACGAAATATCGAAAACCGCTTGATGTATAAAGATGAAATATGGCAGGGAGGTTCTTCAAGTGACGTAAGTGTGCAATAAGAAAGAATTTTTGGTAATTCCATCCCTAAAGGGTTATCCACACATTTTTTTATTTATATTGTACATACAGTCAGACAATACAGTTTTGAGTACAGTTTCACTTATATATTGTACCATTAAACCTGGATGGGTTTGTGTTGGTACTCACACTCGCCTTATATATTAATATATGCTTAATATTAGCTAACTATTCACTCATCCCAACAACCTACTAATTACGCAATTGTTTAAGCCGTAAACATCTATCTAGCAAAGGAAAAATGTGTAATTATTTTGCGGGTGTGATTGTGGTTATGCGAGTATTTTTGTTTGTGACGTTTCGTCCGAGCTGTGTATCATTGGGTCACTCATTAGAAAACCGGTTCTAAGCAAAATAAACACATCAACACGGTCTAGGGATATTTAAAAAAAAGCGAATTACTATCAATGTGTTAATTATTTATATGACATGTATATATTTAAAAGATACGTTATTTAATATTCTACCATTTATTAATAATGGTTAAGGTACTTCGATTAAAATTTCAGGATTTTATGGAAAAAAAATGAAGCATAGACGGAAACCGTATATGAATTAACTTTTAATTTATGAGTAAAAACTGAAAAAAATAGAAAAATCATTTAATTTGTGTTTATAAACTTGAAGTTAGTAGTCTGAGAAAGCGCCCATGATGTTCATAACACATCGGCAACGATTCGGCATTCTCAGAACAAGGTTGTCAATGTCTTGCTGCGGAATATTGTCCCATGTCCTTCTGAGGTGCGCAAAAAGTTGATCTTCTGTAGCCAGATTTTCAGGCACTTCCTTCAGAGCTCTTCTTTGCAGCATATCCCACGCATGCTCAATGGGATTTAGATCTGGCGATTGAGCAGGCCAGTCTAAGGCCCTAACATTGTGTGTATGTAACCAAGCTGCTACCGTTCTCGCCGTGTGTGCCCGGGCATTGTCGTGCATGAGCAGGAAATCTTGCCCCATTTGTGTACTGTGGGGCAAGATCACGGGTCCCAGCACCTGTTGGACGTATCGTTCTGCCGTCATATTGCCCCGAACCCAAACGAGATCCGTCCGTCCTCCAAGACGAATTCCTGCCCAAACCATAATTGTTCCTCCTTGGTATGGGTGAACTTCCTGAGGGTTCTGAAGACGGCTCCATCGTCCAGGAACTCGCCAAACACGCGTCCTTCGTGAATCTGGATGGAAGCCGAACCTGGATTCATCCGTGAACAGCACATTGGACCATTGCTCACGGCCCCAGTCCACGTGGTTCCGAACCCATTCTAATCGTCGTCCACGATTGCCTCTCCGTAAAGGTGGGGCCCGGAGTCGTCTACGAGAGCGTAGATTGCTTTCATGCAGTCGCCTTCTTACAGTTTGGTCACTCACAAGCACTTGGTGTTCCACTCGCAGCCTTTGGACCAATTGAGTCGCCGCTGCATTTGGTTGAGCTCGCGCAGTAATTTGCAAACATCGGTCTTGTCTGGGGGTAGTGATGCGATTTGGCCCGCGGAGCCTCTCCGCTACTTCACCTGTGGCACGATAGCGTGTCCACAATCTTGAAATTATATTTTGGTGGGTCCCTATGGCCTCAGCAACATTACGCTGAACAGACCCAGCTTCCAGCATTCCCACAGTTCGTAACATCTCCGCCCTCGTCAAATTTTGGCGTTGCATGGCTACAATACCTCAATTTTAACTTTATCTTTCGTTTAAAAATGAAAAAAAACTGTAACTAAACGTAATTCGTATTGTTTTCTAAATTTCGCACAAATGAAAATTCCCTCTCCTACACATCAAGACATTTTTATGCCACCAAAACAAAAGAATTTTCAAAAATATGAATTTGGAATTAGTCTGAGATAAATTACAAACAAATCGGTGTATAAAAGATTCCAATGCAGCCAGTACTTTTCGAGTTATTTAATTGAGTATGAAATATCCCTAGACCGTGTTGATGTGTGTATAAAGGTTGATCTATTTTTACCGAGTTGTTATTTTTTTTTTTCAATTGATAGATAAGTTTTAGTTACGCTAAGTTAATATGAAGTCGTAAAAGTATTTTTTGTATTTTAGTTTATAATGTTTTAAAATTTATTTAATTTTTATATTTGTCGGTATTTCATTTAATAAAGTGGGAATTAAGAATTTTATCGTCCGCCTTCCGTAAAAGTTTTTAGCCTGAGGTATTATTAATTGATTATATGTGATACTTCTAGTGATTATTTTATGCATATGGGTATTTGAATGGTTTTATTATTAAATTGTTCAATTAAGAGGGCCATGTTAAGTCTAGTATGTACTGGCAGTATTTTACAGTATTTGAACAGTTCCGTGACGTTTTCTTTGTATTTATATTTTATTTTTGTGAGTAATATTAGCTTTAAAAGTCTAACTTGTAGTTTGCAAATTCTGTATATAAGATTTAAATGTTCGCCCATAGCTCGTGATTCCGTATGCTATAATTGACTCGAGTAAAATCATCCGTGTCCGTTTCGATGGCGCGGCCACGGCGTTTTTTTTTAAAAAAAACTATGTCAAGATTATGTAAAAATTTGTAAAAGTTGATCCCCAAAACCAGAGGCGGCTCGTCCTAAAGAGCGCTGGTGCAGTGCACTCCCACAAAAATTGCATAATCTATATTTCCATAAAATCCTATACATACATTATTTCTACAATGCCTATACAATACACTCAGTTACTAGCAGTTTACTAGAAACGTAGTAGAAACTAACTATTACCTACGCGCACATTTGGCGTCAAGTTGTATGTGCCTAAAGTGTGGAGTGGAGCGCCAGCGATTGCGCTCCTACGAAACAAAATTCAGTACAATTTCTAGCACTGTATTCAATGAGTGCGAAAGAGAAACCTCGACACGGTCCGCCGCGTGAAACAGAAGATTTTGTATGGGAAATTAGCCTAATCTGGAGCGCCGCTCACGCGCGACGTTGCCAAATCGCGCAAGGCGGCGCGGGAGATTTTTGCCTGTGCGCCGTTGTCAATCTTATTTATACAATAAAACAAACACTTGAAATCAGTTACTTTACGGTAGAATGTAGATTCCTCGCAGTTTTTCTTTTAATTATGTATTAAATATAGATTTGCGCGATATTTGTGTTAAAAATGGAACAATACAGTGTGCCTTTTATAAAAAAATATGAAAAGACTCTTGAAATGCGTCTCGAACTTAAAGCTAAGGGGCCACCACGTCCTGAATTTTTTTTATGAATTTTTATGACCTGGTTGCTAGGGTCCTAAAATTGCTCTTACTCAAAATTTCGTAAAGCGCTCGATTCTGCGTATCGAAAATCTATTAGAGAGTTCAATGAACGCGTTGATGAAAATCGATATATTTTACGGCGTTTAATAGATTGTGTGGTATTTTGTGGTACATTTCAAGTTGCTTTACGAGGTTAGGATGAATCTACGGCATTCCGGAATCTATAGAGGTTTGGAAGATTTCGTGTCAGAGATCGATTTGGCTATGAAACAGCATTTATCCAGCAGGTCCGTTTTTAAAAGTACGTCTAAAACCATTCTGAATGACATTTTAGATGCTATTTATGAAGTTTTCAGAACAGAAATACTGAACAGAACAGATCAGAATGAATTTTCTGTACAAAAATAAATGGTAAGCTCTAGTTTTACGTTCTTTTTTTGTGAACTCCCATAAATAAATGTCACGAGCCGCCTCTGCCCAAAACCATAAATTTGTCAAAGTTGTGGTTAAAAAGTTTTATGGGTTTGAACGTGGCCGCGCCATTGAAACGCGGCGAACCGCGCGGCCACGGAGATCTTTAAAACTAAGCGTTGCAGAGACCTGAAATTTTGACAGATAACAGATTGAATTTGTAAAAAATTGTAAAATATAGAAAAAAATCCTAGGTTTATATTTTAGGAGCTGTAAGACTAAAACCCCATGGCCGCGCCATTGAAACGGTGAAAAACACGTTATCGCCGACATCTCGCTGAAAAAGCATCGCAGAGGTCTGAAGTTTTTTTTAAACCTAGATTTGAATTTGTCAAAATATGTAAAAATACACAAAAATATACCTCGGTTTATATTTCAGGAGCGGAACGTGTTTTTCACCGTTTCAATGGCGCGGCCATGGGCTTTTAGTCTTACAACTCCTAAAATATAAACCCAGGATTTTTTTCTTCATTTTTGCAAATTTTTTACAAATTCAACCTATTATCTGCCAAAATTTCAGGTCTCTGCAACGCTTAGTTTTAAAGATCTCCGTGGCCGCGCGGTTCGCCGCGTTTCAATGGCGCGGCCACGTTCAAACCCTTAAAACTTTTTAACCATAACTTTGACAAATTTATGGTTTTGGCAATCAACTTTTACAATTTTTTACATAATCTTGGAATAGTTTTTAAAAAAAAAAACGCCGTGGCCGCGCCGTCGAAACGGACACAATCATCCTGCAGCCATTGAGCAGCAACATTTACGTCTTTATGAGCAGCTACCAGGCATGTGTCATCTGCATATTGATAGACAGAACAGTGGTTGCCCACATGTTCCATGTCGTTGACATATGTCAGATAGTGTAAAGGTCCAAGCACTGAACCTTGGGCCGTTCCTTCAGTGATTTCAATGGCATCACTGCTTACGCTATTGATCTTAACATTATATTTTCGATTGTGAAGGTAGTCCTTACACCATTCAAACAATTCAACATGTCAGGGCCGTGCCCGGGACGTGGCAGGGCCGGACCCAGGCACTGTAGCTCTGTCACTGGCCCGTGCACGGGCCGGTGGTGTGCCGAAGGTGCACGGGCTCCTACTGAGAAATTCCAGAAGGAAAAACCCAATAACACTTTGCCCGACCCGGGCATCAAACCTAGGACTTCATGCTCAGCAGTAGCACTTACGACCACTACACCAACCTGCCTCGTTGATCTTTACAAACACAATGCTGTATTTTTATGCCTGTGCCCGGTGATCGATTTAGCGGGAGTACGAGTGTTTTTCTAGATTCGCTATGTAAGAATAGCTCATGTCATTATATTCGTATAATTATGAGTACCGGCCTTTAAGCAAGTTTGTATTATGGCTGATAGCGAGACTCTCCTCTTGATACATTTCAGCCACGGTAGCCAATCTTAACGGAGACTAACCATCGGTTCCGGAGGTATTATAGGGCACAAGTGTGATAGCCCAGGATGCGTCGAATGTTAGTACTGTGTCATTACTTGAAGAGGCTATTTCAATGCATGTGACAACTGAAATACTAGTTATTACCACCTGCTGATCAGTGTTGTTGTTCACGTGTGCCGTCACCCGTGCGTGCACAACACGCGCAGTGCGCCGTAGTGCGCTTTGGTGCGCAGGTGACCGTCTGTTGAACAAATTACAGTCATTTTGTAACATCGTGTTCATCTTCTTCCGGTATTTGGGTTATTTTGGCGATTTTTTTTTTCATCTTACTTCTCGGGATCGTGAGTTCCTGGTAGTAGGTTGATGCTCAAAAATACATTAGCTGACGCAGCTGCAAAAATTTCAGGTTCATGAACTTTAATTTATCCGTAACAGGCTTTACATTATTTACGAACATGAGATGGTACAATTGTTCTGGACAAGAAGAGTTTTCACGTGAAGTTACGGTACGGTAGACAAGGTTTTTTGAGAATCGTTATCTCTGTTAGAATATTATTTTTTATCGAATCTGTTACCATACTGAATACACACTACCTATCTTGACTTCATAGAGAAAACACTAGCACGATCATAGAAGCAAGTAGGAACATAGAAGAAAGAAACAATAACATTGCCAGTCTTCCAGAACATTCTATTGGAGCTACAAACGGTTAGGTCCAATTGAGACAAGTAGAGTGGCCGGTGTTCGACCGCCCCCTGCACCGGGGCCCAGTGGGCCGGCCACTTATCTGCGACATTGCTTTATTTATAGACACGTGAGCAGTTAGTACATCTCACTTCTTCGACGCTGACTAATTTCGTTGCAGGTTCCAAGACAGTTGAATCATTTCTCCGGAACTCGTTGAGCTTCATTTACTCGGCGCTTTCCGGTCGTCACCACTGTTGATTCTGGCATTCAGGAGTTGCAGTTGTTGGATATAGTGTGACTGGCTCGAGGCAATAAAAAATACCCTGTACATGTGAAGCACATAACTTGGATGATATTCAAGTCAAGGAACAATGGAGTCAGAGAGCAGTATTATCATGGGTTAGTAGACCGATGATAATGCTGCGAAGAATTACCAAACTTAAGTGACAGTGGGCAGGGCAAATTGCTCGCAGAACGAATGGCCGATGGGGCGGAAAGGTTCTGGAGTGGCGACCGCGAACCGGAAGACGTTGCTTTGGAAGGCCTCCCACCAGGTGGGCCGATGACCTGGTGAAGGTTGCGGGGACCCCTGGTTGCGACTTTGCGACGCGCACGGGTCAAAGTGGCGACGCTTGGGGGAGGCCTTTATCCAGCAGTGCACGTCTTTCGGCTGATATCGACACGACAGTGTATTGTCATTTATCTGTCATATTTTTAGTGTCGACGATTCCATGTCCAATTCCAATTCCAATTCAAATATTGAGCTTCGACCAGAACTCAGCATCGTCGACAGCCTTAGCGCTGGCCTCGCAAAAGTCTCCCTTGTTGCAGGTGTTTGTACACAAGGAGCAGGACAGTAGATGAGGTATCTTCTGTGCAGCTCAGGCAAAGTCGCATTGCGGCTGATTGGAGTACCTCCAGCTGACCAAGATTTCACTGAATTGATAATTTAGTCCTTTTTACCGGCTGGCTCCATGGAAAAAGAGGGGTTTTATAAGTTTGACGTGTGTATAGTAACTCCTACTGTACTAACATAGGCATTTGAAAAGTTACAGGTATTTGCCCGGATTGCCACCACGACTTACCAAAATTGCTGTTTGATAATTTACTTGATAGGTGAATCATGATCACTATGATCTGATATATGAAACCCACATTCATGATTCATACATGAAAACGGTGTCAGAATCATTTTGCGCATCCTGCCTACTAAGACAAAGAATTTTCAGAATTCACTCATTGAAATTAATTCACAAATTGGTTTGGATTTTCACGAGGTTTTCCTGTTGCTAGGTAATTCGTGACTTCATTTGGTCGATAAAACAAAAGACGATAAAAAATAATAAATATAATTTTTGATCGTCTTTTCTATTGCAAAGCATTCTGAAGTATATTTTGTGGCTATGACGAATTAACTACAACTTTGGAGATATCTTTGTGTACCACCTACAATGGTATTCAAATAAACAGATACGTTATACATTCACAAAACAATTGAAAAAAGTGTGCCGCAGATAGCGGCAGCACACATACACACTTTTCATTCATCTAACATTAAAAAATATTTATTTTAATCAATAAATAAATAAATTACAAATACACACGATGGCATTTATTTTATTTTGCTTTTGTTTCAACAAAGCCTATCGCTCTTCGCCATGCGTGACATAAACAAAAGATTAAAGGTCACAATTGTGACCTATTCGAGTCTTCAAAATGCGCGCGCTCATAACATATCTGTTTATTTGAATATCATTGACCACCTACCTACTTGCAAAATAGATATCGGGTTAGCTGTGAACTATGAAGACACAGTAGAGGATCAAGACATGTGTCATTCGATGTCAGCGTTGGCAATGGTTGAAATGCTAAACTATAACGGATTGATTAAGTGACATTTCGATAGCGTTTGACATTTCCATATATTTTTGTCATTTTTCCAATCGCTATCATCACGCTTAGAATGTCACTTTTCTAGGGACTCAGATTTCCATTTTAACCAAAAGCAGTTGGACTATAACCTCAACATTGCTCTCAATCCAAATATTCTACAAAAACTATAAATCCAGCAAGTTTTTACGATCGAATACTTGAACTGTATCCAATGCATAAAACTGACGAGATCACATGAGTCGCGATATTTATCGGACATAAAAGTGACGTATGATAGATAGTTAGGTATAGGAGTTTTACAGCACCACGGAAACTTGAATCTGTGAACGAAGTACTTAGTGGAAGCTAAGCGACAGCTTTATTTTGATAAGGAGGTTACATGAACCATCAAGAATATTAAGCAAAGAAACGCTTCCTCTTTTTCGTTTCAATGATTTCTTGTTCTTAATTTAAAAACCTCTTAGGCCAGTACGCTACGTCGATAGCCTTAGCGCTGGCCTCGCCACTGGCCTCGCTCAGGGCTCGCATAGTGCAGGTGATTTTGCGTAAGGAGCAGGGTTTGACAGTCCATCGTCCGTGGAGTGGTTCCGTACGTTGTAGCTGATCGTAGTTTTCGGTCATCTGATCAGGTTAAACCAAGTTTTACCTACAGCGGCCCACCTGATTTCGTTGCCGCTTTAGAGAGTTCAGGGCCATAGGAGTTTATGGCCCGCTGGGTGCTTTTCTGCAGGCTCTATATAGGCAGTAGGAGGGGGAGTATATGAGGAGCATCAGTTGCTTGTTTAGGGCTATTGGTGTTCATTATTTTAGTCGACTTAATGAAGCTGTTCCGTCTCTTTAATCATCTCTTTGGTTGCTATCTCCTGAAAAAAATGCATATGAAAATATGATACGGTCTACAGGAGAACGCCGGAGAAGTCTGGCTGTGCAGATGTGCCTGTACATTTGTACATGTATGTCGTCGGCTCTAAGACCTGCATGCTTCACAGATATCGTTACAATATGCGCGCAGACACATCTCTCGAGTATGGCCGACATGATGTTCCATTGCAGAAAATAATAATTTGAATCTAGAAGAAAACAATTCAGTGTTGTCTGTATTGGATCCGCATTTAAACACGTTTTAGAAGGAAGGAAGATGTGCATCGTCGAACTAATGTTAAAGGGAGGAGGATAATATTTACAGTGCATTAGCAGGCTCGTAAAGAAGCTTGTTAGGAGTAATAATACTGACATTAAAGTGTTATGCATTAATTAAACTAATCAACTGTTGATTCTTGTTCCCATAGAGAACGTGTAGTATCTAGGTATAAAAAATATTATTTGAATTCTCTCCCACAGCTTTAGAGAGAGGTTGAAAGACATTATTATAAAGAATCACTAGCAGCTCCTTAAGTTAAGTTAAGAAGGGCTGGTGCCCGCAACTCCACGTCTAAGCGCGTATTTTGCGTACAGGTGGGATTCGTTCGACTGCCTTACTCGAACCACCCCAGCTCCTCGAGGAGTGCCAGTAGCGCTTTGGTGTGGACGAATGGCTCTTGATCTGGCTGTAGGGTACCTGGGTCACGAGCTATTTGGCTCTGTGACCAGCGATTACTGGGCAGCTTAGGTACAGGTGTGCTGCTACATGCATGCTCTGCACAGTGGGCTGTCCGTGATCCCTAAGACAAAAACATGGTTATTAAAAGACTGGACTTTTAATAACTATCTTTCATTCCAGTCGTTACGGCTGTGACTGCACGTAACTGTGGTTTAGATAGTCGCAGGGCTTTCTGCTTAAAACGGCCATCTAAAGAGGGAAGTGCCTCCCTTGCCTGCCTGCACTTGTTATTTTCATTCCATAAATTAAATCTGTGGTGTTGCACTTCGGTGCGTTTACTTATCAGATTGCGTAGCTAACCGAAGGATCTAAAGAACCAATAATAATGTCAGAATCAGCCGACTACAGAATGATAACAATTATGGAAAGCATGATCTAAGATGAAGGAAGGCGAAAGAAAATGGCGGGATGATGACAAAAAAAACCAAGCATGTCGACGAGGCCACACTAGAACTCCTTAGTCCATGCTAGGATAGGGCAGGCTGATAAGGATAACTTTCCGTCTAACACCGATTCGCCAGCACACAAACTTGCAATCCGAAGTAATGCACGCGTAGCTTAGCTCTTTTACTACATCAGTGGGTCAACTCCGTCATATTGAATGTCAAGGAGCACAGGTGGAGTTGCGGTCGACACGTGACGACACCGATGCACACACAAGCACACACACAAATAGACATTTGCATACATTACACACGCACACAGTCCTCACACACACAGTTGGACATGAGTGTGAGTAAGTGCTATGCTCACCTTAACCCTGTTTACTGGATGAACGAAGGAGGACGTTGCTTTTTAAATAGTTCGGGCAAATGATGAGTGGTAGGATGTGGTGAGTATTAAGTCATTGCCCTGATTTGTTTGTTATGAGTTCAACATTTGATACAGTTGAGGGACGCTGGTGGCAGCTATTGTCAGCGCTAAAACACTACCGTTGACGAGCTCCATGGTGCAACGCTACAACGCGATAAAAAGTTTTCATAGAATTTTTACAATCTGAAGAGCAATTTTAAAACAATTCTTATCAAAATACCTCGTTGATTAAACATCGTTGACGAACTATCGCATCGACGTTCGCACCTATCTGTGGACTTTTGTTCTGACACCGATTGAAATTACCATCGACACGTTTAGAAGAAGATTTGAAGGTTCCTGCCTTTTATGAAAAGTTTCCAGTTGCAAAGGCCGTGGACGTATATCATCCCGTCGTGGTCGAGGCTCCCGTACCATGGCTACCTCAAATTCACAATCCTACCTATCATCGTAATAATAGTCACAAAGTACGAAAGGAAAAGTTATTAAAATTGATGCAGTTCAAAAAGAAATGCAACTTCTAAACTACCTAATGATTTATGAATGACGTACTTATATTCCAATATTATCTATACTTCTATATCTATATCTATACTAATATTATAAAGAGCAAATATTTATATTTGTATTTTTGTATGTAACGAATAAACTTAAAAACGAATGGACCGATTACAAAAATTTATTCACCGTTGGGAAGCTACACTATCCCCGGGTGACATGTGCTATTTTTTATCCCTGTTTTCCCACGGGAACGGGAACTACGCGGGTGAAACCGCGAGGCTTCCGCTAGTTACGTATAAATTTAAATAATTGACGTTCGAAGATGCCGCAATCTTGAGCATTCACGTAAAACTAAAAGAATTTTCTATTCAAATCAAAGTCAGGCATGTTACTCTGAAAACAATTTGATTTATTCATTGAGCTGCTCAACAACCTTGAAGCAATCGCAAAAGTCGAAGAAAATAGAAGTTTTATCACCTATTACATGACATAGATTGATGATTACATACAATTTTTTTATTTCAATTTTAGTTATTACAAGTACCATTCGATGTCAGCGAGGGCGATAGTCGAAATGTGAGGAACTGATCACGTGATTTTTCGATATCGCTTGTCAATCCCATACAATTTTGCCTTTTTGACAATCGCTATCGCCACGCTTTCGAAGATAGAATGCCACTTGTCTATACTCCATTTGAGATAACATTAGACATTTAAATAATCCCATTTCACAGCCAGTTCAACCGATCTTGACTTCTATTGCGTTGGTGATGCGACAAATGGTACCTGTATTAAAGTTAATTCTGGTAACAGGTTTATGCTTTTTATGCCATCCTAATATTTATGGAATAGAACTCAAAATCGGTTGATCGGACTGTAATAAGGGCTTGTAAAAATTTCTAATGTTATTTCAAATGGAGTGTAGGGCCTCTTTATCTATTGACTGGACTTGGACTTAAACGTGAAGGAGCGGCTAATCGCTCGAATAAAACTCTTCTAAACGAATGGATAGCCAACATTTGAAACTAAAATAAAAGTTGGGTGTCAGTGTCCGAATAAAAAATGAAGAAAAATCGCTAGTTTTTAGATCGTGTTTGATATGATCATTGATTGATATGATCATTTAACAATATTGGTTTAATAACAGTTTGATGGTTTGGATTAGATCATGGACAGATCAATAGAGATGTTTCCTGGGTAAAAAAATCTTTCTATTTAGTCTTTCCGTGAGATTATCAAATAATATTGAACCCGTATTTTTACTTTATCAAATATATAAAAAATATCTATATGCAAAGATCTATATACAAAGATCAAAGTTCAGGAAAGAGACCAAAGGTCACTTTTCCAGTATAAACTGTAGCACTCCGTGACGTCACACTATATTGCAATGCACTGTAACGTCGTAATTTTTAGTTTACGTGGCGAAAGGGAAAAATACGTGGCCAAAATTTTTAGGTTATCTGACGGACTTAATAAAAAAAATTGTCATCTACCCTATTCAACACAGAGCAATGGGCTCAAAGATAATCTCCACGTGTTTTGGCTTTAAGGTTTGTACCCTGAATACTGCAGCTGCAAAAAACCAAATCATCCAACTAATAATTGATCTTTTGACACGAACAGACTATTAATTCATAATTGAAGACATGTGTTGATGACGGTGCGGTATGTCTAATATTAAATTGTTAAATCCGGATACGTATTTAGTCCTTTCAAAGTTACTTGAAATATGTCTAGAAATAGAAATTACCACTGGATGAAGGTGTCAAGGGGCACGTATCCTAGATCAATATTACTTTCACATCATTTTTTATCTTACCGGGTTGTGGTGGTCAGATAGGTAGTCGCTCCATGTGAAATACTGGTACTCAGCTGCATCAGGTTAGACAGAAGGTCAACCCTAATATACTTGGGCAAAGGCTAGGTAAATTCAAAGTAAAAATTCTTTATTTCAACTATGCTGCACTATTAAATTTAAAGGTAATAATAATTAATTCAAATTCTAATTAAAATTAATTATTAAAAAAATTCTAATTCGAAAAAGTAGCTTCTTATAGAGAAGAAAGGACAAGAAAGGCTATACATTCTCTTTAAAAAAAAGTGATTTACATACATAATTATATTAATTAATATTCATGAGAACGATGCTCCCAGACTAAAACTACTATACTACGTATAGGTGTAAAATATTACAAGCACTCACAGGTAAATTCATTCGATTGATAAATAGGAACATGGTTCTCACATACTTTCAAATATTGCAAACATAGGTAAATTACCTAATTCAACAACAATTAAACAGTGTCCGAGTCAATTTCTTAAACATAAATAGAAAAAAGAAAGGTAGATAGATTGATCTACTTCTTGTGCTTGCTGAAACAAGTGCCTTTTCAGCACACATTACTGTTTCGTACTTCACAAGCAAACATACCATAAATATTCCTTCATTATGGTAACTACATACTTGCGTAGAAAAACATCTAAAGTGTCCGAAGGTGACTTTGAAAACAGACACAAGTGTTGTTTCCGTGATTCATCTAACAATAGAAGCATAAGATGTAACGAATGAGGAAATTATAGCTAAAATTAACTACTGACTTGAGTGCTCACAACTATGTATTAGAAAAAGCAGGCATATTATTTTTAACAAGGGAACGAATAGTATCATGAAAGTGCAATGTGTTAAGCATGTGCAAGAAGGACCTAATTCTTTATGCACTGGTAGAATTAAAACTAATGACAGCTCGAAAATTCGAACTTCAAGGCCATAATTAAGTTTCAATTGCCTTTTAACCGGTTGAATGCCGTAACCACCGAAACAATTACAATGCCATTGTGTCTCGCGTGGATCCACGTTTCAGGCACTCAAAAGGATAAATCTGATTATCCTCATCAATTATTTATATTGTTCTCTCATTATCCTTTATTAAAATTAAAAGTAATTACTCTATTAGTGACTCAGTGACTCTATCACTGACTTGTTAAGTCTTCACCATAAACAAGTCGCTATGAGAGTAACACGAAAGAAGAAGACTACTAAACAACCGTGAGTTATCATTAAGAAGCATCTTAAGAGAATTCATGTCTAGGTATAAATAGTGCATATTCAACAAAAGGTAGTAACCCTATATTTAATAAAATCTGGGTACTGATAAAAATTATTACAAGGTTCAAAATTCAAATTCTTTAAGTGTCAGCGTCAGTGTGTCTGTAGAGACAGTAATGATGTAGAAGGGACACGAGGCTCGCCTCGTGACGGTGACGTCACACCACCCGTGCATGGCGGTGCATCGCACTGATGCGAAAAATTTATAATTACCGTGCATTAAGTACCGTTGAGTGGTGGAGCCGTTTTACATATCGTGGAGACAATGTTGCTAAATACATCGCTCGATCGCATCGAGATATGTCGGTTAGATTTTACATTTCTGTGTGTTGCTGGCAAGAAAAAGGCTCAAAAGGGCCTAAAGGCCAACCTGCCTAGTGACAAACTGACTTCCTATCGGCTATTATAATGATTGTCGAAATTTTAAAATACATAGTTAGACATTCACATACGCCTTCGGAATTGAGATTTTAGTGACAGTGAGTCTTTATTGCTGATAGAATTAGACTGTTCTTTATTATTATTAGGCCTTTAGACAAAATAAAAAAATGCTTCGTGTTTCTCAGTTAAAAGTTATTTTTAGACTTATTGGCTTGAAATTGTTATTCAAAGCAGAAAATTCGATACAAAAAGAACATTAACTGCCATTGGCTCACAAATTATTGAGTAAAAGCTAATTCCACGAACAATGTTAATGGCTCCATTATTTAGGGTAGGCACTCAGTAATCGTAACACGTCTGCGACGTGAAGGCAGAAAATGTTCTGAAAATATTGAAAAACAGCCGACACGCGTTCTTGATTGGCTGAATAATTAGCTTTTCATCTCTAATTCAGATGTTTTATTTAGTACCTAACTGTAATTTTACTTGTTATTTATTCTTTTAATTTATATACAATTTCACAAGTACAATGATTATATAAGTTAGAATATTTAGATGGGTTATCATCATCTATTAGGTAAATGTTATCACCTTCCTTACTCTGTCTCATACTACTTGGATTTACCGCAACACGGCATTTTCTTCTTCCATTGGCCCTTGTTCACACTATAATTCACTCCCTTTTCTTTCATATCATTCGTCACACATTCGATGGAAACGCACGATCGCAACGAAGGAATTGCACGATCTAATTCCTCCTAGCCCTTGCCACACTACCAGACGTACGGCGATGCGCCATCGGTACATGGTGGACATCCCACCCATACGCACACAACGTTTTGGAAACACTTTTATTATGCGTACAGCTAAGGAGTGGAATTCCCTGCCTGTCTGTGTTTCCCGATAGCTACAATCTAGGAGTCTTTAAGTCAAGAGTGAATAGGTTATTTCTAGGTAAGCGTGTCTCACCGTATACCACATCATCGTTTACCAACAGGTGAGATAATGGTCAAGAGCGGGCCATAAAAAAAAAAACGAAATATAAGAAAGAAAACAATCCATCCAACCTTTCTTTGTCTTCCCACTCTCCCTCCATCCATCCATATATATTCATCGATCTTTTAGTCACATGTTAGATATCGATTGCTAAATCCACGTTCAACTCTCATATCATAATTTATCTTCTCCTATTAACCAAACGTTCTAAATGCTTGCCCTCGGCCATCGTCGGTCCGTGGATGGGTGACATAACGAGATGCTCCGTCCCTCGGCAAGTTAGCCGTTGGTTCCGGGTGTCATTTTTAGATTTTTGACAGTCGTTATGGATAGTCCGAAGCCAGAAAAACTGACACCAGTCTGTCAAGGGGTATTGTGTTACCCAGTTACTGGGTTATGAAGGTCATGCCCCTTTTGACTACTGAGATTTTCTATAGTGGCCACCTTCACCAACATTACGTTATATAAGGCGGCACACTATACCAGGCAACCCCTTACGAGGTGTCTGGGACCATCTTCGGTAGGTCACGCCTCCGAGAGCACTCGCCCCTGGTACTCAAGAGAAAATGTGAGTCGCATCGTGATTACTCACTACCATTTGTCCAGAATGGTACCGGAGCAATAAAGCCGCTCACCACACGCACCCCAGCACGCCAGCACTAGTGCAAGCACCAGCACCAGCGCAGTTGGTGCTAGCGGATTCAATCCCCGTTAAGGACGCCAGAGAAGCTAGGTTATGGAGGTCAGTCAGGCAGTTACTCCGTGTAAAATCATCATCATCATTTCAACCTAAAGACGTCCACTGCTGGAGATAGGCCTCCCCCAGGCGTCGCCATACTGACCGATCCATTCCCAGGTCATCGGTTCACTTAGTGGGAGGCCTTCCAACGCATCGTCTTCCGGTTCAAGGTCGCCATTGCAAAACGTTTCGGCCCCATCAGCCATTCGTTCTGCGAGCAATGTGCCCTGCCCACTGCCATTTAAGTTAAGCCATGTAAAATACTGGGACTCAAATGAATCCGGTTAGACTGGAAGCGGATTCCAATATTTTTGGGCAAGGCTAGGCAGATTGTATTGTATACTATTTTCGTATCAAGCAATTTAGCTATTTATTTGACCAACAATGTTGTGGTACGGCAAGTTTCCAAGGCCTTTCTAAATTATTCGAACAAATTCGATTAGTTTTCCTTAAATTTCCTCTGCATAAATAATTGTACCTAGTTTGTAGCTTTGTAGAAATTAATATGATACTTTATATTAATTATTGTCTAAAGTTCGTTAGTACGTAATTTCAAACACAACAGAACGTATCAAATTCTTTGTTTACCTAGTTAAGTTTTCAAAAGTTCTAGACTGATTATACTAAAGAGATTTCGCCAAATAAGTATTTGTCTTTGTATGAGAATGTTTATTTCTAGATTAAACTAAAAACACTCGTAGCTGGAGAAAAAGAAAAGACACCTTCTTTCGACAAAAGACACGTTCTACTATTAAGCTAATAACAGTTCTCGTAATTCTTTGTTTGTCCGGCAATTTCGATGATAATTCGCGATCTCTGTGATAACTTTTGTTTTCGGCTTCAGTGAGGTTGCTGACCTTTGGAGGGTAGTGACGTGCCGGACAAGAGTCCCAACCCGGGATTATCTGAAAAAAATATCTTTATGGAAATACTGTTTTCATCTTGTTGGATCTTGATTTACTTGGCTTGATTTGATTATAGTAACAGCCAGCCAGACAGTAATATATTGTAAGGACACCTGTTTGAATTGGCAGAGGAAGATATTTTAGGACCTCACTCTATTTGAAATAATATTTTAAGACCTGAATATTTTTGAAATAATATTTTAAGATCTGACTATTTTTGAAACAATATTTTAAGATCTGAATATTTTTAAATAATATTTGCCCCCCGTGCCTGAAGTCGTAGGTTCAAATCTGGGCAAGTACAAATTTGACTTTTTCAATTCATATTAATTGGTTTAGTTTAATTTGTTTTAATTTATTTATTAACTTTAATTTAGTGCAACTTGGATAGTGAAGTCTTTTATTTCTATTTTCATGAAAGTTACGACAATGTTTTGTGTGCATGCATGTTTACCAGTAAGTGATTGTTACACTTTATTCTCATTTTTTGCTTAAGGATTAATTTGCTTGTACCAGTGTATACAATTGTTGGTGAACCAAATAAATAAACAAATAAACATATGTACTCTCTAAGTTTATCTTGAACATCGCTGATAAGGGTGAAGAAAAACATCATGAGCAAACCTGGACTTATAATTAATTTACATTTGAAATCGCCAACCCGCATTGAGCAAGCGTAGTGATCAATATTTGTGTCTTCTCTGTATGAAAAGAGGCCTTTAAAACCCTGCAGGGGGCCAGTAACAGACTGGAAGTATATATAAGTAATGGTACTGTAAGTTTTCATTGAAGCGAGATTTAAAAATCTATTAAGCGACGAGCAATCCAAATAAGTTTTCTTCGTACCTTTTTATAAAAAAGATGTATTTAAGTACCTACGCATAATCGTTTTTACCGATCCAAAGAGCAATATAATTTGCTCCTTTTTTCAGAAACGTGTTTGGAGGGGTAATGGGGAGGTACGCCCCGCTGCTTACCTCCATTACCTTAAGTACCTCGATAATGTATATATTTGAGGGTTATGTTTAAACCTCCATAGGTTTGAGCATATTGTTACTTCACGGCAACACAAAAAATCTATGCAAATAAAATTAGTACACAGAAAAAAAAGAGATAGCCAAACAAGTTTTGTAAATTTAAATGAAAGAAAACTATAGTTATTAGAAAATACACTTTAATAAAATATATTATACATAATAATAATAATAACGGCTGGGTCATGCCGGTATTGATGTATTCTTTCGGCATACTCAAATGGACTTAGACTGAACTTGACCCCCTTAATAGGAGAGTCCGCACATTGCTTACTGCATATCGTATGCATCACCCACGGTCATCGGTTATGAGACTGTATATCCCGCGGAAGTGCGGCGGTCGTGACTTTTTAAATGCTAAGACCCTGCACTGCACTGCGGCTGAGAGAAGAGAGTGAAATATCGCAGAACCAACTCGGTTTTATGCCTGGTCGGGGTACAACGGATGCCATTTTCGCAATCCGCCAGTTGTTCGAGAAATACAGAGGTGGACATAAAAACTTGCACATGGTGTTCATTGACCTCGAAAAGGCATACGACCGGGTGCCCCGTGAGGTTTTGTGGTGGGCCCTTAAGAAGAAAGGTGTTCCTGGAAAGTATGTACAGTTGGTTCGAGCGATGTACAGTCGATGCAGTACCCAAGTCCGATCTGCAGTGGGCACTACTGGTAGCTTCAGTGAGGCAGTTGGCTTACACCAGGGATCGGCTCTCAGTCCCTACCTCTTCCTGATGATAATGGACGCACTTACATCAGACATACAGGAAGGGGCACCCTGGTGTATGCTGTTTGCCGATGACATTGTGCTGGTTGCCGAGAGTGGCTTAGAGGTCCAGAGCAAATTGGAGATGTGGTGGCACAGAATGACAGAGTGTTGGCTTGTAATTGAGCAGTACTAAAACCGAATACTTGTTCTGCGATTTTGGCGGTCTCTTCAGTTCCGTGACTCTAGCTTTCGCTGGAACACCCATGCCGATGTGCTCCGACTTCCGGTACCTAGGGTCGCTTGTCCAAGGGGATGGCGAGGTAGAGCGAGACGTAATGCACCGGATCAGCTCGGGATGGATGAAATGGCGACAGCTCACTGGAACAACTTGCGATCCATGGATGCCCATCAAGTTAAAGGGGCAAATTTACAAGTCCGTGATTAGACCTCTCGTACTGTATGGATCAGAATGTTGGGCTGTGAAAAAGATGGGTGAAAAGAGATTGCATGTACCAGAGATGAGAATGTTGAGATAGATGTGCGGAGTGACGAGAATGGATAAAGTGAGAAATAAGTATATTAGAGGAAGTTTGAAAGTGGCGCCAGTGACAGAAAAGTTGAAAGGAAACCGTTTGTCCTGGTATGGTCATCTGATGAGGAGGGATGAAACGCATGTTACTAAAAGAAGAGATTTAAGTTTTATGTTTTGTGTTGTGTGTGTTATGTTCGTAATCCAGTTTGTGCGGTCTTGAAGTTCCTTCCACGCACTCTTGATTCCACCTAATTTTGTTATATGGAGCTGTATTAACTTAGTTTTTTGTGTATTTCTGTATTTCCTTATTTCAGTGTATATTTCTTTACTTAATTAAGTTATGTATTGTCTATTGATCTTCCTGTTCTTAAATAAAAGTGGTCTTTGTTTTATTAATCTTCTTGCTTCAGATCCTATTCTATCTTTAAATGGTTTGTCTTTTTCTAGGATTTTATTAGTTCCTTTTAATTCTTCTTCTAAGGTATCATATTTTTCCTGGACTGTTCTTAGTTCACTTATTGGTGTTAATTTAGTTT
Organism: Orthosia cruda; assembly: GCA_964057195.1. Taxonomy (NCBI): domain Eukaryota; kingdom Metazoa; phylum Arthropoda; class Insecta; order Lepidoptera; family Noctuidae; genus Orthosia; species Orthosia cruda. The sequence goes on along the minus strand of OZ059825.1, from coordinate 35,734,799 downwards.
TTAGGGTTTCTAAAACATGGCTTGGTAATGGTAGTGTGATTGGTTGTTTCGTATTTTGTATATGTTTCCTAGAATTTTCAGGTTCATTTAGGCGTAATTGACCTCGGAGTAATCTGTGATCAGTAAAATAGTCAAAATTGTTGAGGACTTCCACGTTTAAGAAAAGCTTCGGTTTATTTGTAGTTATGAAATCTATTTCTTATTTGGCCGTTGGGAGATACCCACGTCCATTTTCTTTTAGGTTTTCGTTTATAAAAAGTATTCATAATATGTCAGTTGTTTACCAATCTTTGTCCATTATCGTTTCGCTTGCCGGTTGTATAGGGTCCAAGTATTTTATCTTCGTTTTTTCCTCGTTGGCCAATTTGGCTATTAAAATATCCCATCACAATAATGGTGTTATACAGGGTCTCCATTGACTCATTTAGGTTTTCGTAAAAGCTATTTTTAATTTCCTTTTTCGCTACCTCAGTAAGAGCGTATACTTGGACTATTGATTTCGGGTCTTTGTGACCAGGTATTATAATGTTTAAGACCGATATCCTGTCTGAAACTCCTTTAATTTCCATTATGTTATTTTTCAGGTATTTTTTGACTAAGAAGCCCACGCCGTATATTCCTGGTATTTCATTTAAATAGTATATTATGTATTCTTTATGCTCTTCAATATTTTCTTTCGATCTCCGTACATCACTTATGCCAAGAATAGCCCAATTAATGTTGTTTAACGCTTGTTCAAGTTCTGTTAAACATTCTTTTGACTTTAATGATCTTGTATTCATGTACGTGTATGTGTATGTGGAGTCTCCTTTTCTTGGTGTTCATTATTGGTTTATTTTCCTTTTCTAGTGTAGTATTTTGGGGGATTTGGTCGATAAACCCGCGGTGACCAATCGTATTGGGGTTTTTCTTGTTTTTTCCTTTGCTCTTGCCTATATAGTTTGTTTTGATTTAGTTACCGGTGTCTGACATTTCCTATGCGTTATGTAGTTGAGATGGTTTTTCAGTCAAAGACGCAGATCTTGCCCTCATATACTCAAACGCATTTGTTTTATGTAGTTTAGAGGGTGCAATAATATTTTTCGAACCTCTGGAGAGTGATGTGCTTATGTTGTTAGGTGATATTGAGGCCTCTCTCTTCCTTTTTTCTGAGTCTGGTGTTTCTTTTATAACTATTTTATTATTGTTTCGAATGAATGCGTCTTTTTCATTTTGTTTTTCTTGTTTGAGTTTTTCCTGTAGGTTCTTCCGCATATCCATTATTTATTTCGAAAAATCCTCAGTAATGTAAGTTTGTTTCGGCATTTTCATTTTATTTATCAGTATTATTAGCTTCTTTTGGAATAACGTGAAAGATATAAGTATTGGCCTTTCTTTACTCTCTCCTTGATTCTTTCCTAATCTATAGTAGTTATTTTTTTCGAATATATATATGTTGATATCTAGGGTTTTCAGTGTTTCTTTAATTATATTGAATCATTCTTGGTGGTTCTTTTCTGTTTCTTTTATACCGTGTAGTAACAAATTATTTTTCCTATTTTTCTTCTAAATATTTTACTTTTTCCTCTAATCTTTGTACCACGTTTTTCAAAAAATTGTTTCCTTCCAGAAATGGTTGTAGTTTTTCATCTATATTGTGCATGATGGTTTAATTTACGCTCCTTGTAATAGTTGCGGTTTGTTGTTCATTTTCAGTTTTCATCATCTTAAACGGTTGTGCCATCTCCAGTGATATTCCCGCAGAACTCATGTTGCAAAACAAAACGTTTTACTCTGCGTGTATTGGAACGTATTTTGCCCGTTGAGCTAGCAACACTGCGTGACGTTCGCCACTGACAAGTGTCACTGTCAAATGTCACTGTCAGGTAACGCTGTTTGATTATCAATCGATGATTCTAACCTCAATTCTGGTATTTTAATTGTGATTATAACGATTTATATTCTCGGGAATTTCGCTTACCTTTTTATAATGTCCGCGTAGATCTATCTTCTTGATGTATAATTTTGTAATGTGCGACGGGTATTGGTTAATTTGCACTATGATTTCAATTATAAAACTGGTAGCACTTTTTGTACACTGTTGTCTCTTTGACATCCGGAAACGGAAAAAAAACATATAATATTATACATAACTGATTAGCAAATAACAAAACTCTGTTTTATTGCTAGTATAAGACAAAGTTCGCAAGTACATTATAATAATTATGTAACCAGCAACCAAACCTTTGGTAGCTGTTAACTAAAAAAATATTCGTGTGTGCACCACTAAACAAACATACCAACTTAAGAGCAGACAACCCGACATAATTTCCATACAAACGCTCGTACGTGATTATGCCGTTGTAACACATATATCTTTGATTTTTTTTAACTAAAAGGTATCTTGTGCACTATATCTAGGTTTCTATCGAAGCAGAAAATAAAAATTTGGAGAAACCAATTCAGTATAAGCCTCCAAAAATCTGACTTTTTGCACAAATTTTACCTGAACTTTGGCCGTTCATAATGTATTCATAAATTATAAAAGTAAAGAAAATATTTCGATAGAAACCTTACAAATTTAATGGAGATTATAAATAATATTTTTTTATTTCACAAACTTATAAGGCTTATTCAAAAACACATATTTCCTGGAACAAGTTTTATGAAATTTTCGAACACAATTTTTCGTTGAATGTTATCGCGTTCTCACTTGCTTATTAGTCAACAAGGCGGTATGAGGGGTGCGGGGAGACGAGTCGTGCGGGGTGAGACGGGGAAGTTGAATGAAGATTGCCGCCCCGCCGCCCGCTCGGCTTTCGTAATTGATAGTAGGTATTCTATTTGTTTACTGCGCGTACGTGAGTTTGCATCATACCTATTATTTCATTTATTTAGTGAATTCTGTTTTACCTACTACAACGATCTTGCTTTTTATACCGGACATTGATTTTGCTTTCGAAACATTTTATAGTTTTATTGAAAGGAACCTCTGGCATTAGTGAATACGGTCACCGATTTTGTTTTGATAAGGATTTTGTGGAGGCAGTTTGAAGGACATTGAAATTACTTTTGATAAGAACTAAAAACTCCTTATTGTAAAATTGGTAAGTAGATATTTTTACATAAATTTAAGAGCTGGGTAGCTAAGTGTGATGTATTATTCACAACCTATCGTTTTGTTTTTTTTGTTATTATGTAGATTGGTACCTAGAGATACCTACCTAATAATCTATTGGTATCGCATTTTGTGTAGATAGATAGGTATGAAGGGTCAGTGGGTCATCTTAGGGGTCAAAGTAGGCAGTTGATGTAATTCGAATGGATACCAGTAGATATATCCAATGTCGGGCATAAGTATTTTTTGAAAAACATAATTATTTCAATATTTTATTATAATGAACTTTACAGATAACACTCAGCCAGATTACCGAAAAGGTAATAAAAAACGCCTACGTCTTTCGGCTCGAAGAAAAACAAGGACTTGTCCCACACAACAAAAAATAAATCAAACGTAAGAATTTATTTAATCTATTTTGTTTTTTTTTTAGGATGCGGGCACGATAATGATATCAATACAGTATTGTGACTCGGCCCTGTTCTTGAAATAGGTAACAAAAGCCGCGCGGTACGGTAAAGTATCGAGATTATACCGAACTCTAGGTGCATAGGTATGATTGTCGTTCCGGCCGTTTGCATGAAGATAGAATACCTACTGTATAGGTAACATTACCGGACGCAGGATATAATATACCTATCTAAGTTTTTTGTTTATCATACCTAAAACAAAAAAGAGTCATTGTACTCATCATTATGAACTACTTTTACTAGGTATGGATATTGGACCAAATACCTAAGAAATCGCGAAAAAACAAATAAGTAGGTACTTTTTATCAAAGTCTGTAAAAATGTAAGTAGGTATAGAATTTTTTTCGTGAATAGGAAATATCAACTAGAACAGCTGATTTATATTTTATTTGCGATTTCAAGGTTGGCCCCATAGTAAAAGATATTCATATTTATTCGTAAAATGACCCCATTTCTCGGTTAGAATCTTGTTAGGATAGACAAGAACAGTAAGGAGGAAAAATTTAGTCGAAAACTTTCTTACCAGCCTACTAATTTCAAATTGAGCTCTAAACTCCATTTGAGATAACATTAGACATCTAAATACTCCCATATTATACCGTTTACCTGATTTTGACTTCTATTGCGTTGGAGATATGACAAATGGCAGCTGTAGTAAACAGTTGGTATTGGTAACATATTTATGCTTTTTATTACGTTTATGTTTACGGAATATAACTCAAAATCGGTTGAATGGACTGTAAAAAAGTATTTTTTTTATTTCTAATGTTAATTCAAATGGAATAAAGTAATACGAAAACAATTTAAATATTTACCACTAAGGATTACATTCCAGATTTAGTTAGCCTGTTCAATTACTATTTTGGCAATGAACATAGGAATAAAGGTTCTTTTTATCTTCCAGGTTTATATACGAAAACAAAGAAAACATTGAAAACAATGATGAATCACGGCTTAGGTAAGGATAAAAGTGGAATATAATGTACCTTTGGTTATGATTATAATGGTGATGAATACAGTGAATACCTATCTAGTTATTTTTCATTTTACAGAGCTAGTGCAGATGTTGAAGACATAGAAGAAGTTCCTGTGGATGATGATAATATATCTTGTATAATGCTTGAAGTACAAGCAATTGTACATAACGAACAAGAAATGTATGGACACCGACCTATAAAAAGAATGTTATTTTTCACTTTGTAGTGTTTTTATTTGGAAGTCGGTAATATTGTTTGTATAAAAGATATTTATTTTCACTTTTTAGTTGTTTACCCGAATATCATACGACTTGAACATAACCGGTGAAATGGGAATGTGCCAAGGTGAGCTCACATCCACTTCTGCGTACCCCTTTAGAGCGTACTGGCATGATGTTATGTTATGAAATGGTGTAAACAATAAGCAGACATGCGATTGCAGCAATCCCGAGAGATTTGCCATTATTTATAAGAGTTCTGTTGTATATCTTCGAAGTTCTTCATCAAATCTTCACCAAATTAAAACGGAATCAACTTGGGAACATACTTTTTCAAACAAAAAAAGAATTTTCAAAATCGGTTCACAACTGACGGAAAAATCATAGAACATACACAAAAAAAAACAAACATAATGTCGAACATAGAACCTCCTCTTTTTTGGAAAGTCGGTAAAAAATATAATACATTTATAATACAATACACACGTCACACTAGGGCCATGGGGTCCGGGTGCTCGACTTACTATTTCAAGACATCGGCAAGCGTTTGGTCGACTCTTGGGGTATGTTTGTAAGAAAATAAATGCTAGAAGCTATAATAGATACCTAAACTCCATTTGTGATAACATTAGACATTTAAAAAATCCCATTTTACAGTTCGTTCAACCGATTTTGACTTCTATTGCGTTAGTGATATGACAAATGACAGCTGTAGTAAATAGTTTTGGTAACAGGTTTTTGCCTTTTATGTTATCCTTATACTTACGGGATAGAAATCAAAATCGGTTGAACGGACTGTAAAAAAGAGTTGTTGAAGTCTCGCAGTGCAACAGAGAGCGCGCTAAGTGTATTTCGCGTTCAATTCAATTCAATTCTTTATTGCATATCACATTTGTATAACAAAGATCTTATAAAAGTAGCATAGTTCTCATGGACCATGTCGGGCACAGCAATTTATTATCACGATAGTGCGGCTGCAGCATCCAGTGATCCAGTATTTTTTCGGCAATACTTAGATGACACAGCCATGTCTATAGGCATGGCATGGCATGGTTTGGTAAACAGTTGCCGTACCCTATAGGGTACGGCAACTGTTTACCGTACCCTATAGGGTACGGCAACTGTTTACCAAAAATAAAAACTTGTTATATAAAAATAAAACGAACACTTTTTACTGTTGCTCTGGACTGCTACAGTGGTGATGACAATATTTTTACTAAATGTTTGTGTTCGGAAATCGGAATCCACTCGATTGTCGGGTTTTATGTAAATATTGTTTTATGTATTTTCTATAAAATAAAATATATATATACCGAACTGTATTCAGACTACTTTATTTGATCAACCGCCTGCGACGGTACAATAGTACCTATTACATTTACATACTTATGGTACCTACGTACATTGTAATTATAATTTTTTTTTCTTCCTCAAAACAGACAGATAAATAAAAATGTGTCATGCTCTGCTTGTGCTACTCCATAAGCAGAATAAATTATTTACATTTGCTTTTTCGTAGTTTATGATGGTATAAACAAAAATTACGAAAAAAAAACTAAACTAGTTTTACCCCGCGGCTTCGTTCCCGCCAACCCATCTGTCCTACCATTACCGACTCTGCCTGCCTACCCACCTCCCTACCTACCTTCCCTACTTACCCACCCTAACTACCTACCTACCTACCGCTTACATACATATCAGCAATTTATTTTTATAATACTGATTAAACTGAGAGATAATTTCCATGTACCTAGTAAATAATATTGCACGTACGGTACCTAGATTCATAAAAATACAAACATACGTCCGTACTAAATGTAGGTAAATGTACCTGCATGCAGATGAATTTACAAAACTATTATAACATATGCGCGTGTGAGGCCATAGTAACGAGGCGCGCGCGATACGATGTTATTTATCATGAATGAATGGCTCGCTCACTCGAGCGACCGCCCGCCGCCCGACAGGCGGCGAGCGCTCGCGACTGATCGGCGGAAGTTACCGAATGACAACCGAGCGTTCAGGCGCTTTCTCTCTCTTTTCGCTTTGCCTCCTTTTCAAGCATTGCGCTGGATGAAACAACAAGCTTTTCGACCGTGCTCACGTTGGCGATAGACGGTTCGACAAGGGCCCTCTTAAAAGTGTTAAATATATGCAAAAGAAATCAATAAAAATACACTAGCTACCAAAATTATGTATTCACCCTTTTGGCAATTTACTTTCAGCTATTCGACGTTCGTGATTACACTTGATCACGACCCTATGAATGCGGTCGCTTTTTGAGGCCAAGGGTATATAATACGTGTGACCATTAACAACTGTTACAACTTACTACTACTGAATAACTTAAGTTTTCCTACAAAGCGTATTTACCTATTTGTTTATTTATAAGTACTTGAGAATGCCGTTTTTCTAATTCTTGAAGAAACAAACATTGATTTAAACGATTTCTAACCTCGAGATTTCAGATTTTCTTTTGACGTTTTCTTTTACCATATTTAGTGCTATTCAAGATTACAAAATAAAATGTTATCATGAAATAGAAACTTGCGAACAATAACATAAACGTCGCAACCGTATTTACCGAAGGGGTGGGCAGAGGTACCTTTAGTACGAGTACACACACATTCCGCCAGTTATATTTAAGCAGTGGTGAACTGGTGACCCAGTGGTAACGGCCCCGACTTACGTGTCGTAGGTCGTGGGTTCGAACCTAGGCAGGCGCTTTACTTTGTGTACATTATTTAATCACCACTGCTCTAAAAACGGTGAAGGAAAACATCGTGAGGAAACCAGCATGTCCTAGAACAAAATAATTCGAAGACGTGTGACATCTACCAACCCGCAATGGGGTCGCGTGTTGGATTACCATCCATCCTCTCTCTCACAGAGAGGAGGCCTTTGTCCCAGGCAGTCTGATGATGTGGTGATACTCGTATAAGTCCCATGTAATAGGGGACGAGTCTATTGCTATCGACCGGGCACAAGACCAGATTCCTTGCTGCTATTGAGAAATCGTAAATGGAAAAATCCAATACCACTTTGCCTGACACGAGAATCGTAGCCAGGACCTCATGGACAGTTGTAGCGCTTACGACCACTTTACTAACGAGGCAGACAAACTAGCCAATCATGTAGAGATGGAACTCGGCAAAAACACGACTCCAGTTAACCCGAGTGAATTCAAATAACTCGAATTGAACTCGAGTTAGCAGAACGAAACTTATTAATAAATACGAATAAAATTATTTATTTGTCACCAATAACTTTTTTACACATTTGTTTTAAAATTCGACCTAGATTTCAGACCTCGTATCGTCGTCGGCGTTGTTCGGGAGGTGTACTGTGGTGGGAACACAAGGTGCGCACACAACGAACGAGTTGCGCTGTCGCTCGTTTGGTTGCTAGTTGCTGTCTTTCTTCGTTCATGTAAGCCAGTCTACACTCGAGTTCGGAACATCCCACTCAACTCAAATCGCGCTAGGCGCAACTCGCGTTAGCTCGAGTTGCCCATCCATGTATAAAATCATGTGATTTATTACAGGCTGCAGCTGCTGCATTCTTTATTCAAACTTTGATTAGATTAGTCTTTGCGGAATAACAACTAAATATTAATATAGCAGAAGGAACATACTGCTTAGAAAAGAATTTACCTAGAATGTAACCTCAAACATCTGGACCACAACGACATTTATGTTATTTGCTCAGCAAATGTTTACGTTCAAAATAATTTGCAGAACATGTGTGTACATAAAGGCTTCCATGCACAGTAAATGGTTCCTTCTGAGTATAATACGGAATATCATAGTCGCCTGGGGCAACGTTCTCACGAGTGTAATGGATTTCAAGATACATTAGGTGTAAATAATGTTCTTGTCTACTCCGATTTCGGTACCTACGTTACCTACTTAGATCCAGTTTTTGATCCGTAGTTAACTCATCAAATAGTTAAATATGTTAACCAATGGTTTCAACTTGCGTTAAAATGCGATTATACGTCAATTGTTAGTCTAAAATGTGGTCAAATAATTAACTTTCCATGTTATTTGACAATTTATACGGCTATCAATTGAAGAAAATGGTGTTTTACCGAAATTTGCTTCGATTGGCTAGCATGTTTAACCATTGGTTGAGTTAACTACGGATCAAAAAACTAGGCCTTAGTTGTATTTATTAAAGACTAATGTTTTTCCCAGGTCTCGTTATTGGTTCGGAATAAAAAATAGCTATAACACACAGCGTTAGAATAGCTCTATATTGAGGAAAAATAATGTTTTAAATTGGATGGGTGGTTAAGATTATCTCCTACATACAGCATTACAAACTTTACCTCTTTATAATATAAGTATAGATACTGAAAACTTTTCCTATAATGCAATCAATTTGCAGAGGCGCCGGAACCGGGTATATAGGGCATAAGGATGCCGCTAGCTACCAATAGGTAATTTTTTCGTTTTTGACACCGACTGCCGAAAATAAAGTTATTTTTCGATTTGTAGTGTTTTGTTTTGGAAGTCGGTTTATAATTTTTTTTTTTAAATTTCCTCATTTTAATTTTGGTAAACTATATTAAGATGAAAATAATTTATAGCCAGAGGGCTACACATAATCCAACAAGCAATTTAATCACGACAGGGATATATTGTTTTAAGACGGTGATTTAGTGCCAACCTTCAGGCTTCATCATCAGATCAGTTTGATGGTACCATTTTCATAAGTACTAATTATTTATAAATATTTGCTTCATCATAGTCGGTTAACTATTCGAGATATCTTATACCCAAGACATACTTATCACTATGGAGTTCCAGTGACCCTCTGTGGTCTTCTTCATCAATTCTACTTCACCAAATAATACTTTCTGAGTGCAAATGCTTGCATTGTTGATGAAAATACTAAAATCTTTGATATAATATTTGAGGAGTTCCCTCGATTTCTCCAGGATCCCATCATCAGATCCTGACCTGATGACTATGGGACCACCTGAGAAATATACCCTTTCAACAAAAGAAGAATTTTCCAAATCGTTCCAGTCGTCTTTGAGGACCTCCTCCTTTTTTTAAGTCGGTTATAATGATATTTTACATCACCCCATATGAGGGATGAGATATTATGCGAAAATGTCACAGCATGTGGTATGCCGCACCGAAAATCTAAATAACATTTTGATAATCCCGGGCGATTCCCGGCACATCACAACACTATTATGTACACGTAGCTCTAAATTGTGGTCAGCTACCCACAAACCATCAAAATCCCACTGGGAACAACAAACGAACATCTTTGTTAACTTTCCAACCGTAGTCGAACTATTTCATTTGGGACCTCTAACTTGTAATGTCCACACATAATATATTTCTTCTTCTGTTAAAATCGTGTTCCTCCTTTGTTAGTTCTTTTATAATGGGACATAGAAAAAAAAAATCTTCTTGATCGTATATTTCCTGCTAATGTTCTGTAGTCGCGCGTTGTAGAGCCATAATGTAATATTTAATGAAAACCGACTAAGAAAATGTTAAAAAAAAATCTAAAAAAAATTAACCGACTTCCAAAGAAAAACTACAAAGTGAATACTCACTTCAATTTCGGCAGTCGGTGTTTCTATTTTCATTACTTCGTTTTTTGACACCAACTTTTCAAAATCGGTTCACAATTGACGGAGATATCAGTGAACATACAAAAAAAAACATACAGTAGAACAATCTCCTTTTTGGAGAGTCTGTTAAAAAGAATAGAGTGTTAACTAGTGGTTCTAAAATACGTTATTTTGTTTTTGCGTACGACTCATTGAACGACGTTCCGGTACCACAAAATATTAGACGACAGCATTTTATATCGTTAAAACATAACCCGACCAAGTGAAATTGCTTGTTAGTTACGTATTATATGTACGTTACTTTGAACTGATTGAATTTAATAGTCCCTAATGTGCTTTCAAAATCTCAGAATTCTTGGTTGCCTATCTCACAAATAATGTGATACGTATGGATGAAATTAGAGTTTCTTTTTAGTAGCTGTCATCTTTTTGTATTCGTTTTAAGATAAAATATGTAATGGTATAAAAGAGCAAAAGCTTCAAAATGATTCTCGAATATGAATTCTTATATTTATTCATACGAACAGTGATCCATTGTTAGTGGCTGGTCGGGCAAAAGATATATGTATGTATGTGGATACCTCTCGATATAGAATCTCAAAGTCAAAGTCGAATACTCACATATACAGTGAGGTTATTACTTTCCGTCCGATATTGTTTAAAAACAATATAATTTACTAGCACTTGGTGCATAAATTATTGAAATCGACGTGTTTGTTTCTACAGCCCGTGAAATCGTGAAAACATCGAAACACGTCATGGCGTCACTCTTCATAAAATTGAATTCCAAAATAACATATAATACTCACAACGGATCTTTGTGTCTCTGAATTGGCCGCAAGGCCCTGCGCAGTAGCTATTTTTACCCGACTGCCGAAGGAGTGTAATGTGTTTATCAGTCTATGTATGTATGTATGTTTGTTCCTATGTGGCGTTCCAGAGACCAAACGCGTTGGCCGATTTTGATGATTCGTACGTCAATCGATGCGTCTTAACCCTGCGAGTGTTACTGGCTACATTAAAAATAGAAAACTGGCGGCTTTTGGTCGCCATATTGTGGGGTCCTATTTTTTTTTTCCCATTCAATCCCATCGTGTGGGGTATCAAATTAAAGGGTTTTAAGGCAATTTCAAAAATATATAACACTTATATGTTTAAATGTACCTTATTTGAATAAAATGATAACTAAAAAGTGTTAAATAAAAAAAAATAACAAAACACCCGACTGCTTCGTCGGAGGATACATATTCGCGAGCTGGCTGACCAAAACCAGATGTATCCTCCGACTGCACAGCATGATATTTTTCTTGTATACGTCTTTTAATGCCCTTTTTAAGCAGTCGAGTGTTTTGTTTTTTTTTGAATTATTGTGTCAATGTTGAAGGTGAAGATAGTATTGTAAAACTGTCTCTTTCACTCGCTTAAGTTTGTCGTATCGTTCTATCTCGCTTACTCTATGCAGTATACTCGATGACAAATTGTTTCTTGCGCAATGGTTGGCAGCGCCAACTTCAGAGACACAAAGATCCGCTGTGACTATTATAGCATCACGGCTATATTTCTCTAAGGGTCAAGGAGGTGTAGCAATTGTACAGCCACAAATCGCTAGTTATGGTTAAGTCCCATTTAAAAGGGGGTTAGCCAGTTGAATCAACCGGGCACACATCCAGAATTCAGGATGCGGTTGAAAAATTCCAGATTGAAAAACCTGACCAATTGAAAACAAACCCAAACCCGGGAATTGAAAACAGGAACTCATGTTCAGCAGTAGAAAAAAAAACCGGCCAAGTGCGAGTCGTACTCGCGCACTTGAGTCCGGGGCAGTGGTCCAACTGTTCTGTATAACTAGTTGCACTTAGGGTTCCGTACCACTTTTTTATTTTATTTTCTTTTATTCTGTTTTTAGTATTTGTTGTTATAGCGGCAACAGAAATACATCATCTCTGAAAATTTCAACTGCCTTGCTATCAATCACGGTTCATGAGATACAGGCAGGTGACAGATGGACGGGTGGACAGACATACATACAGACAGAAGGACCGAGGAGTCTTAGTAATAGGTTCCCGTTTTTAGCCATTGGGTGCGGAACCCTAAAAAGTTGCCATTGCATCTGGGAGACCAACAAGGCAGTTCTAAAATAACTTGCACAAATATCACGTTATTTTTTATCGTTACGAGAAAGGAATAAGAAAATATCTTGAAAAGTTCAAGGAGAATTGTCGATAATTAGATTAGATCGTTCTTTGACTCGAGAGAATTGGATGGCACAAACGAATGAATGCAGAAACGGAAGGAATAAATTAAGATGTCTGAACTGTTTGTTCTTCAGGTTATTTATTTTGTTTGTCTTGACTCAAGACTCTTGAGTTAATGGAATAAGAAGAGATATTTACTGTTTTGTTTCAATATGGGAAGTTTTCTTTGTGTTTTTTTTTTCGTTTCTAAAGGTGGACGATTAGTCTTTTAGCAACATTTTTCAGAGGATTAAAAAGATGAACTCATGTTCAATAATAGCAATTTTCCTGGATTGGAATTTTCACTTGAATAAAATCATATGTTATCGTATGTTAAATCAATTAAAATTTATTCATTAATAAAGTCGATTGTTATAAGGAATCGAATCGGTACCTCATTAGTTTATCACTATACTTCATAAAATATAGCTTGATCTCTGTGACATAATATGTCAAACTGACGTATACGTTATTCAACAATAGCGCTTGAAAGGCTAACCCTTTCAAGCGCTATTGTTACTGTATTGATACTGACAGCTGTCGCAGAGATCAAGCTATCTTTTATGAAGTATAAATCCTTAATTTATGAACCGTCAAATGTAATATAACAGACAGGACGGAGTGTAATCACAAGACTTAGGTCTCGAGTCGTTTACTTGACGTTGACAGTTGAAAATAATTGTAATAGACAATTTAAGACTTTTATGTTTTCTGTGGACGTCCTCTGCCCCAGCTATTAAGATATTGCCAGGCAACTCTGCAGTAATCTATTCTACTATCAAGAATCATTAATAAAAATCAAGTTTTATCAAAAGCAATATATCTGGCATCAGATTTTTGCAGTGGGATCTCGTAGTGTCAGATCCTTTCAGGGCCAAAAATAGGAAAAAGAGGAAGCTAAACACTTCCCTTTCTCTCCCACAACAACCCGAAACGAGCGCCTATCAACAAAAATCATTGGAGAAAGAACAGACATTGGTCAAAAAAGTGCGTGCACCACCGCCAATCATTATAGACGGAGTCAAGAGCTACCAAATGATTTACGACTTACTATATAACTGAAACCTAACAAACCAACCAACCAACCAACTGAATCATTCACCGCCAAAATGATAAATGGAGATTGTGTGAAGTTCAACGCTAAAACTGATGACTCTTATAGAGCGATTGCTAGGTTTTTGACAGAGAAAGACTATCATTGGCACACATATGAGAACAAACAGGCTAGGCCAATAAGAGTTGTAGTGAAAAATTTACATTCTTCTTGCTAGCCAGATCGAATCAAAGATGATTTAATATCGCAAGGTCTTAAAATAGAAAAAGTTGACCACAAATTGAGCTGGAAGACTAAAGAACCGCTCAATATGTTCATACTTTCATTTCATAATGATGAAGATGTCAATATATATATACTATGCAACAAAGCACATTTTAGGGTGTAAAATTGAAATAAATCCTCTAAAAAATCTGAAACACATTCCACAGTGTAAGAGATGCCAGGCATATGGGCATACTCATAAATACTGTAAAAAAGAACCAAGGTGTGTAAAATGCACTGGCAAGCACCTTACAGCCAAATGTATTAAATCTTCGCAAGAGAAACCGAAATGCGTCCACTGTGGCTTATCCCATCCAGCTAACTACAGAGGGTGTGAAGTAGCCAAAGAGATGCAAATGATGAAAAATAAAAACATAAAAAAGAAAGTTACAATAGGGAATCCTGACCAACACATACGGAAAAAAGGTGTCCAGTCAACCTATGCACAGGCTGCAAAGCAAGGCACACAACCATCAAATCTAGAAGATAAGGAAAATCAGATTTTAAAGCGTATTATTACATTTGAGAAACGACTAGAGAAGTTAGAATCCAGCAACAAAGCAGCTGCTCTTAATTATCATAAATGACTAATACACTAAAATAATGGCCTGAAACTCGAATGGGCTCCTCAAACATCAGAATGAGTTACAGGCAGTCCTAGACACAGAAAATATAGACGTGTGTTTAATCTCTGAAACGCACTTCACTAAACAAACTTTTGTTAAATTTAGATTCGCTTCACCCTGACAACTCTGCCAGAGGAGGTAGCGCGGTTATAATTAAAGTATTAGTCAAAACCAAATTTTGTCATGTTTCCATAGCAGCTGTATACTGTCCTCCAAGGCACATGATAAGAAAAGAGCGATATTTGCAATTCTTTGAACTTTTGGGTCAAAGATTCATCCCAGGCGGTGATTTTAATGACAAGCATACGCACTGGGGATCACGACTGACTACAACAAAGGGAAGACAGCTCTTAAATGCAGTTAGAGACACACATTGTGAAGTTATGAGCACTGGCAAATCAACATACTGGCCAACTGATCATCAGAAAATACCGGATCTCATAGACTTTTTCATATGTAAAAACATATCCACCAATTATGTTAGTTTGGAGGAAGAGTTTCTTATGAATTTGGATCACTCCCCGATTATACTAAGACTTAGTCTAAAATTATATTAAGAGAATAACTTTTAACTTTCGTTAACAAGTTTACAGACTGGTACAGCTTTGCGCTTGATCTAGATAAAATAATCGACCTAAAAACTCCATTACAAAACCCGGATCTGCTTGACTCAGAAGTAAACAAGTATGTTGTTAACATTCAACAATGTGCTTGGAACAACACTCCACAATTAAAACGAAAATATTAGGGGATCTATTCCAAAGATATTGTGCATTTACTATCAGATAAAAGAAAACAAAGAAGGCGCTGGCAGCAAACAAGGTGCCCGCGGGATAAAACACTTTTAAATAACCTTACTCAAGAATTCAAGAAAAAAATTATACAATTTGAGAATGAAACTTTGAACTCCAAATTTGTGCAGCTAACCAACGACCAATCAACGGATTGATTTGATTTGATTTTTAAAGGTCTTTATTGATATAAAGGTATAAAAAAGTAAACAAAAAGATCTTATTCTAAATGTAAACTAACATACATCAAATAATGTTAATTAGGCTAAATCGCCTTTTTTAACATATAACATGAATAATTTACATGTTGACAGTTCCTGATTAACAACAATACATTAAAGTAAGTAAATTATGTAGGGTTTGCAGACCCACATTTTTAAATTAAAGTTTCACACCCACCCCTCAATTTTGTTTATTTTTTCATTGGTTAATCAACGGATTACTCTCTTTGGAAAGCTACAAGAAAACTGAAAAGGCCGGTTATGCAAATACCTCCCATCAGAAACAGCGATGGAAAATGGGCCATAAGCAATTAACAAAAAGCGGTAAGGTTTTCCCAATACTTAGAAGATACTTTTCAACCTAATGAAAGTTCCATAGAAATACCTGAGAGTGCAAATGTATCACAAAACCAAAGAATTCGGCTTGTAACTCCTAAGGATGTTGTGAGAGAAATTAAAAACAACTTAAGCTCGTAGAAATCCCCGGGTTATGATCTCATAACAGGAGATCTAAAACACCTCCCGCGCAAAGCCATAGTTAAGCTGACCAGACTTATTAACGCTGCATTTATGCTAAAACATGTACCTGAGCCATGGAAAGTTGCTAAAGTTATTACGATTGCTAAGCCTGGGAAGCCACCCCATGAAGCATCATTTTATAGACCCATTTCCCTGCTGCCAGTATTATCGAAACTGTTTGAAAAGCTCTTATTAAAACGGCTAAAACCAGTAATAGAAGAGAAAGACCTTATTCCGAACCATCAATTTGGCTTCAGGGAAAACATTCTACCATATACCAGGTACACAGAATAACAAACATCATAGAAAAATGCTCGAAAAAAAGCAAGTTTGCGCCACCGTATTTCTAGATGTCGGACAAGCTTTTGACAAAGTTTGGCATGAGGGTCTGATAACTCAGACGCATGCTCCCCGAATTTTCTGATATTCTAGAGTCATATATATGCAACAGAATATTTAGGATAGGGCAAGAGGACGCATATTCTGAGCTAAAAACTGTTAAGACCGGAGTACCACGAGGAAGTGTGTTAGGCCCAATCCTGTACTTGGTATACACATGTGATATCCCAGAGCTGGAAAACAACATCATAGCGACCTTTGCTGATGATACTGCTATTATGGCTACTGGTTCAAACCACAAAGAAGCAGTAGAAAAAGTTCAACTAGCTGTGAATAAAGTTTACGACTGGACACAAAAGTGGAAGATCAAGCTGAATGAGTCAAAATCGATTCACATTGACTTCACAAATAAACACTGCGATTACCACCCTATAAACGACATGCAAGTGCCGTATGCAAATACAGCAAAATACCTTGGCATAACTCTTGACGCCAAGTTGCGTTGGAAATCTCACGGCAAAAAGAAAAGACAGGAACTCGATATACGCTACAAAAATATGTATTGGTTACTCGGCAGGAAATCCTGTCTATCAATACACAATAAAATTATAATATACAAGCATATTCTTATACCAATTTTGAAGTATGGTATCCAACTATGGGGCTGTACTAAAAAAAGCAATGTT
The DNA here is from genome assembly GCA_964057195.1 of Orthosia cruda. Lineage (NCBI taxonomy): Eukaryota > Metazoa > Arthropoda > Insecta > Lepidoptera > Noctuidae > Orthosia > Orthosia cruda. Next base: position 35,717,707 of record OZ059825.1, on the reverse strand, counting down.
AAAATTATACAACAATTTCAAAATAAAGTACTCAGAGATGCTGTTAATGCACCATGGTACATCAGAAATGACGACCTTACAACCACCGCGACCTTAAAATGAAACTCGTCACCACCGTTATCCAAAACTTTGCTGAAGCCCACGAAAACAGACTTCATCGACATGTGAATGTGGAAGCTTTCCAGCTGCTAGATAACACGGACATAGTGCGTAGGCTAAAGAGAACTAAACCATTTGAGTTAGTGTAAGGTATAATAAGTGAATAAATAATAGCAACAATACTGTGCTATACATATAACACGTGAACTAAGTGTTTTTAACATATCAGACTCTAAGAAAGTGCTATTGAACTATATAAAAGTGCAAATTGACACTATTCTTAGTCATAACATCATACAATATAATAATAAGTTAGAGTTAAATTTCTTATTAGTCTATTAAGGCTAGATTGTAATTTATTATTAAGAACCTTAGTTTTTATTAATATAGAAAAAAAGATCCTTTCAGACAGCTCTCAAACCTCAAGTGTCAAAAATAATATTGTATCTGAAGGTGGAATCTGGGACCACAGTCCCGCAGGCTTATTACGTATCTTTTGCAAGAGTAAAACGCTAGCGATTTTTGCGCAATAATTGCGGTTTTTTTTTTAAATAAGTGCATTTGACAAACAGCGAGCGATTAGCAAACGATTGTATAGGACCTACCATAACCGCACTGCAGGTAATTCTGTCGTTATAAATCGTTCGATCGCTATCGTTTTGCTCTTGGAAAATATACGTAATAAGCCTGCCGGTCCAGAATGCCCCACGACCCCAGAATTTTACACTGAATGATCTTCACTTGAAAAAATCCGACAATCAAACAAAGAATCTTTGGTCTTACACTTTAACGTAGTTCTGAAATAGTAAGTTGACTATCAGACGCATCTACCCTTGGAAAGGCTTAGTACAAGAAATATCTAGGACATAAATGGCCCAAGTGACCTATATTGAAGCCTATAAATTGTATTAACCGAAGATTAGGGTCTGACATTGACCCGGCAATGTTTCACGAACATAATTGTAATTACTGCGTATAAAAGTTATTATGACGTCATAAATTATGTGATAAAATGACGCCGTTAGCGTAACCGAAAAAATGGAGATGAATGGCTATAATATTATTGGCATCAGTAATTATGAACCATTTACTTTTGCTAGCAGATTCACTCGTATAAGGTGAACATAGTCCCACAGGTACAACTACCAGAGTAGAAATGATTCTGTCTTAATCATGGTCATGGTCCAAATCCATTCAGCCATTGGAGCGTTTCAATGTCTACACACATCCAAATATTATAAATGCGAAAGCAATTTTGTCTGTTTGTTTGTTAAGCTTTTACATCTAAACCGCTGAACCGATGTTGATGAATTATCTATAAATGGGCTAGAATGTTCCCTTGGGATAATTTCTGACTTTCACGAGGGTGAAGCGGCTGCCATAAGCTAGTTTATAATATTAGTAGAATCTCTGTTGAAAACTTGGTTCATCTTCAGAGGCGAGTTTAATTCAGTCCAGAACACATCAACGGATGATTAAATGATTTCTTATCCTAGTGTCAAGTAAAGTAATTTAATATAAATACTGACTTATTTATTCCTTATGGAATCTAGAGAAAAAGTCCCGGAGATAGGTGTTATACGGCTACTACTGAAATCCAGCGCTGTCGCTCTGTCTCGCCCGCTCGTCCCAGCATAATGCTGAGCGATAGCCGTTTTGCGCGGATGTGACGCATACTTTGCCTAATTAGTTTATTCGTCTAATATTTTGTAATGGTAACCATCATCCCTGACGCAAATAATTTTCCTGTTTTATCTTCTTTCTTTACTACTAATATTATAAGTTCGAAAGTTTGGATGAATGGATGTTTGTTGCTCAATCACGCTAGAACGGCTGAACGGAATTATGGCACAAATGATTGAGATAGAGATTATAAACTGTTTTTTATCCCGGTATAATATTTCCTCGGGATAATAAAACACTTTTCACGCGGGCGAAGCCGCTGGCAGAAGTTAGTTAAAAATAAAACTTAATCAAAATTCAAAACTCTTCAAGCCGAATACGTTTTAAATTTATTTATTTATTTTAAATATTCAAATTGGAATAGAGTATGTCTCGAGAGATAAGCATTTAGGTAAAAGAGAATAATTTATACTTATATACACCGATATGTAGTCGTTTGACAAATATGTGTCTCATAAAAATAACTTCTATACTAGATAGTGCCGTGCTGGTGTTACTGAACTCTGAACTTTGCAAATTTATTTTTTGTATGTCATTGACAAAGGCAATTTAGATTTAACTGAAAATGTATCTATGTTGGCGCAGTGGTTGAGCGATTGACTGTTGCGCTGCGTGTCTCGGGTTCGATTTCCTCACGGAATAAATATTTGTATGGCCTACAGATAGTTGTTCTGGCTCTGGGTATTTGTGTATGTGAGTTTATATGTTTGTAAACGCACCCTCGATACAGCAGAAATACCTAGTGTGGGGCAAAGATTTCAAAAAAATAAAATGTGCACAGGTCCAGACTTATCGGGCTACTACTGCCCTTTGCCCGACCTGGCCATCAAGCCTAGGACCATGCTCAGCAGTAGCACTTACGGCCACTACACCAACCTGTCACATTGGTCTTTACAAACACAATGCTGTATTTTATTCAAATCGAACCCCTAGCATTATCAATAACGCTTGCAACCACTAGATCAACAGACAAGAAACAAAGACCAAGAGACAAAGATATTTTTTTTATTTCAACTAGGCCACCAAGCGGCACTTTTGAACGTCACAATATTTACAAGTAAAAAAAATTATTCTGCCGTAATGTAATTTACAAGACAAATGTAATTGTTTAATATTATTACGCGGAATATTATTGCGGTTTTACAGATGAGAAACAAGGCGAATACATATAAATAATCTCATATTAAAATCACGTAGAATATCAATTCCAAGTTATAGCTAAGTATTCCCCTAAGCGAACTGACTTACTAACACTTAAGTTATTACTTAGTAAGTCTTAAGTTATGTTCTCTCTTACACCCCCACAAGTCGCACTTCTGACAGATTAAGTTACAATTGCCGTAAAGTATCTTGTCTAAGTACCTGCCGTTATTTCCTGCTGAAATGTCTCCCTCTAAAAAGTCCTTCGTAGGTTTTATTAAGTTACTTTATCCCAAGACATTTTCAAAAACGAGTTTCTAACTCTAATTAGCAAAAATTTCTAAGAATATACTTATACTCGTACAGCGTGATATGGTGCTGTTATTACTAGCTAAATATGTACCACTTATAATGCCGATTTGACGACACGGTTGGCGTAGTGTAGGGCGACTCCCGCACGGACCAAATATTTGTATGGCCTACAGATAGTTGTTCCGGACATACACAAGACACCCAGTGTCTTGTGTATGTGAGTTTAAATGTTTGTAAACGCACCCACGATACAGGCATAAATTTATAGTGTAGGGAAAAGTAAAAAAAAAAACTCACGTGCATGTATGACTAGTATTGACTAGATGAACGAAGAATGTAAATGAAGCAAAAGAATTATGTAATGATCGTAGCTGCCTACCCTGCCTTTCCTGCCTACCCTGCCTACCCTGCCTATCTTGCCTACCCTGCCTACCCTGCCTACTCTGCTTACCCTGCCTACACAGCCTACCCTGCCTACTCTGCTTACCCTGCCTACCCAGCCTACCCTGCCTACCCTACCTATCCTGCCTACCCTGCCTACCCTGCCTTTCCTGCCTACCCTGCCTTTCCTGCCTACCCTGCCTATCCTGCCTACGCTGCCTACCCGGCCTACCCTGCCTAACCTACCTATCCTACCTACCCTACCTACTAATTTGTATCTATCATCAATAGTTTTCTCAGCGCACGCCAAATAATGTATTTTCCAGACAACATTTTGCTACCTTGGGTTACATTATTGCAATTTTCATAAGGATCTCTATTTTTTTTGAAAATATTTTATAGCCTATGACACTCAGGAATAATGTAGCTTTCGACCGGTGCAAGAATTTTCAAAATCGGTTCAGTAGATCCAGAGATTACCCCTTACAACGTCACAAACTCACAAACTCACAAACTTTACCTCTTTATAATATTAGTATAGATAAGAGGCAAATTTGTATTTTTGTATTTAACGAATCAACTTAGAAACTACTGGACCGATTTAAACAAATATTTTACCGTTGGGAAGCTACACTATCCCCGGGTGGAATTTTATCCTTGTATTCCCACGGGAACGGGAACTCAACGGGATGAAACCACGAGGCGTCCGATAGTAAAAATTAAAATAACCCTTGTAAAGTTCGTCAAAACCTCTTGTAAAATATGTACTAAAAATAATATTACAAACTGGAGAAACGGCATTGACCCAATTACACAGTACTATTAAAAATGTAATTAAGGTTTAATTTCGATCATTAAAATAATAATAATCGCTTGTATTTCAATACTTGGGCCAGGCGTGAAAGCTTCGTAGCGCAGAAAGCCAGTCTGTCGTAGGCTTGCGTGCCGCTCGCTCGTGCTACGCTGCTACGACGCTACGCCGTAGCCGTGCTTACAGTTTGTGTGGCCAACTTTCTTGACTTTCCTTGGAGAAGGGTAAGTTTTGTTATTTTCTTTTCAAATTAATTGTTGTTAAATCTAACTAGTGAAGTATTTATATTGTCGAGTCTTCTAAAATAATTATTTTTGCATTTGAAATTGGGTTTACCAAACAAACTTTACAATTTGTTTGTTCATTCGCTGTTCGTACTTGTTTGTTAGTCATTATCGTTGGAACGTAAACACAATGGTTGTTGAGCTTTCATGGTAATGAGTCGGAATATACCGCGAAATTATTTGATACCCGCACTAATTAATACATCATATGATTTAATGAGCATTAATTGAAAATGGGCTATCAATTAATGTTAATAAATTCAGCGAATTTCAAATAGTATTTGAACACCTATTATAACTCAATTGAGTAAGTATAATTTTCACTTCCAATCCGATTGTATTCAGTTTTATTAGAAATTTTTCATTGTTATTTTAATTCAATGAAATACCTTGCCGAATTGTACCTTTTTTAACTTTCGTATATATATTGTATAGCGTTCATATATTTAACTTCAATTTTATAATTTCTGTTTTGTGTAATGGGTAAAGTTCAGTGGTTTTTGGTATTGAACTTTTTTCTTCTCATTTCTAGAAGTTCGGCAAAGTGATTGAGTAGTTCAAGGGAATGCTAATAGTAATAATGTATATGTTATGTTCAGTATACCTTCGCCGGGATGGAGACAATACGCATATTGTAAAAATTACTATTAATAGAGTACGTTTTGTAAAGTAGAATTATAGTAGCAATATTTACTACTAAGATAATTATGTAGGTCCTGAAACTATGTTCTTGGGTACCCTACACAGTATTATCGTAATCTGCTTTTAACATAGTACCTTAAATGGAAACTAGCGACGCTTTTCCAGTGAGGCGCGCCCAACTGCCTGTAATGTCACGTACCGCAATAACTTGTACATTTTAATACCATATTATTATATAGGCGGGTCACTGACTTACAGCCGCCATTAAGGTATTAATATAACTAGAATAGGACATGTAAAACTTAATAAAAGAATTCTATACAGGCAGCTTTATAAAATGTTCATAGAAATCATTGACGGATGGCATTAATTATCCGTAGAATACGAGCCACCCGCGCCGTTAGCGCCCGACCGGCGCTAACGGCGCGGGTTGGTTGCCAGATGCTCCTTCTCCTCTGTTCTTCTCCTGCAAGCAATAACAACCTAGTCCCAGTCAACATCCATAACGTCTGTCCTGCCTTCGATCAACACGGGTTGTGAGAGCCGGGTGCCGCCGCAGTGCACCTCTCCGTGGCTCTTGGTCGCGCTCAGAGACGCTGAGCGCCACTCAAGTCGCTCGTCTCAGTATCTTCACCGCACCTCTCCAGGTGTGCGCTGGGCCTAACATTTCGAGAATCGCCATCTCAGAAAGAATAATACTGTCTAGAGCCCAGAGAGCTCTTACTTGTTCTTGGACGTCCTTGACTGACGATAAAAAAGGCAGCCAGCAAGACTTTAAAAGGTCTGTCTGATTTGATATTGCTATCCCGTTACTAAACGTAGAAATAAATGTTCCTTCATTTTCTATATGATCTTCACTTCCCGGCTTTGTATCAAGCCAGTATATCGACATTTAATAGCTGAAATGTTTTTGTCATTTAAAAGGGTAGTTCGATCTATCTCTGTCGAACAGGAGTTTAACCCCAGTGCGACCATCATTACGAGTATCTGTCGCCATGTTCGGGGCAATAAACCCATTGCCTTTTATTATGGACATGTGGGCTTTGAGTCTGAAACTCCGTCAGTTGTGGATGACGAACATGCAGATTGCTTGCGTATACATTTGGTTGTTTGTCGGATATTGTTCTAGGGGCTAATGGCCTGTGTCTAATATGTTGAGGGCCTTGTCTTGTTGGAACTAAGTTATACGTAATTATCGCGCGTTTAGCGGATATAAGCTACACGGATAAAAAAAAAGTGTCCGACCAACACTTTTGCTTTAGTACGTTACAGCTATGCTTATTAGTGTAGTGCGGTTATATTATATTATATATTAGCAGAAACAAAAGAGAGAGAGGGCAAATATGTACGTGGCACCGAGGAGCGGTTGCTCCTCTAGAATGGAACTTCGTTCCTACCGGGTATCCCACGACACTTCTCGTTTTTCTTCTTTACTGAAAAGTGGATTAAGTCTCTGACCCAAAACTACCGAAACAGTCAATCTATAATACCTGTTACTATGCAAACTGCTGTTATTGCGAGCTGACATGAGATAAGCAAAATTTTAGTTCTACTGGGAAGAAATTTCTAGCGCTTTTGATAGTAGATTATGTTTCTAATTAACTTTCCTTAACTTGTATCGTTTGCAATCAGGATCAATATAAACTACGACATAATATTACACATATTACTAAGGTACTTTCGTTACCATAATTTATGTATTGTCAGGACGGTTTCTGTGACAATAAACACTTTTTATTACCGACTTCAAAAAAAAAGGAGGTAATCAATTCGACACGTATGTATGTAATATTGTTGGCATTGCACAATATTCACATATTGGACTCTTAAAACGTGTGCCAAATTTCACAAGTGTATGTATGTTTGTTTGTATGTATGTTTGTCCACGCATTTCTCCGAAACTTCTTATTGCACCGTGATCATTCTTTTCGTGTTGGATTATGGATCTTTTAACTTAGGAAACCGTGCAAGTTTCATCAAAATCGGTCTAGCAGTTTTCAAGATATGGAGCATACAACTGAACATCTTAGCGACAAACACACGTTATTATGGGTATTTTGTCAATCCCTTAGGTTACTAAAGAACTTGCTCTTTTTTTGTGATGGTGTACTAAAACTAAAAAGAGAGAAATAATAATAACTTTTTCAACACACTTGCTCATAAAGTGGCTCTTATTTCACCGCAATTAGGCACATAATGACACCTGTTATCAAACTGTGACTTTTTCATTACTATTATTCGCAAGTGAGATAAAGAGTTTTTTTTTATTTATAACTCAACCAGAGTTGCTTTGTTCGTGTTTAATAAATAAAACTCACTTAAATATAACTTTTGTTTTTGTCTGTAATAAAGAAAACTTGAAATGCCCCATTTTGTACGTGGCTAAAACGCTATCCGCGAAAAGCCAAAAAAAGATAACTCATTATTTTTAGTCTATGGCCGATCGCCATTGTTAGATGCGCGCGCATAGGAAAACTGATTAATTTTGGCCGCCATTGCGAAAAAAATTTCACAAACCGTTTTCACTGTTGGAAATGATTTTTTAGTATTATTTTCTTCAAAAGTGTGTTAAAAAACGTCGTATGATACACGTGTGTATTGATGATTACCGTCCTCGGCTCTCTTAAGACCCTCACCTAACGGCTCGGGTCTCAATGGCGCCTCAGCGGTAATCACTAACATTACACACTTGTAGCATAATGTACTATTTCGATAGCAAAGACTGTGACATCCGAATTGAAAGTTATTTGCACTTTTTAGTGTTTTGGTTTTGAAGTCGGTTTATTATTTTGTAAAAAAGATTTTTCTTACTTTCTAGTTCACTGTTTGTAAATAATATGCCTACACAAAACAATACATTAATAGCGGTAATATCGTAGCCCTGAAGCCACAGTGTATGTAACATGAGTGAGAGGTTCCATTGTGATGTCCATCACTTGTGAAGGGAGGCATCAAAGAGTGAGTGAATGAACGAACTTGGTCTTGCTCTGGGCTTTCTGTGGCACTCATTACTTGACACGTTGCCAAGCAGGCAGAGGTTTATATTAAACTTCTACGATCTAAAGATAAACTAGGGTTGTTTTTATATCGTGAAGTTATACCTACCACTACTGTATAAGAAGTGTGTGACCAGTGCTGCCAACTTAGCGCATTCAGCGAAAGATCTAGCGCTTTTTTTGTTCAATAGCGCGTTCTAGCGCTAAATCTAGCGCTTTTTGAAACCTTGGACTTTCTTTAAAAAAAATTAACTGCACAAACTATCAACTTCCAAACGACGTGATGAGGAAAATATCATCCATAGTTATATATAAATTCAAGTCAAACACTTATCAAGAATAAACATATAATTCGGCGGCAGAAGCAATTGTGGTAGAATCAGACAATGATGAATTCATTTAATTCCTTTATTTTATAAAATAATTACATTAACACAATTACGTTATTACTTTATTTTATTTTTACTAAACGAGTACTATAAAGTATGTAACTCTTTTATACGATATATTTTGTTTTAGCCATAAAAAAAAGTTTTTACAGCCCCAGTCTCAAATTATTGAGCGTTTTGTTTGAATTTGGCGACAAACACAGTGCTTTTTTTACATATTTTTGCGATTTGGGGACCATTTAGCGCTTTTTTAAAGAGCTGTTAGCGCGTTTTTGCTTAGATGAGTTGGCAGCACTGTGTGTGACTATTATTTTATTTATTCCCAGGTACTGTTGGTGAGATTTTGTTATAGGTTTGTTTAAAGATCAGATTATGGTCACGATGCTTGCCATGCGAGTTTTTCAGTTTTATTAATATATGCATAGGTATGTCTTTTTTACATTTATTTGTGATGGGTGTGCTCTTGACTCTAGTCTTGTTTCAACTATTTAGCTCGTGTAAAGCAGATTTTAATTCAAACCTTCTACTGAGAATTTTATTAATTACTTGCTAAACAATTCAGAGATTATAACGGGCAGAAATCTGTGACCGTTTAACAAGTTAAAAAAAAAACGTACTGTGTTTTCCAAAACTCTAAACAAACCTATTAGGTACCAGTCATTAGTCAATCACAACTTAGTCACAATCACAACATAGTCACAATGAAACACAATCACAACATAACAATGTTACTTAACCACTAAACCAAAACAAATGCTCTGGAAAATTGTCTAACGATACTGTGCCACCAAATGTGTTTACGACGCCATAAGAAACATGAAACAGCAAATAAAAGGTTATGATAGGTACCATAAGGCGTAAAGCATCAGCTCGTAAAACCCACGTCGCGTCTACACTGATGTGTATGGTGTCATGCATTGTGGTCATGGCCACAGGACAAAGATATTAGTCGGTTGTGCATGCAAGGCTTTATCCCCTCAGAGATGACGTAAGCAGACGTGAGGATTTGTCGAACTGCTCATAACTAGGTACTGCACAAAATATGGAAGTTAGGCTGCTCCCAAATTTATATACAGCATGATGCCAGCATATAAACTAATAAAAGCCTAACTCCGCAAGTTGAAGTCTTTGTGGCTGAATGAAGTCGTGAAAATAAAAACGTTAAGCCGGCCCGTCGGCATTTTCAGAGTTTACACCACATAGGAAATAACTTTTATTTCAGTTCGCTTCATGGAACAGCCGTGAAATTATTATTATGTCTAGATTTTGCCTCATACACCCAGGATAAAAAGGACATGGTCTACCCGTGCACCAAGTTTCAAACAAATCCGTTCAGCCAAAAAGAAGTGAAAAAGAATCAAATAAAGTTATTTCCGCATTTATAATAAGTGTATGGATAAAGCAGTTTCATCATATTGATCATTTGATTCTTTTTTGGTCTCGCACGGGGTTATTTATATTATTTTTTATTATTGTTTGTGTTTTGCTTATCTCGTGTCTCCTGTGCGGGTCACAAATAAATATTTTCTTTATTTTTCTTTATTTTCTTTAAATGAATATAAGTACCTGGGCGACAGAAAATAGAGAAAACGACGTTTTCTAAAAATGAAACCTAAACTCTCTGCATCCTAAATTTCATGAAAATCTTCGGAGCCTTTACCGAGATTCAGATTATATATAAATACATACGTATATATATACAAGAATTGATCGTTTAAAGGTATTAGTTTTCTACGTTATGTCTTTCTAGAGAAGAACTTTGTATGAACTAGGTATCCACAGAAAAATCTCTATAATCCATTGTCCATAATTACATGTATCCCAGATAATTTACAGCCGTTATATAATAATACCTTATCCATAAACACTTAACAACATTAGTTTCATGCCACCTCGTAAATATCCTGTCGAGTTTAACTGCATGGTACATGTCTACGCTCCATAGAACATCATGATATCATGCACTCTATGGCATGTTTGTGTAGAAGGTCACTATCATTGTCACAAGAGATGGCATTGCATTCATTTGCCATTTGTTGTAAATAAAGTGTATTTATGCACATTTTGAAGGAGTCTGATCTGAAGGTTAAGTATTAGATTTAAAGGTATGTTCTACAGGCGATGACAGTATCAGTGGCACCCAACCGCAATTATTACTCATAATTTCAGCCGAAAGACGTTTAGACATAGGCCTCCCCTAAGTGCCACCACATCGACCAGTCCTGTGCGTCTCGCATCCAGTGGATTCCCGCAACCTTAACTAGAGGTCATCGGCCCACCAAGTGCGAGGCCTATCAACGCTGCGTCTAAGGTTTGCAATCCCGCATTCCGCGTTCCCACATGCCAGCGTTTTCTTGCATGTTAATAAAGACTGCGGCATTCCCGCATTTGTGCGGTAAATCCGCGCGGGAATTTTTTAACTGACAGAACACGTCAATGTGTCTATGTATAAGTCAAAATTTTGAGAAAATATTACGGCTGAGATGATTGAATACGAGAATAGGGGAAGAAAAGGTAAATACTTGTCCCTTGTTCACAATTATCTGAACCCCTACAAGCGTAGAAGCGGAGAGGGCATTTTCTGCAGCCGGTTATATCTGTAGTTCTATAAGGAATACTCGTAAGATGTCAGACAAAAGAATTGATACAATTTTTTTTTTTACGCTTTTATTTTCAGAACAAAAAGTAACTTTTATTTTTATGTTTTCTCTTCTCGTTTTTAACACGAAGTTATTTCTGATTAAGTAAACTGGATAAGAAATATATATGCTATGCCCTGAAGTTTTCTTTTTTTCATTTATAGTTGTCAAATTTGTACACTAGGCCTCTGTTGACAGCGCAATTTTGAGCATTTGTTGAGGTTTCTAGTGCTTCTAAAGATAACATATAATCAAAAAGGAGAATATAGATACATTAGTATATATCTTTCTTTTTCAGTTTATGGATTATCTTTTACATTGGTCCAATATTGGTGGAGGAAATAGGCGAGAGCCAAACCTCGAATTACGACTTTTTACTTAGTATATTCAGTCGGAGCTCTCTGCCCATATTTCCTCTTAAGATAGGCAATTCTTCGGGCTATGTCGGTACTTTGGTCCTCCTGCGGATATCTTGGTTTCTGATGCGATCCCGATTGCCCATCTAGATTGCCCATCTCCATTGAAATAAGCAATTACTGCCAGTCTTAAAATCAGTCTATAATATTTCTATTGCTGGGACATAGTCCACCTCTGCTGGAGAGGGATTGGACCATAAGCCGCCACGCTGGCCCAATGTGGATTTGTGGATATGCAAGCTATACTTTTTGCCTATTACTCGTACTATAGTAAATGTACGGATAGAAAAAGTTCTTATCTCTATCTATTTGTTGTTTGGAAATCACTAATGTAGTGAGTTAACAATTCCCACTTACTTTTAGTGAGTGAAACGGAAAAATAGACAGCGAATTATTCCTGTGCAGTGGCTTCATTTGCCCGATTTATATCTGATTGTTTCATGTTGGCACTTCCATATCTAAATAACTCGATATTCCTCATTAAATTGCGCCGTACAAATTCTGCGAAACGTCCGCGTCAGCAGATCATTATTGTAGAACTAAGTTCTACCAGCGACTTCGCCCACGTGAAAGTTGTCCAAAGGATACATACATCCAGTATAAAAAGTATTCTATGTCCTAATCTACCGATGTGCTAAGTTTCTTCCAAATCCATTCAGGCGTTAGGAATTGAAAAGGCAACAAACCGACAGACAGAGTTGTTTTCGCATTTATAATTTTAGTATGAATTATTACCTACAATTATTATCTAGAGACCAGAAAAAAATAGCTTGAAAAACAAAATAATGTTCTCGTATTATGCTTTAACGATTAAGTCAAACAGCGTTGATTGCTGTAGTTATGGCGCTAATCAATCAATCATCCCAGGCCATTTGTTTGGGGAGTCCCATGCCGTGTTGGTGACGTCATAAGTTCGCGGTCAACATTCAAGGTCTTGTCACAACTCGTCACATGACCGTGGTCTCTGATGAAGGTCTCGTCTGATACATAAACATGTCCTTGGAAGGGCATGACAACTCTTTTGATGCATCAGACAGTTTATTATTCTAATTAGCGGGTGTCCAATAGCATCAAATAATCTCTCGCAAGTATTTTCAGCAGAGTTTGTCTTGTGGACCACTAGAGGTTTCGTAGAGTAAATAACAATATTATTACCAGAATTTAGTATTAGCACTTACAGGATTTTGTAATTTTCGTAGTCAATATGCCTTTAATTTTAGGGAAGTTAATATGCCTTAAATTTTCGCCTTTCGATTACCGCTATTGCATATGGAATGACGCTTTCTCTGCTTGTGTTGCTTGACGCTGCCTCTGAACTGTTTCATTTGAATTCACTTCGGTCATCAAAAAGACTGAAAGGTTCTTATTGGCTCACGTAAAGGTACGTTGTAATATAATTATAGATGATCCAGATAACATTGACCTTGCTTAACACAACACCTGAATGTGATGCGTCATGTATTGCACACTATGGTGTCAGCATTTTATTCATATTGTGGAAATTCATAATTATCAATTATTTGTGATAATATACTGTGAATAGAAAGATTTAGGTTCCCTATCAAATAAAGTAGCAACTGTCCATCCCAAATCACAGATAATCCGTCTCCGAATCACGACGGTCGTGGGGTTCGTGAAAGTAGAACAAATAAACATGTAAACAAATCCACTGCTCCATTTAAACAAATTAGTTTGGAGAAGGATTTTGCCTTCCTTAACATTCTGGTTGGTATTTTACTTTATCACTTCTGTGACCGACCATAGTCCATACCTAGCCTAGCGTCACTGCTATAGGCAATTAAGCTTTGAGCTATCTTCAGATCGAACTCTCTTGATTAATTTAATTAATATGCCATCAAAAGTTGTTTGCTTGCTTTACTGCCTATGTCTACCTACATATAGCAAACTTATAGAGACAGCAATTTGTAGAATGAATTTGCCGATGCTTTCGTCGGATGGCAAACTCTAAATCTCTTGATGATCCGTTTAGTAACGGAGTTATGAAAACAATTTTTCCGAGCTTGTCAAACTAGTTTTGCGGCAGCCAAATTACAGGTTAAACGTCGCAAATACAGTTTCAGCTCAGTACTCGATCGCCAGGTCGAGATAAATACAGTAATTCACTGCATAGAGTCTTAAATATGGGTCTTATATAGCATAATAATTATAATTAGGGTATAGACATTCTCTCTTTTAGGGAGTTGGCCGTGATTCACCCCGCGGGCCTAGAGACATGGGACTTCAGCATCATTATTTTAGTCGAAAGACATCCCTGCTGAACATAGGCATCCTCCAAGTATCGCCACATCGCGCGTTGTCCTGTGCGTCTCTCATCCAGCAGATTCCCGCTATCTTAACCAGGTTATCACACTCACATGGACATGGAACTTAAGGTTACACTGGTCGACGGCACGAACTATATAGTGCGCGGGGTTAAAATGCATGCTATCTCATCCGACAACACGTGCGAAAGAGATAGATGCTGTGATGAGCAGTAAGAAGCTAGTTCGCGTACGAATACACACATTTACAAATTTGTAGCGAAATGGACGTTGATTTAGGACAAAAACGAGCGCGCGAAATTTTATAAACAGACCTTTGGGAGAATGTATTTAATCTATATCTGTATGGTGACCGTTTTGCAATTTTCCTTCTTCTTATGGTATTTATTTGCACCCAAAGATGCGTTAAAATTAGTGTTGAAATGTGGAACTTACGACACTCATAACATTGATTATTTTATTACTTTTTTGTTTCCATACAGGGCTAGATAATGATGAGCCAAATTGATATCATTTTTTATTTTGAACGTTCACCGCCAAACAGTGGAGTAATCGCCAGATTACGTTTGTATTGAAGAATGATCGACTAGGGTAACCATAAGCAAACCTAACTCGCAAAATACAGGTACACCGTACATCTCTGCATATCTCTTCGGGCGTTACATGATGTTATATTGTCTGTAATGGCACCACGTTGTCTGTCTGTGAGTCAAACACGAAACTATTTATATAAATAGAGTTGCAGCAGCGGTACGGTTCACGCTATTCCGACCATCACACAAGGTCAGTGTCAATGGATCGCGTGTCTGGCAGATATAGAGAGATATAGAGCCCGTGTGGGGTGTTTGAGCAGATTTGTGTAGTGTTCCGTTGCTAGATAACCATAAAATAGGATAATGGTTCCACTACTGTCTTGATTGCACCCATGAAGGTTGGAAGGAATGGGTATTTTTTATTTTAGTCGTACCCACTATAAATAATTAAATAAATGTAAATATTTAACTAACTTTAACCCAATCAAATTACACATTAAATAACACTTATATAAAAAGTCTATTAAATAATCAAACCACAACAATATATAAATTAAATAAATAATAATATTACAATAATACCTATAGTATCCTATCCGATAGAGGGAGGCCTTCCAACGCTACGGTAACGGATATCCTGTCTAACTTCCTGCCAATTTATGTTTTTTTTTTCTTGCTTCTCGCAGTTCATTTAGAGCAAATACTAGTGACCATCTCGTGAGAGATGTTCCTTCCACTAGTACAATACACATATACACATTACCACATCGTGCGCACACACTAACAATCACACACACACACAAATACACTTGCTCATACACTCGCACTCAAACACATCTTTGATTTTTATTTTATTATTAGTTTGAATATGTACCTTAGTTATAATTTTACCCTGTTAATCTGCATAAGAATAAATTGTAATTGATCACCGGAAGAGGGCACTGGCTCCTGTAACACAGGTCAATCACCTAGCACAGGAGTCAGGGAATCCATGTATTTGTATGTTTTCTTATGTCAATAAAGTTATATTATTATATTATATTAGTGATTGGCTACTGCTAAACCGGGCTATCCTGTGAAGACTAAACTAAGCATTCAGCCAGGGCATCAAAATGTAAACCTAAGCGACCATGCTGATGGCTACCACAGAATAGAAAAAACGATGGCTACCCCCTGTGGGGTACGAACCTCGGCTCAGGGCGACGCTGGGGAGGACAGCAAGGGGACAGGCTGGACTATTATTGATTCTACCATCAGTTCGAAAAGTTCCTACTGTGGCGAAGAACTGTCAAGAAACTCCACTTTGTCTATTTTTATTAACTCAGCATGGCGCGGGCTGGCTTGAACTAGATCGGGGCAGACTTTACGGGGACGTCTCGATGGGCCTCGTGAGGACGGAAATAATGTGGTTTGTGTTTTTAATAGTGCTGGTCTCCCTTTTTATTTTTAGCCTAGAGAAATGCTTATGTATACTGCGCTACCACGGGGAGATAGCGCAGTTATGTGGGACTCCAAACCACTAAAACTCCACGGTCTGATCCTATACCGCTCATGGCGGGAGCATGGGCTCGTGTTAGCACTCACCGCGAACCTGCCGCGGCGTCATCGGACTCTCATCTGGGGAGTAACCCCCATCCCCGTCGCACCAGAACACACTGCACGCCGTGACCACCCCAGGGACCAAACCAGCACATGGGCGCCAGACGACCCCGTGTATGGCACCCTTGGACCCCTGTGACGGGTCAAGTCAGTGGCCCCGCCAACTACCACTCACTTTATCACCATTGGTCGATTTGGTCGGTTGGATAGAGTTTAAACTGTTTGCGAACTTACGCAGTACGGCTGCAGGCCGCGGCAGGTAAAGAGAGCGGTGCACCGAAATATCCTACTCCCGCCGCGGCCTCCAACCCTCAGCCGCGAGAAACAAAAGTCCAGTACTTTCCTACGATTAGTGAGGGTTTGAAACTTAAACACTCTTATTATAAAAAGCGGTTTAACTAGAAATCCAGGTTTAAACTTCTATAAACTACGGTTTAAACAAAAACTGACATTACAAATCCTGGTTTATCGATAAACCATAGACCATAATTATCATGGTCTAACGCTAAACCTCGGCGGCCCTAACGAAAACGATGGTCTAAATCGTATCTGTCAAAGTTTCCCTTTTAGGTTATAGCATTTTTTTCATTGTGTTGTGTTGTTTTTACCCGAAAATGAAAATGGTGGATTTAATTGATATTTAGGATATTACTTTTTCCTCGGTACTCCAATTCTCAGATCGTTGTTTATTTTTTTTTCCATCGCAATATATTATTAACAAAGAAGCAATTGTTCTATTAGAGACTTGGATAATTTTAAAATTCTAATGCTTAATGAACTTTGTTCAACTTGCGATGGTTTTGTTTAATGTTATGGTTTCATATCACGCGCGAAAATGTTACGTTTCGTTACACGAACGTAGATGTATTGTTAGTAATTAATACGACATTAATACATTAAGTTATGAGCTTAAACCGAAACAAACCTGCAATTGATAAATAAATAATGTTTATATCCATGCAAAATATATTAACACTCCTAAACATCATTTAATCCTTATCGTATTATCAAAACGTTTTCACTTCTGGGCATACGGAACGTTGTAATAGAATGATATTATGTGAACAAATGATATTTGTATTAATCTGTAGTTATATATAGACAATGGTTAAATAAAATGACGGTACTAAGAATATCACGGTTTTTTTTAAGTTTTGTAATACGGTCAAATTTAGACCATGGTTCTGCAGATAAGCCTGGACTTGATAGGACAGGTTTAAACCAAGGTTTATTTAGTTTTTGTAATAAGACAAACTGATTAACACGTTCTTTATAAGATTTGATTTCATTCGCGGTTTTATTCTGAAATGCTAGATGGTACTAGAATCTTCTCTGGATTCGCTCAATTCGCTGTTTATGAACGTTGTAATGAAATGACCATACCTGTGAGCAGTATTCCAGATTACTACGAACTAACGTTTCATAAAGGATGAATTTGGTATTTGGATTCTTGAATGGAGGTCCTTGTAGGTTAATTTACTATCCATCAAGATTCCAAGATCCCTGGTACTATCCACTTCGTTGAGTGTTTTGGTCGAAATAGCATACTTTGTGTTATGTATCCTTTTGTTGCGACAAAACTTGATGTGCAAACATTTTTCCAAGTTGAGGCACGAGCGTAAACTTGGAAAAATGTTTGCACATCAAATTGATTGGTTGAGTGGTGAAAGGCTAATAGTAATAGTGTGTAGTTGATAGTTGTGGTGTTATCCAAGTCGGCCTACAGCAAATTACAGTCCTCCACAGATTTTATAGGCAAGGTCAACTTGAGGTCGTCTGCAAACAAAAACGATTGTGCGTGATGAAAACAAAGTATAATGGTGTTACTAAAGGTAATAAATAGCAAAGGTCCCAGATGTGTGCCTTGTGGTACCCCAGAGGTCACTTTAAAGTCTTCAGATCTGGCTCCGTTCAAAACAACAAATGACAAGATCACTAAGGTATGATTTAAGTCATTGCAATAGTGGTCCAAAGATGCCGCAGTTCTCAAGTTTCTGTACTAAAAGTCGGTGGTCTACTTCGTCGAACGCTTTACTAAAATCCGTATAAGCTGCGTCAACTTGAATCCTTTGGTCCATAAACTCAATGATGTATCGTATGGGTATGGGAGGCTCCATACGACATCGTGGCCCGCCTCAGTTGCGATGTCGTCCAAGCAGCACCGCAACCTAATAGTTGGCCGCTACGTCCAGGCGATTTGTTTCCAAGAATATGTATGGCAAAAACGTTTAAAAATTGAGGCTCACTCTCAATACCCCCGATGACGCCACTACCCTGCTCTAAGAGAGCCGTAGGGAGACTAGCACCCCCCCCTCCCTCTCTCCCGTAGGTTACCTATTCTTGGAATCAAATATAAAAGCTCAGAATGTTAGGACCCATTAATATTAATTTTTGCACAAAATGTGTTGGTATGAGTACCTACCTAGTGTTAGTATGGCACTTTGATTTTTTCCTACGGCAAAGCTAATTTTGTTCCTCAATCCAGTTTATCTTTTCATTATAGCAATGTTTGGTGTTTCTGGCTTTTGAAATACAATAGGTAATGTTACATAATTATTTTTGTTCATGTAGCGCGTCCGACTCGCACTTGGCCCTGTTTTTATTCAACCTGCTTGCTCGCGGGCGTAGGTAGCCTTTTTGACGCCTACAGGCTCCAATAACCCAGCCTTAAAGCAGTGTTACCATTACATACCCATACCCACCAAACGTTTTGGGAATACTTTCATTATGCGTACAGCTAAGGAGTGGAATTCCCTGCCAGAATTTCCTGATAGCTACAACCTGGGAAGTTTTAAGTCAAGAGTGAATAAGTTTCTTCTAGGCAAGCGTGCTAGATCGTCGACCACATTATCGCTTACCATCAGGTGAGATGTAATAGATTATCCTAATGTGCCCAGGGCCTCCAATAGGTTAAAGACGGCTCTGCCTGTCACCAATTTTAATGGATGACAGGGGTCCTATGTTACTGGTAAGCCCACAGAAGGTGGGTACCCGCCGCTTGTGCCAATTTATCACTTTTGAGGTCTGTACTTATCTATCAATAACGCCTCAACGGCTCTACGGATTTGGATAAAACTTGACCACACATAGGTAAACCATGTCGCCAATTAGGACATATTAAGATACTTTTTATCCCGGGAGTACCTACATATCCTGTGATAATTTCCAACTTGCACGGGGGTAAAACACCTAGCAGAAGCTAGTAGTTTAACAAGTCCGATCAAGCTGAACTAAATTGATTATCCTCCCACAGAATTTCCGTCCGGTCGTTTACGTCACATCCCTATTTTCTGCCAATCGGTCCGAGCAACGATCCCGATTATGTTGTCGACCCATCTTGCTATCTGTCTTAAATGTTCTTAAATGGCATTACTATTGCGGTCCGTTTAATATTTAAACGTTCTATAAATGTAGTGGCTAAAGTAATAATTATTAACAACTCAATCTGCCTAGCCCTTGCCCAACTATTTTGGGGTCGGATTATTTTATTCAAATACTGGTACCCAGTCTAACCGGCTTCAGCTGAGTACCAGTATTTGAATAAAATAATTAACAAAACATAAATTACCTTTAACGACTATTACATACTTCCGTTGGTTCGTCTACGTTCAAACATTCACGCCGGTTGTAGGTACTATGGACGCACTTGTAGTAAAAGGCGTTAACGATTGTAGAAAGAGATTCGATTCGAAACTTTTGTAACTTGGCTAGGGGGACTGACCTTTGTAAACAACGTCGCCAGTTAGATATGTGTGTAGACATGTCCTTCTAGAGAGTCAAATCACGGCGACAATCAGCAAAATTATATTTTTTATCAAAATAACCGCTAATATAAAGACTCAGTACATACAACATGTACCCAGCCCTATTCAGTCCACATTGTACATAGTATCGCTCACTAACGAGTGGCAATTGTGTTATCTGCACAAACACGTGTTCATTATGATGACGAACAAACAGACATAAGTGATCAAATCATCATTCAAACATAATTTACTAATCGTACTACAATTTGCCTCTATGATGTTGGAGCGGTCATTGAGAGCGTGTTCTTCAGTAGTGGAAATTTTCAGGCATTGTGGGAATATTTTCATTGTTTTGTGAGAATTATGAGTGCATGTTTGTTGTATTGTGATGTTCAAGATGGGTATTTGTTATACATGATGCGCTTTGTTCAACTAAACTCAGTTTATGTAAATACAGCATTCTGATTGGTTGAGACCGCTGAGAAACTACGCTTCTATAGCTTTTCCAGCGGCGTTGCTCCTGTGAGCTATCTAATAAGAACTATGCATTTTTCTGGGACGGCCTTTGATATTCACTTTCTATAATCGGATTGGTGGTCTTAGTACACGTATGACGTCTTAAAATCATCTTAGTTCCTGTGTGGGACAGTGACGGAGCTATAGAGGACGACTAGCACTATTCCTTTTTCATCGTGATGCCATTGACACATCGTAGTACAGCCCCAGAACTGCCAGAGATTACCTCGTATAAACAAACATATGTTTCGACATCATTATAATATTTATCCATCTTATGTAAATTATGGTTACTAGAATAAATAATTAACTCTGATCCGCAACCGCAATTTAATAAGCCGCTCCCAACATAAAATAAACAAACTTTTTGCTTAACATTTATTCAAGCTTTAAAACAAAACCACCGTTTTGTGTTTTCATTTTGTTAAAATTCGTAAAATGCTCTGACTAGATCGGATCGTAACGTGTTCTGTTCGATATGTTATAAATAAATGTATATAATCGAGTTAATGTATCGGATGTATATAACGGACGAGCTAGGGAAATAGTGTAGGTTCCTCGAAATATTTTGTGCACGGTAACGTTGTGTAATGGAGAGCTTTCGGGCTCGCGCGGGATGTATGGGTGCAGTGGTGTGGTCTGAGATGTATACGAGTAGCTTATGGAAGTGAATTCTTTACAGTCGTATCGAAAATAAATTGTGTGTTTCGATTGAGATTCTGTATTTCTTAAGGCCTGCTTGAGCCACCCTGGTTTATCTTACAAACTCCATGTTAGTAGCTAACCTCTGTATTACCCCCGACGGAAAAAGAGGGTTGTTACAAGTTTGACGTGTGTACCTGTGTGTTTGTGTACATCTGTGTATTCGTGTATCTATCTGTGGCATCATAGCTCCTAAACTGATGATCCGATTATGATTTCTTTTTTGTTTGAAAGGTGACTTTATCGAGAGTTTTCTTAGCTATGTTTGATGAAAATCGGTTTAGCCGTTCTAAAGTTATAGGCGTTTTACTGTTTGAATCGGGGTGTTTTCGGAATATATAGTGTCAAAATTACTCGTTCAATGGATTGCATGTTCTGTCATGTACATTCATGTTTTTACACAAATAAAGAATCTATGAGTTACTCTGAAGTATAAGCTAAGTATAATAGTATATTATTGTACAGTATTTTTTGTGTGAAAGAGTAAAAAACATCCATCCATCCTGTCCAGTTGTACTTAGTAGAATCAAACCTTCAACGAAGTATTTTAGATGCAACTTAGCAACTTTATAGATCATCTCTCAGGTTTCATAATTGCCAGGAGAACATATAATTTTAATAACATTGTATTAAAGTAACGAAAATACAACATAAGCTTATAAAGAAATGGTCTTCAAACTTATTTGGTTACGCTCAATCGCTCAAAAGTTAAGACAATATTGCTGTCCGAAATTCCTTAACACCTTAGTATAGACAGTTCAACGCAACTGGACGCGCGGCGCCATATGTGCGTGCGCTTTTAATTTTATATTATGGATTTGTGTGGCAGTGACGTGGCAGTATCTATATCATCATCATTTTTAAGCTGAAGTTGTCCACTGCTGGACATAGGCCTTCCCCAAGCGTCGCCACACTAATCGGACCTGTGTGTCTCGTTTCCACCAGATTCCCGCAGCCATAAGCAGGTCATCGGACCACCTAGACTAGAGGGATGCCTTCGAGCGCCCCGTATTGTCTCTGAAATCTACATTCTCTCCACAAAGCACTATTAACCACGACTCGTTCAGAACACAGTCTCTTCCACATTTCTCTCTCCGTACAAGCTCCGACTATAATTTAATTGTGCTCACGTTGTGCTCCCAGCTTCTCCCGGAGTAGGTACAGCGCCGCTAACTGTTATTAGATTGCTTCGCCGGTCGCGACAATTACTTTGTAGCAAACTTCGTCTTTAGTTCGTTTTGTAATAGGATTTTAAGGGATATTGTGGCTGGATAAGTTTGGCAGTTTTGAACGTTCTGGAGTTAAGTGGATTCCGCAGGATATTAAGATGGAATATGGTAATATGCAATATCTAGTGATGATGATGATGTTGACGTCACCATCATCATCAATTCAGCCAAAGACGTCCACTGCTGCACATAGGCCTCCCCCAAGCGTCCCCTCATTTAGCGATCACGTGATGTCGACGTGTTCTTTATGAAAAGTTCATATAACCAGGTCTTCATGCAATGAAAATTACCAGTTCTTCTTCTTTTCGTGTGAGTTGTGGCCACCTCCGGTGTCAGAGTTAATTAAGCCACCTCTGAAAAACCCCACAGGTCTCTGACTTAGCTATTTCATACTTACATTAACTATATAAGTCGAGGTTTCCTCACGATGTTTTCCTTCACCGTTGCCTGTGATGTCCCAGATAAACTTAGAAATCATATGTGATTTGAAAAAGTCACAATGGTTTGCCCGGATTTGAACCCACGACCTCAAGCACGACAGGCGAGTTCTTGACCACTGGGCCACCACGAAATTAAAAAATACCAGTGACTAGCAGTATGTCACCTGCTGCTATAAATTGTTTCTGTGTGTGTTTGAAACAATTTATAGCAGTGAAGTCTTTTCTAGTTTTTCTAAAAGCCTCTTCGTTAAATCAAGTTGAATGAATGCTTTAATCAAAAACCGGCCAAGTGCGAGTCTGACTCGTACACAGAGGGTGCTGTATAAACAGCTACATTCAACAAAATAAATAGGTAACATTACTAACGTTCATAAACATTGAAAGAACCGAATATTGCTCTAACGAAGGAACAAAATTAACTTTGCCGTTCGAAAACTGTTGGCCCCATTCATCAACATACAAAATTTTTACTTTGCCAACTACAGTCGATAACAGCTGTTACCTGACCCACCCTGTCGTTAGCTGACCCATTAAAAGTTAGACGATTTTGAACCTTTTGCAGTAGATAAGTGTTATTCGATACGTATGAGCTTATCGAACTAGAACGACTTGTTCAAGGTAGGCAAGTTTTCTCTCTGATGCCATCATTCTCCTCGTGCAAACAGAATTGTGAATTGATTCGTGATATTAAAATTCTAAAGTAGAAATTAATAATTGGGAAAAGACGTTGTTTTCGCAATTTAGTAAGGCAAGGTGAAAAATGTTCGCATGTAGTCACTACAATTGTGCGTAGACTGGCTTTAGCTTTACTGAGACTGTCCATTTTAATATTTATTACCCTTAACCTTAGTAACATTTGACTACCAGCTTTATAATGAATACGCATATTTGTCTTTAAACTTCCCACTTATTACAAGGTAGGCGAAAATATTACCTCTTTAGTTCTCTTTAGGTCTATAGTTCTTTACAAATAATGAAACACTTATTCAATAGATTCTAAATTGAAAACTAAACAATATATCCACACAGCATTTGAACTCGCATCTTGTTCGCCTCAGCTTTATAAACGAACCACGAGACCTTATCTACTAGAATATAATAATTAAAATAAGCTATTAGTAGCAATTACACTAATTATATTACAACACTCTGATAAACTTTAAGTTTGACAGCATAAAAATCAAAATGGGCATAACAAATAGTTATAAATATCCTAACGCTAACGTTTCAAAGATCAAATTTCCATATCTGCTGGCGAAGGACCAAACATGATGGAGAATTTATACAAATTACTCCTTAAAAAAAAAAAAAAATTGAAGAGTGGACCTTAGGTATGGTTACTTGTACAATATGTTAGTATAGACGGCTTGGGTTTAATATCGTTTGGCAGGTGTAGAGGATTAAAACTGGTAGGGGATGGACCCATGTCCCTGATTAAAACACTACCACTCTTATTACAAGGTATTGCATATTTTTCGAGAAAATAACAAAAATGTTTCTAACCTCAATCAGATAAACAGTGAAAACGAACGTCAAAATGGGCGATTGACAACCAAAACAGTACCGGTATATTGTCTGTGGCGCAATATTTCGAGCAAAATTGTTGAAACGGAACATAAAAATAATAAAAAATCTATGGAATTTGCATCATGGGTGACATGTCAGTGTCATTTGTTTTCATTCATTCCGTTTCTCCCCGAATCGCGTGAATGTGCTTTTTGTGTTTTTGGTATTTTATGGTTTTCTTCGACGACTTTTTTATTCATTTTTATAATAACCTAGAAATCCTGCTCAGAAAGTAGGTTAGTGTACCCCCACTTCTTGGTAAAAATAGGTCGAATCTTTTCCAAAACCGAACCGGGGCACCCCGACTTCACGTAGTGTTTTGGCTGCTACCCCTAGAGTGTTTATAAAATCGGAGGCGCGAAGGGCGAGCAACCCCCGCCCGCTGTAACAAAGCATAGGCACCCGTGCGAGCCGTAGCGGGTGAGGCTGGTCGCCAGAGGCGACCAGTAAGCCAAAGCTGCGGAGGTGAGCATGGTTGCCTATCATTTGTTACGTAAGGGCGAATGGGTTGCACTTCCCGCAGCGCCGGAGACGATGCAGAAGCAACTTTAAAGTGTTTTGAGTTTAGGTTACAATAATGTGTTTTTCTCAGGAACGGTGCGTCACCTTGTAATGGGAGTGGTGACAGAGGAGAGGGGTACCTCCCGCCTACCCGCCCCCCACCCGCTCCCCCCTCCTCCTGCCAAACGATACAAATTTTTTACCGGATAGACAACTGCTCGAGAAAAATATAAAAATAGGTGGCAGTTGCCTGGAAGGATAGGATCACATGCACTTACTTGGCGTTGCTGATCTCATCTCCTAGAGCTGGTTTGCGGTGCTCGATTATCATGGTATTTTTCTTGCGCACGCGGCTGTGGCTTGTGCTTGAAGACGTTGAACTAAACTGTCACTTCACGCACGTTCATAGTATAAAAAAACACACACGCATCGTCTGTAGCATTGCGCGACTGAGATAGCGATATACAAAGTGCATGAGGGAATGAGATAGAGGACAAGGAGGTACGAGTGCATACGAACATTAAAAAATGTATGAAACAATTACCGAAACACAGCGCGATACTAGCGCACTAGCGCTAGTCTGATAAACTCATAAAAGTTAAATAATCCTTAATTTTTTAGGCAGAGGGTTCAAATTCGATAGTTTTAGGGTGGTTCAGGTAACAGCTATTACCGACTGTACAATTTATAAGTAGGACGACTATTACTCGTAAACTTGTAAAGCATACTTAGTTACAATAGTTTTCCTTTTAATTTCGTTACTTATACTACAGCCGTGAATTTTTTCACATATCCAAAAACAACCATTTAGCTGGCAGGGGCGGAGACACTTTACTCTAATATAAATAATCAATAGCATCATTTACGAAAACAGATCTCTAAATGGAAAAATGGTTTTCACAAACCCGTAATATTTCTGAATGTCCTTTCCAACGATACCCCCACCATGGGATAGAAGAAAAAAAAACATCCCATTTTACGTTTCCTGAAGATTCTTCGTAGGTTTCATTTATTTATTTTATCACTTTGTCGGCGTTACTAATAATTATTATGTATATCCAAGCCAAATTATAACTTACTAGTTCTAAGAGTCTCTGAGCTAAGCTGCGGACGGACGGACAGACAGACGGACATGGCGTCGTTATAAGGGTTCCTTGTTGATTACGGCACCCTAAAAAAGCAACGAGCATAGATGGTAAAGGTCAAGCTGTTACCCAGACTATAAATTAGTTGCTTCAATGTGAGCGAATCTCAGCAGTTAGTGGTCGAGCGGTAATGGATGTGGCCAACTTTGCCAATATCTTCCCTCTGCCGACTGCCCGATACTTGGCGTTCACGTAAGTTTTGTCTTAAGTCTTAATTACATGTCTCGGGTCTCTGGTACCCTGGCGTAACTTAACGCCCTTACTCCGCTT
Organism: Orthosia cruda; assembly: GCA_964057195.1. Classification (NCBI taxonomy): domain Eukaryota; kingdom Metazoa; phylum Arthropoda; class Insecta; order Lepidoptera; family Noctuidae; genus Orthosia; species Orthosia cruda. The sequence continues at coordinate 35,691,386 of OZ059825.1, read as the reverse complement.
TAGTTCCGTAAATCTGTTACTTTCTAAAGCTTACTCCTTAGTAACAGCTAAGTTAAAAGGTTGAAAAAAAATGTTATTGATGTAAGTACATTATTTGTAAAACATGGTATTTTCGTGCAACTAATAGTTTTGTTAAAAAAAAACACTATATTTTTTCGCTACTTTGGCATACTCCTCCAAAACGACCATGTTTATAAATATTTTTACACAAATAAATTGAAGGTTAGAATTTCTTCTTAATCTGCGTAGGTTACGTAAATCAAAAAATATTTTGCAAACAAAACTGTCCAAAAGGAGGTCTAATATTGATATTCTGGCTCCGAGCGAACGCATGGCCAGTACCGCATTAACGTTGGAGAAAATATACGCCTTAAAAGTTTAGCAATTTTCAAGTGCAGTATATGGCTGTTAATACCTACGTAACGTACTTACGACGTAGGTAGGTATTAACAGCCATATACTGCAGTATACCTAACAGTTGTTAGGTATATTGTTATCTATTTTGACATTTCTGACTAGCCTTTTTCCGTAGATCGATGGGACGTTATTTCCCTCAGCTGCTTTATCTACCTACATTATTTTTCCGCATAGAAGGTACACCTTATCTAAGTACTAGTCATTCTCATTAAAAATGACAGCAATTTTTAAATTTACTCAACTTGTGAAATCCTGTATAAAAAGAGATAATAATGTTTCCCAGAAAATCTCGTCGTTTCATGCTTTGTGAATCAGGTTATGATGCTGGGAAGCTGATTCATCTGAATATTTCATAGCTAACTTCGAGGAAGCAAAGCGAAGCGGTTATGAATTATTTAACTGTAGTAATGTATTTGTTCTATTGTTCGTGTTCTATATAATCCCTAGTTTTTTTATTTTTACTTAAAAGTAAAGTGCTCGAGAGAGATTTTAGCTTCGTGAGAGCTTTAAAAGCCATTTGTTCTGGTCCCGTACTATTTATTTATATACCCTAACAGTTATTCTTATTTAAAGGCAACCAGTAGACCCTATCTAAGTAATATTTACTACGATTTCTAAGGCTAGTAACTCTCTCTCAAAATCAAATGGTTTTTTCCTTTACTCCTAATAAGCTTTTCTTCAATGATTTTTCGTTTCATGGAAGAATTCTTTTGAAACTAGTTTGGCAGAAAAAGAGGTTAAAACAAGCTTGTTCGTAATGAACTAAACAGTAGTCTGAACTATGGAAATTGTGTGCTTTTCTTGTGACGCCAATGTCTGTGTCGTCCGCCTATCGATTTCTTAATGAATACGTAAAACATGCCTTTAAGTCTGCGTTTGTCAGATGTAGGCGTAGGTACTAGAATCTCAGGGTATATCTTCATTGATCGATGTGGTATATAGTGGGTAGGGATGTAAGCTTGTTTATTAAGGAACAATTACTTCATGACTTTTTACCGAGGCGATCCATCCGTGGTTATCGTCTGTGCGCAGATATTATTATTTATATACTATAATCTTAAATGTCAATGTAAATCTGTATGTTGTACAGATTGAAGAGCACAAAGATGCAAAAAAAAAAATTAAGGCACCTAAAGGTTGGTGTGTAATTGTAGGCGGATAAATAATTCAAAAATCTTTAGAAAATAGTACTATTATCACAAATAAGCAGCATATTTAATAATATCAGGTACAGATAAATAATAACACAATTGGCGACGTGAGACTTGGTGAGACCTTTCATTGAGTCAACTCGTCTTTGTTCGAATCGCTTAAAATTTTATTTACTACGGATTTTATTTTATACACATACATATATAAACTTTACCCATAGGGATAGACAGAAATTACAGAACACCACCAGTTACGATCCTTATATCCTCCTTTTGCTTTATTTACGTTCATACATCAGTCTTAAAAGTTATTTGGAGGACCGTACCCAATACGTAAAGATTAGCAATGTTTTTATTTTTTATGATCTCAGCGCTTATAAGAAAAAAACGTCATTTGGTGTTCCCCAGGGAAGTGTTTTAGGGCCTACTCTGTTTTTGATATACATAAATGACACACAAACCTTTGTAATCTAATGCTAGAACACGGCCTAATTGTATCTTACGCTGACGACACTGCTCTACTATTTTCGACAGACTCAGAAAATGAAATGTAGAAACTTGCGCAACATGGATTCAATATTGTAAATAATTGATTTCGGTTATTATGATTATAAACGCACACCGGCTGTCGGAGGCAGTACTTATAGTACTGCGATGTTCTTCAGAAAGGCATCTGGCCTTTCATCACCAATAAGATGTATGTTTTTCTAAGTCGTCTCCTCCCGGCGTTTTATTTTCCATCAAATCTTTCACAGTTACCAAGAAACAACAATTCGTTATTTTCTAACAGACGAGTCCACTAATTAAATCTGTTCGCTATCTGCCAGTAATTAAGAGTTTGACTCTTCAAACAATATTAACGAGGAGCTAACGACTGTTACACATTGTTTAGAAGTTGTGAACTTGTCGACAAGCAATCAGATTGATTGGCTCGACTGCTGGTCGTTAAAGAAAGTTGTGATTGATATCGATTGGTCTGTTGCTGACTTCCGATTGATTCAAGTGGGAGGGCAATTTTCAATCGGTTCACAATTGAAGTTTCGGTAGAAAAATTATTAATCAATTGACCAACTTAGAGATAATATACTCTTTGCAATAAAAAAAGAAACCGGACCAGTCTGTAAAAAGTTATGCGTGGTCATACATAAAAAAATAAAAACAAATACTTGTCGAATTAAGAACATCCTCATTTTTTTTTTGCCAGTTTATAAAATTATAACCACATGTGCAAGAAAACTTTCGGCAGTAAATATCTAAATTATGACTACGTTAAACAAAATGACACATACATATAATACATCTGTAGAAAAGTAAGTTTGTACATCGAACTTATAAAAAAATAGGTAGGGTGTTAAGAGATAACCAACAGAACCCATTTCCAGCATTTTTGGAACTTTTGTCTGTTTGTCTGTTTAGTTGTGCACGCATCACCTAAAATTTATGAAAACAATGTAGATAACCTTTATACATAAAATTTGTGCGTGACTTGAAGTATTACTTTTTTTTTTATCGCCGTCGGTTCACTCTATCAAAAGTTAAATGAATTTAAAATGTTCAATTAATTTCACACACTCAGTTCAGGTACTCGTACAGTTGAACTCCATATTCGATAGATGGCGTTGTGCATTTGACATCATTTTCTGTATGGTGGTATTAAGATTCGCCGAAGTAGGTAGGATATGTAGGGAAGGGTAGGCAGTTGACGGGAGCGAAGCCGCGGGCACAGCTACTAAATAATCATGGTAATTAGCTTTTGCTTTATAAGCAGAGAGGATCAGGATTTCATATAATTTCTTGTCCACTCTTTTCACAGGCCTGTCGGGCAAATGGGGTTTATTGTCATACATGCTCAAGGGTACGGGCATCCGGTGGATGCGAGACTCATAGGATTGATCAGTGTGGTGACGCTTGGTAAAGGTCTATGTCCAGCAGTGAACATCTTTTGGCTAAAATGATGATGATGATGAGAGGAGGAGCTGACTGGGCTCTTGAGCATGCATTTTTAGGGTGAAAGTAGACAACTGTGTAACTGAGTAAGTGCGGCTTGTAGAGAGAACACGGAGAATATAATTATCTGAAAAGTTTCATATAGGAGCCCTTTGTGGGGTGTCAGATTCCCAAAAGGACACTTAAATTTTAGGCCCGTTCAATTTAATTTGATTGGGACGTGTGGCTTGACGCAAAACGTATCTGAAAGTGGACTTCCGACCAAAGTGATTCCATCTGAAATTAAAAACTCTTTCAATAAACGATAAAGATATTGTTTTCTCGGTTGAATTATTTGCTGTGTGGCTGTTCGACCGTAAATCAATGAACAATTTACATTACATTTTCTTTGCAAATATGCTTGAAGATTTTTTTATAAAGAAGCATAGGTACCTATTCATCTGTTACTTTAATTTTTCTGTTTATTATATAACTAGCTTCTATCAGCGACTTCACCCGCGTGAAATTGGTAAATTATCCCATAGGATACTGCCGCGATATAAATTCATAATTATATATCCTAATTCAGGACATCGTCAACCCGTGTACCTAAACACAATTAATCCAAACCCGTTTAAGATGTGAAACAGCCAGAAAGATGGCTCTACGCAATTCGATTTACATCATACTGATAGGCGATTTAAATTGCAAGTACATTCACATGGACGCAATGCGATGGGATCCGACCGATTTGGACGTGAAATCTTAGAAAATACGTGATCGCGATATCCGCCCTATATTTCCTACCATGGAGGTCCCTTACTTTTGCTATAATAATATTAGTATGGATATCATATAGACAAGATACGAGCATTGATCACCACACTTGCTCAAGGCAGGTTGGGTTCTTCTTCCCTATTGCAAGGCGATTCCAGTTATCATAACTATAAGTCCAGATTTCCAATGTTTTCCTTCACCGTTATCAGCGATGTCCAAGATAAATTAAAACATATAATGCCAATGCCCATTTGTTTCTGTATATATATTTCCAGTATAAAAGTCGCCAAGTTCTTAGTCTCGTTCCCCGTAGGTGTGAGCTCGTAAGTCGATACTCGCCTGATCCGCCGCCACATGCACACTGGCTGCAAGTGCGTGCTCCACGAGGCTTGACCTTCTATGTAACGTCTAGTGTTCGTAGTTCAATTTTCAGCTGAGTAGCTCCTGGTAAATAGTGATTAATTTTAGAAGAAAAGGGAAAAACAGAAAAATATAAGTATTGCATCAGAGTGGTGTATTGTAAAGTAAATCACGCTTGTATTCCCCGAAGGGTTTTATATGCAGAGGTTTAGCTATAAAAAACCAACATTTCACCAGTTATGTTTTAGTCCCACGTAGTAGGAGGCGATTCTATTGCCATTAACCGGGCACAAATCACTAGATTATACAAATATAACATAACATACATAACTTATGTGGAAATATCATGTCAAATGTAAATTCACGTTCGCTATTTCTATGTGTAATAATTTCCTTTCATCTTCAGCTCGCTCGTAAATGAATACATTTCATACAAGCGTGGCAAGGAGGAGGGGGATGAAATTCTAGCAGTAAATCTTAAGGTACTGCCTGGTATAGAAAAATTAGCTTAAAGAGCTGGACTGCAGTCTTGATGCTCTCTTTCAGCGATGGTGATGGTCGAAATGACATGTGTCACGTGACATTTCAATAACGCTTGAAAATCCCAAACATTTTAGTCATATTTTTTAATCGCTATCGCGTTGCTTTCGTCTCTTGTCTAGAGTTTCTGGGGCAAGTTTTCTTGATGTGAAGTCTTAGGCAAATTTCGAGTAAACTATAATTTTAATGCAAATAAAATCTCTAAGAATCCATTCTAAGTAAATTCCTCAACTCAGATTCCTACCAACGAACTTTAAGCTTCCAGAATTATCCAGATAAAAGGAGTTGCCCGTTCCTTGTAGAATGCCGAGTAGTTTCTCATAGTTGTTGGCAGACTCATATTTGTATGCATTAGAGGATCACCGTCGTTTGCACGGACTGCGGGTGAAGGGACACGTTTTCAAGGGAGGGTGTACTGAAGGAATTCTTTCACTAATGTAAAGTTTTGTATAATGTTGGTATGGTAATTTAATTTACGTTTGTTGTCCCTTTTTCTTATTTGTAGATGGGGTATTGCTGAGGGATAAGCTTGCACTGAAATTACTATGCATGTATATGCAAATAATTAATTAGGTATCAGTGTAGATCGTGTGGATAGATAATTCCTTTCATATTATGTGTCTGGACTGGATATCATGCCTGTAACTGTAAAATAAGCATGGAAAGTTAGCCAAACGGGACTGTTCGAAAAGGTACCGATCCGTGTTTCAACAGTAATGTCCAAAACTTAAAAGAGACTTACAGAACAAAAGTTTACTTAAGAAGTAAAAGTTTATTTTGGAATCGAACATGTTCTGCTCATACATTCCTGAGGCTTTGTCATTCCGTCGAAAGCTTCCTTTCCTTCACGTAATTTTTGTTATTATGTAGCCTGAATCCTCTGAGACAATATTTACGTAGTGACGAATGTGTGTTCATCAGTGTCGGTTGCCCAAACCTGCCCAAAACACGTCCTTGACCTAGAAACAAAGGTATACAATATGAACTTTATCGTCTGATTCTTTTCGTTTTTATCGCTTTATTATTACAAACTAGTGTACTAGTTATTTTATTGCTGTTTGTTATTCGTCGTAAAATAACTTGTTTGTTGTATTTTCTGATCAGATTTAAGTAGGCACTATGGTATATAGAACTAGCTGGTTTGGTAAATACAGGGCATGAAATAAGCGTTTAGAGACAGTAGTATCTACAAAAAAAATTGTGGCGCCGGAAGTGCGTCGAGCGCATAAATTTTATATTACAAGGTGTAGTGTACAGCTCGCCAAACCTAAAATTTGCAACTGCACACACTAATTACATGATTCGTTGAATTGAAAAGTTCTCTTTTATTTTGCCTACATCAATCTAATACATGGCGACCCTTAGCCAGCTATTAAAATTTAGAACTTACGTGAAAAGCGAAGATGTCTGTAGTTGAAGAAATCATGAAGATTTTTACTGATAAAAGAAAGCAGAGAAGATTGAAAAATATTATAGAAGAAATCTTTATAGAAGAACCACCTTCTACCAGGCAGACAGGGGTCCACCTTCTTAAGGATGATTGCCGGGATAAAAACTATTCTATTTCCTTCCCAGGGTCTCAAACTATCTTCATACCAAATTTCATCTAAATCGGGTTTAAGCGTGAAAAGGTAACAGACAGACAGGAAGAGTTACTTTCACATTTATAATATTAGTATGTATTTTGAGTTCATAAATACATAAACTCACGGCTTCGGCCCATGGGAGTAGGTAGAAACTGCAGAAAGACACCTGCTGCGATCCTTACATCTAGTCATACACGCACGCCGGTTATGAGTACTGCGCATCTCGCCTTTCTGAAGAACATCACAAATCATTCCGTGTATGGCCTTCTAGAGGGACCCCTGCCAGCGTTTGCACTCACGTCTGCCTTGTAGTCGCCAATACCTTTTGTTAGTCGCCTTTATTTATTAACTGACTTGCCAAAAAGGAGGAGGTGCTATGTTCGACTTCATGTCTGTTTTTTTTTTTTGTTTATTTTCACCGATTACTTCGTCAATTGTGGACCGATTTTGAAAATTCTTTTTTTGTTTGAAAAGTATGTTCCGAAATTGGTCCCATTTTAATTTGGTGAAGATCTGATGAAGAACTTCGGAGATATACAACATAAATCTTCAATAAATAACGGCAAATCTCTCGGGATTGCTACAATCGCATGTCTGTTTGTTGTTTATAAAATTTCATAACATAACATCACGCCAGTTCGCTCTTAAGGAGTAAGCAGATCTCTCATTTCACAGGTTATGTTCAAGTTTCATGAAATCTATTCTGGCGAAATAGTTCCCTTACTAACTTGCCTATTAGGTACGTACAACTAAAAAGAGAAAAATAAAAAAAAAATAAAAAAAAATACTACCGACTTCCAAATATAAAACTACAAAGTGATAAATAACTAAATTTTTTGAAGTCGGTGTCCATAACGCAAAAAATGGTACCTACGAAAGACACAGACTTCAAAAAATTTAGTTATTTCTCACTTTGTAGTTTTGTATTTGGAAGTCGGTAGTATTTTTTTGAAAAAAGTTTTTTATTTTGTTATTTATACTTTATTGTACACCACAAAAAACATACAGGACAATTGTTCAAATATACAAGTGTACAATGGGCGGTCTAATCGCACTAGGCAATCTCTTACAGACAACCTTTGGATGGACTGAAAGATCGGAGAAGAATTTAGGGCTGTCAGTGTACAAAATATTAAAAATAATATTACTTGGACTTAATGACATACAATACATACATACAATATTACATAATATACTAATACATATCAAATATATAACAGAGAAAGGAGAAGAAAAAACTTATAGTGAAAGGTAATGCTCCTTCACCATTTTCTTGAACGTTGGCAGTGTTTGAGCACGTCTCACTTCAATAGGTAATACATTCCACAACCGAGCCGCTTGAATCGTGAAAGATTTGTCAAAGAAGGAAGTGGAATGCATACGAATACTTAATTTTAGATTTTCCGATGATCTCAAGGACTTAGAATGGGTGTCACAGAGGAACTGAAAGCGTTCTTTGAGATAAAAAGGAGTAATAGTACATTGTGTATTAAGGGCGGTATGTAAGGAATTACGACCGAGGCTCTAGTAGAAGCCCGAAGTCGAAGACTGAGGGCTTTCTGAGTCGAGGTTCGTAATTCCCGTACCGCCCGTGATACACACAATGTTTTTCATCACATTTGCGAGTAATAATTATGAATTATAGCTTTAATACACAAGTCAGCACAGCTGTTATTACAATATACGTGAACTTTTTTCGAAGCGGTTGGCGAATTTTTGCCCACACCACAGATTATACAGTGTTTCGTTCAGAAACTTTAAGGGCAAATACATACGTAGGTATACAGCCATGACGGACTGAAAAAGAATTAAATAATTTCGACGTTTTCATACTATAACTATTAAAATCGATTATTAAGAACATTAGTTAAGTATTTAAGTAACATGTAGCGAGATTGCAAAGAAATTCCTGTTTAGATAACATTTTAAGACAATTTTTCAATTGCGTGTAAACTCCTTGCTTGAACTTGCATGACCTGTGTGCTGTCAAGCTGTGCCATGCCGTGTGTATTACTTACCGCCCTAGTGTTTCATGACAAAAAGAAAGCCCGAGGGTTTTATATGGGGCATTACGGCCAAGTTAACCTGTATGTTTAGATACTTTTTACTTGCAAGTGTGATGAAAAAGGATTAAATAGCACATTATAAAGCAAATAAAGTATATGGGCATTCCGGCTTTAATTCATCCTCTCAACATGACTAAACCATCCGAACATACCTATTCTTTCAATTTTTGTCACTACATCTTCATTTAAACCACAACGTTACAATAAAATTAACATCATGAATGGAACAATTTGAATATCTTAACAGCATCAGGCTGTAAAATGATACAGTATGGGGTGAATGGAGAATTTAATTGCATATCAGATTCAGCGCACGTCTGGCGAACTACGAGTATGTACAACATAATACAATTATGTATCCACAAATTGAATTTAATGATGTACCGAATTCACTTGGTACGATTGGGTCTTGTCTTGTGTTTAGGCTAGAGGTGCCTTTTCCAGTTGATATATATGTGGGCATTGCTTGGTGTTTTCACTTTATGAAATGGCTTTTGACCAAGCAGGAGTAGGTAGAAGTATATGCATAACGTTCCTGCTGGGACATATGCCTCCTCTCTATGAGAGGGAGTAGGCAGTATAGCGATGATGAATGAAATAAATTACAGAAAGTGAAGCCCCTACCTGGGTTTGAAACACCTTCGTCTTTCAACTCCTAAGTCGGAGCCGTAACAACTGGGGCATCACTACTCTAGGTAGAAAACGTTCCTCATTATTGATAAATGTATGTGATCCCTTCTGAAGTTGGAAAGTAATGTTATATAAATAGCTAATTTGTCATCTCCAAGGAAAATCCCTCAAGGAAATTCACAGATAAATTAATACGTAATTCCAAGCACATGTTTAAGCAGAAAAGGTTGGCGCAATCACGGCGCCATCACATTACAATGAATAATTATTAGCTAGCTGTGATTAGTAAACAAATGAAGTGAAAACAAAGGAGTGTCCTACCCAAATATTGTGTGCAGTGTACTGTGGGGACGTAGCCAGAAAGCGCTACTTAAATAAAACTCTGGATTCACTGTTCTAGTTATATTTCAGCAGCAAGGTGCCTACCCATAGGCACCTTCTATCAGACTATTACATCAAAGCTCAGAGGAGCCCTTATATACACGGGAAAAGTCTAGCGAAAACATCTTCATTTATTTTATATTCTAAATTCATATTACCTTTCAAGTAATACTTATTGCCAGTGTTAATATAGGCAAGTAGGTTGCCTTCTAGTTAAGCAGAGTCCTCACATGAGCTACGCCCCTACGAATAGACGCGCAGAATCATATGAAGTGCTTCTATTCTATGTCTTGAAAGGTTACATGAATCCTTCCTTATCCTAATTCGAATATTTACCTAACAGAGGAATCACATTTACAATTGAGGTACGACCCTTAAAAGGGGAAGGCTTAATCATGACAAACGAGTTATCGGACGCTCCGATATGTGCTTTTAACTTCAGCTAACGTGCACACACACACTAACAAATCTACGCCGTCATGCTTGAACCTCCTTGACCAAAACCTCTGAAAAAGGAACAAGGCGTCCTCCCAACTCTAACAATGATGCGTCAATTCACATCGACCCGGATGGGGTTTAATCTCAAAAATTCAAATAAGATACAATTTTTCGATCTCGTGCGTTTATCAGGCCAGAGAAGGAAAGGCTGGATCGCATCGAATTTCTAATCCTATTCATAGAGCTTGCACCAGGGTTTATTATTACAAATGCATTTATTATTTTAAACATCAGACATAAACTGGACCAATGATGTCAACTCGACATCCTTTGCAAAGGCTATGCCCCGTTAGCAAAGTCGGTTTCAGCTATGACTATTACTTTAAGAAACCCCCTGGGTTATACTATTACCCTGGCTTGTGCCTATGCCTTAATCGCATAACCAAAAAACATTTCTTCGATGCGTGGCCAACGTTGCCAGCCTCTTCTTCCCCCTGCGGCTCACAACTCATCAGCACATGCAACGGAAAGAACTAATTTAATTATATATATCGATACTATTTGAGAATATCGATAAGAAAACTATCGATACATTTTTTCCTACTTTCCCATCCCTATTAACTTCAATATGTCAAATTTGATAGTTGTCATTCATATTTTTTCTTTTATTTGACAACGGGCCTCTTCCTATATGGAAACCTTACTAACCTTAACCTATTCTTATCTATTTAAACCTATCTATTATCCTACTCAAACATTAAAAAGTTTTTCTATCTATCTATTTACATGCATCTATCCTAGGCCTAACTCTCCTTTTCGCCAATTTCTATCTATGTGGAATGGACCTTATATCTCTACATAACTAGTCCTAACTATGGTTCGGCCTAACTAATCTGTGGCTAATACGGCGCATAGAGTAAAATTAAATTTAATTATGGTGTGAACACTGTGCTTTATTATATTGTTTATGGCATTATGTGTCAAACCAATTCTTATAATGAAAACTATGCTTTACTTTTGACAAGGTTTTGACACAGTCCTTTTTTGTATTATCTGTGGGACTACGTGTCAAACCATTTCTTACCATGACATCTATGCTTTCAAAGCATTTATTCGCCTTAGGGGCTTATAAGACTTTTCTATAAATTTTTGTCTGTTTCTGACTTAGTCCTTATGGATTTGCATTTGGACTTCGTCAGTAATTTCAAAAGCTAATCTTATTTAGTAAATAAAGACAAGGCAGAGGGATATTTAATTTCATAAAAACATATACAGATAAATAATTCAAATAATCATTCGCATTTAGTTTCATTCGATGCCCAGCGCGCATCGCAAATTCCTTCTAAGTTGGACCGTATTCATTTGCATGACATGAAAAGAAAACATTGGTTATTAAAGCACAAAATATAAGACAACATTAAATAAATCAGTTTTACAAAACTTTATACCTAATCTTCTTTCTATAAAATTTCCATAATTTGCATTTTACGAGTTCGAATTGCTTTATGTATTCGCAATGCAAAAATCTTTGTACAATGTTACATCCAAGAAAAATATGAAGTGAATTTTTCCTTCCAACAATCATAGTAATCTTACTTGAACCAAACCTTGCTCCCCAAGAAGTTTTATTAAAAATTCTCTTGAATTTAATTCGAATATTTTTTTTATTGATCGCCTTTTTTAAGTTTATGTTGGCGCAATAAGAAATCTTACAAAAGACTCTTTTGAATTTCCTATGGATCTCTTTCGGTTTATTTCGAGCATTTTTTTTCTTAATGGCTGTCAACTTCTTTTTCAAAATGACTTTTATAAAATTTTGTTTTAAGTCAGATTGAGTTATTTCAATATTATTTTCAATTTTATGGTTAAAATCAATTGGAATCATTTGCATGTTAATATCCGCGACATATTGGTGTCCCGATGGAACCACAACTAGTTGTTCCGACGAAATCTCATCATTGTTCTCTGCAAGACAAATGGAATTAGTGGAGTCAATTTGACTGGACCGACACATTACTATACCCTCGTCCACGCACTCGCTGTTGGATAGGGAGTCCAACTCCTCGTCAGCCGGGCCGTCCGCGCGCTCGCCCTGGAACGACGACGAAGACTCCACCTCCAACTGGACATCGACGGGGCCGTCATCTCCGCTGGTCTGGTCACCATCGTCCTCGAACATGCAGCTCCCTCCGTCGGTGTGATCGTCATCAATTGTGTCGCCTTCTCCGTCAATGTGGTCAACGATTTTTTCACTGCACTGTATATTGTTTTGTGTTTGTTCGTCCTTAATCACGATACTAGAAAATAAATGTGCATTAACATCCTCACACAATACATCAGGTTGTTTTTTATCTGCTTTTATTTCAGCGATTATTATGCGCTGTTCGCAATAACGACATCTGCGGTGAAATATAGAGAATTCACTCCTCAAGCGATCGCATAACACTTCAAAGTCCATGTCATATTTAAAAATCATACGATAAAAATAATATGCAGCCCCCTGCAGGAATCCTCCCAAGATCAGGCTGTAGTCGCTCTCTCTCCATTCATTTATTTCGGACACCGACTTGAATTCGGTTAAAAATTCTTCTAGACAATACCCGTTCGTTCCCGTGTAGTAATCATTCATCATGCTAGCCTTTATGCTCAATTACACTAAATAATAAAACCACTTAGCTTTACTCCGACTCTTCCTTATATTTCCATCCGCTTAAGGGAGGGAATGAGAGGTAACAACCCTCTCTGTAAAAACTTATCTCGCTTTATGTACGCTGATAGGGCTTCGTGCACTGTTTATCGCCATGCACACGCGAACTTCCGTCTTTTAACACTTTCAACGTTTTTCACTCACTTACTACGTATACTGTACGCCGTATACACGCGTATTTATTTTTCATATTTTCTTATCTTCTGGGATTCTGTACTGTACCCGGCGCCTCCACCATTTGTGGGGACGTAGCCAGAAAGCGCTACTTAAATAAAACTCTGGATTCACTGTTCTAGTTATATTTCAGCAGCAAGGTGCCTACCCATAGGCACCTTCTATCAGACTATTACATCAAAGCTCAGAGGAGCCCTTATATACACGGGAAAAGTCTAGCGAAAACATCTTCATTTATTTTATATTCTAAATTCATATTACCTTTCAAGTAATACTTATTGCCAGTGTTAATATAGGCAAGTAGGTTGCCTTCTAGTTAAGCAGAGTCCTCACAGTACTGTACAAGGCTGTGAATTTGACAAAATGAGTTTTAGAAGACTTCGGATTTCTAGAGCTTCGTCTTTGATACTCATACCTATGTGTCTCTTATAAAATTCAAATTCAATTAGATCAGTTATTTTTTTCATATTGTCTCGATGTGCCTTTATAACCACTGTCCGTGGGTACCCATTGTTTGCCACTATGACCACTAGTGATAACCATTTTTATTCTTCAATCTTTCTTATGTAGACGCGGGTGAAAATCTAAATTGATGACATGATTTGATTCATGATTTTGGCGGCCCGTGGCGGCCATTTTGTTTTGGGGTCATCTCTCAAGTCTTATGCCAAATCACGTTCAAATGATAAAACTTTTGCATGAGCGATTTCAGGGTAAGGTTATCTCTCGCAGGGTGATGTGAATTGGCCACCAAGGTCATGCGATTTGATCCCACTAGACTTTTTCTGGTGGTGTTTCTTGAAGTCGCATGTCTATGCAAACAAACCACAATCGACCGATGACCTAAAAGAGAAAACACACACACAGGCCATCGCTCAAATTCAGCCGCATCTATGCAGAAGAGTCATTGAAAATTGGACCCACTCCGATCCCTGCCGCTGTAAATAGCCGAGGCGTGCATTTGAACGATGTCATATTCCACACTTAATGGCACAAATGGGCCTCTCAAATAAAAAAATAATTTTGTTAATACCGCACACACAGCTTGTTTTATTTCATTTCAACATCTACCCGCCCTTATTGAAAAACCCTTTAGAGGTAAAATTCTTTCTTTGTCTGTATGTTTGTAGGAGGCTTGTGGAATTGAAAGTACTGATCCGATTACGGAAAATCGGCCTTTTATGTTGAAAGGCCACAGTTGCCAGCTGCGGCAAATTTCTAGTAACTAATAATGACAGAATTTTAATGTTTTCATCACCGGGTGATGAGCGGCTTACACCTTATACATTGGTGCCTTGTTACATCTCTACTCTTTAGTAGATTCATTGGAGACGTCACCACATCTTTGCCGTATCGTACCGTTTAATACCGCCTGCAAAGGATTTCCGTTGCTCTTCATCCCCAATTACACCATACGTTTGTCCTATATTACAGCAGTGGTCGGTGTAGAGGTCAAGAGTTTAAATAAGTAATAATAAGATCAAGAAGATATGTGGGATTTGCAAAATTAATATCGGTGATCATCTTCAGAAAGTACCTATGTTGTTGTGTCCTTAGATTTTTCTCTCAGTAGACAAAAAACTTCTTCGTAAAAAAATAAACCAACTTCAAAAGCAAAACACAAATGAAGCCGGTAAAAAGTGCAAAATAACTCTCATTTCGGAAGGTGTCTTTGGTACTTCTTTTTTTATCGTTTTTCGACACTGACTTCCGAAACGAAAGTTATTTTGCTCTTTTTACCATTCTGTGTATGTAAGTATGTATGTTTGTATGTATGTATGTTTGTTCCTATGTGGCGTTCTAGAGACCAAACGCATTGGCCGATTTTGGTGGTTCTTACGTCAATTGATTCGTCTTAACCCTGCGCGTGTCACTGGCTAATTAAAAAATGAAAAAAAAATTGCGGATTTTGGGCGCCATTTTGTAGTTTTTTTTTTCCTCCAAACCCATCGTGTGGGGTATCAAAATAAAGGGTTTTAAGAGTTGATGTCAAAAATATATAACACTTATATGTTTAAATGTACCTAGTCAAAAAATAACTAAAAAGTTGTAAATATAAAACGAACTGAAAATACGTAAACAAGAAGAAAATCATGCTGTGCAGTCGGAGGATACATCTGGTTTTGGTCAGCCAGCTCGCGACTATGTTGCGCTTTTTAAGCAATCGGGTTCTTTGATTTTTTAATATACTTTTTTTATTACCGACTTCATTAGAGTTTTGCTTTTAAAGTCGGTTAATTTTTTGGGAAGAATTTTTTATTTCTGTCTTTTTAGTTTTAGTTCACTCTAATTAAAAAGTGAGCAAGTTCTATAGTAAGGTACCTAAAGGATTGACAAAATACCCAAATCTAATAACTCAATTTACACATTCGTGCTGTTTGTCGTTAAAAAGTTCGGTTGTAATGCCATATCATGAAAACTGTTGAACCCATTTGGATGAAACTCGCACTATTCTCTTAGTTGAGAGATACCTCATCTAATAAAAAAGAAGGGTCACGATCCGATAAGTAGTTTCGTAGAAATGCGTGGACAAACATACATACACAGATACACGCAAAGATACAAAAAAATACATACTCATACGAAATTTAGCACACGTGTTTAGAAACCCAATTAGAGTAACATGGGAATTTTGGGCAACTCCAGCAATATTACACACATACATGTCGAATTGATTACCTCCTTTTTTGAATTCCGTAAATATACCGTCAATCTATTCATTGAAGGACAAAAATGTTCTTAGAACCGCTGTACTGTGCTAAGCTTTTCAGTACTTTCCTTTCCTAAATTGGTTATCTATTAAGTAGGTATGATTGGTATCGGCTTCCAATCAAACGATATACGGGGCAGTATATAAATCATATTAGGTATATCCCCAGCGGTTGCAATCCGACCTCTGCAAACCAATTACTGGAAAACGCGACATATTCAATGTGCACGAAACCATGGCAAATGGATTAGTATCCATAGAATATAAAACTACTAATATCCATTTAGAGCAAGTCCATATAAGAACCAAGTATTGTCTGGAACTCTAGACAGAAACTAAACATGTCCAATTTTACCATTAACTAAATTAGATCATGGAGTGGCTACTCCATATAGTTGAATATTAAATACCTCGCATCAAGACTAAGTAATAACGCTTATTAACGGTAATACTAATAACGTATCCATACTAAATATTATAAAAGCGAAAGTAACTCTGACTCTCTGTTTGTCGCCCACCTTTTCACGTTTAAACCGCTGAACAGACAAAAATGGTATAGAGATAGTAACAGACACGAAAAAAAAACTTTCTAACAAAAAATACAACCGACTTCCAAATAAAAACACTACAAAGTGAAAAATAACTTCAATTTCGGAAGTCGGTGTTCCTGTTTTGGGATCTTCGTTTTTTGACACCGACTTCCGAAATTGAAGTTATATTTCACGTTGTAGTGTTTTTATTCGGAAGTCGGTTGTATTTTTTGTTAGAAAGTTGTAATTTTTCTCTTTTCAGTTGTTGGTACATAACGGACCAATTCTCCAAAGTGAAGCCAGAATAGATTAACCCAGAAACATGAAACTTAAACAAAAACGGTGGATTTAGAGTATACCAGGGTGAACTGTTCACACCTGCGTACCCCTTTAAAGCGTGCTAGTGTGATGTTATGTTATGAAATGATGTAAACAATAAACAGACATCCGATTGCAGCTATCCCAAGTGATCTGCTGTCATATATTAGAGAGTTCTGATGTATATCTCCTAAGATCTTCATCAGATCTTGACCAAATTTAAATGGGACTACATGACAAGCACCAGCTTTCAAATAAAAAAAGAATCATTAAAATCGGTTCACCCAGTAACAAGTTCTGAGGTAAAACACATAAAAAAAAAAAAAAAAAACAATCGAATTGAGAACCTCCTCCTTTTTTGCGAAGTCGGTTAAAAAGACGTAGGATAGTTTTTATCCCGGCAATTATCCTTAAAAGTGTGGAAAGGGGGGTAGAAGTTTGTACGGTGAACTAATAATTTCTCAAGTAATGTTGGCCCACACACATACACATATCGCGCAATCATATAAAACATAGGCTATTCGAATTACTAATGCTACGCAGACAAAGTCACGGGCTACAGCTAGTAGGTAATATACGTTTAGATGGATGATGGTTTTTTTGGTAGATGTTTGTTTCTTAATCACACCAGAACGGCTGATTGGATGAAAGGCACAGATATAGATTATAGTCTGGAATAGCACATATGTTACTTTTTAACCCGATTAACTCGGTATTTATAATCCCTTGGGATAATAAAACATATTTCACGCGGGCGAAGCCGCAGCCAGAAACTGGTAACCCTTATAGATTAGTCGGCGGACCGTTAGTACTTAGCAATGATCGTCTATGGGTTCTATGTCTATAGGTCATTGGCCTCTCACCTATTGTTTGACACGGCCAGTGTGGGAGGACTGTGATCATTATGATTCTATGACATTTCTGATGTAATTGGACAAAGCACGAATTTAAAAGTTTACCCCTTTGATTATATACTTGTCTAGATAGAACAATGCAAACAAACGACGCGCTAAAACTGTCTCCAATTGCGTGATATGTGTGAGTACCGCTCGTGTACTTATTGTCGTCAAACTGTCAATGTATGCGTGTTTAGGGATACCTGATACCTGCTCCAAACTATTAACCTACCTTTTCTGAATTATTTAATATGATGAAAATTAAACAAAACAGGTTAAATTAAACAATAATTTTGTAGATTAGTGTATCATTTATTTTAGTAAAAACAAAAAGAACAATGAAAAAATATACAGTAATTTATAGATTAAAACCCATCTCTTTGTGTTTGTTCTCGGAATATTTTATTGCCTGGGCTACGTTAAGGAAAGTTGTCACTTACTGATTACATATATAATGTAATTTTTTAAATAATAATGTTCTTTGATCGAAAGATTATGTAATGCTATTTGTATTTTGTCTCCCATAGTTTCGTTAAATCTCCCTAGTAATAAACTGACAACACTGACTAAATCAGACTAACCTACAAAGTAACGAATAAAAAATCGTGTGTTAAATAACAAAACGTACTGGTGAAAAGTGCTCTTGGTATATTATACGGTTGCTATACAGTCTGACGGCACAAATTGGCATAATTAATTATTTTTCGTGAACACGTTACCCTTAGGTGTTTCAAATGACACTGACGTAAGTAAAAAGCGAGTCTACCAATTTTAGTAGACTTTATTTGGGTCGTTCAAGTAGGGTCAATGTGACATCTAAACAAGTATATAATCAAAGGTTTACCCCAGATTATTTACATGATACCTGCCCCGTAAACGTATTGGCAATCTATTGAAGGTAATCGTCACTAGCAAAGTTGACCTAGAGTTATAATTCCTGTAGGTCGCTGGTCAGACCAAATCGGAACCTCATTGAATATTAAAGCCTCAGAAGCCGCGTCAGTGCAAGTGGAGAAACATATAATAAGGAGAAAGTTTGAAAAACATGATGTTGTCATTGTCACGACCCCAACATCGCGGAAACGATGCACGGAGGAGGTGCGCTCATTGTTCTAGTCTCCATGTAAAGTCAAGTGTCTAAACTGCAGTCATACTCTCCCAAAACTTAAATTTTATAACTCAAGAACGGGCTCACCTATCCAAATCAAATGTTTAGGCTTTGTTCGGACTATTTAGTGGATGATTTATGTGAAGTTTGCACAAAATCGGTCGACCGGTTTTTCATTTATCTCATTTTTTGTAACAAATGAATTCAATAAATGGCGGATCATTTAGTTAATGGGGATTTTGCTGTCAAATTGAAACTTTTTTCAGATGAGGATTGTGCTGTCAAATTGAAACTTTTTTCAGTGTTGACAGTACAAGAATGTTGTTATGTCATTCAATTCTGTCATTTCATTTTGGACGTGCTTCGATTAAAGCAAATTGTCAGCGATAATTATTGCTTTGTGTTTATATATTGTTGAGTGCATTCATACAAACGGTGAGTCTTGAATTGTTCAAATGTACTATGTATATGTGTGCGTGTACTTTTCTCAGTTTTTTTGTATGTAGGTAGAGTAGGGTAGGTAAGGTAGGGTAGGGTAGGGTAGGTAGGTTAGGTAGGGTAGGTAGGGTAGGGTAGGGTAGGTAGGGTAGTGTAGGTGGAGTAGGCAGGGTAGGGTAGGTAGGTTAGGAT
The DNA here is from genome assembly GCA_964057195.1 of Orthosia cruda. Taxonomy (NCBI): domain Eukaryota; kingdom Metazoa; phylum Arthropoda; class Insecta; order Lepidoptera; family Noctuidae; genus Orthosia; species Orthosia cruda. The sequence goes on along the minus strand of OZ059825.1, from coordinate 35,672,041 downwards.
ATATTTATTTTTCTTAAGTCTAATCCCCACCAACGATATTGGTGCCTATTGAGTGCAAACACTTTCATTCCGGTCAATCTTTCTTGCCTCTCGCACTTTTATTCTTCATAACAATGTTCTTCTTGCATTCATCATCTTGCACTCTGTGGGTAGGACACCCACTTTTATTTACCTAATCTACGAGCATGATTTGTTAATTATAAAAATAGGTAAAATTCAATAAAACAATAAAATACAATGTGCGAATTACAGTTTGAGCATAAAGTGCTATTATTACTAATTGAGCAACAGGTGCTATATATCAAAATTTGAGCAAAAATGCTGTTTAACACATCTGTGTGTGATGTATATAGAGCGATTTATCACAGCAAAAATGTTATACATTATAATATTACAATTAGGGATAAAAACACAAAATCACAGTTATCAAAATTACCACAGAAAATTACACAGTCCAAAAACTTAGGTACTAACATGAAGTACTGCCTGTGCTGCATTCCGTGCTTACATTTAAATATCACACAAAATACTAATGAAGCACGGTGCGCTTCAGGTTTTGTTTCGACGTATAACCGCAGTGGCTACTCTAGTGCAGTACTCCAAAAACTTTTCCCTAGTGTTTTTGTCCATGAGCCCTTGCAGGCTCTCCCTCGTTATTTTTCTGTCCAGCTCACATTCAAGTTGGTAGCGCTCTCTGATAAATAACAGGCATTCTACAAGTATGTGCTGGACAGTCTCTGCCACGCCTTGATCGCAGACGCACGATGGGCTCTCCTTACACTTGAAGCGATTCAAGTATTCAGAGAACCCACCGTGCCCCGTCAAAACCTGCGTGAGGACGCCTTCGGGCCGCACCTGTTGTACAGTACGGAATGCCACTATTGCGTCCGGAAGAAACATTTTCGTCACAGAAGCAGTCTCGCCCGACACATATCTCCGATTCCATTCATCAAGCGATTCCAAACGGATCTGTCGCTTGAAAAATGAAACCGGACACTGGTCAAAGTCCGGCTTCCTCCGTAACGACAATGCTGCTTTCTTAGCCAGCTCGTCCACTCGCTCATTCCCCGGCAGGCCCGCGTGAGCCTTGATCCAGAACAAAGTAACAACTTTGCTCTAGCCCAGGGCGTGAGCCAGGTTGGCGCGCGCGCGAACTGCCAGGGGATGGAGAAAGCCATGGTTTGCAAGCGTCTGCAATGCTGCCATTGAGTCGCTGTACACACCATAGCTCGCCTCTTGCCGCGCGAGGATCACTTCTGTCGCTCTACAAATGGCCAGGAGTTCCGCTTGGTAGACTGTGCAGTACGCGGCGAGGCTAAGCTTGAGGTTCTGGACTTCGCCTTCACTATCCCAGATGGATAATGCGGCTCCTACCTTTCCCTCAATCTTGCTGCCGTCGGTGAAGATTCGCACCGCCTGCACATTGTTACTGTCTAGTAACTCTTGGTCTGCCAGGCACATGAACTCCAGAGGAATTTGTGTAGCTGGATGAGGGGCTTCCGCAAACCTTACCGCACTCTCGATCTCCATATCTCCTGGCAAAAACCGGGATGACCCTCTCCTCGCTTCATACAGGGCAGCTGCCTCTTGTATGCCCAGGGTTAGGTTAGGTTAGGGTTGGTAGGGTAGGGTAGGGTAGGGTAGGTAGGATAGGGTAGGGTAGGTAGGGTAAGGTAGGTAGGGTAAGGTAGATAGGGTTAGGTAGGATAGGTAGTGTAGGGTAGGGTAGGGTAGGTAGGGCAGGATAGGTAGGGTAGGATAGGTCCCTACCTATCTACCCTACTCTACCTATTCTACCCTTAGAGTAGGTAGAGTAGGGTAGATGAATCTTTGGTGTTTTTATGGCAAAACAAAGTTTGCCGGGTCAGCTAGTTTTGTATAGAAATTAAAGTATAGATTATTCCCACTAACCGCGAAAGTTGAAATTATGCTGCCTACAAAAAAAATGCCTTTTCTGTTTTGGTAGTGTGACTGCACTTTTGTCCCTTATAGTACCTGTAATTCTTTTTGGACCCTATACCCTGATTGGTAAAAGTGTTATTGCTAGTATTGATATCGAGTCTTCCATTAGAAATTTATTAGTACAAAAAAATGAAGTCTCTAGAAATTAAGGATGATGTTCAACCTTTAAAGTTAAACATCTTTTTTTTTATTAAGTGGATTGTTTAATTATGGATCAAAATACGCGAAAATCGGTGTTTGTTATAAAATTAAGCACTCAAATTATTCTTAAGTTAACAGAAGGTCTAGAACTACTCAGTAATTGGGTTATTGTGTTAATTACTTAAGAATTTATATTGCTCAACTTTTGAAAGATAAGAATGATTGTTGTTGTTTATTGTAAACTTTAGAGAGGCTCAATTTAAGATTATCTTGTATTACTTGTACTTCATAGGGTCTATAGAATACAATTTAATAACAATTTGCCACAGCTCAATTCACAAGTAACAACAAATCCAGAGATTTGCAGTACGAAGTAACTTTGTACGAAGATTTAACATCTCATTCATTTTCTTTCATCTCGTCTCTCAAAATCACCCGCGCTAGAAAATCGCGTGGTTTAATGAAAATTTCATTAATAGACGTCCTTCTGCCGTTGCCCGACGACAGCGACAGTGAAATGTAATCAAAATCGACTCAGTAGTTTAGTCATGAATTCGTACAGGAGAGACCACATATTAGCACAGTTGGACCAGCTTTAGAAATTATTACAGGGAAACTTGCTTACGAAGAAGTATCCTAATCCGGGACGGGACCGGTCCATGTGGCGGCACTTTGACACTTGGAAGGCCTATGTTCAGCAGTGAAGGTCTTTAGACTGAAATGATGTTGACATCTTAGTACAGACCTTTTAAAACAATGCAAATCCTTTCGCTGATTTACCGAACATCCAAACATACAGACTTCCACATTTTATTTTTATTTAGTTTTCAATCAGGATTTAGCAAAAACTGTTTGAGTAACCTTTTTTATTTTCTAATTTTGTGATGGAAGACATTTAGCGGTATAAAGTGCGTGGGAAGATCCTAAAGTTACCAAATTGTTTTATAAAGAAATGTCAAGTCTCAGCATAATTTGTTTTTATTACAAAGTGTTTAGAAGATTGTTCCAAGAGATTACATTAAATGTTATATTAATTGTAATTTTTAATATCTTAGTGAGTTATTATAATGTTGGGCTTATATTTTAGTCAGTAATTTAAATGAGATGCTCATGACATCAAATTATAACAGACAAACGTATTCAAGTTCAAGGTTAAACAATGCATGTCAATGTCGGTCCGTGGATGGCTCGGTGGGGTCACGATATGTAAAGGATGACAACTCGTCATACCTTACATATCGTGGATGCCTCCGAGCCTGGGAGAGCTTGCAATCCGTTTGGTCCCCGCTGTCATTTGTAGATGTGTGACAATTGTCAGACACCCGAAAACCTGAACCCCTTACTATGACTTATCTATACCATCATGATGCCGCTGTTTGAGAGACGGAGCTATACAGAACGAATAGCGGTATTCCTTTTTCGCACTTCATAGTAAGGGAGACTAACAAGTCTTGCCAAGGGGTACCGTGTTGCCCAGTTCCTGCCCCCGTACTCTCTCCCGTCAAAACTATAATTCTTTATTGTACACCAAAACAATACATTTACACAAAGTGAAATAAATATACACGGGTCAGGCGAGCTTAACTCCAAAATAGACTTTTCTTGCAGCAAACCTTTGAGTGATAGAGTTCATAATAATTGAGAGCAGTAATCCAGTGTACAATTTTACAGTAAGATACTAATTAAATTTATAATAATAATACATACATAAAAGAACTACGTTCATAAATACAAATATATATGTATATACGCATATATCTACTAATATTATTTATTGCGTTGAAAGAAAATGCTCCTTAATTTTCCTCTTGAAGACATTGAGAGAAGGGCTATCGCGTAGGGAGTGTGGGAGAGAGTTCCAGAGATGCACTGCAGTAACAAAGAAGGAGCCATCATAGCGGCTGGAAGTGTGACGCGGAGTTCGAAGAAGAAGTGAAGTGGCTGTGCGACAAGGTTTACCACTCGGGACGAGGTACTAAAACCATTCGCGAAGATATTGAGAAGAAGTAGGATTGTGCAGGATAGTATAGAGAAGGGATAGGATGTGTGTATCTAGTCGACGCCGAATTGGAAGCCACATCAAACTGGTTCGAAATTCCGACACATGGTCGTACTTGCGGAGGCCAAAAATAAAGTACAGTTCTGCAGTCGCTCGAGTTTGTTTAGGAGTACCTCCGTTGCATATAGAAAACAGACATCCGCATAGTCTATTAGTGGCAGAAGAAGAGATTGCTCAAGAATTACCTTAGTGTGAAATGGTAATAATTTTTGGAGACGCTTAAGAGACTGAAACGAGTAGAAGACCTTCTTACTCACATCAGCAATATGAACCTCCCAAGATAGGTATAGGATATACGCCCCAAGTTTTTTCACGCTTTTGGAGTAATATATGTGCACAGAATTATACATTACTGGGGATCTAATAAATTGAGCATGTGTTTGCCACCAATAACGAGCGCATGAGATTTAGTTGGGTTCAGGAGAAGTCCAAATGAAACCACTTAGCCCATTTGTTGATATTTTCAAGGTCATAATTGATAGCAGCCACAGCCTCAGCGACTTCACCCACTTTAAAATGCGTTAAAACTACAAGTCGTCTTCATAGAGTTGATAGTTAGAAGTTAGGACCCTAGTGAAAGCATTAAAACAATTGAGAAGAGAAGAGGAGAGAGGACACCACCCTGAGGAACGCGTGGTGTCAAGACACACCATTCAGAGGAATCCCCATCGGATCGAATAGACTGCGAGCGGCCCCGAAAATAAGAATTGAACCTCTCAATTACCGGAGCAGAGACAACAAGGGAGGAAATGATTCCTAGAGAGAATGTGAAAGTTAACCGCGTTATAGGCACTGCTGAGGCCAATAAAACTAATATGGTGAGACATTTATTATCCATAGCTAGCTTTATGTCATCAGTTATTTTGACTAGAGTGGTAACAGTGCAATGGCCAGGTCTGAAACCAGACTGGTAAGGACTCAGCAGGCCATTAGAGGACAAATAACAGGACAGTTGCTACTGAACAATACTCTCGAGGACTTTGGAGAGGATTGGGTGGATGGATATTGGACGGAACTGGGATGGTGAGAAGGAATTAGGAACCTTGGGAAGCGGCAGGATGTGTGCCTTCTTCCAAGTTGAAGGAAAGGAGTTATTAAAAAGAGAGTAATTAACAATATGAATTATAACGGGGCTATTTCACTCAGAATAGGTAGGAACATTTGCAGTTTAAGACCATCGTCATCTACCGCCTTAGTGGAGATGGATTGGATAGCTTTCTTAATGTGTAGTTCAGTAATTGGGTGGAAAGAGAAATAAGTATTTGCTGGCAAAGGAAGATTAAAGAGATCGTTGAGAGTGGAAGATCTATCATAGTTCGACTGTAAAAAAGTGATATATGTATACAAGTCATATACATCTGTTCCTTACGCACACTCAAAATAACCTTATTCTAAGAGCTTATGGTCACCCCCTGGATTGAAAATGTCAGATCGAAAGTCGCTGATTATTTGTATCCAGCTGCACCAAATTAAATTGTCGACTCCAACATTGGGACAATGCTAGGCGGATTAATTAGGTTAGGTTATTTAGTGAGTAATTTCAGTGTGAGCTTAGTAGAAGCGCAGCAAAGCCATTCTACCTGCATAGAAATCTATTGAGGCGACCTAATCCTAAATGGAGGCCGAATGGTTTGTCATGATGAAGATTCGTAGCTATACAGAGAAGAACAGAGATGAACATCAACCAGTACAACAGCGAAATCACCCGTGTGTCGGTAATTCATCAAAAAATCTAAAGGAACGTAGTGATAAATAGTGATCAATATCCTATAGGATACGTATTCATCATACTCTGTACGAATTTGAATATAAGCCACACGGCAAAACCATGATCTGAATCAATTAGGACAAAGCCATGCAGCGGCATACATCTAAACATAATATGTAGCGGCATCTGTACCGCTAAATATGAACTCAAAAAATAACTATGATCAAAGTTCTTCGCGCGTTTTGATCATAAAGAACACCCCGACAACAACCGTCGTCACAGTATAAGCGGTTATCGCGATGCTGTCAGTAGTGCGAGCCGCTTAGGGGTCTCGTCGATGTGCATGTTTGTGTGAGTGTGCCGTTTCGAACGTTTCTGGGTAGTTTCTATACAGTGCCGTCGTACACTTGCCTATCAGAAACAACACCCGTAATGAGGGTTGCGGGAGTTTATACACTGTTTTGCATACCTCCACACACCTTTATAATATAAGTAAAATTTCGATAAAAGTTTAAAAATTACCTCAAGATCACTTCTTTTGCTCCATTCTAGAACTACATAATATTCGAGCTCACATTACTGCCGAGGCGTAAACTTCATAATGAAGGCAATTCCCCGGCGTTTCTCCGCGGGAACAATATCACGGCTCACGCGTCCCTTTATGAAGCAATTTAAGGCAAAAAGGCCTCTAAATAGCTGTTTGTGATAGGTCCTTACCCCTTGAAGAAAGATTTTTAGGAGTCTAAATCGCTTTTGTTTTTCTTACCTTGTTATATAACAACATAACATGATGACACGCCAGTATACCTCGAAAGGTTAGGCAGAGGTGCACCTGTAGTAGGTACCGGAAGGAACCTAGGACGTCATGCTCAGCAGTAGCACTTATGACCACAACACCAACCTGCCTCGTTGGCCTTTGCAAACACATACTGTATTTTTATTCGATTGAGCGCGTGTACGAGTGTTTCTTTTTAATATTCGCTATGTGAGAAGCTAAGTCTGCGAGGCTGAAGTGGGATTGGGCGGATCACATTTGCAGGATGCAGGGGGCAGATGGGCCAGGATCGCTACGCAGTGGGTACCTGAAGACGGATGACCGAGGCAGGTCTAAAAACGCTGGCGTTTCGTTGGCCAATCCGGTAGAAACGAGTCCAGATCGTCATCTGGACTCGTTTCTACTGGATTGGCCGGCGAAGGCAGGAGACAAACTAGTCTTGAAAGATGTGGGGGAGGCGTTTGCCGAGCAGTGGGAAAATGAAGGCAAAAAAAAAAATTGTGAGAATAGCTCATGTCAGGATATCATTGAGTAAATTCCAGATGGAAAATCCATTATCACTTTGCCCGACCCAGGCATTGAACCTAGGACGTCACGCTCAATAGTAGCGCTTGCGACCACTAGACCTATGATACAGTCCCTGGTTATAAGAATAATAAATATCTTATTCTTATTTTCCCTACGTTCGTGAAGCTCAAGTTTAATAAACTCATTCATTGGCTAAAGTAAACATAAAAGGAGACCTATTCCTATAACTTGGAGAAAACTTTGAGCAAGTTTAATGCTTATGTCAAAAACAACAACTCAATCATTAGGTTGACTTATGGCTGATTGTTCAAGACAGATAGGTAAATTTTACATAAAGAATAAATATGATTATGTTTTAATATTATTTTAACATAAGCTGGGAAACCGCTATATTCCTATAAATAAAGTTAACTTTCCATTGAAAAATCAGCTCTTAGAAGACCTGTCAATGAATTATACTTATTTTGCAAATTGCAAAAAAGAACACTTTTACACGTCAACATATTTTTTAACCGACTTCCTAAAAAGGAGGAGGTTCTATGTTCGACTTCATGTTTTTTTTTTTTTTTTGTGTATGTTCACCGATTACTTCGTCAATAATTGTGGACCGATTTTGAAAATTCTTTTTTTGTTTGAAATTGTTCCCATTTTAATTTGGTGAAGATCTGATGAAGAACTTCGGAGATATAAAACAGAACTCTTCAATAAATAACGGCAAATCTCTCGGGATTGCTGCAATCGCATGTCTGTTTGTTGTTTATAACATTTCATAACATAACATCACGCCAGTTCGCTCTTAAGGGGTAAGCAGATCTCTCATTTCACCGGTTATGTTCAAGTTTCATGAAATCTATACTGGCGAAATAGTTGCCTTACTAACTTGCCTATTAGGTACGTACAACTAAAAGTGAAAAATAAAAAAACTTTTTGCAAAAAAATACTACCGACTTCCAAATACAAAACTACAAAGTGAAAAATAACTTAATTTTTTGAAGTCGGTGTCCATAACGCAAAAAAATGGTACCTACGAAAGACACCGACTTCAAAAAATTAAGTTATTTTTCACTTTGTAGTTTTGTATTTGGAAGTCGGTAGTATTTTTTTGCAAAAAGTTTTTTTTTGTCAATTTAAACTATAAGATACCGGTGTTTTCTAGCTGACTACTCTGGAACAAACTCTTACTAAATTTGAAGACAGTAAAAGTAAAAATTTAGTCGATAAACGGGTCTCGTTTCTCTAAAAACTTCAATAAGTATGCAAAACGATTCATTGGACATAACCACCGGCCATTACACTCCCAAATACTTGTTTAATTACCAACTTTTATTCATAGAGTAAATATTCCCCTGTCTATGGAAACCTCCCTAATCGCTTCTGTATTAAAATTCAGGATCAGTTTATTGCTAGTTACAGTCGAAGCACGTCTCTCCCTCAGGAGAACCTTTAGAGTTCACACATACATTTTTATGAAGGTCGGCTCGTAGTAAACTTTTTTATTTGTTGTTTCGTCAATTGGGCTTTGAGTGGCGATAAATAATTTATCGTTTTATATATAGATAGGCAAAACTTTTTTTGTGAAAATTGTTAGCGAAGGCTTTCTCCATTAAACGGATAAGTTTTGCCTCCTAGAAAATAATCACCACCTCTGTTTTTGTTGTGTGTGAATTGACGGTAAAAATCACTTAGAATGCCAATCGAGACAAAGGAATGTAACAATTTCTTTACAGTAAGGAGTATAGTGAGTATAGGAGCAGTGGTGGCCCAGTGGTAACGGCCGCGACTTACAAGTCGTAGGTTGATTGTTGATGAAATAATTTATTTCATCAACAATGCTCTCACAACGGTGAAGGAAAACATCGTGAGGAAACCGGATGTCCTAGAATCCTCATTAAATAATTAATCAATCATCAAAATCAAAATTCGAAGACATGTGACATCCACCAACACGCACTGGGCCCGCTTGGTGGATTACGGCCCATTCCCTCAAACAGAGAGGAGGCCTGTGTCCCAAATGTAAAAGGCTGATGATGATGATGACCTGGTCGACCGAGCTCTGCTCGGGTGAAAATAGAGAAAACGACGTTTTCTAAAAATGAAAGCTAGCTAGATCGATTTATCTCCACCGAAAGGCCCTGCACAATAAATTTCATGAAAATCGTTGGAGCCGTTCTTGAGATGCAGATTATATAATATATCTAAATATATACAAGAATTGCTTTTAGATTAGATGGGTATATAAATACTGAAAACATAACACCCTATTATTTAACTAGCTTTTTCTCACGACTTCGCTCCCGTGGTCTACCTGCAGCAATCATGCATTTTCTTCATAAACGCCTTTTCCTATTATTTAACGCCTTTTCCCATGGGGGTAGGCAGAAACTACAGAACGCCACCTGCTACGATCCTTATATACTTCTTTTGCCTCCCTCACGTTCATACATCTAGTCATACACGCACGCCGGTAATGAGATTGCGCCTGGCCTTTCTGAAGAATATCATCAAAAAGGTCTATGTATGTCTTTCTAGGGCGACCCCTCCCGGCGTTTCCATTCATGTCTTATTTATTTATTAAAACTTCATGCAACATACAGGTACATAGGCGGACTTAATGCCTGAGGCATTCTCTACCAGTCAACCAAGGATAGTGGAGAGATAACATGGCAGGTGCAAAAAAATAGAAATAATTATTAAAATAAAAATAGGAGCCGTACCGAGGAGTACTGCCTTCTGTATCAGACCCTTGATCCAACCGTCCAATGACAGCCTCGACAGATGGTCGTCGAGGCTCTTGGCCATCAGGCCGTTGGCCGTAACGACAATCGGCACAATGATCGCTGAGTCCACATTCCACATGTCGACAACCTCGTGTGCTAAGTCAAGATACTTGATTTGTTTCTCTTTCTCAGCTTTCACGAGGTTCTCGTCATGCGGGATGGTGAAATGGATTATCATTGTGCGGCGCGCTAATCGGTCTATCACCACTATATCCGGCTTATTGGCAACAATAGTCCTATAGTCCTATCAGTCATGATAGACCGATCCCAGTACAAAGAAACATGGTCATTTTCGAGAACTGGGTCGGGCACATACTTGTAATACGGTAACTCCGACTCCACTAGATTGTACTTCAAAGCAAGTTGCTAGTGAATAATCCTGGGCACTTGGTTATGCCTGTGTAAGTACACGCCGTTTGCCAGACGAGAACAACCAGAGATAATATGTCTGATGGATTCACCCGGACGGTGGCATGCCCGACATATGCCAACCGTCCTGTCCTTCATTATATGTCTCCGGTAGTTATTCTTCAGCATAACTTCGTCCATAATTGCACAGACAAAACCTTCAGTTTCCCCGAAAAGGTCACCGAAACGTAGCCAGGATACGGACGCTAGGAAATCTACATCGAGCCCATGGAGAGCCTGATAGAAGTGCCTGTGTAGCTCCTTGCCTTGCCATACCTCTTTGCGTTCATCAGTCTATAGTATTACAGGCTTGCGCCAGTTCTCTTTAGCCATGGACAACGGGGTGAGTCCCTTGTCCACTGCGACCACATCCCGGTGCATACCCACTTCAGCTTTTAAAAAGTATTCTCTGAGGCTGCACATCTCTCGGTTGTGAAGAGTCTTGGCGTTTAAAAAGCCTCGACCCCCACATTTCCGCGGGATGTACAGTCTCATCACCGATGAACGTGGGTGATGCATCCGGTTTGCGGTCAGCAGTGTCCGGACCCTCCTATCGAGGGCGTCGAGCTCGTTCTGAGTCCGTTTGAGTACAAATACCCAAATACTTGTAAGTTTCGGTCGAGGAGAGGTGTCTAAGATGTATGGAATCAGAGAGTTGAATTCCCTCGGATTCCATAATCTTCCCTTGCTTTACATGCATGACTTCACATTTGTCCACACCAAATTCCATCCTGATGGAGTTACTGAAGGTTTCAGTTACCTTCAGTAGCTCCGTCAGTTGGAATTTATTGGGGGTAAAGAGTTTCAGATCATCCATATAAAGGAGGTGAGATATGACCTGACCACCTCTTCTCAACCGATAGCCCAGTCCTGAATCTTAGTGGATTCAGGGCTAAGCAGAATCAAAGTGGGCTCAAACTGTCTCCCTGAAATATCCCCCGCATAATCCATACAGGCTCATCATCCCCCTAAATCGGTTGACATCCTGGATATCGAAGGAATGTCTTCCATTGCCCCTTACAGGACTCAAGGAAGGTGCATAGAGATGCATCTATTTTGTACAACTCCAGCACCCTCATGAGCCATGTATGTGGCACAGAGTCATAGGCCTTCTTGTAGTCTATCCAGCATGTCGACATATCCCCGCGGGATCGACGAACCTGCTGGCTTATGGCCATGTCAATGAGGAGTAGCTCCTTAGTGCCGCGGGACCCATTCCCACATCCATTCCGAGAGGTAGACATTATTGAGTTACGTTCAATGTGTTTATCAATTTTTGCTCTCAGGATGGATGTAAGAAGTTTATAAACCGTTGAAAAACATGTAATTGGTCTATAATTCTTGGGATCCGCGGGACTACCTGTCTTATGGAGCAGGTGGGTAATGCCTGTTGTTAAAAACTGCGGAAGCGACCCAGACTCTAAACATGACTGGAATTGAGATGCCAGAAACGCGTGTGAGCTGCTATACCATTCTAGCCAGAAGTTATGCAGTCCGTCCGGTCCCGGAGACTTCCAGTTCGGTAGCGGACGAACTGCTTTGGCTACATCAGATGGACTAATGATTACTTTTTCCATTTCTGGTATAGCTATACACACGCTCGACATCACGCATCCAGCCACCCTCAGTGCGACAGACGGGTACCGACCAGATGCTTCGCCAGAATGTACTCGTGGCGACATCATCCGGGCGGCACACGTCAGTCATATTTTGTTTAGGTCGCTCCCAAGTTCTGTATACCCACCTCTCATCATTCTACGTGAACATGCGATTCTGTGAGTACTGGTCAACTCGCCGCTTAAACCGCCGAATACGGCTGGCCCATGCACAAACTTTCTGCTTCAGGAAGTCGATGCGCTCCGTGACACGGGACATGTATTCTTAAGGACTGATTCCAGTCCCCGAAAATGCCCGCCTCACGAAGCGCATCACACGTGGTCGTGTATTGCCCTCCCTGAAACAGCATAGTTTGCCGATGAGTACCCTGGCCCCATCGATACGCCGTTCGATCCTGCACTGCCAGGCTGGCACGGCAGGCTTTGGCCGAATAGCCTCTTTTGGGAACTTAACATTGGCCAAACGACATGCCGTAACAGCTCCGCAATACAGGATTGGGTGCGTATCAACAAGGTTCTCGCTGCTTTCAAAGATGTTCTTAAGCAGCGAGTCCAAGGCACACACCAGCGCCCTATTCTTCTTGTGCATAGGAAACCGTGGTAATCGGGGCCTAAGTTCAGTCGGTATTGACCTATACTCGCGAAGCGCATCCTCCAGTGCGCTCCTCAATCTATCGTTGCACTGGCTACTTACTGTGGACCAGTAACGGTAACAAGATTGGACCGCGGCGGGATTACAATAGTGGCTGGCGGTGCCGCGGTCTGTGTCGGGGTTGAGACGATTTGGTTGCTCAGCACTTCTGAGCGCAGCCTATCAAGTGCGGCGTCATCCAACCTGTGATTACGCTGGATGACCGGCACCTGATCCGACAATCGTTGGGCCGAGACGTTTACGGTTGGCTCTAGGTCCTGAAACAGAGACAGCACCCTAACACGGTACGCAGTGAGGTTAGTTCCCCCCTCTTCTATTATTATTATTATTATTTTGCTTTACATTAAAAAATACATTAATAAAATACACAGCTATAACAAAAAGTGCCACCTACTTACTGCAAGTCCCACCCATTTGCCAAACCATGCCAACTAGGCTGCACGGTGCCCGTGCAACCTAATTTGATCTCAGACCGCAAGCTGAGCTCTAATTAATGCTAATTGCTTTGACATCGCCGCCAGACACGTGTCGTCTGACCTCGGATCGCGATGCGGTGACTACCCGAGCAAAGGTTACGGGGTCAGAAGGATGTTCACAGTGTGGGATCTAAACAGATTTAAACCTAATAAAACAACAGTACAGAATTATCGTGAATTTGAGATCGCTGAGAATAGCCCTCTCCATTGCCCTTTGGGTGACTGTAAGCTTTCTGATGAGGCCCATTGTGAGCGACCACGTCTCAGAGTCATATGTCATCAAAGAATGTAGAGATCCGCAAGAGAACCAGGGTTACCGACATAGCCCGAAGAATTGCCAAACTTAAGTGGCAGTGCGCAGGGCACATGCTCGCAGAACGGATGGCCGATGGGGCAGAAAACTTCTGGAATGGCGACCGCGAATCGGAAGACGTTGCGTTGGAAGACCGATGACCTGGTGAAGGTTGCGTGGATCCGCTGGATGCGGGACGCACGGAACCGGTCAACGTGGCGACGCTCTGCGGAGGCCAATGCCCAGCAGTGGACGTCTTTCGGCTGATATGATGATGAGATCGCTGACAGGGGTAGATCTCAGGTTATGCATCTCCGTGACCTCTTCGCGGCAGTCGGTGCTGCGAATAACGTCTTGCTTTTGGTCGTGGTCCAGTCCATAGTCGGAAGTGACAGCGCGTGGGACACAATCGCGCCCTTCTGCGAGGAAGTGATGGTCGCAAAGGAGGTGGCAGAAAAGGAATAAGAGGATACAATTTCCCACCCTATCCGTAGCAGACGCACCGAAAATCGCGACATGATGACCGGCTACCACCAGGTGGGACCTGCGGGTGACAAACTTGTAGAGTTTCGCGCCACAAGCGATCGCGGCTTATGCCGTGGTTACCTCCCTAGAGGGACTACGACCGTTGACGGCCACAGAGGGTGCGGGGGACCTCATGGCGGGGTCCGCATCGGGTCAATACCTGGGGAAGTGTGTCGAATTGTGCAAGCATTCGAACGCCCAGGTCGAAGATATGAGTCTGATAGACCCCTCCGCTTCCTCCAGGGCGGAGAACATCCACAAAAATTTCTACACTTGAATCAATTTATAACATAAACTGGAGATGATCGCTTTCGCACTGAAGCAAAAATAAAATAATAGATTGTTTTTTTTTAATATACTTTAGACAAGTGACATTCATGGCAGCGATGGCGATGGTCGAAATTCCAAACTGTAAGCGCTCATGCACACCAGACGGTTTTAACCCGGCCCGGTTTTTTGCCACTCCAAAGCCATCAAAGTGAGCCGGCGCTAGCCTCGGCGTCGTGTGTATGGCTTCATAGTGTCCCATACATTACTGACGACCGGACGTAGGACGATTGATCATGTGACATTTCGATAGCGTTTGAAATTTCCATGTATGTATGTAATTTTTCTAATTTCTACTTCTTGACCCTCATGAACCGCGGTGCGGTGCGTGGTTAATTTGAAGTTCCCGCGCTTACGGCTCTCGATTGATCTGGTGAAATCGGCGAGCAGAAAGTGCGGCGCCGCGTCGCCTAGCCGTAGCCGATGTACCGGAGCTGCTGATCCGTATTGGTTATGTACTTACGTAAGGTTGACGCCTATTTGACGGCGAGGCGAAAGACGATACGGTTACAATCCCTTTCCGAGTTGATAAGTGTCCATAAGTGTTTTATGACCTTTAGAGCAATCTGCGCTAAGTCACGTGGTATATTAGATTGGGCATAGAACAAAATAGGTACTACTCTATATTTTTTTGGTGTACCATAGAATAGGCCTTAGCCCCACTACACATTAGATAGTTCAAGGGCTGCATCGCAACAATGGAAATTATATGATATTTAATGATGAAATAAAACATTTTGCAAGATGAATGTATGATTTCATTAAGCAAAATAATAACATTAGGTGTATATTGAATTTTCCTTTAATTTATCAACATATGGTACAAAATAAAATGTAAACAAACAAACCGATGCACAATCATAAAGTTAATATGGGTATAACTTATATACGTAGTAAAGATAATATTCTATACTAGCTTTTGACTGCTATTCGACAGCGTGGATCACGAAGAATTAAAAAAAAATCCTTATAAGTATTATTGACGTGAAAAGTCTTTATAAAATCACGCCCAAACATATGGGTACCAGATCAGTAACATAAATCTCAGCTTTATAATTACAAAACTGTTAATGTTAGAAATATAAACTTAGTATCATTGTTTAGCTTTATAGACAGCTCGCTGTTTTTCAGAAACTCTCATTTCATAGTATCCACACGGAAACCACACTAACCATACTAATTAGCCGATCAATGACAAAGCCCGAACACTAAGTAGGTTCCCCACGCTCCATTAGCACTCCCCCAGTGGAAACTCGGTGGAAAACAGGAAGCGAAGCGTGCCGGGTTACCCGCTGGTTACCGGGCGGTTAATCGCTGGTTAAAAGCGGTCGCGGTCGAACGGACCCCGGGAGAAATTATGATTGTACGCCGACGAGCAGTGGGCCGTGAGAGGGTTGGTAACATCATTGCTTTGTGTGGCGAGATAGTCACTGTCACTGAAATTGTGTCGGGTGGGGAAGTAAAGCCCTGACAGTAAACGATCTAATTCCACCGAGCCCGTTTCATCATCGGACTACCAGACGTACGGCGATGCGCCATCGATACATGGTGGACATTCCACCCATACGCACAAAACGTTTTGAGAACACTTTTATTATGCGTACAGCTAAGGAGTGGAATTCCCTGTCGGAGTCTGTGTTTCCCGACAATCTGGGGGTCTTTAAGTCAAGAGTGAATAGGTTATTTCTAGGCAAGCGTGTTTCACCGTCGACCACATCATCGCTTACCATCAGGTGAGATAGTGGTCAAGCGCGAGCCTATTGGATATAAAAAAAAAAGTAAAGGTCTACTGCTGATAGAGTTTGAATATGTTTTATACTATTTTTTTTTAAAAACGAAAAGGAAAAGCATGCCATAGTAATGTTCATGAGGAAGTTCATGATCCTGTTCTGTCCAGGACAAACCGAGGCCAATGATATAGCTGCCCATAATGCTAAATACAGGACAAACAAAGTTTGTTGAGTAAGTAGTCAATCGACACAAAGAGCACAAGTAATATTAATAAATAAAGACGAAGATGAGAAATATAAATATGTGGATTCGTCAAGCCAATCAAGACATAAAAAGGTTAATAAAATCAAAAAGCCCAACTGCTTAAAAAGCGAACAAAAACATGTTAACAAGAAGAAAATCAGTCGAAGTATACACATTTACGAGCTGACTGACCAAAACCATAATGTATCCTTGCCGTATATATTTTTGTAGTCACCTCTAAAAACCCTTCATTATGATCCCACTCCGATGGATTTGGCAGAAAAAAGAAATTGGGACTCCCACAATATGGCGCCCAAAATCCGCCATGCTTGTTTTTTTTTTTAACATCCCTTATCTAAGAACACTTGGGCGGTCAAGCCCTGTCTATCGATGACTCAATTACATAAATCCGTCTAGTGGTTTGAAAGATACTCGTAGGAGGTAATAAAGAATATTACATACATACAAACTTACAAGATACGCACGAAAAACATAACACTTTCTTTGCAGTCGGTTAAAAAGAGATCGCACAACTACTACTACATATTATGTAAGCCCGGTCTTATGGCGGGCGCGGCTCGCCTTCTAGGAAAAGCTTTTCATTTTCCAGAATAAAAATAACAACCGCAAGTAGTGCAGCCACTTTTAAAAATCTCGTTATGTTACCACGAAACACTAAATAAAAAAACGTTGACTAGTCCAACTTTTTACACGAGAACCCTCTTCTGCGTACCTAAATATGTAAACTGAAATGTTTTCACAAACATTTTTATTCCGAATGTAAACATGAAATCTACACGATAATTTAGTACAACCCCGCACAGGAATCAACGTGCATTTTTTGATAATCCAATATCAAATGTTAAACTACCTGCACGAACAAAACAGAACATTATTTGGTTAACAAACATTCTATATGAACTGCAAATATTCTTGTATTACTCGACTGCGCTGAACAGAAAGTAATTACATTGCTCGGTTTGAAACAACAAGCCTCACCTTTCATACTGATTGATTCTGAAACAGGTCTTTGGGAAATCGGGCAAAAGCAGAACAGAAGTATTAATAATTGTATTAAAATAAAACGACAAGTTTGTGTCACGAGTGTTTTTATCCACAAACGAATATTTCCGAACAGATTTTCCTTTTAGGTATGATTTTTTTACAAACTGGGTTAAAATTGGCGGCGTTCGGGCAGTTGGGTGGTATCTTCTCGAAAAATTTACCGCAGTGTCTCAAGACAAAAGTCTATGACCAGTGTGTGTTGCCAGTGATCACTATGGGACCGAGACGCGCTCACAATAGGCCTTATCAGAAAGCTTAAAGTCACCCAAAGGGCAATGGAGAGGGCTATGCTCGGCATTTCCTTGCGTGATCACTTCAAAAATGATGATATCCACAGGAGAACCAAAGTTACCGGCATAGCCCGAAGAATTGCCAAACTTAAGTGGCAGTGGGCAGGGCACATTACTTGCAAAACGTATGGCCGATGGGCCCGAAAAGTTCTGGAATGGCGACCGCGAACCGGAAGACGATACATTGGAAGACCTTCCTCTAGGTGGACCGATGTCCTGGTTAAGGTTGCGGGAAGGCGTTGGATACGAGACGCATGGGATCCGTCAATGGGGCGACACCTGGGGGAGGCCTATATCCAGCAGTGGACGTCTTTCGGTTGAAATAAACCTACGTAAAAATCAGTCATACCTTATTTCTTCTCAGCTAAACGGCTAAACTATATTTGCCATCTGAATTGGCAAATATAGTTTTAAAATTAAATATTCTGTTTGACCCAGAATTCAGCCACGGTTACACCATTCGCTGACTCAGTCATAAAGTCCCTTACTGGGTACCTAATAGTAATTTATCGGATCCGCAAATTTATCCAAACACGACAAGAGAAGGCTTTACTAACCGTAGGTCATTCCTTTTTCATCTTCTTGCTCCTAGCTTTTAGGTGGGGTTGGCTCTCCATATCTCACGGTGCCAAGACTTTCTTTCGAGGGTGGTCGTCCGGCCAGTTTTTCCTTCATAAGAAGCTTCGTCTTGCTGGTCTACCATGTCAAAGGAGGTCTTTACAACTTCCTATATTCTAAGGTCTGTCAAGCTATTACTGACTTGAACCACACGATGTTCTTCACCTAACTTTAAAAGTTCCACTTGGCTCGAGTTTCCTCTATAAACAATGTCTCAAAGAGCATTTGAATACACGATTGTGTAATTTTATTTATTTACATTTTCTTCCCACGCTTCCTTTTTCCCTTTTCATTGATGTTTATTATTTTACCGCAGAAAATATTCACTAGGTATTATAATATAAGATACTTAGGTAAAATAATTTTAAATACATTATATTCAAAATGCATTGTTATTATGAACAGTAGGTAAATTATATTATCTATGTGGTTAAGTATGTCTAGTTTTTAATAAAGGATAGTAGTTAGGTACCTAATTCCAATAAGTTAGTACATTTCGTTACATATGCGTAATGGGTTTCTGAAAA
Organism: Orthosia cruda; assembly: GCA_964057195.1. Classification (NCBI taxonomy): domain Eukaryota; kingdom Metazoa; phylum Arthropoda; class Insecta; order Lepidoptera; family Noctuidae; genus Orthosia; species Orthosia cruda. The sequence continues at coordinate 35,653,321 of OZ059825.1, read as the reverse complement.
CAGGCTTTCGTAACAATATGAGAATTGCCAAGCGGTGTAATTATTTCTGCCAATTTGTTCTGAAACTGTTCTTCTATTGATCATGGCACGGCACGGCCCCTGAGGCCTTACTCTGACTTGTATAAACTATCATGGTTCCACTGTGAGAGAGAGACAAAAATTAACAGGGCGAAGAGTAGTACCCTATTTCACTTCGGATTCATGCTGGCGTTGACATTTTATAGTACGGCCCCCGGTCAAAGTAAAAAGTCAAAGCATTTATTGCAAAGTAAACGTACACATATATTTACTAAATACAGTTATAAGAGAAGCAAAATCTGACTCACTCTATAATCAATTTTTCAGACTTACAAGGGTCTAAACTTACTTACTTTTTATAATTCTCTGTGGTCAGTATAGATATACGAGTATACAGTATAGGTATACTAAGGGTAGGGATACAAATCATTGTATGTAAGTAATACTGATGTTTAAAACTGTGGTCATATCCTATCGTGTCTGCATACATAAATACTTGGTCTTGTACTCTGGGATGAGGAAAACGTGGTTTATTGTGATTATGTTACTTACTTATTAAATTAATGTTTATTACATGTATTCTTATAGGTACCTACTGAATGTTTCGATGGAAAGTTGGTCATCCACCTCCCGACCTTCACAGAGCAGAGCATTGATCTCTCATTTCATATGCCCATCTCCACGCTCCTATGCTAGACAACATAATCAATATTGTAACAAGACCTATCATCGTTTTTATAGCCCTTTTAAAATGTTCTCGTTTGGTTGCGACCGGCCCGACCGCTATATATCTTGCAGGTTTATGCAAGGAAATAAAACATTGAAAAAACTGTCACTATTTGGTATTTTCATAAATCTACACTAATATATAATACTATAAAGAGGTAAAGTTTGTGACCCCCCTCAGATTAAATAAAAGCCGGGACCAACGGCTTGACGTGCTTTCCAAGAGATAGAGGAAAGTCGGTACGTTAAGATGACCATCTTCAACCCAACCAATCTTGATGAGCGACCCGAGCGGTTATTTTTGTTTAGCCATGAGTTTCACTAGAAACAACAAACCAAGTAGATCAATTTCTGAACTATTTATTAATTTGTAGGTCAGCTCAGAATACTCTTTGTTGAATAATGAATGATTTGACACAGGTGTGCGACCTACTTTGTTTCTCACGGCCTGAAACTGTGTCGTCTGTTTATTTATTCGCTTATAGAGTAGACTTAGCCTTCGGGAAGTCCAGAGACCTTAGGGCGAATTTATTCGATCGCGTTAACGTAGTTAAATGAAAATTCGTATTGACAATGGATGAGCGCTATCTGATGACACTACAGTGTAGCACAATTATTTCATATGATTTGATATAAACACACTGCCAAAATTAGCGGAACAAAATAAAAAAGTTTTTTTTTTTTTTTTAACACACTTGCTCATAAAGTGACTCTAATTTCACCGCAATTAGGCACATAATGAGACCTGTTATCAAACTGTGACTTTTTCATTACTATTATTCACAAGTGAGATAAAGAGCTTTTTTTTTAATTTATTGGTTGAGTTGCTTTGTTCTTAAAAAAGTTTCGATACAAAAAAGATTGTGCTCAATAGTACAAATGCAACACATTTCATGCAACTTCGTATTTACATAGATAATTTCAACTTGTACGTGTTTAATAAACACAACTTTCACTTAAATATAAACTTAAACATAACTTTTGTCTGTAATATAGAAAACTTGAAATTCCCCATTTTATTTATTTATTTATACTTTATTGTACACCACAAAAAAATATACAGGACAATTGTTCAAATATACAAGTGTACAATGGGCGTTCTTATCGCACTAGGCAATCTCTTACAGACAACCTTTAGATCGACTGAAAGATCAGAGAAGAATTTAGGGCTGTCAGTGTACAAAATATCAAAAATAATATTACTTGGACTTAATAACATACAATACATACATACAATATTACATAATATACTAATACCTATCAAATATATAACAGAGAAAGGAGAAGAATAAAACTTATAGTGAAAGGTAATGCTCCTTCACCATTTTCTTGAACGTTGGCAGTGTTTGAGCACGTCTCACTTCAATAGGTAATACATTCCACAACCGAGCCGCTTGAATCGTGAAAGATTTGTCAAAGAAGGAAGTGGAATGCATACGAAGACTTAATTTTAGATTTTCCGATGATCTCAAGGACCTAGAATGGGTGTCACAGAGGAACTGAAAGCGTTCTTTGACATAAAAAGGAGTAAAAGGATTAAATAGCACATTATAAAGCAAAGAAAGTATATGGGCATTCCGGCGAAGGCGAATAGGAAGCCATTTGAGCTTAGTACGAAATTCGGAAACGTGATCATACTTGCGCAAGCCAAATATGAACCTGATACAGAGATTTTGAAGTCGCTCAAGCTTGTCCAATTGGTCTTGGGTGAGATCAAGATAGCTGGCATCAGCATAGTCTAGAATAGGTAGAAGAAGAGATTGAGTTATCGCAATTTTAGTGGTGATGGGAAGAAAATTACGAAGACGTCTCAGGGAACCCGCAGAGGCAAACAGTTTTCGACTGACTTCCTGCAGTTGTTTGGTCCAGGAAAGGTTGCTGTCGATATAAATCCCCAAGTTCTTCACAATATGATTTATAGGAATAATAGTATTATTGAAAGAAACCTGGGGAAGTATCGACCAGTCGATCCTAGAGACAGTCCGGGAACTGCCAACAACCGTTACTTGAGTCTTCGTTGTTTTGATCTTCAACCCGAACTCATTGCTCCAGTCACCTATTCGAGCCAGGTCTGTATTAATTGTCTCAATGGCTTTAGATAACTCACCGAGAGGGGCTTGGGAATAAATTTGAAGATCGTCAGCATATAGGTGGTAGAAAGAAGAAAGTCGTTGAGTTTGTACGTGGCTAAAACGCTATCCGCGAAAAGCCAAAAAAATGATAACTTATTATTTTTAGTCTATGGCCGATCGCAATTGTTAGATGCGCGCGCATAGGAAAACTGATTATTTTGCCCGCCATTGCGAAAAAATATTCACAACTCGTTTTCACTGTTGGAAATGATTTTTTTGTATTATTTGCTTCACAAGTGTGTTGAAAAACGTCGTATGATACACGTGTGTATTGATGATTACCGTCCTCGGCTCTCTTAAGACCCTCAACTAACGGCTCGGGTCTCAATGGCGCCTCAGCGGTAATCACCAACTTTACACACTTGTACCATAATGTACTATTAATTACGGTTTAATTTTTAAACTTATATTACTCATATTTTGTGTGAGTATCATTATTTTTATGTGAAAACTGCACATTGTTGATTTTTAAGGTTTAATTAAAAGTAAAAAAAAAATATTAATTAAAGATCTTTTTTTAAATAAAAATAATATCACATGATATTGAGAGTTTTATCTACGTTCTTTTAATAAAGTTTTCACTCGCCTAGACATTTTGAGAATAATGTTATCCGTTGTCTCATGTGGTAGTGTAGAGCTGGGGTGGATCGAATGATGTGACTGAATCCGCGTAAACAAAGCGCGTATTTTGCGTACGGCGCAAAATACGCGCTTGGTCGTGGAGTTGCGGAAACAGCCCGTCGAAACTAAACTAAACTAAACTCGTGTGGTAGTCTCAATCATTCCTATATAACGGCGCTTCGCAGTTCATCCACATTGACAGGTGTAGGTATTATGAATTTTAAACTTGGTTTTAGCAGGTCCCAAACGTGTTCTATAGGATGCCTATCCTATAGGTGATCTCGCCGGCTATTCCAAAACTGCGATATTAACATTTTTTTGTTAGACTGAAGTTGAAAAAGTGATATGCGGCCGAGCATGCAAATGAAGCGGCAAATGGTACCATAGTTTTATTTTTAAATAACACTTCTACAGCGATCTACAATAAGATCTCCTCAATCGATCACCACCAAGTCCGTAGGAGCTCCCAAACATATCCTACCTAAATCCAATATTGTTCCTCTACAATATGCTACAGTACTTTAAAAAAATGACAGATTATGTTGTTCTTGTTCATGATAACTCATTTATTGCCGTCAGCCAATCCAATTTAAATGACTTTCACACGCATCACAAAACAATATTTAACACCATTAGTAGCAAAAGGTCTCTGTTTCTAAGGAGGTGGGCCTCAATTTATGGATTTTTGGCGGTCATGAACGAACCAAAACCAGCTTCCTTCAACCTCCTTCGTACCGTAAAGTCACTTACTGTTGCACCTTGAACTTCCTCCAGCTTATTTCTGGATTGAAAGGCAACTAACGCACGTTTTTGTGAATGCGAAACTGAATTAAACGATTATTCCTGTTAGAAGTACGGGTTTTCTGCATTGTCCTGATCTTCTCATAAAAACATTGGGCTCTCTGAATCATTGGGAAGTGCAATAAATGGTTGAAAAACCTCTGGTTTGCTTAGAGTCCTCCCAATTTTGTCGGAATCAGTTTTTCATTTTCATGTTCGGAAAGCCAGTAACACGATACTCCTTGGACACCAACAAAAAGTGGGTAGGAAACGTAAATAACAAGTAATGAGATACCTTTTAATGAAATATCTCTCTAGAAGGTACTCGTATATGCACACGGATCTTATTGGTGATGTTCTTCAGAAAGACCAGGTGCGCAGTACTTATAACTGGTGTGCTTGTATGACTAGAGGTATGACTGTAAGTGAAGCAAAAGGAGTATGTAAGGACCGTAGCAAGTGATGTTCTGTAGTTTCTGTCTGGCGTTAATTTATGTATGTATGTAGTATTGCACATTCTATTGCACGAAGTCCACTCGTTTCCTGCATTTTTTCGTCTTAACAATAGATCATGTTTCGTCGCTCAATACAAATTGCTCGTTAAACTGTGAATTATGATAATTCTTATAGAAAATGGGTAATCACGAGACTTTTGCTTTGTCTAGTTTCGTGCTTTATTTTTACTTCTAAAGGATACCGCAGACAGGTACATGACCAGGTGAGGAGAACCATTCGACGACACATTTTTTCATAGCAGTAGTTCTAAAATTGCTCTCTGTATGAATTTTTAGTAAAAAGTGTTATCGCATAGTTGTCGCCTTGTCGCTTCACACTTGTCTATTGTGTTATTGCAGCCAGCAATTCACTATCGACATAAATACAGGTTCGTTATTTTACATTCGTATAATTGCCCATATTGATGTGAAAACAGATATATTAAAACCAAAATAATTGGTTATTTTTTCTTACTCTGTAGGGTTTTTTAGTTGATGATTGTGTAATATTAAAAACTCATACTATACATTTTGAAGGTCATGGGATCAATGGAATACTAAGTGTTTTTTTAGGATACACTAAAGTTTTTTTACGCTTTTTCTTTTGTTAATGATAATGTAATGAGCTAATGATTACTTGGCAGGAAGCACAATAAGTAGTCTTAACTTATACAGGGTGAATTTTAAATATGGAGAATGGACATACTGAAATGAAAAACATTCAGAATGTGACCGACCAAAAAAAACATCGGTTACATTTCGGGGAGTGTGCGATGGAACTGCACAATTTGATTCCGTCTATCCCTTTCCTTCAACAGACTACAAGACGTACGGCAATGCGCCATCGGTACATGGTGGATCTCCCACCCATACGCACAAAGCGTTTTGAAAATACTTTCATTGTGCGTAAAGCTAAGGAGTGGAATTCCCTGTCTTTGTTTCCTGATAGCTACAACCTAGGGGTCTTTAAGTCAAGAGTGAATAGGTTACTTCTAGGCAAGCGTGCTTCACCTTCAACCACATCATCACTTGACATCAGGTGAGATAGTGGTCAAACGCGAGACTATAACAAAAAAAAATAACATTTCTTTTTGTAGAATGATGAAAACGTAAATGTTGTTTTAAAACAGTCAGAGTTTACAGCAAACTTCTTTAATATTTATGAGGACTTTCATAAAACATACATAACATCACGCCTAAATTCGCTGAAAGGTTAGGTAGAGCATCTACACACAACACAGTACATGAGAACTATCATGCTTCAGGTTTCTGAAACTTGGTTCCTGGTTCCTGAGAAGATATAATAAAGCTATTGTCAAAGCACCCAGATGAAACTACTTAACTATACGTTGTATGCCAATTTATTACTATATACCTAGAAGAAGTATCTTCACTAGGTAGTCGTCGTTTTTCCTCAACAACAGAGTGTTATATAAAAGGACATTAGTTATGCAACCGCTCGCGCTGCTCAGAACATGTGCATTATAATGGGCTCCGGAGTCAAAAGTTAAGACACGATAATGATCTCTGCTAACCATGTATTTATATTATATAATGGCCAACTTCAGCTTTGCCTGAGTCATAATAATTTATAGACAGAAACCTTCCTCATTTCTCACTCTTTTTATTGGTGTAAGCAGCATGAAAATCCGTTCAGTAGTTTTTGAGTTCATCGCGTACAAACGCGGCAGGGGGCTTTATTTTATAATATGTAGGGATCACCATCTGGAATAGATGAATCATTCAAATGTTGAAAGATAGCTTCTACCCGCGGCTTCCCTGTATCTTGAGGTGCTCATGGCTAAGTCTTATCAGCCGCTCGGGTCGATCGTCATGTTCATTATCTACCTCCATTTTTGTTTTCCGTGCCTCGGAAAGCCAGTTAAGCCTTTGATCCCGGCTGTCAATTGTAAATCTCTGACAGTAGTTACGGTAGACAGAAGCCAGGCAGTTTGCCAGTTTGACATCAGTCTTGCGGAGGGGTAATGTGTTTGTTATCCAATTGATGTCAGATAGCCAGTCACTCATTGTAAAATAGTGGTATTTGATTAAAAAGCTGTCTTCAATTAGAATGGAACCCAGGGGTTCGAGGACATATGTAGACAATAGCTAGGCAGATATATTGAGGCTTTTCCCACGGCTTTGTCCATTTGAAAAGTGTTTCAGTATCCCAAGAAAACTTACTATATCGGTTTCAAAAGTGTCATATTGTGTCTTTATCGAGGTCTTAGTTTATATGTGTGCCAAGATTAATTGAAATCCGTGCGTAGATTTAGATAGTCAGATACACTTGTAGATGCATGTATAATAATTATTAATATGATATGTAAATGTTGGTTGCATCCGGATATATAATATTAAGTTTTTATTCAGTTTATTGTTTAGCGGAATGAGCTAAGTATGATCGGTTTGTTGTGACTTGTGAGTGTCGTTTGAGGGTTAAATGCTGAGGGTTATATAAACGTATAGGAAAAACCTGATACTGAGAACTTTTCGCTATAACTTACTAAAAGTGTGGGGATTGTACATTACTCGTTCTATGCCTCCAATTAGAGTAGTGGTGGGCCAGTGGTATTTGCTGCGACTTACAAGTTGTAGGTCTTGGGTTCGGACCCAGGCAGGCGCTTTACTTTGTGTAAATTATTTCATCACCACTGCTCTCAAAGACGGTGAAGGAAAACATCGTGAGAAAACCGCCATGTGCTAAAACAAAATTCGAAGACATCCACCATCCACTGGGCCCGCGGGCCGCGTAGTGGATTACGGCCCATCCCCTCTCACAAAGAGTTTGTATATTTATACTGTGGAGGAGGCCTTCATTTCAGCAGTGGGAACATTAATAGGCTGATGATGATGACTCCAATTGTGATTTGATGACGTCGTATTTTGAACCCTCATACTTACTATTATAAACGCCAAAATTTGTGAGGATGGATGGAAGGATGATTGTTACTCTTTCAAGCAATAACTTCTAATCGGATTTGGATGAAATTTGGCAGTCGGAGGATATATCCTTAAGCCAATATAAACACATCAACACGGTCTAGGGATATTTTTAAAAAAGCGAATTACTATCAATGTGTTAATTATTTATATGACATGTATATATTTAAAAGATACGTTATTTAATATTCTACCATTTTTTAATAATGGTTAAGGTACTTCGATTAAAATTTCAGGATTTTATGGAAAAAAAATGAAGCATAGACGGAAACCGTATATGAATTAACTTTTAATTTATGAGTAAAAACTGAAAAAAATAGAAAATCATTTAATTTTTGTTTATAAACTTGAAGTTAGTAGTCTGAGAAAGCGCCCATGATGTTCATAACACATCGGCAACGATTCGGCATGCTCAGAACAAGGTTGTCAATGTCTTGCTGCGGAATATTGTCCCATGTCCTTCTGAGGTGCGCAAAAAGTTGATCTTCTGTAGCCAGATTTTCAGGAACTTCCTTCAGAGCTCTTCTTTGCAGCATATCCAACGCATGCTCAATGGGATTTAGATCTGGCGATTGAGCAGGCCAGTCTAAGGCCCTAACATTGTGTGTATGTAACCAACCTGCTACCGTTCTCGCCGTGTGTGCCCGGGCATTGTCGTGCATGAGCAGGAAATCTTGCCCCATTTGTGTTCTGTGGGGCAAGATTACGGGCCCCAGCACCTGTTGGACCTATCGTTCTGCCGTCATATTGCCCCGCACCCAAACGAGATCCGTCCGTCCTCCAAGACGAATTCCTGCCCAAACCATAATTGTTCCTCCTTGGTATGGGTGAACTTCCTGAGGGTTCTGAAGACGGCTCCATCGTCCAGGAACTCGCCAAACACGCGTCCTTCGTGAATCTGGATGGAAGCCGAACCTGGATTCATCCGTGAACAGCACATTGGACCATTGCTCACGGCCCCAGTCCACGTGGTTCCGAATCCATTCTAATCGTCGTCCACGATTGCCTCTCTGTAAAGGTGGGACCCGGAGTGGTTTACGAGAGCGTAGATTGCTTTCATGCAGTCGCCTTCTTACAGTTTGGTCACTCACAAGCACTTGGTGTTCCACTCACAGCCTATGGACCAATTGAGTCGCCGTTGCATTTGGTTGAGCTCGCGCAGTAATTTGCAAAAATCGGTCTTGTCTGGGGGTAGTGTTGCGACTTGGCCTCCGGTGCCTCTCCGCTACTTCACCTGTGGCACCTGTGGCCCAATGGTCTCAGCAACATTACGCTGAACAGACCCAGCTTCCAGCATTCCCACAGCTCGTAACATCTCCGCCCTCGTCAAATGTTGGCGTTGCATGGCTACAATACCTCAATTTTAACTTTATCTTTCGTTTAAAAATGAAAAAAAACTGTAACTAAACGTAATTCGTATTGTTTTCAAAATTTCGCACAAATGAAAATTCCCTCTCCTACACATCAAGACATTTTTATTCCACCGAAACAAAAGAATTTTCAAAAATTTGAATTTGGAATTAGTCTGAGATAAATTACAAATAAATCGGTGTATAAAAGATTCCAATGCGGCCAGTACTTTTCGAGTTATTTAATTGAGTATGAAATATCCCTAGACCGTGTTGATGTGTGTATATCCTTAAGGGTGTTTTCACACGACACCGCGGCGGCAGCGTTTTTGGCCGCCGCGGCATAAAGACTCGCCGTCGCCGCCGCGGCGTCGTATGTAAAGCTCCATATAAATCTAAGGCAGACTATCGCAGCGGCGCCGCGGTGGCGACGGTGCCGCTGCCGCTACGGCATAATGTGTAAGAGGCCTAAGGGTCCACAATAGCGAACCGTAAACAGCGTGATACAGAAACGAGGTTCTAGTGTGTAAGCGCCTTACGCTTTAGGTTCACGACGTTGCAATCGTTTTCGCTGAGCATATACATTAGCGAGCTGTAACTGTAATCAAACAGAGGGTAGCAACTGAACCAACGAGGTTCTACGAACGTCGTCTCGTGTGTACGAGACGTCCACATTACTGTAACCGTAACGATGAGCCGGATCTACCCTCAGTTTTGATTTGTACACGATGTCGGACGAAGTATCTCTCGCTTGTGCAGCATACATACTTGTAGATGCTTTACTCGAATATCATAAACGGTCACGAAGGTGGTGGCAACATGGAATATATCGGGAGAGAAGTGACCTACATACTTTTATTTTAAAAACAAGAAATTTGTGTCATTACAATAAAATACATTTACAGAAGACATTTATCTCTGACCATTCTATATTCACTCATGACGAAAAACTCATAAATATTTTATGGTTCGCAGCAGCGCGGCGTGCCACAACCTTAACTCTTGACGTCCACGAGCGCACAGCGAGCGCCCTTTGATTCGCAGCATAAACCAACAAAAGTCGGCTCACTGTGAGCCGTTCGTGTAGCGCTTGTACGTGGTTCGCGAGCCTGCAAACCACGTACACACTATGTGTTTGGTGAAAGTAACGGTTATGGTTACGTGCAACGTTACGGTTACTAAATGTGGACGTTGTAACCGTCGTCGGCTCGCTGCTTGCCTCAAGCGTACCGCTCGCAGCAGGTTTGCGAACCATGCACACACAATGTTTTTGTGTAACCGCACATGCAACGGTTACGGTTAAGGCTAGTGTAGTCAGGTTTTTGATATTAGTAACATTTTTTATATACAACTTTTTAGTTATATATATTTTATGAATTATTTTTAAACATATAAGTGTATTTTTGTAATCACCATTAAATACCCTTCATTAAGACAACCCACTTTATGGCATTTTAAGAAATAAAAATTGGGGTCCTCCACAATATGGCGCCCAAATTAGTTTTTTTTCTAACACCTGTCTAAGGACTTGGGTTTATAAGACGAATATAACGATACTTTAACTTTCGAAATACAACCAGCCGTTTAGAAGATACGAGGTAATAAAGAAATTTACATGCAAGATACTCGCGAAAAACATTAACCCTTCCTTGGCAGTCGGGTAATAACTATAAGAAATAATATTGTAAGGGTGGCTCGCATCTAACTTTGCTTAGTCGATTTGACGCCGCATAAGCGCTACGTTAGCATCGCGTGGTCGTGGCTGTTATGTATCTTAAGCAACACAGCGTTAAAAATGCCAAGTCATATAGTACAAATACAAAGTGTACTTGAGTCATCAAAACGTAGTTTCCTAGCATAGTAAACTTATCATAATCCACAATTCATACCTACCGCTACTGTTATTTATAGTAGTAAACCGCAGATATTGCAAACAGTGGCAATAATAGATTCATATAACTGACCAACAATAGGCTGGCTGGTGAACGGCACGCGATTGAGGATGTTTTCCTCAACATTCAAATAAATATACTACCCAGTCAAAAAAACTTGGTTCATGGCGCTGTCACGACACTGCTGTTCGTCTCTCGCTTTTGGCACACGAGGCGAACGCGGGGCGCCGCGCGGGTAGGCGGGAGTGGGGTCGAGGACAGTCCATGTGCACAGTTATTTACACCGCGTTACGATACCATAATAATGCTTTAAGTACGATAACTGTTGAATAAATGAAAAAAATAATTACTTTATGAGTGAAGAAAAAAAGAAACATCGATTTAGTGTTTTAAAATTAACCGTGCAGATACTATTAACAGTTCAAAACACAGGAAAAAATGCCAGAAAACTATGTAATGTCTTGTCTCTATTAAAGGTCTTTACTATAATTTTATCGGCTGAGATCATCTGTTAAACATCTATATTATCCTATGGTAGTGCCATTAGTACAGTTGCTCTTATAAAACCTTCTCTACAGTGTGTTGGAAAACTATTTTATTAGTGAATATGACCTATTATGGTGCTCTCACGCCAACGTTAAAAAGTGTACAAATATTAGTAAACATTTTCTAAACAAACATTTGATCAGAATGTTGAGGTGCTGCCACACTGCTGAAAACATGTTTTTATGTAATGTAATAATATATGTAGTAACGTTAGTAAGTTCCGTAGACAACAATAGATCCCAATGTGTCCGAGTTATTTCTCGGCCCCTCCACAAGATAAGATAGTAAGTTCCGTATGGAGATGCATAGCAGAGTGGAGATGTGAGCTGTGCGTAGCAGAGATGTGAAATGTGAGAGCTCGAAATCAGGTCAGTCAATCGAATGACCCTTTAGGGTGTGCGAGGCGAAGGGAGAAGGCAGCGAGGAAAGAGGCGCTCAAGTGCGGGCGCCACCCGGTAGCCCGGCTACAAACATCTGCCCGCTCTGCCGCGCCGCATGCTCGCTCGCAACACGAAATTCTATACAAGAATGAGACATCTCCTCTCCTTTCCGCTTTATCCATTTCCACCGAAGCTAAGCGGAGAGGAGATGTGGAAATAACAAAATCTGATTGGTTATTCAAAACACATCTCCTATCGTCTCCTCTCCTCTCCGCTTTGGTGAATAACGGGCCTAAGGCCGGGACTCCACCAAAGCGGAGATGTGCGGAGAAGTCTAAAGCGGAGACGAAAGATGTGGGAATAACGAAATTCTATTGGTTGTGTAAAAAACATCTCCTCCCCGCTTTGCACTTCTCCGCACATCTCCGCTTTGGTGGAGTCCCGGCCTTAGAGAGGTTTTTTTAAGACCCGCCGTACAGATAGAAACAAGAAGCAACCTTCGCCGCTTTAATACTGAAGGTATTAAAAACGCGAATGAGCGGAATGGGCTCCAAGTTATTTGCAAGAGATCTTCTGAGGAAGATTGAGAGATTCTATGGGTACCTAGTTGTACACGTCAACCAGGAAACCCGTCGCGAATGAAATCCATGACCCTAGAGCTAGATTGAGCCGGAACTATAATGAAGATATTGCGGACGTCAGCCTGTGCGAGATTAGGATGGCTCTTAAACAGCTTAAGAACAACAAGGCACCGGGTGATGACGGAATTACGGCCGAACTTCTGCAGGCAGGTGGAAACCTGTACTTAAGTCCCTTCAGAAGCTGTTTGATTCCGTCATACTTGAGGGGAAACGCCACAGGCTTGGTGCAGGGTTGTGGTGGTACTCTTACAGGGTGACAATGTCTAACTGCAGAACTACAGGCCCATCACACTTCTTAGCCATGTCCACAAGCTGTTTTCAAGAGTCACAAATCGTCTCGCGGGCAGGTTTGACGATTTCCAGCCTCCCGAACAGCCGTAAAGGCTTCAACACCGTAGACCACATACATACGCTGCGGCAGGTTATACAGAAGACCGAAGAGTACAACCTGACTCTTTGCTTAGCATTTGTGGGCTACGAGATAGCCTTCGATTCGATTGAGGCTTGGGTTGTACTGTGGTCTCTACAACGGTGCCAAATCGACTACCGGTACATCGAAGTGTCGAAGTGTTTGATCAAAAACGCCACCATGTCAGTTCGACTTCAGGATCAGACATTGGCCCCTATCCTTCTGCAGCGAAGCGTGAGGCAGGGAGACGTCATATCTCTGATTCTGTTCACCGATGCACTGGAGGATGTTTTCAAGGTTCTGGAATGGAGAGGGCTAGGCATCAACGTCAATGCCGAGTGCATCACACACTTTCAGTTTGCCGACGATATAGTAGTCATGGCTGAGATCATGGATGGCCTCAGTACAATGCTCGATGACCTCAGTAGAGCTTCCGAAAGACTGGATCTTAAAATGAACATGGACAAAACCAAGGTGATGTTGAATATGTTACGCCCACTCCTATCAAGGTTGGAGATCTGCATTCAAAGTTGTGGACGATTATGACTACCTGGGACAAACGATCCAGTTGGGTAAGACCAAATTCGAAAAAGAGGTCAACCGTAGAATCTGACTCGGCTGGGCAGCGTTCGAGAAGTTACCACAGTGTCTCAAGACGAAAGCTATGACCAGTATGTGTTGCCAGTGATGAGCTATGGCTCTGAGATAGGGTCGCTCACAATGGCCCTCATCAAAAAGCTTACATTCATCCAAAGGGCATAGCCCTCTTATGCTCGGAGTTTCCTTGCATTAGCGAAGAACCAGGGTTACCGACAGGACAGCCCGAAGAATTGGCAAAATTAAGTAGCAATGAGCAGGGCACAGTGCTCGCAGAACGGACAGCCGATAAGGCAGAAAAGTTCTGGAGTCGAACGACCGCGAACCGGAAGACGTTGCGTTGGAAGGCCTCCCACCAGGTGGATCGTTGACCTAGTGAAGGTTGCGGGGATCCACTGGATGCGGGAAGCACGGGACCGGCCAATGTGCCGACGCTTGGGGTTGTCCTATGTCCAGCAGTGGACGTATATCGGCTGGTTTGATGATGATGATGTTAGTAAGCAGCAGAGTCTCAAAACATTTAACAATTCATATCAGAATTTAACAATCCCTAACAGAATGTAACAATTCCTAAAATTCGTTAGTAAATGTATTGGTATTAGAAAATGTTTGTAAACATTTTTAATACTGATGTGGGAGCACCATGGAATAGCGAGGAAATAGCTAATGCGACGAATTGTCCATGACAAGTAATTGTTTTAAAAGATTTCGCATTCTCTGTCCACTGAATTCAGATTCACATTTTAAAATGTCAAACAACAACGACGTACGAACGAAAACAAAAGAATGGAATGTTCGGTATCTTTGACAAAGAATTATGGTACAAATAGTGAGTTGAGTAGGTAGTGCCAGACAGCCTTGACTTCTGAAGGGCGGGCTTTACTAGAGGAATCACTTCGAACTTGAACGTGTTTATTAAAGGATCGGTCGGGAGTATCGGGTCGTCGGGGTGACGTCTTCCCGTATCAATAACGGAATGGAAATAGATACATTTTGGGACGTTTGGGCGGTCCATTTCGATAGGGATTTTGTTCAATCAGTCACCTAGCTTAACTTCTGTTTCGGCGAGGGTGGCCTTCGAATTGCATTAGAGTGACATTTGTACGTTAAGATTTTTAATGAGTGAAAAGTGGTCATCCAAAAACTAACGCATGTTTTTCTTTCAGTATGACTTGAGCCTTGTTGATTTGTACAATGCAGCAATGGGACGATGTATTACTCAGTACACATTTATAATCATACCTATTACATACGGAAATCCTTTTTTCTCGAATTCCGTGAGTTTTATTATAAAGATGGGGCCTGAAAGAAAAACAGCTAATCCTTTTTTAATTTAATTTTCGTGTAGAAATGCTCATGCATACTGCGATAACACGGGGAGATAGCGCATTTATGTGGGATTCCAACCCACTAAAACTCCACGGTGTCCTCCTGTGCCGCTTATGGTGGGCACACGGGCACGCGTTAGCACTCTGTCCTTTTTGTCGCCGTTCTGTCCGGCTGTCCATCACCGGACCCTTCTCTCAGAAGTAACCCCCCACAGGCGTACCAGAACACATTGTGCGCCGTGACCACCCCATGGACCAAACCAGCACATGGGCACCAGACGACCTCGTGTATTAACCCTTCGACAGGTCAAAGTCAATGGCCCCGCCATCTAAAATTTTTCGGCCGCAGGGTATAGGGAGAACGGCCAACGCTATACCGAACCTCCTCCTCCCCTGCAGCCCCACCGCGTCCGCCATCAGACGGTACGACCCCGTCCAGGCCGCGGAAGGTAGGGAGAGCGGCGCACCGCAATACCGGCACACCTCTCCCGCCGCGACCTCCAACCCTCAGCCGCGATATCGTATGGTAACTGGGACGCTCCATAAGAGATCGCGGCCCGCCTCTGTTTCGGTGTCGTTTGTTACCAAGCGGCACCGCAACCTACTGGTGGGCCGCTGCGTCGTCGGCTTAATCGGCAAAAGCCCTGACGAGCGGCCCCTCCTCGGGTTCCTCTTAGCTTCACCGTGGGTGACCAAGCCACGGTTACTGAGACCGCCCGCCTCGAAAATGTGGGAACCAACCGGGGAGGAAAGCAGCTAGTCTATAGTTTGCATAACGCTTTTATGTCTTGTGTATGATGATTTACTCCTAAGAATTGAAGATTAGAAGTACCTTATCGTGAGGTAACAGTAAAGCAGGCCACAAATACTTTGGATTGCAAATATTCGTAAACCTCTATCCCTTGCTGGAATACTAATCGAGCTACTGACGTAACTACATTGTTTGGTACTTCTGATATGCTTAAGTAGTGTACACACAGTCACTGATGACTTTGATCTAAGTTCAGTCACTGCTTAAAATTGGTTTGGGCTTTTGATAGAGATGCTTCAAAATGTGAGTATGAAGTCTCGGCAAGATTTAAAAGGACTTGCATGATGAATCTTGCAGAAGTCAATTTTTTTCTGTAGCATCTTCTGAATAGTCCATCCGATTCTAGCCATTACTAAAGGTACTAGTATGTTTATCATCTTTATGACTATGTGATATTGTAGTACAGTGTGCGTACTCTCTAAGTCTTTAGGATATTCCGCATAAGCGCAGTTCCCCGTAGCGCTTGCAAGCGGTTACCTAACTCATTGTATCCGATGTGTGTGCATTCACATCCAGCGTCTGCATGTGTGGGCATTCCTATTCTGCACTGCGCAGCTCAAGTCCGTTGGTTGTACGAAAGTCCGTGGTCTTATGCCGAATGGCTTTTGGTCTAAGTCGCTTACACTCATTGTATTGTACGAGTACACAGGATTTTGTTAAGTGATTTATTTTTGGTGCGACGATTCCTTTTTTCACGTTTCGTCTTTTTTTAAGTTTCTACTATTCACCATTATTGTGATAGTTCACTCCCATCTCATCTCTTTTTTAAATGTATTTAAGTATATACCTTGGTATTATAAGTATTGAACGCATATAAAATATACTTAGTTACATTTAAATTGGAAATTAAGTACTGAAAAGCTGTTTTTCTTACTAATATCTTGTTATTATTAAGATTGCAATGTGCTACATTTACCTAATAGGAACGTATATTTCACGCACCGTAGAGCGTGCTGTATATGGGCCACCCACATAAACGGACACAAGGAAACACCGAGGTTGGAAATAAGAGCAGCGTTAGTTTATCAGGTTACTTAAAGAGGAACTATCAAAGTAATACAATATTTTAGTTGGTTGTCACGTTTCCTGTAATAGCTGTTACCCGCGTTCGGTATTTATACGGACGGACCACGGATATGGTACACTGCCGAACCATATCCGACCGTCTGTAGAGGGGTCCGCCGGACATTATTATTATTAATTGTGTCCGCCTCGGTCCGCTTGTTTGCACATATGAGTCTGCTGCCGTACCAAATCCGGACATGTGTTAAGGTTGTCGGATGGTTGGGCCGTACCAACCACGAGCAGCGTTGATAAAGTCCCCGTTTTATCGGCAGATCACCCATAAATCGGGGACTGATTTCGGTTATTGTCTTCCGATATCCCGATATTTTTTACATTCAACTAATAGTCATAAATAAAAACTGGATAATAATATAAACGACAAAACTAGGATTTGGTAGGCGGAGTTTGTCCGCCCGTACCATATTCGAGCGTGTGTTATGGCTATAATAGTAGAGACGTAAAAAAAAATGTATTTTGTTGACAGCCTGTTTTGTTCCAGTCTGCCACTGGCTTATTTATTTATATATATAATTTGAATTATATTAAATTGTTTTTTTTTTGTCCGTATTTTGGTCATGCTAACATTATAGAATCACGAGAATAAAGTAGGTAACCAATGTTAGTAATACATAGGTAACATTAATTAAAAGAGTGTCCATGGAGTTTCTTTCACATTTTTGAAATGTGCAATTAGCTTCATCTTTCTGACTGGCCTAGGCCTTAATAATTCAAAAGTGCCTGTAAGAACCTTCCTTAATTCCATTCGTTTCCAAATCCCGTTCTACCTGTGTTCTTCGTCATCATCATTATCATTTCAGCCGAAAGCTGTCGACTGCTGGCCATAGGCCTCCCCCAAGTGTCCCCACATCGATCGGTTCTTTGCGTCTCGCTTCCGGCGGGTTCCCGCAGCCTAAACCAGGTCATAGGTTCACCTAACTGGGGTGGGTGGGGAGGGATGCCTAGCGACGCTTCTTTGTTCTTATAGATATTTAAACGACTTTGCATCCAGTAGGTACTGCCCCATTTAAAACCTTTATAATCAAAATTAAATAGCTCACACTTATTCATGCGGTGTTTTCTTGTCCAAGACTGCGTGACGTCACTGATCAAGCTGTCAGCCATAATATGTAAACATGTATCAATGGCGGCTGTGACCACGCAATCGCACGTCTTGAGCATTCAGATCACGTCGACGAGCCCAAACAACTTGTGTAACTTCGTCACTTGGTTGCCAGATGACGGTGACATTAAATACATTTTTGAGAGTTTTATTTAAAAGCTAGTTCAAACTTTGGGTTTTAAATAAAAGTCAACTTGTGATTTATATTTAATGTATATAAAAGGTAAGTAGGTGGCAGGATACGTATTCAAACATTACCCACTTAAGTGCCTAATTAGCGCCCTGGCGAACGCTTTGATCGTCTCAGATTTTTATTTATTTATAGTTCAGAACATAAAGGAAAGTCTAATATGTCTCCAATATTACATTTCACATTGAATTAGGTATACCTAATATTTTATTATGTATTATAGTCCTAGTAGAATCAAAGATAATGTCGACTCAAAATACTCCGTGAGTCACTCTCACGCTCAGTAAGAAATTTGATTCGAACTATACCTGCCAAGCAAATCAAAAAGTCGACTACACCCCTAGAAATGTCAGTGTTATAGTAAAAAATACAATTTACAAATCGTACCAACTTTCACTAACACGCTTTCATTATATTTCTAAAAAAGAAGTTGGATATTTCGAGAAATATAAGGTAAATGCTGATAGATATGAAATACCGGTTATTTCACTCTTTGATGTCTAAAACTTGACAAATTGGTTTCACGCCGGAGCTAATAATTTTAGCGGTCATATTTAAGATTTCCAAGATTATATGATTATTTCTTTGAAGCGTTTTCTTCATTAAAATTTGTATGATTTGTTGCCCAAAACATAATGTTTTGGCAACAAATTATCATCTAATATCAATCTAAACTTTAAAGATACTTCTTAAGATTACTAAGCGACATTCATTACATCATCAAACGTCTGAATAAAGATTTACCTATTAATTTAAGGGAGATAGAATTTAAGCATCTAAGGCATATTAAGTGTGTACTATAGGCACTTACACCACTGGTCTTCTACCAACCTTCCAGAGAAGATAGGCGTGTTATTACGTGTGTGTTATGTTACTCAAGCAAAGCACGTGTACGTGCATATGGCAGAGCAATGATTTGCACGAACATAAGACACTGTCTATCTAGATAGACTATATTTTACTATAATTATTTTTCATAAACTGAAAAATATAGATAAATAATTTGCCCTTATGTTTTCCTTTTTGATGATGATCTTTAGAAGGCCTGTACAAATTTGACAACTATATAAATGACAAACAAGTAAAATTTAAAAATTTTAAAAACCCCCGACACATTTATCTTGCGAAAACATCCCGATTCAAACAGTAAAACGCCCATAACTTTTGAACGGCTGAACCGTTTTTTTCACAATCACCTTTCCAACAAAAAAAACTAAATCAAAATCGGTTCATCCGTTGAGGCGCTATGATGCCACAGACAGACACACAGATACACAGATACACAGACACACAGATACACAGATACACAGATACACAGCAACACACCTCAAACTTATAACACCCCTCTTTTTCCGTCGGGGGTTAAAAACACTACAAAGTGTAAAATAACTTCAATTTCGGCAGTCGGTATTCTTATCATGGTTTCTTAGTTTTTTGACACCGACTTCCGAAACTGAAGTTATTTTCCACTTTGTAATGTTTTTATTTTGAAGTCGGTTGTATTTTTTGTTAAAAAGTTTTTATTTTTCACTTTTTAGTTGTGGTACATAACGGACCAATTCTCCAAAGTGAAGCCAGAATAGATTAACCCAGAAACATGCAATTTAAACAAAAACGGTGGAATTAGAGTATAACTTAAGAGCGTACTAGTGTGATGTTATGTAAACATTAAACATACATCCGATTGCAGCCATCCCGAGTGATTTGCCGTCATTTATGGAAGAGTACTGATGTATATCTCCGAAATTCTTCATGAGTTCTTGATGAAATTTAAATGGGACACATGACAAGCACCAGCTTTCAAATCACAAGTCGGACTGGCGCACGAAGGGTTCCGTACCATTATCTCAAAAAACGGCAAAAAAAATCACCTTGGTTGTATGGGAGCCCCACTTAAATATTTATTTTATTCTGTTTTTAGTATTTGTTGTTATAGCGGCAACAGAAATACATCATCTGTGAAAATTTTAACTGTCTGGCTATCACAGTTCATGAGATACAGCCTGGTGACAGACAGACAGACGGACCGCGGAATCTTAGTAATAGGGTCGCGGTTTTACCCTTTGGGCACGGAAACCTAAAAAGATTCATCAAAATCGGTCCACCCAGTAAAAAGTTCTGAGGTAAAACAAATTAATAAAAAAAAACAGCCGAATTGATAACCTCCCCCAAAGAAACACGTTGAAGCACAAAATAATTATATCTTTTATATTAAATTGATGGAATATCTTTTAAATGTGTCCAATATTGGAAGAGGAAATAGGCGAGAGCCAAACCTCGAATTATGACTTCTACTAAGGCTATTCAGATGGGGCTCTCTGAAGTAAATTAAATAATAGTGCTCTCAGTCACCGGCGCACTAGAGTGCTGCGCGCGGCCAAAATTGGAACTAATCGTTTGCCGCCATCTTGTCGTTTATGTCAGGTGCCAAGAGAGTGTGTTGTATCCCGTGTTTTCATTCGTTTCCAAAGTAAATAATCGCCATCATTATGCCAAAAATAATTTAAAGTGTTGGCAGGGATGTTTTCTTGTAGGTCAAACGTGCTTGTAAAGAAGAACGAGACAATAATGGGCCTACGGTACCGTTTTCCAAAGTTAGTGCCCGCGTTGCTTATTTGACAGATATTTTTTAGGGATGACATTATATAAAAATTTCACAACATTTTCGTACTACCGCCCAGCCCGTTCCATCATCGGACTACCAGACATACGGCGATGCGTCATAGGTACATGGTGGACATCTCACCCGTACAAACAAAACGTTTTGGGGACACTTTTATTATGCGTAAAGCTAAGGAGTGGAATTACCTGCCGGAGTCTGTTTCCCGATAGCTACAATCTAGGGGTCTTTAAGTCAAGAGTGAATGGGTTTTTTCTAAGCGTGCTTCACCGTCGACGAGATAGTGGTCTAGCGCAAGCCTAAGGATAATAATAAAAAAAACTACCGGTGCCTGACAGTATTGGTTTTTGGGTGGTACAGAAACACCAGCGGGACAGGACCGGCATCATGTAATATAATGAATTATTATTATTTTGTTTTATGCGTTTCTGAACGCACCATCACCCAAATAACCCAAGAGGTTAATGTGGCAGCAGCTTCATCTTCAAAAATTGTTGAAGAAGAAATTAACAAAGAATTGAAATTGAAATGAAAGGTGGACCACTGGACCCACTGCAGGACCATTGTTATACCAAATTTAACAGTACTACTAAGTATTCAATAAAGGATTTAAAATAATTTCATGATATTTTTTTTCATATTCGATGCAAGTAGAAAAACCTAGTATATTAATTATGAATAACTTAAATTACTTTAAGTTTCGAGTAATGAAAAATTACTATTGATTAAAATGAAGGAAAAATGATTAGCTTTGCAGGCAACATTAAGCACGCCACCAGTCGCGCGCAGACTTATCTTGCGCGCACACTTACACTGGTGCCCTGTTTAATATAAGTTTTTACTATGCTTTTTTTTAAGTGCTGTTTAGTAAAATCGATGTGTCACTGTAAAGCTACAGGTAACTTTCCACATGGCAACACTATCACAACAATAAGTAGATACCTAACCTACACTGTCCTCGTCTGTCACGTATCGGCAGTTGGCATACTCCGGCCGGGACCACATTGTGATTCTCGCCGGTGTTTCCCGACATGACGACAATGGCTTGCGAAGTGCAGGTGTGTTACACGCATTGTCAATTGATTCTTTTGTTAGATGTCGATTCAATGTGGTTTCTGTCGCCAGCAGGTAGATCGATATTTTGGGAGGTGAGATTATTGAAGAATGATAATATTTAATTTATAACAGTTTTGCATCCGCCTACTCCAAAAAATATTGGGTTATTTCTTTTTTGTCATTTTTGGTAGGGTCGCACTTGAACACTATCGTAACTGACGGTAATGATGGGGCGACGGTAAAGCGTGCTTAACTATTCAGTCATAGGTTGTAGCTGTCGGGAAACTCAGACTCCAGCAGGGAATTCCACTCCTTCGCGGCACAATGAAAGTACTCCCAAAACGTTTAGTGCGTATGAGAGGATTTTTAGAATACTGTGATTATTAGAAGACAATGCTTTATCTAGTACAACAATTAAAATGGTTTGTTTATCTATTTCATTTTTTTTTATGTCTGTGTAAATCATTCTGAGAAATACAATTTGTGCTAAAATTGTGAAAATGGCTTTATTTGAAGGATTTATTAAAGTAAAACAAACGTGGCAATAATTTTCAGGATTGACCGATTTTTTCATACATTTTTTTAGGTTATTAGAGATGATTAGTGCGTTACTTTTTGTACATCACTTATTTACTAATTTCAGAAAATAATACTTATCTTGATTACTTTTAAAACTGCTCATTTGTTGAGTTTTTGCTCAGAATTATTTTAAGACTAATTTGAAAATAACCTCTGGGGGCTGCACAAAAACCATTACATTACTCCAAAGAAAAAAACTCGTTGTTAAAAATGTATGTACAGTCAACTGCAAGTACATGGTAATAAATTGATTTTACAAAGCCTTCGTAGCAGTAAGGCCAGTTTTCGTAGTTCAAGGGTGCGGTTTACTGTAGCTTCACTGAAAAAGAATTAAAAAAAAAGAAATAAACTTTAATAAAACAATACAAATATAGTTTTGTTGCTAGTAAGAAAAAAGTTTGTAAATCCCAATTCTCTTTTTGAGTATTCTAGTTTTATTTACTCATTCAAGTTTACATAATATTTTCTTTCTAATATGTTCTGAATCACTGTGTATCATTTTTAACACTTACATCAGTCACACTATGATTTATAATTTGTATTGCCCGTAATTACGGGGAATTAGAAGAATATTATATCAGAATTCGCTATTTCGAAAATGACAATTTAGTTTTTTACTGGTTACCTATATCTAAATTGAAATCTATTTCATTAAACTTTTTGATGTTTGTGTCAATATTTTTTTATTTAAATGATTTTTTTAGGTAAAACTGTATATTTGGTATTAGTATGCTATAACTTTTTTGTTCCTCGATGTTACATACTTTGTTTTTTTTATTTATACTCTCCCACTGCTGAACAAAGGTTTTCCCTAGAGCACTACTACATTCTTTGAATTTTGCTTCCTCCGGCCAATCCTTCAAAAATGAGTCCAAATTGTCACCTCAGCGTTTCTGACGAGAATACTTTGTTAAAGATAAGTTATTAATAGCTGATTTAGTGGTAGTAAGATCATAGTTCACTATGGCTCGAGACACGAGACACTATCCACTTTTCTGGACAATAGTAACAAAAGCCATTTGCATAATAAGTTATCTTTGTAGTAGCTCTTGTTTCCCAAACAATGCGTCGTTAAATGTTTTCTTCACAATTAGATATACCTTCAGTTTCATATGTTGACAAAATTGCAACAACTTGTTATTATAGTTAGATTTTCCCAGCATTGTCGGGTTTAATTGCCAATATCGATTCAATAGTTTCCCTCATTCACAGATGGCAAGACAATGATTTGTATGAAAACATCGAATAAGAACTGTCATCCATTCAATCGTTATTCTCTGAAATGTTGATATAGTCGATTTGAACTTTGTAAAAACTAATACTTTTGCCATTGCCTGTCGCCAACGTTGTACCTGGTTGTTGTTCTTCTAAATAACGACAAGCTTGAGTACATCTCCGACTTTGATGATGACATCATAACTACTTAATGTTTAGGTTTCTTCAGAATTAGTTCTACAAAGAACTTAAAATATTATTTTTGTTTAGATTATGCTATTTCCGTAGACTGTATCATACTAATCTTCCATCCCTTGTCTCATGTTACTTGGGATCGGCTCAACAAGTTTGCTTATTCCATTCTCGTCACCGTCATTCCTCACACAAGCCATTCATTCATTAGATACTTATTCATCAGGATTTCATCAAATTGTATCTCAAAACATTAATATTGAGGGAATACACTTAACCATATTATTTATTTAAACTTCATGCACAAAGGTACAAAGGCGGACTTAATGCCTTAGGCATTCTCTACCAGTCAACCAAGGGTGGTGAAGAGATAACATGGCAGGTGCATTTATATTTAAAACGTGGAAATATCACGCTCCTCTCCATATCACAACTAGAGTGCAAGACAAACAGATATAAATCTCGAATGCTGCAGCACGATCTCTGATGGTCTTGCAGTAAACATAGATCTTTTATTAGCAGTACTTAGTTTAGTTATGACATGCAGTGCAAGTGTTTGCTCAGCAACGGACGGGTGGAGGTCAGGATCGACTACGGTTTTATTTGCTGACAAGATACTCGAGACAGTGACGCGTGCACTTGAATTATAATAGTCTAGAATATGGACGAAGTGAAGTTACTAAAATAGTCTATACACGAAGATGGAAATGGAGGGAGGGGGAGTGGAAAGCCAAATAAATGTTTTATGGACTGTCTGAGGAGATCATGATGACCTACGAAGAAGGAGAGAAAAATGTAGAATAAATCAGATAGCAATCCACGAAATCTTGCAGTACCTAAGCCACAAAAGGCGATGGAAAAGGCAAAAGCAAATCAATGATGAAGGTAGGAAAATGAAGTACCAGAATGCTTTAGACATGATTTCATCTCACTTTGAAACGAATGATAGTGAAACAATCAATCTGCCTACCATTTTCCCTGCTATATCGTTCTCAGCTTCCAGTCTAACTGGATGCAGACTATTTAAGAATAGTCAGTAAATGTTTTTGCGTGCTCCTAGCACCCCATTATCATCAGCCTATTGATGTTTCCATTGCTGGGACACAGGCTTCTTAATCCACCAAACGTTCATTCGTTATTCGTTAAATTTGTTAATTTATATTCATAGAAAATATTTTTGTATTATTTTGGCTCACACACTGTTCCGTTCTTGTTGATTTAAGTATTTTACCTATGTTTGCAATATTTGTAAGTATGTGAGAAACATGTTCCTATTTATAAAATTAATGAATTTACCTGTTAATGATTTTAATACTTTATACCTGTACGTTGTACAGTGTGTAGTGCTTTTCTGGGTGCATGGTCCTCACATCATCATATCATCATCATCATATCAGCCGAAAGACGTCCACTGCTGGACATAGGCCTCCCCCAAGCGTCTCCACTTTGACCGGTCCCGTGCGTCTCGCAACCAACGTATCCCTGCAACCTTCACCAGGTCGTCGGTCCACCTGGTGGGAGGCCTTCCAACGCAACGTCTTCCGGTTCGCGGTCGCCACTCCAGAACCTTTCTGCCCCATCGGCCATCCGTTCTGCGAGCAATGTGCCCTGCCCACTGCCACTTAAGTTTGGCAATTCTCCGGGATATGTCGGTAACCCTGGTTCTCTTGCGGATCTCTACATTTCTGATTCGATCACGTAATGAAACTCCGAGCATAGCCCTCTCCATTGCCCTTTGGGTGACTGTAAGCTTTCTGATGAGGCCTATTGTAAGCGACCACGTCTCAGAGCCATAAGTCATCACTGGCAACACACACTGGTCATAGACTTTCGTCTTGAGACACTGTGGTAAGTTAGACGAGAAGATACCGCGCAACTTCCCGAACGCTGCCCAGCCGAGTCGGATTCGACGGTTGACCTCTTTCTCGAAGTTGGCCCTACCCAACTGGATCGTTTGTCCCAGGTAGACATAGTCGCCCACAACTTCGAGTGTATAGTCTCCGACCTTAATAGGAGTGGGTGTAACATGGGCATTCATCATCACTTTGGTTTTGTCCATGTTCATCCTAAGACCCACTCTTTCGGAAGCTCTACTGAGGTCATCGAGCATTATATTGAGGTCCTCCATGGTCTCAGCCATAACCACTATATCGTCGGCAAACCGAAGGTGAGTGATGTACTCGCCATTGACGTTGATGCCTAGTCCTCTCCAGTCCAGAACCTTGAAGACGTCCTCCAGTGCAGCGGTGAACAGCTTCGGAGATATGACGTCTCCCTGTCTCACACCTCGCTGCAAATGTACGGGTTCCGAGGTCTGATCCTGAAGTCGAACTGACATGGTGGCGTTTTTGTATAAACACTTCAACACCTCGATGTACCGGTAGTCAATTTGGCACCGTTGGAGAGACTGCAGTACAGCCCAAGTCTCGATCGAATCGAAGGCTTTCTCGTAGTCCACAAACGCTAAACAGAGAGGCAGGTTGTACTCTTCGGTTTTCTGTATAACCTGCCGCAGCGTATGTATGTGGTCTACGGTGCTGAAGCCTTTACGGAATCCGGCTTGTTCGGGAGGCTGGAAATCGTCAAACCTGCGCGCGAGACGATTCGTGATGACTCTAGAAAACAGCTTGTAGACATGGCTAAGAAGTGAGATGGGCCTATAGTTCTTCAGTAAGGCATTGTCACCCTTCTTGAAGAAGAGTACCACCACACCCCTGCACCATGCCTGTGGCGTCCTCCCCTCGAGTATGACGGAATCAAACAGCTTCTGAAGGGCCTTAAGGACCGGTTTCCCACCCGCCTTCAGGAGTTCGGCCGTGATTCCGTCATCACCCGGCGCCTTGTTGTTCTTAAGCTGTTTCAGAGCCATCCTAATCTCATACAGGCTGACGTCCGGAATGTCTTCGGTATAGTGTCGGGTCAATCTAGCTCTAGGGTCATTGGCTAGATTTGCGACGGGTTTACTGGTTGACGTGTACAACTGCCCATAGAATCTCTCGATTTCCCTCAGAAGCTCCGGTTTGGCAGATACGATCCTGCCATCATCGGTCCTCAGTTTCGTGAGCTGGCTCTGCCCAATAAACAGATCTCTTGCAAAGCCCTTATGCCGCTCAATCGCGTCTTTAATACTTTCGGTATTAAAGCCGCGGAGATCGCTTTTCAAGGACTTTGAGATCCGTCTATTTAGCTGCCGGTATTTCAACGCATCGTCTGAAGACTGCAGAATCATATCACGCCTCTCCTTCATGAGCTTGAGAGTAGGACCAGAGAGCTTTCTGTTCCTATCTGTACGGCGGGTCTTGAAAAACTTAGACCCGACCGTATGGACAGCTTCCACGAACCCATCGCTGTATTCGTCCACGGAGCTCCCTAGGCACTCGAAACGATTCTGGAGTTCGAGTTGAAAGGTTTCGGGGTTTTGGACCTGGATTTGTGCTGGGCGGAGCGTGGACTTCATCAGTCGAGACCTTTCAAGCTTGACATTAATGTTCAATGTGCCTCTTACCAAGCGGTGATCGCTCCCGGTTTTCACCGAGTTGATCACAGAGACATCATTGATCATTTGCTTCTTGGTTGACATGATGAAGTCGATCTCGTTTTTAGTTGCACCATCGGGGCTTTGCCAGGTCCACTTCCTGTGCTCACGCTTTCTGAAGAAGGAGTTCATCATGTAGAGGCCCTCCTTCTCCATAAAACTGGCCAGTAGGTGTCCCCGGTGGTTCCGACGTCCAACTCCAAATTGCCCCACTTGCAGCTCATCCTCGTCTCGTTTGCCCAGTTTCGCGTTGAAGTCCCCCATGACAACGGTGAAGTAAGTTTTAGAACCATGTATGGCTCTAGAGATATCCTCATACATGGTCTCTACCTCGTCGTCGGGGTGTGCCGAGGTCGGGGCGTAGACCTGTATGACCTTCAGCGAATATCTTGCGGATATTCTGAGTATAAGGTACGCCACCCTGGTCGACACACTCTCGATCTTCACCACGTTGTTCACAAGGGACTTGTGGACGATAATTTGGTTTGGGGGGGTTTGCCATAATCGCCACGCTTGGCAGACGGGTTGGCGATCGCAGTTGGTTGGTAAAGTGCACAGAGAACGCTGCTGCCCATTCTCTGGTGTGTCCCTTAGTCGCCTCTTACGACACCCACGGGAAGATATGGGATGGTGAAATTCTTTACGTCCGTCACCATACGGTACTCACATATATGAATTTATTAATTTATATACTTATGTAAATATTGTAAGACACATTTTTTTTTTTAAAAGAGTAAGTATGGAGTTTCTTGTGCATTCTTCTCCATAACATAACACTTTTCCGAATGCACGGTAGAATCAACTTTTATTACTTGTAAATTTTAATTATAATTTGTGTACGACGTTCAAAAGTGCCGTTTTTGAATAAATATATTTGACTTTGACTTTGTTTCCAGTGCGGGTTGGTGGATGTCACATGTCTTCGAACTTTTGTTTCTCGGTTGTGCCGGTTAACACGATATTTTTCTTCACCGTTTTTAGAGCAGTGGTGATGAAATAATTTTACACAAAGTAAAGCGCCTGCCTGGGTTCGTTCCCACGAAATATGACACAAAAGTTGGGACTGTTACCACTAGGTCAGCTCCTACTCTTAGCACCTGTAAATGGGCCCTCCGTTGGCCCAAACTAGCTAATATGCTTACGATCAAAGTACATACTAACACTACTCAATGCCACGCATTACGTAAAAAAAAAGTAACAAGAAAGATTTCAGTAAAATCTGGGACATCTGGGACCTTACTTTACAATACCAGGTACTATTATCCTATGTATAAATCTCAACCATAACCACCGATTGCTATCTTTGTTAACCCATGTCTAATAATGGACTGCACCAGACAAGTAGTAGGAAGTGATACTAAGTGTCTGTATAAGGAATGCAGTGTGCTAGTTGTATCTAAATAGCTGAGGTCAAGGTTGGAGCCATGATATTGTCAGACCGAGCCGAGACGGGCGGCACGTGTAGTCTAGGAACGTTCTAGAAATGTCACGGAATGGAATATTGATTAATTATAGAGTTACTTTTGTAGACGCTACTTTTAAGGATGATGTAAATTTTGTACATAAGTAGTACATGTGAAAACGAATTTATCGTTGCTAGGTTTCAGAACTTATCGTTGGTTTAATGATCGTTAGCACTTCAGCCCAGGTATTAAGCTAGAATCTCCAGAAAGAGCTGGCGATTCATTTGCTAGGCTGGGGAAAGTTTTACTGAGTTTTCCACCTGGAAGTTTTCAGTACTTATTTGTAGTCTTAATTTGTGCCCAGTTGATGGCAAACAATATGCTCGCCCGTTGTAAGATGGGAAATAATTAATATAACTGGCGGAATATGGGTGTATTGGTACACTACTGCCTGATCATTGCACTGGAGTGTTCGTTTGGCATTTGGGAATAACTGGCTTAATTCGAGTTAGAATAAAGGTGATCGTTTCTTCTACCAAAACTCAATAAATTTAATCTTTCCATCTTATTGTCTGGCTTTATATTACTGCCACAGTAGGTTGCGGTCCATTTTCAGAGTAAGCTAAGCGACCTTACTGATGTCACGACGCGATATATCCTCCTACCTCCTATCCTATCACACCGATAAAAGATTTTTACTAAGCGAAATTGCAATTACGTTCACAATTCACATGGACAATGCAATGCGATGCGACCGATATGCACTTGTAATCTTAGAAAATACGTATATCGCCTATTAATTGTGTCGCGCCATCGGCAGTTCCCTTATAGGCTCCAAATTTACCTCTTCCGCCATCCCTTACATATATTATGTGTGTAATAACAATCAACATCAAAATAAAGATGGCTCCTTCAAACGTTCTAGACGTCTTTAATCAGCGTAATTGGGTTGTTGAATTTAAAAAAAAATAAGATTTTTAAAATTTATCTTGAAACTTTACATATCATAAATTATATTGTCGTTGCAAAAATCTCTTAATTTTTTTTTCCAATTTATTATTTGCAATTGAAAATCGATAAAATTTTCAAAAAAACCACCTGTCTACAAACGGGCCATGATTGGTCGCCATGTTGGTGACGTCATAACTTTCAAGGAATTTTGTACCACAGTATGAACTACACGTGAATTGACTAAAATATCCGAAAATTTGTGCAAAAATATTATTTATAACAGCAAATTTTATTTAATCATGTGTGATAAAGGATTCTTAAAGGCTGATTTCGATAATATACCAACCTGGATGGACGATTTGGCAGTTTTGAGCATAAATAAAGTAGTGGTAATGAATATTACGTGTTAGTGGACCGGTGTTTGTTATTGTTCTTTACCAGGTACATTTAGAAACAGAATTGTCATAACGTAATCGTTTTCACATATGGGTAGGTGATATTGGTGTAAAATAAAAAGTAAACGACACGCGCGGAACTTCGACTTTGGATATCAAAAATCTTTATTAGATACCACTAAATATGATACAACCCGAAATCTGTGCAGCCTTTATTTATATTTATTTGTTGCACAAAATCCTTAAAATGTTCGGTAATTACCATTATTTACATATCTCTTAATAATTTTAAACACTATTATCTAAATTATATATTTACAAACACTAATAATCTTTGTAGAACAAAATCGTGAAAATATTAACTTGGTAGATTTTTTTACACTAATTCTTCAGTAAATATCTCTTATATGCGTTGACCGATTTTCACAATTCAAACAGAAATATTAGTTTTACGCCTATATCTATCATTTAAGAATAAAATAATGAATATATCTCCATAAACAAAAAATCATGTTTTCAAGTTACGTAATTATACAACAATGTCAACTTTGCACGAAAGTTCCCATAAAAATGTACTAATCTCAGTCTGTAATGATCAAAGTAATATATTAATACGAATCTAATACTAAATTAGAACAAGATAACATAATAATTAACACATTCCATTTGGAATCTAGTAAGATATAGAACATTTCTCAAAACTTTAGTAGGTATAGATTGCTAGGTACTTGGCTATTGCGCGATTCACATATAATGGGGATTTTTTATAGTATTTGTACATAATGGTAAGAAGCAAGCACGATAACATTTAAGGATCAATATTTTTGATCAATATATTTGATTTTCATCAATATATTGACGATAATAACAAGATTGCAGCGGTTAGAAGTCAAAACACCGTATCAGCTATGTGCTACAATGAGTAAAAATGAACGTTGTGACGTCACACGAGCTCGGATTTGTTTGGGAACTGTCGAGGTGTTTTCGGTACTGGATTCAAGAAAAACTTTTCAATTTGATATTACTTTGTAATTACAGCGAATAAAAAAAAAACTAAAATATTTTTGTATGTAAACTTATGTATGATCTTTCCATTTTAACAACAAAAAAAATTGGTTCAACAAACCAATTGGCAAGAGGCTACAGTTTCTACGACAAAAGAATAAATGTTCTATTTAAATGACTAGGTTTCTGTATTATTTCGTTTACCTACACCTAGTAAGGATGTTTATAAACGTATGCAGTAGGTTTATAAACATTTACATAACATCATGGATATATTCTAGGAGGGGTGGGCAGAGGAACAGCTATAGCACACCCACATTTCGCCAGTTATATTTGGTCCCATGTAATAGGGGAGCCGTGGTGGCCCAGTTGTATCGGCCGCGACTTACAAGTTGTACGTCGTGGGTTCGAGCCCAGGCAGGCGCTTTACTTTATGTAAATTATTTTAACACCTCTGCTCTCAAAATGGTGAAGGCAAACATCGTGAGGAAACCGTCATGTCCTAAAACCAAAAATCGAAGACATGTGACATCTACAACCCGCACTGGGTCCGCGTGGTGGATTACGGCCCATTCCCTCTCACAGAGAGGAGGCCTGTGTCCCAGCAGTGGGAACATTAATAGGCTGATGATGATGATGTTGAATAGGGGATTGCTGTTAACCGGCCACAAATCCAGAATCCCGGCTGCTACTGAGAGATTGCTGATCGAAGAACCCAAAAACACTTTGCACGACCCAGGAATCGTACCCAGGACCTCATCAGCAGTAGCGCTTCCGACCACCAGATGAAAGACGCAGGCGAGGTTTATAATAGGGTAGTTTACTGAAAATTAGTTTTTTGTCCGTCAGGTAGATTAATAAAAATATTGGACACGTATTTTTTATCATTTGACACGTAAATATAAAGTGTCGACGATATGATGCGTTGAAATATCGTGAAACGTCAAGCCGTAGTACACTTTATACTGCCTTAGTGACGTCACAAGCCCCCACTCCTGAACTTCACTTTAACTTTGTATTTTTTTATTGATTTGGTAAAGCAAAAAATATGTGTCCAATATTATTTGATAATCTCACTATTCTCACTGACGGACTAAATACAATTATCATTTTTCTACCTAGGAAACATCCTTATTTTTCGAAAGAACGAAATAACGCGAACAATAGCTCACAAAATAGGTATATTTAACTACATGTTTACTCATCATCATCATCATCATTTCAGCCGAAAGACGTCCACTGCTGGACATAGGCCTCACCCAGGCGTCGCCACATTGACCGATCCCGTGCGTCTCGCATCCAGCACCTTCCCGCAACCTTAACCAGGTCATCAGTCCACCTAGTGGGAGGCCTTCCAACGTATCGTCATGTTAACTCACATCGAATATAAATGATCATTAGAATTAATATTTGTTTCGTTTATATATGCCATGTTTATTTAGATTTTGGTTAATTCTAATGATTGTGACCATGTCAGCTTAAAAACTTATATAAATGATCAATTGCCAAACACTGCTTGTAAACTGGTACTAAAAGAAACGTGTTCCACACATTAGACACAATTCTTTCCAGAACGCAATAAAGAGATGAACACGTTGCGACAGACTTGCTCCGCGACTTGAATGAAACACATCGTAACGTAACACATAAGATGTGCCAGCCCTTGAGGATTGCAATACAGACACGTTTGGAGATAGCGCTGATGAAAACTTGTTGCGAAAGGAGTAAGATAGTTATGTCGTAGGTAGGTACAGCAAATGAAGAGTTGTTTGTTATTAAAAAGTATGTTGTGTTTAATTTATTGAAATTGCACACGAATTAACTTTGTTTGTTTTTGCTGATGAGAAACCTTCTTGATCTCGTATGACGGCAATGGATGAAGTCTACGACGAAACGAGCGAGCCCAGAAGATGCCTATTTACACTTGTTTTGATGGCTGAAGTGTCATTGATAGGGAACATAGAGAATCCCAATTTTAAATCATTGTCAACTTTTATGGTTAGCTCATGCTCATATAATTCGCCCCACACACAATAACAGTATTAGTTTTTATAGTAGGCACGTCTATGTTTTGGCGATTTGGCGGTCTCTCCAGTTCCGTACACATAGCTCTCGCTGGAACTCCCATACCGATCTGCTCCGACTGCCGGTATCTACGTAACGCACCGCATCAACTCAGGATGGATTAAATGGCGACAGGTCACTGCAACAACTTGCGTCCCTCAAGTTAAAGGGGAAAATCTACAAGTCAGACTGAAGAAAGACAGGGGAAAGATACTACATGAATCAGAATATTGAGCTGTAAAAAGATGGATGCACAGAGATTGCATTTAGCACAGGTAATAATGTTGAGATGGATGTGTGGAGTGAAGAGAATGGATAAAGTGGGGCAGTAAAAAAGATGGATGAAAAGAGATTGCATATAGCAGAGATGAGAATGTTGAGATGGATGAAAAGAGATAACATATAGCAGAGATATGAATGTTGAGATGGATGTGCGGAGTGACGAGAACGAATTAAGTGAGAAATTAGTATATCAGAGTAAGTTTGAAAGCCATTGAGCCAGTGACAGAAAAGTTGAAAGGAAACCGTTTGTCCTGGTATGGTCATCTGATGAGAAGGGATGAAGCGCATGTTACTAAAAGTGTTATGAATATAAATGTGGATGGATGGAGAGGAAAAGGATGGCCAAAGAAAATACGGATGGACTGTGTAAGGAGTGATATGATTGAAAAGGGAGTCAGACGGGAGACAGGACGGTGTGGAAGAAGGAAATAACGTTTTTTTTTAACAAAAAAGTCGTTACAGGAAGTCGGTTGTTTTTTATTTTATTTTTTAGTTTATGTAATGGACAAAAACTATAGTAAGGTACCTATAATGCCCACAGTGGTGCCAGAATAGATTACCCGATAACATGTAACTTGAAAATAACCGGTGGAATGAGAGTTTACCAGGGTGAACTGTACACAAAACAATAAACAGACATGCGATTGCAGCAATCCCGAGAAATGTGCTGTCTATTATTGAAGATTTCTGTTGTATATCTCCGAAGATCTTCATCAGATCTCTACCAAATTTTTAATTAATACTACCTTTCGGAATAAATTTCCTTCGGGAAAAAAAAAATTGCAAATCCTTTTATAAATGACGGAGTTATGCCCGAAACAACAATAAAACATACGGCTATTTTTATAAACATCCGAATTGAGAACCTCCTCCTTTTTGGGAAGTCGGTTAAAATCGGGTTGCGCTGGCCCAAGTTTCGTGGGATAAGGGCAGGATGATGACGAGTGGGCACGTCTATAACATGGCTAGGTAAATTAAAAAAAATGTGAAGGCTTCCACAGACAGGCGCAACACGACAATGTGACAACCATCTTCTTCTTACTTCATAATCTTACTTTAAAATTATAAATGCGAAAGTTTGGGTGGATTTATAACGTTTGTTACTCAATCACGCCAGGCTTCTTTTTATTCCGGAAATATGTTCCCTTGTAATGTTTTCTCACTTTAACGTGGGCGAAGCCGCTGGCAGAAGCTAGTAATATTATATATGTAAATGTTTGGATGGATGTAGGTGGAAATGTGGATGTATGTTTGTTTTTCAATCACGCCAGAACGGCTGAACGGATCTGGATGAAGTTTATTGCGATGAGATAGATTATATTCTGGAATAGCACATAGGCTACTTTTTATCTCGGTATAATGTTCCCTTGGAATAAGAAAACTATTATCAAGCAAACGAAGCCGCTGGCAGGAGCAAGTTTTTTATTAATAAACTGTTTCCACAAAAAAAATCTACGCCTTGTTGTCATAGCGTCGCGTTTGTCTGGTTTCTCTAACAGTGATCATTACAAAGTTGTACAAAGAAAATTCGAGACAGTCTTAATAGAGTTGCCAGGCAGAATAATATCTCCTAAATACCTACGCAACTAGTCACTCATTCCTCTCGATTAACTTTTATTACTGTGCTCAACAAATTAAGCAATATTTGCGTCTTTTTTCTCTTACACGTGCTGGCTTTAGATTATTTTTATTTTATGTTGATGAATGAATAAATAATTAAAGAAAAATATGTGAAAAGTTTATCAAAACAAAAATGTCTATTAGATTGGTACTTAAGTACATTCTTATTGATAACGACTGTTATTTCTAGCGTTGATTGTGTTTTATTCAATAAGATGCCTATATTTTACTTAGGTATCTTAGATTGTGTTATGAAAAAATAATCGATGAGTTTGGCATATATTTTAAATGAGCTGAAAATAATTAATATATTATATGACTAGCTGACCCTCGGGGCTTCGCTCCCGTCAACTGGCTACCTATCTAGGTAGATAGGTAGCCATATTAGTTGGTAAAGTAGCTAGGGTAGGCAGTGTAGGCAGGGTAGGCAGGGTATGCAGGGTAGGCAGACTAGGTAGCCTGCCTACCCTGCCCCTACCCTGCTTACCCTGCCTACCCTGCCTAACCTGGCTACCATGCCTACCTTGCCTATCCTGGCTGCCCTGACTACCCTGGCTACCCGCCTACCCAGTCTTTCCTGGCTACCATGGTATACCCTGGCTCCCCTGCCCCTACCCTGGCTACCATGCCTAACCTGGCTACCCTGGCTACCTTGCCTACCCTACCTACCCTGGCTAAACTGGCTACCCTGCCTACCCTGCCTACCCTGCCTACACTGCCTACACTGCCTACCCTACCTACTTTACCAACTATTTTTTATCTGTCATCAATAGTTTTCTCAACGCAAGCCAAATAATATATTTTACAGGCAACATTTTGCTACCTTGGGTTACCTTATTGCAATTTTCAAAAGGATCTCATTTTTTTTTTAAATTATATTATAGCCTATGACACTCAGGAATAATGTAGCTTTCTACTGGTGAAAGAATTTTCAAAATCGGTTCAGTAGATCCAGAGATTACCCCTTACAACGTCACAAACTCACAAACCCACAAACTTTACCCCTTTATAATATTAGTATAGATAATAATCGTAAGACACTGAAAATGGAAAGACAGGTAGTGAACGCAAAAAATAATCGAAAAAATATGCAAAAAATCTATAAATAAGGCTAATAAATAATTAATTTCATTTCTATTTTATCTGTGCTCACCTTGTACTCTTGATACGATTTTTAATATACCATACGTATCAATCCTTTTCGTTCGTTTGGCATTTTGAATTTTATGACAAACATACCTACATTATATCCGTTTTCTCAGAAACTACAGTAATTACCTGCTACGATCCTTACATACTCCTTTTGCTTCGCCTGAACCTAATCATACATCATCTTTCGTTCACTATTAAAGTTGATTACTCGAAAATTCTTCGTTAATTCTGTTATCCATTTTGATTTACAATTTACACCGCAATTTGTTGGCGATCAGAAGAGTCCTTAAGCCTCCAGCAGATATCTGCGGATAGAACAATGAAATAAGTGAAAACGTGATGTCACATCGCTGGAGTCACATTGTCACGTTGCGCCTGTCTGCGGTATAGCCTTCCATCATGATCATCATTTCAGCCGAAAGACGTCCACTGCTGGACATAGGCCTCCTCCAGGCGTTGCCACATTGGGCGATCCCGTGCGTCTCGCATCCAGAGCATTCCCGCAACCTTAACCAGGTCATGGGCCGATGACCTGGTTAAGGTTACGGGAACGCCTTCCAACGCGTCATCTTTCGGTTCGCGGTCGCCATTCCAGAACTTTTCGGCCCCATCGGCCATACGTTCTGCTATAACGTGGTTTTATTTTCTCTGTGCGTTCTGCGAGCAATGTGCCCTGCCACTGCCACTTAAGTTTCGCAAAGAACTGCGTCTAAAAACGTGTAAACATCATCGTTTAAAAACTACTAAGTACTGTGCAATAAAAAGAGTGATTATCCAACGTGTAATGTTTGTCAAATGATCTCATTGAAGTGGATGAGGGGTCAAGGCTGAAGGCTTCTAACTCACTTGCACAAACACGCCGAACAAACATTCTACTTGTACTAACAGTAGAAAAACTTCGTTAGTTCGTAATATAAACTGCTAAGAATGTGGATTACTTGAAAAGTTTTCTTTATTTATAAATTAATAAAAAAGCCATTTATTTCTTATTCATTAACAATCTTTTACATTTTACTTCCTAATACTACTGCTTATATATAAAACATTTAGTGACTATCTTTTTTTTCTAATTATTACTTACCTCATCTAATCTCTTAATTATTTATTCTAATTATTAGGGATAGGAACCCCTTCTCGGGTATAGGCCTCCTCCAGCAGTTCTTACTAGTCCTCTGTCCAGCGTTTTTTTTCTTTATTTAAGGATAAATGAAGTTTTCTTCCTATATAATATGCATTTTCTGAGATGAAAAGTGTCCTATCATTTCAGCTTTGAAAGTGCCAAGCAACACACAGAGTTATAATTTTGTGCTTAGTTTTTGTACTCGACCTCAATTTTTTTTAATTGGATTCTGATTTATTAGATATTTATTTATTATATACTTTATAGTAGATTACAAAATAGTTACAAGACACATATTTACAAAAACGTGAGATCGTTTCGGCACCTATTTTCTGTTCATTTCTGTCACCCTGGTACTTTTCAAAACAACAAATGATTAAATTTCAAAACCTGTATATTTGTACCATTATTGAGCTGTCTTCGCTAAAGCACCTAGTTTCAGTTCATTTCTGCTTTCCTGGTAGTTTTAATAAATAAACAATTAGAAACGTTTCTAATTGTTTATTTAAATTTTTTAAAACGTTTCTCGATATCATTTATTACGAATCCTTCATGCCCTTCTCTATGTTTTATCGTGGATGCGCTTCGAGGAATACTTTAGGTGCGCGCTTCAAAGAATACCTCCTCAATGTACAATATATCATAAATAATAGATCGATGTTTTTAGCTGTTACTGCTCATGGCATTTAATATTACTGTTCAGTCGTTATTAGATTCATAAATAGTGTGTTTTAGCCTGATATCTGGTCGCTTGGGGATCACTTGATACTCCCACCGCCATAGTGTATAGCAATTCGATATCATCACACCCACACAAGCAAGTGGCTTATCAATAGCTTTAGAGAAAAGTTTTCAAATAAAATTGTAAGTGTGTAATGTCTCCATGTGTATTAATTTTAGTAAAAAATAAAGATTCCCACGGATATCCCCGGCGCAACAATGCGACATGCATTCAACTACACTTTTTTATAGTAATGTGATCAAAAATATTTGTTCCGCTGTCTGAAACAAATGATTTTCTTCCTTGTTAACCGACTTCCCAAAAAGGAGGAGGTTCTATGTTCGACTTCAATTTTTTTTTTTTTTTTTGTTTATGTTCTCCGATTACTCCGTCAATTGTGGACCGATTTTAAAAATTCTTTTTTCGTTAGAAAAAGTATGTTCCGAAATTGGTCCCATTTTAATTTGGTGAAGATCTGATGAAGAACTTCGGCGATATACAACAGAACTCTTCAATAAATAACGGCAAATCTCTCGGGATTGCTGCAATCGCATGTCTGTTTGTTGTTTATAACATTTCATAACATAACATCACGCCAGTTCGCTCTTAAGCGTAAGCAGACCTCTCATTTCACCGGTTATGTTCAAGTTTCATGAAATCTATTCTGGCGAAACAGTTCCCTTACTAACTTGCCTATTAGGTACGTACAACTAAAAAGTGAAAAATAACTAAATTTTTTGAAGTCGGTGTCCATAACGCAAAAAAATGGTACCAATGAAAGACACAGACTTCAAAAAATTAAGTTATTTTTCACTTTGTAGTTTTGTATTTGGAAGTCGGTATTATTTTTTTGCAAAAAGTTTTTTTTACTCTTTGAATACTTGATGTCGCTATCGTAATGTCAAATCGCGCCTGTCTTCGCGTGCCTTTAATGAATATTTTCATCATATTCGTTCTATTTCATTAGGAACCTTGCATGTACTCTGTACATATTAATTTAAGGCTTCACTAGGAATGGCTGCTGTCTAACCTCCGCCGCCCCGGGGGAAATCACGTCGTTCGTAGTAATGAAGGGGCCAATATTTATGATAAAGCCTTATACTAAGTTCCCTTTATACCATAGTAGGGTGAACTAGGGCTTCATCTAGGGCATGTAATATCGGAAGATTTTTAATTCCGATATTGTTTTCCGTAATTAGATCTCAATATCCCGATTCCGATATAAATATCGGTATTGTGGACTTTCATTAAATATCGCATGTTTTTTTGTTAATTGCACTAATTCGGTATAAAGTTGGATTGAGTACAATAAAAAACATATTTATACGCGCCATAATCGGCTTTTCTATTGTGTCTCTCTCTAATCACCAATGACTGTGGAATCGGGCGCTTATAAACGCTAAACTACACATTTGTTCCCAAGAAACAATATAAGTCATGTCTCTCTCAAAAAGGATAACGCATAAATATCCAGAAAATAAATGTTTATCGTTCACCTGAAAGTAGTCCCGATAAGTGTAGTGAGTAATCATCATCATCAGTCTTATAATGTTCACACTGCTGGGACACAGGCATCCTCTCTATGAGAGAGGTAATAGGGTTTATTCCACCACGAGGGCCCAGTGCGTGTTGGTGAATGTCACCCGTCTTCGAATTTGTGGTTCTAGACATGACGGTTTCCTCACGATGTTTTCCTTCACCGTTTTAAGAGCAGTGGTGAAGAAATAATTTACACAAAGTAAGGCGCTTGCCTGGGTTCGAACTCACGACCTGCGATACGTAAGTCGAGGCCGTTACTACTGGGCCACCACTGCTCTTAGTGAGCGTCATCGTCATTTCAGCCGAAAGATGTCCACTGCTGAACATAAGCCTCCCCCAAATGTCGTCGCATTGGCCGATCCCGTGCATCTCAATACCTACGGATAACCGTAATCAATGAAAATATCATTGTTACTTGCACATTTTTAGCAAAATCAGGATTGTAAACCCGGGATTCATGAAGTGAAGTTAAAGTAAATAAGCGCCCGATTAGTAAACAGAATATCCGACCACTGGTAATCATCGTAGTCAACGGTCTTAACCGCTCGTTCTCGCTCGACGTTTAACAAGGAGCAAAATAAGGTATTTTCTGATTCCGAGATTCCGATATTGGATCACTCAGTATCGGAATTGAAATATCGGTTATTTCGTTCAGAGATTCCAATATTAAGAGATTCTGAGATTCCGATATTCATGCCCTAGCTTCATCCTATGGTCTAACGATTTTTCGATTCTTCTTCTTTTCGAGTTTATGTTAAACTGTTTAAATATCTTGGGCCCTGACGGTGGTCACGCCAATAGCGGCGTCAGTGGAGAGATTGAGATATTCCAAAGTGCAGTTGTATGGGCACTTGGGACAATCCAGTATGTTTGTCATATTCTGCAGAGAGGTATTGCACTCACTTGGACGTCCTCGTCTAATACCACATATCCAGTAGTATCAGACGAGTCTATAAAACCCCGTTTCGCCATATTTTGATTACAGCAGCCTACATGGGTGCGCAACCGATTGAGTGCTTTCCATAAAGGCCACTACAGTTCATGTCCCTATGGCAGGTGTTGAGTTTAGACTAGTAAGTATGTATTTGGTTAGGGGTTGCCGAGAAGCTCGAAGGACCAAGAAGATGTATGCGCTGCTGAATGGATCGCACAATAACCAAATGTATATCAATATAGACTCGGCAAAAGATGTTAATTTAACATTAATATCAACAGTCATTCCCCATAACACATACAGTTTTAGAGACAATCTTTATAAAAACGAATAAACTACCATTAAGTATAGATTTGCAAACTTGAAACGCTTAGCTGATGATAATTTCTTATAAGCCGCTTACGACATCAATAAAATAAGACCAATTAGTTCTCTCTTCAATGTGATCACGCGGTTGAATCTAAATCTCACATTACACATCGTTCAAAATAAGTTTCAAACAGTTCCAAGGAAACACATTAAAATGAAGTAAATTGTTTTAAAATTCCTAAATATGTTTTTGTTCTAGCTCTAATAGTCTGTACGTAGGTCCGTCCATTTTACATTTCTTTTTCTGACCGGGAAAAAGCACACGAAAAAATCTCTAGATCACTTCTGAATAGTTCGCGATTAGCTGTTTTTTTGTTATGTGTGAACTCGTTAACATTTAGTTGTTGACACGCAGATGAAAAAACTTTAAAACAATGATTTAATTTTATGTAGATTAACCAAAATTTCGTACTTTTAAAAATACCGTTCGCATCATTTAATTTAGACAGATAAAATCTCTCAACGTATGTCAGCCAAACTCAGATACGAATGATTTATAAATCGTAAGAATTAAATAATTACTAAGTATTATATGACAATAGTGTATTGTGTTTCCTTAAACCCGCAGTAACAATCTCGCAGCGGATCACAATAGTAACGCAGTGGACAAGGTGCGTCAATCTAAAACTAAACAAATAAATCAATTTTCGTGAAAGGAACACTATTGTGCTATGACTTACTTGTAAGACAATAGTAAGTACGAGTCAATAGGATATCCAGTCTTTGTTTTATGTACCCGCATAC
This sequence comes from Orthosia cruda, assembly GCA_964057195.1. NCBI lineage: Eukaryota > Metazoa > Arthropoda > Insecta > Lepidoptera > Noctuidae > Orthosia > Orthosia cruda. The sequence continues at coordinate 35,611,783 of OZ059825.1, read as the reverse complement.
GAGTACACAATTTAATGAAAAGGTCTTCTATGCTGTCAGCGATTAAATCAACATAAATCAAAATCCTCGTATCTATATTATGAAATTTCGGTTGTTATAAGAAAATATACTTATCCGAAGTGATTTAATTTTTTCATGATTAAAGTATTAAAAAAAGCATTTTGACTCTTCATACTCGAGGTAGAAGACAAATTAATTATTTGGAAAAAAAAATATATTATATTATTTAATAATATTAGGTATATATATACTATTTATACCAGAAAAATGTATGATCTAACAAGTTAAAAGCAGTTGCACACGTTTGCAATCCTCTTCAGATTAAACAAACATTATATTTCCAACTTCATTGTCTATTTGCTGGCTACAATGTCGATAGTATTCTAGAACTTTTGGCGAGTCAGAGACGGAAAAGACTTTTTACACACATTAGGAAAAGTTTAGCCTCATTTGCTTAGCCAGGAACTACCTAGAACATTTTGTTACGAACAGTAAAGAGACTTATAAAGCCAATAACAAAAAGTACTTCTTCAAAGAGTCTCAATAAGTAATTGTTTAGTTTTTATTGCAAGAGTAAAAAATATAAAAAAGTTGTCACAAGCAGAGGGGCGAAGTAGCAAACCAGTTGATTGAAGGTGAACAATTATGTAAGATCAAACACTTACCTACAAGTGAGTGATGTAATGAAGAAATAGATCTTTTTACGTTTCTTCTAGAACTTTCTAGATTCTATTACTTCTGCGTGATATTTAAAGTATATATAATGTATGTACAAATTTATTATAAAAATAATTATTATTTAAATAATTGAACTTTTGTATCATCTTTCCGTCCGTAGTTTTTCCTTTATTTAGGTCTACACGGTTTTTCACTATAGATCAATTTCTACTTAACTTAAGCTTCTTTCACAAGAATTATCCAACTCTGCTGTGGTCTCTTTCTTTTCGTTAAGCCGTTCCCATTCCTCTTAAATATTTTTCTTGTCACAAACACACTTTATTCCTCCTCATCAAATTCTAAATTCCAAATCAAATCGGGATTCTACCACCAATCGTTTAATCCTACGCTTTTTTATCCCTTTAATCAGCATGTTTTCGGGACAACTGTCAAATTCTTTACCTTTTTCACCTGTTTCACAAATTCTTATATCATTCCCGTATAATTTCTGTTGTGTCTTTGACGTCTCTACAATTGTTTCCTTAAAATTTCATCTAATAATTAATCAGTAATGATAGTTTTAACATCTTTTTATTGGGATTTTTATCAACTGCATGTCGCCTTCTGATCTGTCCCTAATTATTTTACGGACCATTGTAAAATGATGGCAAGGATTGGATTAAGCTTGCATTTCGCATTAAGTATGGAAGTGGAAGGAATCCTGCTTATCTATGCAACATATTTCACACGATTTCAACTGCGGAAGCCATTTAATTTGAACCCCTTTTGACTCCATTAAAGTGAAATTTGTTATTTAATTTTGTTCCAGGTTGACGGTGCGGACAGCGATGCGTTAACGCGACGATACAAGTAGTCGGATCATTAAAATCAAAGCCGGGATCAAGTGACCGCTGCCCGCGCGCCGCCCGCCGGCCGCCCGCGCCACCGCTCCACCGCCGCCACTCCGTCGCCGCGAGCCACCGCCTGCGCACGCGCCACGCGCCCGCAACTCTCGCTTCGATATATCCCAAAGTGACTGATTAGTGTAATAAACGTTATCACTTACCGATTGCAGAAGTCTCTTCATTAAGTCAAGCAACTGCTATTTCAATTGATAAGCCTTAACAACATTAACATTTTCTCCTATAAACGGACAAGTGCATTGAGTAAGTGGAGAAGGCTACATTCCAAACCGGTGTCGTTCTTTAATGGACGAGGTGTGTACTACTCTGTGTGTGTTTTAGTAGTTATCGGGTGGTGACTGGTTCGCTTTTCGGAGTGAACAGCTTTTCCATTGCATTAAATAGTGAAATGCAGTAAAAAAAGTTACCTGGTAACTTGTGAACTCTCCTCAGCGTAGAGCTCGCTAGCCATAATGTAATAGTGCCAACAAAAAGTGAGAAGCATTCAAGAGAAAAATGGCTCGCGGAACGCTGAGTGAAAACGAGCGCCAATGTTTAGACGCAGGCGCAAAAAATCAATCAGAACGTCTCCAAGAGTCGGAAAAAACACTTGGTGATTGCAAACTGAATGGACTTAGAGTGCGCTTCCTGGACGAGGAAGGTAAAACGGAAAGGATGGTCAGCGCCGACGAGGTCGACTGCACTGTCACGCGAGTCAAGAAGATACACATTCTTAAAAACAGAAGTTCTAGCGAAACGAGCATTTTGCTAAGAAACCCGTCTCTCATGAAGAGGCGCTCCAGTTCCGAACGCCGGTTCAGTGACGGCCTCACCGACAATGTAAACAACAACAACCTCAACGAAAACCTGAACGGCAGAATAAAAACGACAGAGTTTGACAAATCCGATAAGACTGATGAAGCTGATCAAACCAAAGAAGTGAACGGCCAGAGCTTTAAGAAGAACTGCAACGTTTACAGCGTGAACCAGGCAAAGACCCTGACGCCGGAGAGGAAGAAGTCGTTACCGCTGACGATGCCGAGGCTCATCGGCCACAAGATTCAGGAGAACGGTCAGAGCAGGTCAATCTTGCCGGTTGAGGTATGCTTGGCGGATGGTGCGTCTGGGAAGGATTTCACAGCTCGTGCGATCGGGCGGCTCTCCAGGGGCATCGGGAAGCTGCTCCGCCGCACTAACAGCGTGCGCATTAGCGATCCCGATCCGGTGTACAAAGTGGCGTATCTCGGGAATGTACTCACCGGCTGGGCTAGAGGTAAGTTTCGCTAAGTCATTACTTAATTATTATGTTTTTTTTATTATTATCAATAAGCTCGCGCTTGACCACTATCTCACCTGATGGAAAGCGATGATGTGGTCGACGGTGAAGCACGCTTGCCTAGAAAAAAGCCATTCACTCTTGACTTAAAGACCCCTAGATTGTAGATATCGGGAAACACAGACTCCGGCAGGGAATTCCACTCCTTAGCTGTACGCATAATAAAAGTGCCCCCAAAACGTTTTGTGAGTATGGGTGGGATGTCCACCATGTACCGATGACGCATCGCCGTGCGTCTGGTTGTCCGATGATGGAACGGGCTGGGCGGAATTAAATCATGCAATTCCATCGCACACTCTCCGAAATGTAACCGATAAAAAACCGACAAACTGGCATCTCGGCGACGAGGTTCAAGGCTCTGGAGCTTTGATTTAACCAGTGCCTCATTGCCGATGAGTCTCTTGGCCCGCTTTTCGATCGACTCTAGTGCATCTAGCTGGTATTTGGCAGATCCGTCCCAGAGATGAGAACAGTAATCCATGCACGAACTTGCGCTTGATAAGATGTAAAGATGAACTCCACGTAACATTTAAAACGTGAACATGTATGCAATGTAGTAAAATTTACATAAAAAGTGAATTTTGGCAATTACTGCTTGTTTTAAAACCGAGTCGGTTACCCTAGGTTCGGTTAACAGACGAATCTCGTCACGCTCTGTCTCTCACCAGCCGGTACAATGGCTTGTTGGATAATATTATCACTTACGGTATCATCTAATAAAAGTGTTTGTATCTCAACTCTATAGTTATCAGCTCAGGTATTTGGGTCAGTGAATTGATTGGTAATTTCGCAAAATACAGAAAAAGTGGCGGTCCCAAGCTAGTCCCCTGCGAAACACCGGACCGTTGCTACATTCCAATGAGCAAATGGATTATGTATTGGGCTGGTTTCAACACAAATGCACGTACAAATTACATTAATGTACTGCTGTTAGTAACATAATTACGGTTGTTGTAAAAAAAAATTGGTGAAATAGGAATTTATCAAGCAAACGCTCAGCTTAATCTCAGAAAGAAATATTATTAATTTAATTAATTAATTAATATTATCGCAAAAATAAACGCAATGAGTAAATAATAATCTAAAAGTAGCGTTATAGAAAATATATATTTACGTCTCAGCACATAATGGTGTATAGTTTTTTTATAGTCATGTCAATAGAATCGTCGGTAACTGAGGTTGCGTAAGTGGTCCAAGGCGATTCGGCCGAGCGAAACGGTCGGATCTCCAAATTAGTATATTAACTCCAAAAAGCGAATATTAAACATTCATAATGCACCGTTTAAAGCAATATCCGAATGTCGAACGTCCATTACAAGCACGAAGCAACACGATGATTTTATAGATACTATGTATATGTTGTAATTGCTGTTCTAAATGTTTTGATAGACCCAAAAATAAAAATGATATCTAATTATTTAACCAGTTGTGCGCCGTAAGTACCGAAACAATTGAAAAGTAATTGTGTCTCGCATCGAACCACGTTTAGTAACTTTCGTAAGGGGTTAATCAGTATGAGCTTAATAGAGATTATTTACTATTTAATCACTGATGCTTCGAACTGATTAGTCTCAGTAGACAATCATCTTATTCTAAAAACGTATTTAATAAATATTTATTCAATCATGATTTTTTCAGAAAAATGAGCTTTAGAACTCGTGCTAATGAACGACCTTGCTCTGCTGACAACAGTATACCTTACTTTAACTTCAATATTACGAATAACTGCAAAATATGGAACTATGTTCTGAATATATAGTTTTTAAATCTGTAGACATAACAACGGAATCTTACAAGAGATACGAAAATATTTTAGAATCATTTTAGCATCATTTACCTTCTTCACTGAATGATAATTAAAATTAAATTTACAATGCAGGAGCGGTATGCAAACACGAGTATTAAATGTTACAATTTAAATAAATACATTGAACAAACCGATAGGAATGTCGATGTTAATCAGTAAGAAACTTTCGTTTTAGATAGACGCATCTGTCATGCGTCGCTGTGTCCGCTAATTGGCGAGATATCCGAAACGCTCTGAGAGAAACCGAACGTCTGAACAAGCCTTATCACCTGATGATGCAGCAGAATGATCCTATTTAAAAATAATGTTTATAGAATGATAAATGTATACTTGAAAAAAGTAGGTGAAGATCGCACACTATTTGAACAAGTGTTGATATTTACATTAGAAGATGATGCAGCCAAATAGGATTTGTTTCAAGTTTGTAATAAATTAGGACTATCTAAATCATACTTTGTCCATGCTTATGCACGCGGCATTGGAATGTCATATTTACTTTTAATTTACACGTCCACGTCTTTTATTGCCATCTTTTATTATATAATTTATACACATTATTTTTGTTGTATTACCATTTACCGTTGTACTCATATTCATAGTGGCTATATCGGCTTTGTTTTACTCAGCTAGATAAGTTATGCTTTACAGAATCAAACTATATGGCTTACATACTGCTGACAAATAGGTTGGCAATGCAAGTGAAGAAAGTAAACATTCAAATCGCCATGATCCAAAGAAAGCTGTAGAAGTTGTAGTCAATGAAGTAGACATAAAAGTTTGTGATCAGAATTGGTGTCAACCTGGACGCGGACTTTACGAGTGAAAGTCCGCAGCATCTGCACACTGCATCCTAATGTACTTTTACTTGATCCGAGTACAGAGCGATTAAAATTCTTATCATACATGACGCGCTATGAGATAAGACTAACTGCGCAGAATGTTAAGATCATGGCTAAACCTATTATGGTCATTAGTCTCACACTTGGCGAGTTTCTTGTGATTTATGGTGTTAATTGCTCTTTTTTCACGTGAGCTTGGCGTGCCGTTGTTTTTGTTAATTTTACCTTTGACACAAGCGCGAATTCAAACGTCCAATGATTGAATAGATGTGAATTGGTTGATTAATTTTAATGTAAATAATTATAATGTTTTGACGTATGTACCATGTTGATTCGATCGATTTTACGTCCAAATGGTAAATATCAAATATTATGTTTCCTATCTTGAAGCCTTTCCTGGAAATAGTTTCTCCTTTAAAATTGGTAGAAATTCGGATGCTGATTTGATAATAAAAGGTATTACAGAATGTATTAGCTATAATTTCTGTTTTCTAATTCTAGCGTAGGTTATGTGTTAAGAGCGTGGACTGAGAGAAATGTTTGAAAGCCACCATGGGTAAGCCTTTCACTACTATTTCAATGTTTGTACCGGGCAAGTTAGTGACGGACACAGCCGCAACCAACTCTCGGTACACAAGAACGTCATATTTTACTTTTGTTTATCGGATCACTAATATTTATCGGATATTCTGTGTTATACGACTTTTTTTATAAAACATTGAACTTTTTCAATGTTACAATCAAGGTCATGTATAGAGATGCAGTAAAAACAACGTGGGTAAACAAATTATCATCCATTGTGTATAATCTATTGTTTCTTGTCATTTAAAGTTGTTTATGTGCAGGCGTCATTTGACCCGAGATTTATTTTTATTTGCTATCAAATTAGTGTTATCTGAAGTCGTATATTTATTTCTGCTCGTCCATGAGAACTGTTTCTATTTAGTTGAATTTTTATCTTATCAATGACTTTAACGTATCAAATGCATAGGCCCGTTAATTGCTTTAACATATTATACATGTTTATTCGATAAACCTACTTACACGATGCACCTCTAAGAAAATACGAAACAATATTTGAATATAACAATCTTTATATCCATATTTCTAGTTACTTCTTTAGATGCATAGGGAATGTGAAATATTGCTGTTATTTCAACATGTCTTTAAGAAACATGAATAATTTATAGTTTAGTGCTTGCTTCCAAAAATTTTGCAATGATCGTCAAGGCTAACTCTAATTGATGGTACTGTATCTACAAATGTATAGTCAGTGGTAGCCGGTCGCAATCCGTCTAATTTTATCTTTATTGTAGCTGTAATGTGATATTTATTTATAAACATAGTTGCATTAATACTAACAGTTCCATTGTTCTAAGATAATATTTCTTGTCTTAATTATTGTAGAGTAATCGGTTAAGTCACATGTCCGTTAAGAAAAAATGATAACAAGAATTTTATGAGCGACGGTGACGTGGGTTTTGATACGACAAAATGTCCTAATGTTCCTTGGTGTTGGTAAACTTGGTCATATGGGAATTTATTTTTTCATTGTACAACTATTTCAACTAAAGTTTATAATTATCTACTTTAGGCTACAATATACACCAAAATCCGCTACGTTTCTACATAAGGATATATATATTTATACAGTTTTAAAACTATGATCAGCATTGTAAAAATTTATTACCCTGACAACATTTTTGATATATGTATTACATATTCAAGAAACGTTTGCATTTCGAGCCAGAACATGTAACATCTTATCAAGTTCTTTGGTAAGTTCGTGTAGATCGTTGATATCTCCCCTTGGCACACCTGAGATATTATGGGCTGTAGTATTGTATTATCTGTGCTATGGGTTTCACTTCCACCTGAGACACTAGACCCCATGCTACAGCGGAAACAAACGATTGCTTTTTGTCTCATTTGCACTCAGCCTCTCGCTCGCACTCTTTTTTTCGTATCGCATTCCAAGCATCATTGTTTGGTCGGTGGCTCCCACAGACACGCTCGGCAGCATCTACTAAGCCAACCTACGTTATATCTACCATCCAAATAAGCTCTATCAATTAAGGATTAAAGTCGAATTTCCTTTGTATCATTACTCTCCCTAATCTACTGGTTTTGTAGCATTTGTTAACGCTATTCTTCATTATGAATGTACTAGTAAATCGTAAAGAAACGTTCACCGTTCCTGTGCTTTGATGTTCTAAAAGGAGTTATTGGTGCCATCAGTCTTCTGAGTTTTATGAGTGATTTTGATATAATATATGAAGTTGTATTTCTTGTTACATTTATATTAATTTTCTTGTTAGACTTATTATCAAATATCTTAATTTGCTGATTGGTATTCGAAACAGAATCTTTTCTCCAGTTCTTGAACAATATTTCGTCTTTATGACTCACTGTATTGATGGAAAATGGTATCTCTATCTTATGTACTTACATAATATCGTTCGTAATGATAATAATAGCCCTGTTTTTCATATTTCGCTTCGTATCCATTTTCTCTTGAATATAATTTCATCCTTTTTACCGTGATGATTACGTTTTTATTTACAAAAATCAAAAGTTTGACAGGAAAAGCCGCTTAAACATATTTTTTTACACGTTATTGATTTTTTGTCGGCAATGATTGAAGGTAGTCATTATTATGATGAGTTGGATTTCAATTTTATCATTCAAAGTGTTGATTAATCCTTTAATTGTAATTAGTTTGTGAATAAATTAAATACGTCTTTATAAAATTATCCCGCAGATTACATATATTAGCTACTTTATAACAGCTGCTTTTGAAAATAGAATCATCATCATCATTCTATTTTTAAAAGTAGCTGTACGTGTGTGTCTTCGCGTGTGTGTGTGTGCGCAGTACTCATAATCGTACGTGTATGACTAGATGTATGATTATGATCGTAAATGCAGTATGTAAGGATCGTAGGAGATATCTTTCAGTAGTTTTCCCAAAGGGAAAAGGACGTGAGTTTATGAATGTACGTATATATCAAAGTCAAAGTTAAATCGTTTAATTCAATTAGGCCAAGCGGCACTTTTAAATATCATTTAAAAAAAAACGATTCTATTTAGTGAATTACTTTAAGTAGATATTCTTATTTTACTACGATAGTTCCTGTTACCAAACAACCCATCCCTTCATTCACCCCTCATATTCTTTGCTTTCATTTTGTACCGAAACCATTTCATGCATTAAATCGAAAAGTAAAAAGTCGTTACTCAACGGCCCACGATTATTGTAAGCTCAGGCACATTCGTTTCGGTTTTATGTGAAAAGAAACAAAACGACATGAATTAACTATCATTTTTGTAATCAAACCGTGACTGACATCACGTAACTATTCTTTATGACCAATATTAAGGCGCTGCGCGCTGGGTAACATGACGAGAAAATCACACACATTTCGGGCGAAATTTCGGCGCTTGCGCCTAGTATAAAAAGTAATTTAAAACTTTGGTACTAAATCTTACTCTTCTTACTAATATTATAAATGAGAAATGTTGGATGGGTACTCAATCACTCCAGGACGGCTGCACGAATCTGGATGAAATATGGCACAGGGATAGATTATAGCCCGGAATAGCACATAGGCTACTTTTCATCCGGGTATAAAGTTCCTTTTAAATAAGAAAACACTTTCCTCGCGTGCGAAGTCGCTGGCAGAAGCTATCATTAACATAATAACAATACTTTTTTTTTAAATTCTAAGAAAACCACCGAATTTAGATCGTCGTAATTTGGAAGTAATTCAAGAGAATTATTCGTAATTTTGATGTTTAAATATAAACAAAAACAAATCCAAAAAAAATAATCGTGCTTAATTCAACTAAACCAAAGGAAAACTAAATTTCTTGGTACACAGAACAGAGTGCTTGTATTCTGAATTTCGTATCTACAATTACAATGGTTGAGGTTTTATGTAGCGCCTTAACATTTTTTGTGGTACGTACTTTCAGAGTGCCATGGCGTTGCGCGTACCCTTGGCCAAAATGTTCGCGTTTTATATCTTAGACTTTTTACTTGTCAGCCTTGAATTATGCGTTGAACTATGCAAAGTATTAATGGTCACTTAAAAGAACAATTGATAGAGAAGGAACTGTAACCGACAGAAAAAAAAGGCATTCATAGAAAAACGTCCTATAAGTTTTATGTAACTTGTTTCACTAGGAAATGATATTTATAATGATGTTGTAGGTATTTAAATATAAAGATAATCGTATACATACATATATTCATTGACCCTTGATTAGGACAGAATTTAAGTTACGAGTTAACCATAAAAAACTTAATCAAGCTTGTTGTTTACGTCAATCACAAGTTAATTGACGCAAAATATTTTATCGGCTTCGCTGTTTGGCCTGTTTGTTTCGAATTTGACAAATTAAATTGAGTGAACAGTAAAAAAAACTGTTTTTCATTAACATAACCCGTTGGTTAACCGTCATTATTTGGGCTGTTTGCCTTCCTAATGGTCGTAAGGTTGTCAATGTTTTTTTATTGTTTTCCAATTAAGGACCAAGTATCAAAAGATCTGTCCTCTGTTCCTCATATTTAATTAAATTTGTATTTTTTGTGCCAAAGTTAAGTGTCAATATATAACACTACCTACTAGTCCCTACTAGCGTTTTCATGCGACTTCGCTCTCGTATTTTATCACATATCATATACACCGTTCAATTTTATGGGATAGAAAGTGGCCCCTGCCACTAAACGAAGAAGAAGAGATATTTATAAACATACATAACATCATGAGGAAACTTAGTCTACACTAATATATTGTAAGAGAAAAGATTTGTTTGTTTTTAAGTTTGTTGGCAATGTAAACCTATTTAATCTATTTTGAAATTTCTTTCACCAGTAAAAACAACATTATTCTGCAGTGACAGGCTATTTTATTCCGAAAACGGGTCCTATGGGGTGTGCCACGGGAACGCAGCTAGTGTAATAATAATAATATAAACTACACTAACATAAAGTGGAAAGATTTGATTGTTTGTAATGGATAAACTCAAAAACTACTGAACCGATTTTAAAAATTATTTCACTTATGAAAAGCTACATTATTCCGGAGTGACATAAGCTATTTTTTTTCCGAAAACGGGTCCCATGGGTTCTGCCACGGGAACGCAGCCAGTACAAACAGCCAGAGTAAACTACACTAATATAATGTGGAAAGATTTCATTGTTTGTAATGGATAAACTCAAAAACTACTGAACCGATTTCAAAAATTATTTCACCTATGGAAAGCTACATTATTCCGGAGTGACATAAGCTATTTTTATCCCGAAAACGGGTCCTATAGGGTGTGCCACGGGAACGAAGCTGCGGGGAAAAGCTAGTATAATAATAATATAAACTACACCAATATAAAGAGGAAAGATTTGATTGTTTGTAATGGATAAACTAAAAAACTACTGAACCGATTTTAAAAATCATTTCACCTATGGAAAGCTACATTATTCCGGAGTGACATAGGCTATTTTTATCCCTAAAATGGGTTCTGTGGGGTGGGCCACAAGAGTAAAATCGCGGGGAAAAGCTAGTAGTCAATATAGGTCTGAAATCGCCGACCCGCTTAGACCAAGCATATATTATGTGTTAGAAAAGGCCTTTGCCCAGCCGTGGGACATTAAGGCTGGTCCTATAATATCAGATTAGATTTATTACAGTGTCTAGTTAGTTACATGTCACTACATAGAGCCAGTTGATTAGCATTCAAGCCATAATTAATATGCTAAACGCGGTTCTATTACTTCATAATTGTTCCTACGATGTGTTTGTGTGTGATGTTTGTCAGGTACATATCTACAACAGGCACTGATCATTCATTCAGAACAAATGAATTGAATGATGGAGTGATTAAATTAGATGAATCAGAATGTGCTAGATTTGGTATTGGTGTTTATAAATCAGTATTGTTACATTGGCAATCGAATTAAAGTATTAATTAGATATCATACAGAAGGATTAATTTTATATTGTTATAATTATTTTACATTATTAATTGCTTTTATGTAGATATTAGTAAAAAATCTCGGCTTCATTCATAATTTTTTTTTAAGAAGATTTAATAATTAAAGGTACGAATATGAACGGAACTTTTCATACACCTCAACTCAAATCAATCAAATCAAATCAATCCTCAATCGGAACTCAATAATTTCTACGTCTCTACATTCCTAAGCTTACTAAAACAACTAACTAAGAAGGTATACTGGCCCCGATGTCAGCATGCAAGCGAGTCGGTTACCGTTGATAACCGCCCGGTTATCGTAACCCGTCGGTAACCCACTTCGCAACAGGTGTAACCATTACTCGCTTACTTCTTTTATTTTATTTCTTTCTGACATTGCTGGCCGGAAGAATTTCACTTTGTTATTTTTTTTTCAATTTCTACAGCTACAGCTTTCATCTGCAATTATGTATTTAAAAAATTGTTCTTTTGTTTGTGAGCACGTATGTGTGTGTGCATCTATTTGCAAATTATTCATTGCTTACACATGTTGGCTGTAGTGCGTAAAATTACAAAATGTTTATCGATAGCGATACAGTACGCAGATTATAAGCAAGTACAGTGTTAAGTACAGGCTTGTAAAATAGCAGGCAGCCCATTAAAATGGCTTCCCTGGACAAGTACATGCAAACCTCATGAAATGGTGTAATGCACACTTCCTATAATAAGCGATTACTGTTATATTGCAGTATCGTGTAAGCGCTTATCGCTTGTGCATTTACAAAATGATTGGTCTTCTATAAACATGTAATTTTCTTCATTGCTTCACAGGTAACTCGAAAAACGTTTTTTGTTTTAATAACGCTCTGTTTTATTACACTTGGGTGCATAGTGCATGGGTCGTTCCGCTTTTGGAACTTCCTTTTCCAGTTCAGTGAATTTGAATGAGGAACCGAACCGCTTTTTTAATGTTTCTGTTCCTGTGAATCCCCTGAAGTGTGACTAAGGGACTACTACCAACTATTATAGTGTGAGTAATATAGCATGCACCTGCGGCCTCTGTGATAGGCTTGTGTTACGCATTTTATCACAGTTTTTGTTCCCAAACTGTGATAAAAATGTGTGACTCGGGCCTATCACAGTAGGCTGTGCTCGCCGGTCTGCATAGAGACTGTATTTCTAATGACAGAAATCGTATAACAGGAGCATGAAATATCTTCGAAACCATCAGAAACTACTATACACCGACCAGACCTGACAAAATGAAAGTAGCATTACTGTGTACTGATCAACCATTTCTCTAACAGCTAAGATTAAGCATAAAAGCAGACATATTTGGCTGAAAACCAGGTTATCACTTATAACCTAGCAAATACAGAAGCTGAAGCGACTAAAGATACTCGCATCAAGAAGATATCTGCTCCACATATCCCAGTACATTTTCAACGTATTTTCTTACAAATGTAAAGCGGCCTCACACACGATGTCACGGCTGGCCGCCCCTAGAAAGTACAGCTGAAGGCCGCCACACACTGGACCGGCTGAGGTAACACAGTAATGTAATGCAGCTTCGACATAACACATGTCTAGAATACATGGATGACTTGTGAAGGTGCCTCGCTGAGATTTGGGACGAAAGAGTTCGGTTGCTTGCTGCTTAGTTGATAGTACATATTTGGTGTGGAAACACCAAATATGTACTATCAACATATGAGTCTAATACAAGATTGAGAGCGCGAAATGGGTCATGTATACCATGTATGTGCGTTTTAAATGTTAGATAGGTAAACTCATTAGCAAATTAAAAGGATTTAGAAAAAAAGGAGTCAGTAAATCTGAGGCTCTCTATTTATATCAGCAAAGGCAATGGTCGAAATGCCAAATTGTAAGGGATTGAATACGTGACATTTCGATAGCGCTTGACAATCCCATTCGTTTTTGTCATTTTTCCAATCGCTATTGCGATGCTTTCATTGTTAGAATGTCACTTTATTAGAAGATTTGGACAAACTACTCTCTGCTTAAGAAGAGAGAAACATTAGACTTGTTGTTAGCTGTCTGAAAAATATCAGATGACTTGAGATCAACCAATTCATGGAATGAAACCGTTCTCGGCATAACCTATACCTGTTATCGCTTTCATTGAAATTTAAATTCTATCAATACCTTTGAAATCTGTACTTACGTAAAAACTTTAGCAGTACGAAGGTGACGAATGCAACTTTACCTCAGCCAGCATGGGTCATTTAAGGACTCGGTAAAATTTTAATGTCCTTAGCTTATTAAACATTGCCCATTGTTTTCCAAAGTGCTCCCTTCAAGCCTTTGTTTCTTTAAAACTTTGCAACAATGCGCTCGTAAAAATTTGAGCCCTAATCCTTTCCTACCGTGACATGTGTCACAGTTGCCATAGAGTTTTTGTACTGGAGACCCGACAAACTTGGCGGTTTTTATCACGGTGATGTGTGCTTAGGTGTGCTTATCCTTGAACTCATGTTTGTGGTCGTTGTTAAAAGAACTCTATAAAAAAACAGGTACAAAATATATTGAAATCGAGTATTTTTTATTTGTTTTGTAACGAAATATTTTTTGTTTAAGTACCTTTGGCTCGGGTTTCAAGTTACCTATATTTTCAATTAACCCTTTTATACATCATTGATCAATACATTAGTTGTTTTGTAAAAGAGATGACCCTCTTGTTGGTAATTAAAAACATAATACCCATTCACACATTATGAAGTATTTTTTGTAAGACTGCAAGGTTTCTTTTTTATGAATAAAAAGGTACTTACCTCATTTATTTATCATGACAATATATAATAATAATATATGTTTAAAAAAAAACATTCCTAATAGCGACTTGAAAAACAACGTTCTTATTAGAACACACGCAATATTGCATTCCACGCAAGAAATACTGACTGACACAGATTCAAACACTTTGTAATGTAAATTCTGTCATAATCTGCTTGATTTGTGTTTTCATTTGCATCATCGTTATTATTCATTCTATGAGATTTCGCTTATTTGTATCAGTTCAGAAAGTGGCACGAGAATGCAAGTTGCCAGTGTAGAATTTCAGATATTGTTATGAATTGAAAATAGGTCAGAGATATCTTGTTACTAACCTAGTTACTACAAATTGAGCTAGTACTCGGTAACTCTGGCTAAGGAGTCTAGCTGACAAATCGTTTCAACAAGATGGTGCATGAGGGATAGATGTATACAAGTTATATACATCTGTCCCTTACACACACTCAATATAACCTTACTCTAAGAGCTTATGGTCACCCTCTGAGCCATAATCAACGGCCCTTCTTAGCGCCAAATAACAAAAATATCGTCTCTAAGGCCACCCACCATTCCTCTGCCCAACCCTTCGGGGAAATCTGTCGTGATATTGTTACCTACTTATTCTTTTATTTTACATTTCTAATATTCACAAGCGTAGGCGTCATTGAAAGGGTTATAGTAAATTACTCAAACTGACTTCAAATTCTAACAATAATTTTTCAATTCACGTTTATATCGCTAGATAAAGTTTCGCATATAACTGCGTCGTACGTATTAGAATCGGCTGGCAAGCGTGAAATATTTCTGCATTCCGACTGTGCGCAGTTAATTCAATCGTTGACAAATACGATACGAATGCCTGCGATAACACTGCAATGAGAAACGAAACGAATTCTCGAGATTGATTTCTTGAAAGAGAAGAAATTGTACATAACTTTATGGTTGTGGTACTGGGTTTGATTCACGGTTAGTTTTTCCATCTAGAACTTCTCAGTAGAAGCCTGGCGTCTGGATTTAGATCCAGTTGATGGCACTAGGCTCGCCCACTGTTACAGGGGACTTAATATAACTGGTGAAGTGTGGGTATATACTCCATTTGAAATAACATTAGACATTTTTACAACCCCTTTTTACAGTCCGTTTAACCAATTTTGAGTTCTATTCCGTAAATATAAGGATGGCATAAAACGCATAAACCTGTTACCAAAACTAACTCTTTAATACAGCTCAAAATCGGTTGAATGGGCTGTGAAATGGGATTATTTAAATGTCTAATGTTATCTCAAATGGAACAAAGGTGCAACTCTTCGGGGCATACAGACGTGGTGTTTTGGTCTACAAGAAGTTGATGCGTGCCTACATCTATTCTGTGGTGTACTAATATGTACTAAGGGTACTAATATGTACTATCTATAGTCAAGTTAATGAAATGCATAGTTAGTCACGGCAAGGCAGCATGGATTCGAGCCAAACAGTTGACTATACGGTTGTTGTGTCAATGGCGCCTCCATGTATATATAATGTAGGTAGAGGAACGCAACACTCGGGAAATTCTATGTAGTTATCATTGTCTTTAGTTCTTCTTCATCAGTCGATTCCTCATTACTGAGGATCGTTGTCACTGGACAAGCTTAAGGTCTTTAAGTTCTTATTCGCATTATCTACGTCCACTACCACTAAGTTGACCGTGACGCATGTCTCTGTGCGATTGCATCAAAAGGCAATATAGGTATTGTTTCAGAAATTATTTATGTATTTTATTAGTTAAGTTGTTTATTAATATCCGACTTTAATTATTGTTCGTATTTTTATTTATTTTATAATCCTACCACTGTTGTGTCCTTTTTAACCCAAAGGTTGACTGGTAGAGAATTCCTTGCTTTATTAAGTCCACCTATGTATCACTATTGTACATGGAGTTTAATTAAATAAAAGGCATAATGTGATCAAAGTATTTGCGGGATACGTGTCTTGTTTCTCGGCGGGACATCTAACCTAAGCGGACAATATGCCACCATCGACTCCGGTCCAAAGTTGCTATCACCAGTCACCAGCTGAAATATTGGTCAGGCCATCATTGTAAATAGTGTGTTGGTAAAGCATTGCTACTTATTCTGGTGATAAAAAGTTTTTAGACCAACCAGAAACGAAAAAACTAATTTCAGTAACTCTTACATGAAATTTTGAAATTAGTAAGTCGCCAGTAATACTAACAACACTACTTCCTTAACTAGAATCAGTACATTATTGCATAGTTTAATGTTTCAATATGACATTTAGTAACTATGGACAATTTCGTAGACCACGCCACTCAGGTGCAACAATAAGTGCAGACATATCGCAACTGTTGACACAACCTATTCGCACGATTGTACAGTGTGAATAAAATGATGCAGGAAAAAACATGGCGGCGAAGAATTAAAACAGTCTGTAATTGTTAAATTACTCGGATATTGTTTTCCTTATCGATATATTGTTCCTAGTATTACGTTATTGTTTTATTGAGTACATAGAATCCTTGGTCTCGTTTGATTTATTCATATTTTAGAAATTTTCATGGATATTGGTATATCTTATATATAAAATTCTCGTGTCACAATGTTCGTTCCCGTACTCCTCCGAAACGGCTTGACCGATTCTCATGAAATTTTGTGAGCATATTGAGTAGGTCTGAGAATCGGCCAACATCTATTTTGGGTAGGTAGGGTAGGGTAGGGTAGGTAGGGTAGAGAAATGTTTGGTGTTTTTATGGCAAAAATAAGTTTGCCAGGTCAGCTAGTTATTGTGTATAATTCTGATGCTTCTTCTTCTATGTTGTTCCAAAGTTCTATCTAATGAAGGATGAAATTTTAATGTAAAATTCAAACTCCATTGTTTGCAACACAAGAGTACCTAATAATTCGCGCAGACTCTAGAAATATAACAATATTTTACACGCATTACCATACCAGTTGTTCAAATGTTATTCTTTTGTGAAAAATAACAACAACACATTATTCATTCCTATTTTATAAAAGAAAATGCCACAACTATACGAGTCGTAGCAAGAACATGAGTCAAAAGAGTTCTTTATTATTTCAAATACTTAAACTGTTTGAGCATTTATAATAAATAAGCAAATATAAGAAACCCCGTACGAACATTTCCGATACCTAAGTACTAACAATTGAATAATATTACAGTACCTACCGACCAACTGCAATTAAAGAAATAACAATTGTTGTTATTAATTATTTTGTGCGTGCAGCAATTCAGTTTTGTAATATAATACACAAGTGCGATCGGTTTTGTAGTAACCTCTGGATAATAATTAAATTATCTGAATTTATTGTATCTGAGCACTTATTATTTATGCAATAACATGTGATGATGAACTAGTTTACGATGTTCAACAACTTTGGCACGCGATTAACTCTAATGAAGAGATTATAAAAGTTTCGTAATCATTAGGGATTAAACTTAAAGGTTCGGCCATGTTCATATTTTAATACTCGAGTATTAAAATATGAACATGGCCGCAATAGCCTCCTATTGTACTTATGAACACATATTTTAGTGAAAACTTATTAAAAGCGTGATGCCGGGGATTTTGTTTGGGTATTTCCTGATTGCGAGTTGCAATTAAAATCGCATCGACAAGCGATATCGCGGACGTATTCTCTAAGAAAGTTTCAAGTGCAAATAGCTCGAATTGCATCGTATTGCGTCCATGTGAACGTACTGGCAGTTTTGCTTAGTAAAAATGGCTTATTGGTGTGATATAAATTCGAATCTCCTCGAACCATAAGAAAGAAAGCTTATAAAGGACTAGGTAAGGTAAAAGAACGACTTAATTAATTTAATATAACAGGTTACTATAAACGAGTTGGTTGACCGTATCTCGAAAAAAAAATCCATCGAGTTCGAAAACTGTTGCCAACCAAAAAACAGTTAAACAAACAGACGATCGTGAAACACATCAAGAAGGCACTCACTTCACAGCGATTTATAAGCCAGAGATACAATCTGTGCGAACTGGCCTGTGCACTGGGCAGCAGTGTGCATTTGCGCTGTGTGCAATGCGCATAGTAATCGCGCCATCTCGCGTTAAATATGGCGATAATTGTCGACTCGCTGAGGGTTTATGCTTACTATCGCACAATAATAAGGTGTGAGGAATAATAGATTAATGATAGGAATTCAATGTGCTTTTGTGGCTTAGAACTTAGAAGATCATCATTATCATTTTAGCCGAAAGACTTCCACTGCTGAACATAGCGCCATCTCATTAAGGGATCCCGTGCGTCTCACATCCAGCAGATTCCCTCAACCTTAATCGAGTTACCTTAAGTTATGCCATACAGGAACGTATGACTGAAGAACTGAAGAGAGCTTTTTGGAGGCATCCTATATTGTTTTGTATTGCATGTGTTCATCTGCATTACAATTTCTTACAGTAGCGCTACTGTTTGGTGGTGCCACGTTATCCTTAAGCTAGCCTAGCATCATCATCATATCAACTGAAAGTCGTCCACTGCTGGACATGGCCTCCCCCAAGCGTTGCCACATAGTCTAGCATAGTACAGAGTTTTAGTAAAGCTAGAGGCCAGCTTATGAGGACCGGCAGGCATATTACGTATCTTTTGCAAGAGCAAAACGATAGCGATCAAACGCTTTATGTCATAAAAGTCGGCATAACCTTCAGTGTAGGTATGGTATGTCCTACACAATCGTTTGCTAATAGCACGCTGTTTGTCAAATGCACTTATTTAAAAAAAGCCGCCAACAACTCTAAAACTTCTGTATTGAAGAGCAATTATTGCGCAAAAATCGCTATCGTTTTGCTCTTGCAAAAGATACGTAATAAGCCAGCCGGTCTATAACCACTGATACCTAGCGAAGCCTACTGTACCCCTAGCATGAATCATTTTGATGTTACGTTGCCATAATAATTATAGGCAATTTTTGAATCGTAAACATTTATTTATTTCAATATATTTATTGAATAATTCATTCTTAAATAACATTTACGTAGATGGCAAAGTTTCGAATGTTGCTTAAAATTAATATTAATATAATCTGAATACGACTGAATTTTAACACTGCCTTGTCGAATCTGTGAAAGAAGCAGTGCTTTTTTATAACAATTTCACCGTGATTTTAGTGAAATGAGCTGTCAATACCTGGCAACAATTGAAATGACAGTTCACTACATAGTCATTCATGAAGCTAGCTTGTAGTAGCTACCGAAAGTTCGTTTTCGGTTGAGTTTCGGCAAAAAAATGAGTTTCGGTTTAGTATCGGTTTCGGCGGCAAACCTGCCGAAACTACGACCGAAACCGAAACTACATTCGGGAGTTCTCGCGCTGTGATCGGTCATGTTCATCGTGTTAAATTCCATCCAAGCGAGAAAGCGACGAAGGCATTTTGTCATCTCGTGACTGGCTTTTGTTTGTAGTTCGTTTTGTTTGTTATGAGTTTTCGTGTGATTTATTTTGAATTCGGTAAGTTTTATTACGTGGTATAGCATAAGAGTAGATGTTGAAGCAATAAGCTCGGATGAAATAGCTATTATGGATAAATGTGATTAGCCGAGTCTGCATTACCAACTTCGTGTCGAGTGGTTCGCCCATTGAAATATGGTGCATGGAAAATCGCCTTATTGGCGTCGAAATACGGCTTGTCGCAGTCCGATAAGTCCTTGTGCCTAATATAAACATCAAAAATATATCGAAGACTGCATAGCTATGTGATTTAAAGATAAAAAAATAAAGATAGACTGATTATAATAACGTTTTCTGTATTTTTCTCTCAAAACATGATCCTTGTAAGGTAGTTTCGGTTTCGGCTGAAACTGAGGCTGCTGCCGTAATTCGGTTTCGGTTTCGGTCTTAAAACCAGCTACGGTCGGACACTAGCTTGAAGTGATGTGAGCTGTCAGTTCGCAATTGACAGCTCACTTCAACTTAATTTTGAAAAAAATGTCTGGTTGATATTATAACTTTATTTAAATAAAACGGATCTGAGCAAATGAGAAGTTAGAACACAATCACAACAACCGTAATTACTTGAGTTATAATTACTGGAGCGCACAGCAACAATTAAGTGGCTGGGGACTAGTGCCTGGGTGAGAGGTCGAGTTAGATAAGATAGTGGAATCTCCGTCTGCGTTCACCTTTCGATATGGATTTATATTGTAGCTATTTGAAGAACATTGTATGTGTATGGTGTTTAACAATGTTAGGTAAATAAACTGTAGGTGCTTTAGAGGAAATAATACTAGAAAATTAAGAACTCTTATCGTATGTGGAACTAACTGTCCACTTGAATATTCCTTTAAATGGTTTAGTTGTAATCAAATTAAATAGTTTAAGGTTGATAATTGTGTAGGATTATTTGTGTATAATTATATTAATGGTTCTTATAGCGGATGTGTAGGAGGTATAATAGTTATGTAGTAGTAATACTGGTGAAATGTGGGTACATCTACCGTAACCTTCAGGGACTACAAGCGTGCACACACACTGACTGAAAACGAGCATTATTATAACGAACATCCGGCAATCTAACCTTATGTTAAGACCGTATATCGGTACATAATAATTAACACTTACAAAGTTAAGGTAATCTGTGTACCGGTACAGGAAGATTCAATCTTAATGGTGGCTCGGAGCGAGGCGAGACGCTGAGCAGCTTAGCGACATTTATGAGACAGCGGGGGTGAAGGTTTGGGTACAGTGCTATGAAAGGCGAACTTAGTCGCTTTTAAAATTGGATCGACTTGTACTCTTACACAGAGGTTCACACGTAATCGATGTTACGCCGACTGCAGCGAGAGGTACCTACTTCGTTTTCATTAACTGATAAGCTTCGGAATGTTGATGTTAAGTGCGTAGAAAGTACGCTTCAAGGTGAAACTAATATTGTTCATAACATGGAGGTGTTCGTTCGGAAAAGTTCCTCCTTTTCTGCCTGCCCTCGTTACATATTTCTTGTGTTCGGCACTAACGTTACTAAGGATATCATGCCCCTGCATTATCAACATTTGATTCATAATTTTCCACAAAATCCATTTCATTTACATGATAAACTCACGCCCTTTTTCCAAGGGGATAGGCAGAAGCTACAGGATGACATCTGCTGGATGGCTCCTTCTTTCAGAGGTGTGACCGTGCCGATAACTGACCATCTAGAGATGCTTGGCATCACGTTGACATCGACGCTCAATTTTGGTCCATTCATTGAGGCAAAAGCACAGCTGGCTACCAAAAAATTAGGGATCCTCGCGAAGGTAAGACGGTACTTCACGCCAGAACAGCTGCTCAACTTATATCAAGCGCAAATTCGATCATGCATGGAATACTGCTGTCATCTCTGGGACGGATCTGCCAATTACCAGCTGGATGCACTTGATGCGATTGAAAGACGGGCTAAAAGGCTCATCGACAATGAAGTATTGGTCAAATCTAGGCTCCAGAAACTCGAACATCGGCGCCGAGTTGCCAGTATGTCGGTTTTTTATCAGTTACATTTCGGGGAGTATGCGCTGGAATTGCATTGACTAATTCCTCCTAGCCCGTTCCATCATCGGACTACAAGACGTACGGCGTTGCGTCATCGGTACATGGTGGACATCCCACCCATACGCACCAAACGTTTTGGGAATTCTTTTATTATGCGTACAGCAAAGGAGTGGAATTCCCTGCCGGAGTCTGTATTTCCTGATTTCTACAACCTGGGAGTCTTTAAGTCAAGAGTGAATAGGTTTCTTCTAGGCAAGCTTGCTTCATCGTGGACCACATCATCGCTTACCATCAGGTGAGATAGTGGTCAAACGCAAACCAAACAATAAAAAAATAAAAGCTTTGCATACTCCTTTTGCTTCATTTACGTTCATACATCTAGTCAAACCTCCATCCGTTTTATCTTTTCCTTCATTTATCTCTCTTCCTCTAATCAGAAGAAATAATTATTACTGTTATACTCACCTAATTTTATAGCCAAGCAGTAAAGCTATATAGGTACTCACCTTGCAAAGGAATTTGTATCAAGTGCAAGTTCGATCATGCATGGAGTACTGTTCTCATCTCTGGGACGGATCTGCCAAATACCAGCAATTTTTTATTGTTTGCTTGCGATTTACTACAATCTCACCTGATAGTAAGCGATGATGTGGTC
Source organism: Orthosia cruda (assembly GCA_964057195.1). Taxonomy (NCBI): domain Eukaryota; kingdom Metazoa; phylum Arthropoda; class Insecta; order Lepidoptera; family Noctuidae; genus Orthosia; species Orthosia cruda. Next base: position 35,589,319 of record OZ059825.1, on the reverse strand, counting down.
GACGGTGGAGCACGCTTGCCTAGAAGTAACCTATTCACTCTTGAATTAAAGACCCCTAGATTGGGAACTCACCGTCGGCCACATCATCGCTTACTATCGAGTGTACCCCATTGTTGCGAAGTTCATTACCGCGATGTACGTTACTGCGAAATTTTATTATCGCGACATTCGTTGTTGCGAAAGTTGTTTACTGCGATGTACGCTACTGCGAAAGTTTACCATTGCGAAGTACGTTGTCGCGAAAGTTCTTTACTGCGATGTACGTTACTGCGAAAGTTTACCATTGCGAAGTAAGTTGTCACGAAAATTCTTTATTGCGATGTACGTTACTGCAAAAGTTTACCATATAACAGACAACACAACACACTTCTGATCACCTTTGCCCTTGAGAGCTCAAGGACCCGTAGGGTAAACACATTCACAACTTCCTTGATCATAAAATGTTGATTGATAGTCATTATTACCTGTTCAGGTACATAAAAAAAACGATAAAAAGAAACTGTGATATTTTCCCCTTAATCTTGTACTTATGAAGTTTTTTATTAAGTTTTGGGATCAACTAATTGAACACAAAGAAACAAGATATGATTAATGAAAAACAAACACTAATAATATTAACGCATTTGCCTGAAGGGTTAGTTAGGTTGACAAGCATTTGGCTAAAACCTTGAGTAATAACAGGTAATGGACCTAAGAATTTAGAATTAGAAACCTTGGATTCTGTCAACAGTCTATTTTTCTTTTTATTTAATTAATCATAGGCTCGCTTTTAACCACTATCTCACCTGATGGTAAGTGATGAAATGTTCGACGGTGAAGCACGCTTGCCTAAAAGTTACCTATTCACTATTGACTTTAAATCCCCTAGTTTCATAACAGAGATTATGTGTGTATTTATTTTATTTTATAGGACGATGCTATAATTGTATCTATTAGGTGTTTTGACTTATATCACACATAGGTAATTTACAATTTAATTTTAGATAATCCAATTAAATAAAAAAATAAAAAACCTATACCAAAAAGGATCTGATTGTGAAGCAATTTGTTGATTCAAAGCCAAAAGGCGTGTGTAATTTAATCAATACAAAATTAAAAATAATTGATGAAAATTGTTATTATTATTTATTTATTGCTTTTTGAGCAAAAACAAAATAACCGAGTCCGCGTTGCAAATAATGTGAGACGATTATTTTCTTAATGTTCAGGTAGAAAAACTGGCTTGTATTGTTCGGAAATTTATGGCAAAACCATGTATGTATTTTCATGTATTTTGTTATACAACCCTGTTGTGATTTTGATAAGACTATTTTATTAATACTAGTCTGGGAAAAATGATAAATTTTATTGTAAGTATTTAATTGTTTTCTCGGTGTGTTCCGATGAAATAAGTTGATTGGTAACACAATGAAGTATTTGCATAAGCGTAGATGATGGTTGATGAACATTAAACAATCGTTTTCTTTTCTTATTAACTAAATGTGAAGGAGATCATTCTCATTGATTGTTGATCACATTGCCTGCAACGTTACACGTTTTATAGAAAAACTTTTATGTGAGAAGACACGTTTTGTCCAACTAATTTAAGATATCATTTAATAGGTACATTTACAGAGGTAACACTGAAGTAAAACTATGCGGAAGCATAACATACACTAATAACAACAAATAGGAAGTAGCAATTTTTAACAACAACATAAACAAACAGATACAAAATTGTTCAGTTAAAAGCAATATTAAATCTATTCTATAAATAATTGGCGAAGAAAAAGCATATATACATGTAGATATAGAAGCGTTTAAAGTAGATAGTCATGAGTGGTTTAATTATAATATCTTATCAAACGTTCCCACGGTAATCATAGAGCGCTTTATAATCATGAATGGTTAAAAAACTGAGGCAAAAGACGATATGATATGTGAAGAATTTATTCGTAATCTATTGGTAAATCCAAATATCAGTCCTACTAATATTATAATTGTGATAATTTGTGTTTCAATCACGCAAAAAACAAAAGAAATATTGCACTATACAATTCATAGCCTAGAAAAACCTATAGGATACTTTGCATCCCGGTATAATGTCCCCTTAGGAGAATAAAACACATAATGTAAAGACATATTTCATATTGGGCACCCGCTTTAACGGCATCTGAGTTAGTGGCACCTGAGATATTCCACATACGACACCTATATATATTTTTCGCAGGTGCCATAAGTGGAATAATTTATTACTTAAAATTTTATTCCACATTTGGCACCTATGGATCAGTAGATAGAGGCCCCAAAGTAGAATACTTCGTTGAATAAAATTTATTTAAATGCCTCGTATCGACGAAAAGACACGTTTCCACTTCAAAGGAATTGTCTGTATTGAAATGTGGCACCTATCTACAATTCTCTTAGTAAATAAACAATATTTACTAAGAGAAATGCAATAGAACAACAGTCTTTCAAACCCAACGATTGAAAAACAATGTTTCAATCGTAATCGTAAACAGTACAGCCGCGGCAACAAGTTGTAACGCACGAAGGATGAGACCGGCGGGCTTATTACGTAAGGAACAGCAATAATTGTACAATTATTGCGCGATCAATTTAGTGACCTAGCTACTGGAGGCCTTTAAGTCAAGTCTTTTTTTTGACAGTCACTTTTAACAGAAGCTATTTTATATGTCTGATGATTTATAAAATGTATCATTTGATGCATTAACCAGCTTAAGAAAGAGCAACACTTCGTGGAGGCTGTTTTTTTACAATAGTTAATTTGATTACTAAAGTATTTGTGTAAAGTAAATATGGCAGTGAAAATTGGTTATTTTCTTTTTATTTACATAATATAATAATTAATTTGAAAAACTGGATGACTAAAATGTCAATGTTTAAAATTTCTTCGAATTGTTGATTGTTATAAGAAATCGAATCGATAATGCATTAGGACATCACTTAATAGACTACATTATCTCGTGTTTGAGCTATGAAACGTTAAATAGATTTTTCTAATTTAATTTATACATTGGCAGAATAGTCGACAACGGTGCTTGCCATGTAAAAAAAGAATATAATAGAAGATACTTATTGCGGACTTATCACAATCTTATGTGTTTGTAAGTATTTAGTAGGTAAACATATAAGCTTCGCTGAGGTAGCGAACACTACAGTATATAAAAATCCTCCACTTTACCGTGATCACATCTGTTTCAATTATTCAACAAATAGTCCAGTTGCGTAGACATTAGAGACACAAAACAACACCAATTTGTCATTACAATATTCACTAGGAATTTGTTATTTCAATATTTACTTTTATATTATTATTCTAATTTGCGGATAATTAAAGTAGCCACAAAATAACACACGAAAAAAGCCGCCAAATACTCAAAAACTTCTGTACCTACTCAGCCATCAGCGAGCGATTGGCAATCGACCAACAACAAGGGAAAAAGTTATCGCAATTTGACAGCGGCATTTGCTCGCCGATCGCTGTCGCTCTGCTGTCAAAAACCATACGTAATACGAAATGATCGCGATCACCTTGCGATAATAGCACATTTCAGTTAGCAGAATTTTATTGTTAGCAGTGCTGTCGTAAAATTATTATGGTGTGGCTATAGCTCATATATAATGCGGTTTCGTGATTGAAGAGCGATTAATTCGCAAAAATAAATCTTCCAATTTTTTGACGTAAAGCGATAATCGCGCGATGATTGTACAATCTCTGCGCAAATATTGCTAATTACTGTTTCATACGTAATAAGCCTGCGGTATTATTTATTTGCACAACATAATATAATGGTTGTACTTGTGACGTGCCAGCTGAACTTTGCGATGATGGTAATCCTATAACTGTAGATGACGTTAAAGCTCCTAAAGTAATTGATGAAGATACAATGCGTGACGTTATTATAGAAAAACATGCAGATCTGTACAATGCCAAGGACATTTTCGCCATATCATTAAATAAAACAGACCTTTAGCAAATAAAAGAAAACGAGTCGTAAGATTACTTTGTTAGTCCGAATGTTGTACTTTCGGCAAATAACACATCATCATTATTATCACGTATACTAAGCGTACTTTAGTACATGATATAAGTGCTTCCCCTCATTACTTGCCGTTAGTAATCAGTCACTGATAATGACAATGCTGTTACTAACGACTCTAAATTATTCATTGTTCCAACCATAACTCTTTAAAGCCTATGAGTTAAAACGACAATAAACCAAGCTCCACAAAGTATATACCTGCATGTAAGACATCAAACTCATCAACATCATATATGGCATAATACCTGCACGTTAGGTCATCAAAGTAAATCTCTTTTTGTATATCAACTGGTATGCGACAAGACAAGCCGCTACCCGCACTTTAATCCTCTGATTACATAATAGCTCGAGCCAATACACTCGTTACACATTTATGATGCAACGTACTGTCGATGTGCGAGGTACTAGGAGTCCATATGTTATAGCTATATCGTTATAACAGCATTTACTCTCACGTGAGAACCGAAGTTCACGCGATCGCATCCAATCAAGCGCAGATTTGAATCTGTCCTGATCGCGTTATGTTACGTGCAAAACGACTCCCATTTAACGCATGACTGGAGGCTGTAAATTAGTTGTCGAGAAAAGCAATAATATACTTGAGTTTAGTAATAGATGGCTGGAATAAAGTGGACAAGTTTTTAAGCAACCTGAAGAAAGGTGGCAAGAAACAAAAAAAAGCACGAAGATCGTAAACAAAATTGAAATCCCTAGTCAATCATATTCCATGACAGTTGTCTAACTAACATTGTTCAACAAACTCCATATTTTTTCGAGGAGCAGAATTCTCTTTTTTATCTCTGACATTTTTGCAAAGAAAATAAAATAAAGCGCCCCGTCTCGTCAACCTTTTCTCAAGTTGAACAATAAGTTGAGGCTCACAAAAACGTTGGAGAAAAACACGTCTTTCGAATAATACTGTCACGTACGTATTGTAGAATTGTAATTAAGTGGGGTATATTGAACTGGCTCACCTTTGAGAGGGCATGATGATAATGCTCCCTCGTGACAGGGCAACGTACCGGGTCAAACATACCACAATGTGTGATAACAGTGATAGTGAGATTATACACAATCATAGAAACGTTATGAAGACGGCAGGAATATACTTACTAGCACATCGTGCAAACCATTAGCAAACCATTTTAAAATATAAGTTCTGCAATATTTAAAGTATAAGTTAACCAGCCTTCCTCTCCTCAGTCCACGGTACTGATAAATTAACCAGAAACAACTTATCATACTCACTGGTTGATTTTGAAGTCTTTGACCGAGGCGTTGAACGCTTGGAAAATGGCTTGTCCCAATACGGATCTGCCCGACAACCTGGTCTCCCAGAGACGATTGGATTAGCCGCTCTCTAATATTATACAGTAAAACCTTATAAATACATCATCTAGTACTGCTGAGCGTTTGCGTCTACTGGCTGTGCGGGAATGGGCGTCGGGTTTGTGGCTTTAAGCAATACCGTCATACACCATAGGCACTATGTTGGATGACTCGTCGTTTCGGCTCGCAACCTGTCTACGTCTAGCTTACTCTCTATGCTCGCTAGTAGCTACGCTCCACATCGGTGTCAATGTAATGAAGCTGTTGGCAGCCTCGGGCACCATGGCCTGTCTTGCTGCAAAAGCGCGGGCCGCATAGCACGGCACGCCGGCATCAACAACATTATACGTCGAGCCCTTACCACTGCCGGCGTACCAGCTGTATTAGAACCTAGTGGCATACTTCAAGTAAGCCTAAACCAGATTTAACTAAAATCTGGTTTAGGCATATAATATAAATGATGAAAAATAAATGTATAGTTTTAAACACTTTCATAATTAGGAGTAGAACATCTAGCATTTTACATAGCAAAGGTAATAAAGGCAAACACAACCAAAACAACAAACTGGCGAGGAAAAAATGGTTGAAACAAAAACAAAGGTAAAATTTTGGGCATAAATACAACGGCAAAAACCTGAAAGCCAGCTTTTGTTCCAAAGTATTTAAGCGATTTTATAATTTGATAACTTTAAGGATGGTACTCGAAAATATATAGAAAACCAAACAAGAACTAAGTTTAAAGTACATTAATTAATTACTAGAATACCTCTTGACCTGCCAGTTTATTTTTAAACGATAACAATAAGTCTCTATAAACTAATGACCATGTATTATTTGATGGTTCTCGTCTTTTTAATGTACTCTTAGTTTTTTGCAAATAGGTAGATGTCAACAATCTCAAGCATCAGGTTGGGTTGGGTTCGTTTCACAGATCGGGCAGTGTTATTAGATTTTGCCATTTGGAACTTTTCAATAGCATTCCGGAGTCTGGTCTTGTGGCAATCACGTGGGACTTAAACATATCCAGCTAAATGTGGATGTATTATATATGCACCTCTCCCCTATCTCTTCGAGGAATTCAGGCGTGATGTTATTTGTGTGTGATGTGTGTCACGATCAGCTCTAATTCTTGTTTACCTACTTTTGATAAGGACATTTAATCCCTGTGAGTGCTTTAACACGCACATTAGCGCTATCTAAGTAAACTAAAAACCCAATTATTTGAGATAAGTATTTTATCATTTTCAATCGTAGCTGTATTTGTTGGGATTACCTTGTTATTTGGCACACGATACTATAGTCAATAGTGATAGTTGATGATATACATATAATTTTGTTCTGAATTATTGTCGAATTCATGAGAAACGCCACTTGAATGAACCTTACTTTTTCTTCTGTTACCCTATTAACGTCTTCCTATTTTATTTAGTAACAATACATTATGCGATAATTTTGTTGTGTTATTCTCTCTACTTAGTTGGTCTGTCTTAAATGTAGTCATGCCTTGTGTCCAAGTTTATATATCTTTGTAAGTTGTGTATATATCTTTGTAATGTTTATAAGATCTTTGTATATTTATCGACATCATCACCTACATCCCAACTTCAGTCAAAGATGTGCCCATGCCTCTCTTCACTGGTTCTTCACATCTAACTAATATTATGAATCTGAAAGTTTGGATGGATGTGTGTGTGGAATTGTGGATGTATGGTTGTTACTCAATCTCAACGAATCTGGATGAAATTTGTTACAGTTATAGATGATAAGGCCGCCTTTGTACCCGTAGCATTCAAGTATTATTGTAAAATAAATGTGTAACTTCATTTTTTGGTGTACAATAAAGTATATTCTATTCTATAGTCTGGAATAGCACAAATTCTACCCTTCATCCCGATATAATGCTCCCTTGGGATAAGAACAGACATTTCCCAGCGGCTTTGCCTGCGTGAAAAGTGTGTTCTTAGAAGCTAGTTTGATATCATTATTACCTTCAGTTTATGCACATATTTTAATGACCTATACTTATAATACAATGGTATATTTGAATGCATACCTAAAATATATTACAGGGCTCCATAACACAGTAAGGGACCTATAATATATCGTCTTCTTTTAATGGATTTAGTTTCTGCTTCAAGAATGATTTATAAGGATTTATTTATCTGAGCTTTTTTACAGTAAAATAATATTTTATAGAACTCAAATCAACTATTTTGGCCCGTATCAATTCTGAAAATGGTAAAACAGCCTAGATACCTAGCTAAAAATAATGGTTGCGGATAAATTTGAAAGAGACTTACTGTGGCCCTGGTACAAGCAACTGAAGGAGCACGGGTGTGTTTTAGTCAGTAAAAGTCTGACACGCCCTCCCGCTATAGCAAAGCGGGAGAAGGACGACAAGCCAAGCAAAAAAACAAAGCTGTAGCAAAAAATAATGATGAAAAGAGCAAAGTTCTGAAAGTTGATCATCATTTGGGTAATTTTGAAATAATATGTTTAAAGCAAAAAATGTGACATGAGAATCTTTACGGCGGTCATAATGACAAAACAAAATGATTCGACAAATGTTCACCCATTGTCTTAAGTATTTACTCATACATTATAATAAGACTTAATGCACTCAGTGTTTCGCACGAAACACGACTCTTTTTCTTAAAATAAATTTCCTTAAAACGTCTTACATACATTACTTTATTTTGGGATGCTTGCATCTTGTTGCAACATTTTAAAGATGCAACGATATAGTCACTTCTGCTTGAGCTTACATATTTCATGTAGATACACCTCTTACAAAATCTTCAAAGAAATTATTTACTTGAACCTTGATGGTTTGAAATATTAGTGTTATTATTTGCGACTAGCTGTCGCCCGCGGCTCCACCCGCATGGAATTAAGAATTACACAATTCTTTTATAAAGCCTTTGTGTTATTCTGATGTATAAGCTATGTAACATTTACCCGAAATTCGTTCAGGAGTTTTGCGTGAAAGTGTAACATCATCACAAACTTTCACATTTTTAAAATACAAGTAGGATGGTAAATGTCAAGACTTCTTGACTTTAGACTGTTATAAACTTTTTTATATACTCGTAATATTCGAAATAAAAACTTCAAAACGAGTTTATATTGACATAGTTTATAAACACAATGACGAAATTTAAAAATAGAATCTTATTATAACACTTTTTCTGTATCAAAATAATGATATAAAACATTTTTTTTCTATTACGATACAGGTCAATTCACTGACCTCTAATATAAAAGTACGCTGGACTAAATATACTACATGGAAACACAGTTGATTTTTGTGCTGATTCAAAGCGCCCCGCTCGAGCGTCTCAGGAACTAAAATTGACATATTTAGACATGGGTTAGTGCCGATATTACTCAAGATAAGGTGATACTAATATATTCGCCTGGAAATATTATAATATTGTAACTAATATTTCAGTATTAGTGATATTTAAAATTTAACTAATATCAAAATAGTAGACTTGGCATAGCGTATCACTCATCTACTGTATTGACTTCTTATTCTTAAAATAACTATGCGTGTTTTTTTTTCTTACGTATTAAATTACTCTCAGGATCGATAAAGTCCATAAAAGTATTTTTCATCGAAGGCTGTGTCCCATCTCTAATATTAGTTCCATGGACGCTCACGTTGCCATCAGCGGCAAAATGGCGAAATTCAAATGTCTTCATTTTGTCATTGATAATATGAAGTCCAGCGTACTTGTATGTTAGAGGTCAGTGGGTCAAATCCAAGAAGTTAATATCACCAAGGCGTTTCTACATATAAAAAAAAATTAAAGCATATGCGGGGCGCGCCATTATTATAGTACCTTTTTTATAAATTCCAATTTTTATTTGTCTGTGGCAACGCCCGCTTAAGCGCATGCGCGGTTAATGCGGTTATGTGCTGGGTATTGGCGCCATTCATACGTTTTGCTGTACTGAATTTCATGAGTTTTGTAATTCTTGCTTAAAAATGTCTGATTGTGAAGAAAATTTGACACCGCTCGTTATTTTAGATGCGGCGACGGCAATAACTCATAATCTATTTAGCAGCAAAGTCGAGAAAATTATATGATAAATGCTTTAACAACTTTATGCATGGAAAATGCAAAAAAGGTTTACTAGGTTCAATCCCAATGTATGAGTGTAATCGTGTGATATTATTAAACACACTCATGTTTTAATACCCCTCATTATGCAACAGTTTCATAAACTACTATTCATTTTAATTAGCAGTAGAATAAAAAAATCTTCTGTCAATTATGTAAACATTGTTCTATGACAAATGTGTGATGTTTCAATAATAACAGCAGCCACACAAGTTGCCACAGCCTGTCATTAGCGTAATGTTAGCCTCCTGTTTGCAAGTCATCTAAAAAGCTTGATTTATTACCTATTTGTTGGATTTCCTGCTGCCGATTTTTTATGAGAATAATTAAATTCTTATTATTATTTAACGTATTTCTATAATAACATGGTATTTCATGGTGATTTGCGCAACCATGGGTAATATACAGGATCACAACCTAGCAACATACTTTTTGCTTTTGACTATCTGTGACTCTGAAGTTGTGAAGCAAAAATTTCTGGCAATTCTATGGCCAAGTTCAATATTATGATTCAATATTTTGGGAGTCAAACAGTGGATTAACAAAGTAATTTGCCTGCAATCTTTGTTTCTATATAAAGAGCTTATGAAGAGAATTTTATGTCAACGGCTATGATTGCTCATTACTGTGTTACAGTGTAATCTTGTGTTAGGATTTGTTCCAACGCTATCTCCTTATCGGTCCGAAGATTACTTTGCTCTGTGACGTCATCGTCTGGACATCAAGGGACTATCTGTGTTGACTGTGTCAACTGTGATGTCATGGAGTATGACCACCCGGTGACTTTGAGGGTGTCACGTTACATTGTGCTTCTGTTTTTCAACAAAAACGTTCGTTTCCATTGTTTTCGTGAATTTCGTTCATCAAGGTGCATTAATTTTGAAACGATTGCTAGGTCGTTCAACGCTCTTAGTCTTTATAGTAAAGACATTGTTTTCAGCTCTGCCTAATTATCTAAGAATATTTTCCACGATAAGCCACTATCTGGTTTTTGGACCCAAAATATGCTTTATGTCTTCATTTCTGTCTCTATAAATAGTATTAGGTTATAATTTTGAAACGGTTTTGGATAAAAAATAGGCACGAATCTTTTGGCACTTATTTTTTAATGAACTTTGCATTCGTTGGATAAGTTATTTTAATTTTTATGTTATGTTAGCTACTGTTTCCTTATAGCATATTTGACATTTGAGGTAAAATTACGTGTGGGTCTACCTATTATAATAAATCTTCATGCCTATTTAGTAGCAACTTCAACAATTTCAAGAATGTATTGTATTTTTATTTAATACCTATCATACCATTATAAATTACATCTTATATGAATAGCCCGACCTCTTAAACTTTTCAATTGATAGAAGAAGCAGACATGCAATAATTTTATATACTTAATATGTAACAATTGATTCAATCTAATCGTCTATCGTATCTTCTCGATCCATGCATCCTATCAGACATGTCAATCTACCGAAACGAAGCAAATATGTTGTTCGCAGACAATGAACTAATATAAAAAATAAGAAATTGGCTTTTTCCTTTAATAAATTTACAATCCGTACCTTAAGTCCACTTGGGATTTCCGCTCAAGGAAAGGGCACACAAAAACCAGTGAAATAAGGAAGCGATTGCAGGAATAATATATCTTAATAAGTGATGCCCTTTTCGTCGGCAAAAATGTAGATAATTTCTTCTGCTCACGGTAAACGACGAACGAGTGAAAGTGGACGAACTTGACAGGATTCGTCGCATTCCGAGGTACCGCGGAGATGTGATACCTGTTGGGGTAAGGCCTCGTGGTTTAATAATATATGGCACTATGGTTTAAAATTCAGGTTTTGTCGAAAGATTAAAATATGGTAAAGAGCAAGGATAACTTTCTTTAACAGCTCGTTTAAATGGCATGGTAGTATTTCGTTGGAAAAGTATCATTAGTCATGAATATGGCAAAATTTTGGCCTGATTTGGAGCAATTGATAGATGACCTCAGTTTACTGATACTTATTGATAAAATGCTTTCAAGGCGAAGCCATACACGTGTAATATTGCGTATAGGTAATTGAAAATCGCAGTAACAATGTAGGTAATGTATTAGTACGGAATGGGTTTCAAAGGAAGTAATCATAGAAAAGAGCGATTCCCTTATCTAGAAGGAACGACGTTCGCCTTTGCATCTCAGTCGTTATCTCTTTATACTCTTAATTTGCGTACGTTTTGGCAAGCTGTGACACTGTTGATTAGATCTTGATACCGGAACTAAACGTTGCCATGCCAAAAATAAAACCTGTCGTATGATGAATCTATAATGACAGCTGCAAAATTAAAATAAAGTTGATTTGAGTTTTTCTTTGCTTGTCAATCAGTGTTAATTTAATTGGCTTCAAAAGACAACAATTATTTTTAAGTCGTTTGTTGAATGATCATCTTTAATTTTATGTTGTTAATAAATAATTGTTATATAACAGTGTTATAATAAATAAATCTGATGATAACAGTTTTTTTTTAAATATGTTTGTTGCTATCTAGAAATATAGTGTTATCATGGCAATTAAACTTTATATTTCCTTGTCAATGAATACAGTATTGCCAATACTTCAAAGATCGGAAGGATTTTATAATAGGAATCATGTTGAAAACCGAACTTTCTCTTTTGATTAGCCTGTTTATCATTGTCATAACATATAATACCATTTCCTCAATATTGGGGACATCAATCACACGAAGTATATTTTTAATTTGCTTCATTAGATAGCTACATAATGATGAAATTTTTCCAAAGATGGAAATAAACTTTTACATCAACGTGTCACTCACGAATAAAGACCCACTCACGGGAGACCCAACAGTGCATCACATCAGATTTAATTTCTCTAATGGACTTAATATCGTTGATGGCAAAGACAATAGACTCGAGTGGACGCATACGATATGCCATTATAGTAATATATAGGAGTAGTATTGTAGTAGTAGGAGTAGTATTGTAGTAGTATTGCCAGTATATCAGTTATTGGAGCTTTGCATTAAATAATCTATTTGTGTTGAGCAATCCATTTGTAGGGGCTGACCTTGTCCCATTTAATTTGCGGTTCAATTTATCATAGTATTAGACTTTAGGTACATTCGAAACTCAGTCGTTGAAATTTTTTTAAAGAACTATAATAATTTTATATTAATTTTGTGATACACTTTGGATCGATTCGAATCGCAGTCTTTGAATAAAATATTGCAGAGTAATTGGCCTTAGTTTTAAGATCATCAGCTATATAAACTTAATATTACACTCATCTGTATAACCTGTAGTTATAGAATAGTTAGCTGAGATAGTATAATAGCTAGGTGTGCTGCGCTGGCTGGGAACCCGTTACGTTTAACGGCCGGGAGCACCTACCACCGCGCGCCGCGATACAATTGCGATCTGATTCAAGCGCTCTATTGGCGAGTTAAGTGAATTTATCTTTTAATTAGTTACTGATCATTAAACGTTGCCTAGCAGTGGATTGCTGACTGTATTTGAGTAAAATTACCGCTTATAGCAGCGTATGTACTTCTTGAAATAATTTATCGCTTCTTCTATCGGATTTAAACTTCTAAAAATATTCGCAATCATACAAATTTACAGGAAATATTGACATTTTTCTTTTATTTTGTACAAAACTAATCTGATTATTTGCAATCTTACAACTGTATGAATTAATTGCTAATAGGTAGGAAGGTACTCCTTCCATATATTTAATACGTTGCCAATTGTAGACCAACTTTCTTTTAGCATGCTTTCCTCAAAGTCGGATGCCAACAGATGTCCATCATTTATGCCGCAAATCGCACCACAGATGCCAAAGCGTTCAGATTTCCTGCATATTTCCTTACACGTACCTGTGTCCACCTGATTGCTTTCAACTTTGCCAAGAATGTAAACAGAATGCTCTTTAGAATGTTTTACATTGACTTTAATGTCAACAACTGTTGCAGGAGTATGATTGTTGTTATCTACATATACTGTGTTATCTTTTATTATAGAATTCTATTGTTGTCTATTGCTTAACTAAGTCCTTGCCCAAATTGCGCTTTAACTCTCAGTCTATCTTTTGCATTCAATATTTTATCTAAATCATCCGACACCTCCATTCTAATATCGCCATCTCCATCATTTTTGTCCTCATGATAGGAGTGCCATCTATCTACAGAATGATCTGCGGTGAACCACGGATGGCTTGGTCAATATTCATGTCATTTGGGGTACTAACTAGCTTGAATAAATACTGCTATTGATATAAACCCTTTAGGCGATTGGTGTAGTCTCTTTAGCATGATTTCTTGGTCTTATTATGGATCCAAACCAACCTTTGTATTCAGTGGCATAAAAAACGTAAACGAACCTAAAATGCCTGTCCCCAACCTTTGGGGCCAAATCCCAACACAGGTGATATGAAGGTCACGTTTCATCTGCAGTTCGATGACTTTTCTTGATTGCATATTAGTAAACATTGCATATTGCTTTTGATATTTGCTGATTTTTGAGAAAGCGTATCATAGCTAAAATGTGACCATTTTTGTTTTCTTTAACTGTCTACTTTGATTCAACTTCGATATTAATTGACTAATTTTTAGTAACTGGTTTCCTCTTGATTTATTACCGGTTTTAGCATTTATTATATTCAAAGATTCCTTCTGCTAAATCGTTCGGGGATTTACTAACACTTTACTATTTCCACATCTAAAGTAAATTTCTTGACCATTGCTGGCAACTTCAGACGAGTTCTTCAATTAATCCAGGCTGGATGGTGATTTATTCTAGAATATCGAACATTCACACTACGGTTTTATTCAAATTAAAAACTTGTTTATAAAGTAATTCTACAATCTAGTTTGCAAATTCAAGTTTTTAAGAAATCTTGCATTTTGCGTTCTATGTTAAATTATATTTAAAACAGTTTTATACACAAAATAGTTTTTTTTTTCATATTTTGTACAGTTACAAAGTCATTGACAGGAAAGTCACTTTGAAAAAGTCATTTATCTCATGGAAATGCATTATCTATTTTTAATCATTATTCTAACCTATGGGTGTTATTTTTTTAATATTTAAATAATGCGATTGTAGTATATTTAGTAATGCAAAATAACTACACTTTATTTTAGTGCAAATCATTGCCCCCGTTAAGCATTTTTCCTGTTAAATTTTAGACAAAGGAATTGAAGTTTAAGTACCTACTACATCTTGCCAAAGATATATTTTAAAATCATTATAAAACTATAGGCAAACTAAAATTAACCAAAATGTACTGTAAACAAAGAAACACAAATTATAATAAAATTAAGTAACATAAATATCATATATACGTAACAGAACAACATATTATTATATAATATAGGAATTTCGCATAGTTGAAGCAGATAGCGCAAATACTTGTAGAAACATAGCTAATATGCTCTATCTGGGTCTCTACGTACAAAAAGGCTCTAGTATATGCGAGTATGTATATTATATTGTGATATAATATTACCTTACCTACTTAGTATTCGCAGGCAAACGCGCCAAATCTTTGTGGAAATATTGTTTAGTCGTCACTATTTACAGTTTGCTTTGCTTTGCTAGATGTTTCAGAGGCTTTAGACAAGTGAGATTACATACAAAATGTATGTGTTTATCAAGCGGTATCGAAACCCATTTTGGAATATTGACCATCGCCATCGCTGACATCGAATGACACTTGTCTTATGTCTTGCTTGACGGTGACCATTCCATCAGATCAGACATTGGTATCAGCAACATCCTGCCCGTAACATAATTTATCTATGGTCGCCGTCATATCTATAGTCAACTCTTTTCTAGCCATAGCCATCGTCCACACAATCCACCCTCCATTTCTTTGATCGTTATGTTTGTTAAACAAACCAAAGTTATCTCCGTCTTTAATATTAACTTTAATGTAACTACGCACATTATATAACGTAGTAAATTCAACTTGCTGTACCGTTCCAATTAAATCCGACCGCTAGGTAGGTATGTATGTACGTGGCGTCAAACATAGACCTCACTTGTCGGACTTCACTTCAAGAACTGGTCCGCGTACGTAATGGTCAAACCAGTTCCAAGTTAAAATAAATTAATGGTCGCTAAAATTGTTGTTTGCTTTGCTCTGACAGAGGCTTGGGAACACGAGCTAGAAGCTTCGATTGTTGACGTGGAAAAGTTGCTTTTACGCCATTATGTTGATGATGGAAAAGAAAATCTGTTTTCTCTAAAGTATCGGGCTAAGATCTATTAAAGAAGAACTAACCAGCTTGTGATCGTCCCACGGCAGCGCAAAGACCTCTTCTCATACAGAGAGGACACGAGTACCTATGATTTAGTAATTCAATAAGTCCTAGATTTTTCCTTCACCGCTGTCAGCGATGTCCAAGATTAACGTAAAAGCACATATGAATTAAAAAAGTCACATTGGTATTACACATGACCAAGCAAGAGAGGCGAGGGCCGGGCCGATTTCTGAATTGAGTATTTGAGGTTAAGAACGTATCAAACCCTACTTTAGTGCCACTAACTAGCCACCAAACCACGACGACAACTAATTACGAGTAACATTAAGAACTAACATTAATTCAGGAATATATTCGTAGTTTTCCTTTACCAAAGATTAGTATCAATCTTATTGATAAACTTAATGAATTCACTACTAACAAATCCTTCATTTACTATTAACCTTAATTTCTTAACCATTTTAAAAACTTCTAGAGAGGCTCGCTATAATATTCTAATACAAAAATCATTATTATAGCTATTAACCGATCATCAAGTCAACTAATAAACAAAACAGTTTTCCTGTTTCGGTACAGATTAACAATAATGAGGATAATACTTAACCTAAATTGTATCTCTGATCGTACCTGCCGTTAATAACTGCCTTCTGTGTTAGAATGCGATCGCTCATCAGGCTGACATAACACCGATACCATCAACTGCCAATATCCTGCTTGTAGGGAGCTAACTGACCATCGCCCTACTTTTACCAGCTTTTAAACTTCCAGCGCTAAAGTAATGTTCAGACGAGGCGATCCGCACGACCGCACGAGTCTTTAACGTAATGTTGGTCTCGTAAAGTCACCGGTTGTTGAAGTAGTCACTAAGCGCCAATGCATTCCGTCATGCGAATGCGAAATCAAAACATAGGCGTGAAGACGTGTGTAGTATGTTGATGTTGTATTATGGAGTATCATGACTCGATTAGCCAGCCTAGATACTGGAAACAACGAGGGCGAATGTATTTAATGCGAAAGCATTGGATCAGCAAATCGAAAACATCAAAATATAGTTAGTTGATTTGAGCTGTCATTTGTAAATATTTGAAAGTCGTTACGGGTAGACTGTCAGCCGGAGCCAATACAATTGGAAAAGGCAAGAGATGTTGATCAACCGTAACTTAGTTTCAAATTGCAACTCGCAACTCATTCAATTCTCGTATAGGTACTATCTACGAGAATCTACGTGTCCCTCTCGTCTGAACTAGCTCTTCGGCCTCAAGCAGTGTACCCAGTTACAAGTACCTCGTAACTTGTACAGGGCGAGTATGCGGCCGCTTCGGATTTATTACAGTGTTCTCCTTCGATGGGCAATGCGATAGAATGCAGTTATTTGCTGCGCTCAAGTAATCATTAAAGAAAGCTTGCTTTGTGTGTTAAATATCGGATTTCTTTTTAAAATTGGGTGCACTTTTTAGTGTTTTGCTTTAGAAGTCGGTAATTTTTTTGAGGAAATGTTTTTTTTTACACTAAGTATGCAGGGAAATAAAGTCAGCCAGGTTCATTGCGAATTTAAATTAAATGTCAGTGTCAGTCGTTAGTCAGCTTTATATTTGATACGTAGGTAAACCTATGTTTGCACATATGTATCACAATATTATGAATAAGATGCAAGAAAAATACGCTAAGGAATAAAAATAATGAGGTAGCATTTTTCAGTAATTTAATTAAGACTCAGCTTTTTTTTGTGATGTCGGTGTCCACATTCCAGATAAAATTTCTCAAAGACCACTGTACTCGTAATGTTAATATGTTTAAATGTATTAATATGGTGATGTAAAAGTGTAGTAGTGGATTTGAAATTCTCATTTTAATCAGTAGCTTCCTTTTTATTCTGCGTTTATTAAATACTGAGTAAAGTAAGAACCAGTATAATTTTGTAAGATTGAGCATTATGCGTTTACAGGGGGTTTTACAAGCGCTACATGTTTTGTAAATAAAATGAGTACCGGCTTTGTGGTTCTCACTTACAAGAGTAATGTTAAATTTCTAACTAAGTACCTTGTATATCACCTTAATAAACGTAGCCTGATTTCTCGCGACAAGCTATAAAATAAAATAAATCGCTAGCCGATTTCTAAGCCACGTGCCTCTCAGGAAACTTGTAACTCAATAAAAAGCGAGCACTACAATGCCGCTAGATGGCGATATAATGCCACTGGATGCTACGTTACATGGCAATTCAATGCCACTTGTTCATGTGAATCGTGCCACTCTGTTGTGATTTATGATGTGGGGCAACCTTTAAATTGAATCAATTGCTGACATCAACGCTATCCGCATTGTTCTCGGAACCTTTATCATAGTGTAGGTGGTGTGGACGTAGGTAACAAAGAAATCGAAATGTTTCATCAGAAAATTGCCGAAGGTTCTAATTTGAATAACATATATGACCCATCTTTATTTATTGTTTGAAACTTCTTGAACAATGGTGCTACATAGGCGGACTTCATGCAGTAAGCCATTCTCTACCAGTCCACCTTTAGGGGTCAGAGCTGCGACTTGCTGTGACTTTTTTTTACAAGAATTAATATATGTACAAAGTACACAGATGTAGTACATATTATGAGAATTTGTGCAACAAATAACGTAAAAAACCTACTGTTTATTGCGTTTCATTAAACTCATAAATTACACTGGAGTACCAGATAAAGAAACGTGAAATACGTTAATACGCAAGCAAACAGCCAACACTGAATTAATGTTATGTTTCTTTATATTACTATTTGCGAAATACGGATTTCGAGGAACTGTTAATCTTGGTTCAGAATACATATCTACAATACAGAGCACTGTAGATCGCTCTCAAATGTAGCTACTATAGAGGGAGATAGGCACCGCAAAGTTTTCACCCGAATGATTCGCCCGTGAACCAGAGAACGCAAATATATATTACTACGGTTATATCATCGCAATTACAAATACACGACTGCCATTATCCCATGATTCATCGAACATCGACTTTTACATCCTCTAAAATTTGCCCGAGATGTAGGAGACCTTGGATAGCGCAAACGCAGACAAACAGACAGTTCGGTTTGTAGTCATACACATTTTAATGGCAGCCAAATTAATAGCATCTGGTTCAGATTGCAACCACTTGGGTGGTAGTAAAAGTGGCAAGATCAAATGACGTTATTCTATCAAAATTGAGGCGACGGAAAAAATCAGAGCTGGGAAATCAACAGTTTCTTTCCTTTGCTTAAGGGTACACAAGTCAAAAATTCTTCCATACAAACGTAGTCTAGAGATTACTCCACTGTTTGACGATGTACTTTCAAAATAAAAAAAGATATCAATTTGTCTCATCATTATCTAGCCCTGTATGGAACCGAAAAAATAAAAAAATAAAATATTTAAAAGTTATGAGCGTCGAAAGTTCCATATTTCAACACTAATTTTATCGTATCTTTGGGCGCAATTAAATACCATAAGAAGAAGGAAAATTAAAAAAAGGCCTCCATACAGGGATAGATTAGTAATTCAACAATCCAAATAATTTTATTTTGATCAGATACATTCAGTAGTTTTTTCATGAAATCTAGACTCCCAAAGGTCTGTTTATAAAATTTCGCGCGCTCGTTTTCGTCCTAAATCATCATCCATTTCGATAAAAGATTGCAGAAGTGCTAATTCGTACGCGAACTAGCTTCTTACTGCTCATCACAGCATCTATATATTTCGCACGTGTTGTGGGATGAGATAGCATGCATTTTAACCTCGCGCACAAAATAGTTCGTGCCGTCGCCGGCTAGTTTAACCTTAAGACGACGACTAACGCCAACGAACTTGAGGGAACAAAACGCGCCCTCGTTTCACACCCGCGCGACCCAAAATTTAGTAGTTTTTTGTACTTTGCTTATAATTCTAAAACTTAAAAAAAAAACCTTCAGATGAAAATGTAGATAATTAAATTGTCTTTGAGATGGTGTTGATTTCATTAAAATACGCCCAGCGGTTTTGGTGCGATTGTCGTGTTTATATCTGTTTTAGACATAACTTTACAAATTAATTACACTATGTTGTACAGATAAAACTCAAAATGTTATTAGATCAAATTTTTAAGAAAATGGTCTAATGTAATATATATTTCTTCCAAAAAATTACCACTAGCCGTTTAGACGTGATTCTAATTTTAAAATCAGCTACTCAAGGGAATCGGTGCCTTAATCAGACTTTTGAAATAGTATGTAGGTATCTGCTGCCTACCAACAGTCAATTTAAAATGTAAGCAAAGCCGATTTTATGGTTATGAATAGATTTATAACTAACATTATTATTGATACTTGAACACACCTAAATAACACATTAATCATTGTGTATTGTTATTCAATTGCAAACCACCATATTGCTGTATAATATAAATGCTAATAAATGTATTTCATTTGTTCCAGGTAAGCATAATTTGGAGCGTCCTGTGTTTTCCTTGAATGTTGGTAAGCAAAGCTGCGACTCTTTTTAATAAAGAAGGTAATCAAAACTGGAAATGGGCTTGAAAGTATTGTTAACAACCTTAGACAAAAGGGAATAGTTTCTTAAATTGTCCAAAGCTTTTCTTGTATAAAATGCAAAACTTAGCATCTACAACTACGCAGTTTATGATTTATATCTTGGTAGAGTTTATTGACACTATTAAACTAGAACCAAACTCAAATCCATACTTTAAAGTTTTTTGGATATAAATCAAAAAGTATTAAAGCAGTTTTGCAGACAGGTCGCATTTTTATGCAGCCTTTAGCCAATTTGTAAGTCGAAAGATATGGAAACTTTGTAATATTATTATTTCGAAAATACATACATTTGATTAGATGATTGCGACTTCGCCAATATGATATATGAATTCGTTTAAATATCAGGCATTAAGTCCGCCATTGTATCTTTGTGCCTGAAGTTTTTTTAAATAAATAAATAAATATAGTTCATTACGTGGTGAAATATATAAATATTTTATACTCTATTCGAAATAAGATTAGAAGTTAAAACAATCGCTTTTTACAGCCCGTACAAGTAATTTGTATTAATAATACTGTAGTAAACAGTTGGTATTGGTAACAGGTTCATGCTTTTTATGCCATCCCATGAGTTTTAAAAATAGAACTGAAAATCGGATGAACGGACTGTAAAAAAGGATGGATTAAATTTTGTATGTTAATTCAAATGGAGAATAGTCTTCGAAGAGCCTTTCTCTTCCAATCTTTTATTCTCAATGCAAGGAATATACCTAGTAATTATTAATTATAAAACATGAAATTATGTACCTAATATCAATCAAAGTAGCCGATCTACCGATAGTGTAGACGCTGACTAATATACTAGTCGCCAGTATTTTGACTAATAATCTCTCTGACACGCCCATTTAACACTCGACTAACTAGTTCTGTAGGATGCGGTCATTATTACAATCTTTTAGTTAATTTGCAATGTATGTATGTAAGTGTGTTCGGGCCAAATCTTGCTTAAGATGAAATTTTGCATACAAGATGCCCAAGATAGTGGACTAGTTTTTTTTGTGCGCTGCCATGATATGGGTATCAAATGAAAGGGTTTACTGAGAAGATTACGAAAAAAGCTTGTTTTAAAAAAAAAAAAAAAAAATCGTAATGTTTTTTACTATTACTCTTGTTTTGTTACTGGAACACTCGGTTATTCGTTATTGAAAGACGATAATTAAACCTTTAAATATGTGTAAATGCATTAATACCTTGAGCAAAAATGTACTAGGAGAACAGTAGTTAAAACAGTCAAAAATATAGTAGCAGTGCAGACCTTTCGTGTAATTTGATAGAAATCTACACCATCAAGCAACATGCAGCTGTGAAAATTCACACCTTGGTGACAAATTCTGAATTTACAAAATACCTTTTAGAGAAAGGCAATGTTTTCTGACACATTTAGGATTATTTTGTTTAAAATATATTTCTACGTTACAAACTTAGGCGTTAATTAAAATTTTAAAACTAAAGCGATTTAACGTTTGCTAATAACGACTCAATGAACTTTATAATTTAATTAGTTATAACTATTTTTAACTCCGAGAGGTGATCAGTGACTGACGTCAGAGATCTGGCCCCATCTGGTTTCTTATTATCTATGCAAATAAAATACCAAAATCTTCCGGAGTGTGGAATTTAACAGTAAACATTTACATGTACCAAATGATTTATTTGCTTTGTGTTAAAGTTTGAGACACCTAAAACGAAGTGCTCACGAACTCATAAGAATCTATGTAGTAATACATAGTTGAATATATGTATGTGACACAAGATAGACTGTTGGCCAAATATTGAATAAGTTTGAAGTAGAGATTTTCTGCCAATAATATTGATTTTAGTAAATGGATCTGTCATTTGAATATCTGTACCTACGTCACGTCAGCTGGGGTTTTCCAATGATTCCGTAAGTCCAACAAAAAGCGTCTTAATAGCACTTACAAATTTTAAGGAAAGAAAATTAAAATTGAGTGTTTTCCTTAAAATATCTTACAACTGGTCATTAAAAAAATCTGGCCAAGTGCGAGTCGGACTCGCTAACGAATGTTTCCGTACCATTATCGCAAGAAACGGCGAAAAAATCACGTTTGTTGTATGGGGGCACCTCTTAAATATTTATTATATTCTGTTTTTAGAATTTATTGTTATAGCGGCAGAAATACGTCATCTGTGAACATTTCAACTGTCTAGCTATCACGGTTCATGAGATACAGCCTGGTGAGACAGACAGACGGATCGTGGAGTCTTAATAATAGGGTCCCGTTTTTACCCTTTGGGTACGAAACCCTAAAAATATCCCTTGAAAAACCATAATAACATAATAATTTCATTTTTATCATAATGAAAAGGCTTATCGATCCAAAAGGTCGACCATCCAAACTTGGATGTAGTTATGAATGGTCATTGGTTTCCGTAAAAGTGACGTCCAACCGGTCCAACCCAATCACTTCCTTGTTTATTTTTTATATCTTGCCACCAATATAAGCTTAATTTTATTAACTTGTATGTTCCATCCGCAAGTTTTTCCGTAATAATAAAATACTGACTATGAAACAGTCAAACTGTTCTATAAATTATTATGTTGGGATTACTATTGATCTATTCTGAACTATTTAAGTTAGGTTAGTACTTATTAGCATCATCATCATTTCATACGAATTACGTCCACTACTGAACATATAACACCCTCAAGTGTCACCACATCTATCGGTCCTGTGTACTTATAATGATTAAAAAATAATCCCATAGCCGATAACTTCGCGCTTATGCAAGTCCTGCCAATACAGCCTTTCGAATCGATGCCACTTTCTACAAAATAAATAGAACATGAAACAGCCATCTAAATAGTAGGCACATCACCAAAACACAGAGCTATCATTTGTTATGCTAACAAATAACTCGACTTTACACAACACTTATACAATACTTACGTAATGACCACACTCTCACAACATACCGTGGTCTGCTCATACAAAAACACGTCTTCGACTCATAATGTTTGTTTATCCTACTAATGATTGACGCACACATATCAACTCCGAAACGGATCGTAACCGTATCAACCGGAGCGGATCTGTATTCTTTGTTTGATATCCTCTACTGCAAGAACACTTATCAGCATCGTAACTGCACCGCCTCGCCTCAACGGTCAAAGTGCGTGGTCAACTCATAGTCCACGCGCTTACGGCGAGTCGTCTTCACCGTGCTTACGTCTCGCCCTCCGCGCTTACGTTCGCCGTGTCTGCCCGCTTTGCCCTCCTAGCACGTACATTTAAAAGACGGTCACGGCGTACAATGTGTTCTGGTGCGCCGGTGATGGGGGGCACTCCCCAGAGGAGGGTCCGGTAACGGAGAGCCGCGGCGGGTTCGCAGTGAGTGGTAGCGGGTGCCCCTGGTCCCGCCATAACGGCACCGGTTGACACCGTGCCGTTTTAGTGGGTTGGAGTCCCACGTAATTGCACTATCTCCCCGTGGTAGTAGTAAAAAAAAAGATTGACGCCTGGTTGACGGCGAGGCAAAAGGTGAGGCGGTGACATTCCGTTTCCGAGTTGATCTGTGTGCGTCATCCTTTAATCTTGAAAAGCATGTGTTGACCACGGTTTTTATATTCTACATACAAATTTACTGAAGGTACTTTAAATAAGTGATTCGTCGGAACAAAAAATGGCTTCAATCCGGGGTCGAATGAAGCTCAAAAAAGTTTTGTGGTCACTTTGCGGTTGATTGATTTTGATGATTGAAATGATTTGTTTGACTGATTAATTATAACTACTATATCTATTGGGGCAAGGTCGTTGCTATGGCCACAGGATGGGCAAGGAATTATATATGGCTGAAACTGAGGATCTTGACAAAACGTTATTCTATCAGCGATGGCGATGGTCGAAAAGGACGATCACGGGACATTTCGACAGCGCTTGGCATTCCCGCACATTTTTGACATTTCAATCACTATCGCGAAGCTTTTGTGATAGAATGTCACTTGTCTAAAATTGAAATAAAATGCTTAGCGCCAACGTTGGTTAGCTGTAATCACTTAATAACATTGTGCGTGTTGACGCATAAAGTTATTAAGTGATTATTATACAGCTTTCATGTAGTGTAGGTATCATATCACATTAGCTAAATACATTTTAGAGCCTACCACACATGTTTGTTTTTGTAGAAACCACAATACATATGCATTTAGGTACTTTGATTCAATGTCTGTGGTTAAATCCATGATATAATTCAGTGAGTAAGCACAACTTATTATTAAAGTTTAATCTTGGGCAAATGTTTACAAATACACGTTTAATATCTACGAGTTTAAATAGTAATGTAGCCTCTTTGGTGTAGTGGTCGTAAGTGTTACTGCCGAGCCTAAGGCCTGGGTTACCGCCGGGGGATGCAGGCGTGATGTTATAATAATAATAACCCCACCGCATCTCTACGTTCACGTCGTGGTGGAGCTTGCACGCTCCAATGAACTCTAAGGTGCCGGTGCCAGTAGATTATACTTTGCCGCAACATACTCAGGGTGAGGGACCAGAATAAGAGAGATACAATCCGCAGCGTAGCGTTGTGGCGAGCTGGTGGGCAATGGCGACCCCACGAACCCTAGGGAGAAATCTTGCTGCTCATCTTCGGCTTTGCCTTTATTGGCCGGTCGCAGTGAACACTGATGGGGAACAGTACTCCCACCTCTCTCTTACCTTAATTGGCTAGCTTGAGTGGAGATTCGCAAGAGCAAAAGTGCTTTGAGGTTGGAAGTTAACCCAGTAAGGGTGATGCTGGTAGGGATCTTGACCGTACTTCCAGGATTGTCTTGAAAGCCGTGGTATACCTCTCCACTCCTCAAGCAATTCCGTATTTATGTTGCCCCCTTGGCGCATTTTATAGCCGAGTAATTCAACAGTGGTCAGGCAGGGGTCAATAGTCATTCTATAGTTTTAGGCAATCGATCCACAAAACCTCTTCTCATAGTCCAATATATTTGTCTCCATATTTAACAATAGTCCTGCACCAACCGGAGATTGTCCATGGGTGCACTTACGCAGTGCATACAGGGATAATCATCCGTTGGTTTCACTAAAATTATACATGTCTAAAAATGCCTTTGCGAGTTGGCTTCGGTCCCAGGCACTCCTTTCAAAGGTCCGGAACCTCAGAGTCCCGAGTTTGTTAAATACATAAAAAAATTATTAGTTTATTTCTCACAAAAAGGTACAATTTCGATAAATAGTATCTAGGTTAGAGGCAGATTCAAACCTTTGTGAGAGCTGGAGTCTATACTGGGTTCGAGACCGGTATGACAGATCTCCAGGCTCACACCCTTAAAGCTACAATATTATTGTGCACTTACGTACTACAACAATTGTGAAAGTTTTAAATAGAGAGGAAGAGATATACAAAATAAAAGGAGATGTGCTATGTGTGTCTTTGGAGAGTGTTGTGTCTGTGAGTGCAATATAAGTCTCAGCCCAGCGCCCGTGAAGGGTACCGGGCGTATGTTATGTTAGTTACTAATATTTCCTGTGACAAAGCGGGTAATTACTAATCATAATTTTATTTATTCTAATTAGCTCCATCCTATCATTAATCATGATGTACTTGTGTATAGCATCGTAAATCCCTCCATGGTAGAGTACGGCGTGCGCCGTGTACCGGAAGACGCGGCGCCTGGGCTTGCCACGTGACTTCCTCCGCCATAACTCCGTGGTTGGACGTGACTGTGCTATATCCGATATTTTTGACGGTATTGAGAAAGGTTTGGGATACTTAGAGAAGTTCTGAAAGTCCTGTCATCATTAGTCGATAATAGTCCACTACTGAACAATTGGCCTTTACAATCGTACATCAATTAACTCGTATAATCAGCTCAAATCGGTATTAATTTCTATTTCATAAACATAGTAATTTACAAAATATTTGGACTCATTTATAAGTACACAAAAGTAGTTGGATTTGTTGAGTAAATATGACATTTACTTATTTAAAATTTCTTCAGTTATAGCAGTTCATACCTACCGACTGACACTTTCATTGACCCATTGTAAATCGATAGCTATTATGTTGTCACCAACACATAAAAGATCAAACCAAAGATTAATCACTATCATTATCATCAACTCTTCCTGCCCTTTTTCCATGTTACTTGTGGTCGGCGCAACACGTTTTCTTCATCCATACCGTCCTGTCCCCCGTCACGCCATCACTGACTCCCTTTTATTTCATATCACTCCTCACCCAGTCCATCCATCTTTTCTTTAGCCGTCCCCTCCTTCTCCATCCATTCACATTTATATTCATAACTCTTTTAGAAAGAAAGAAAAAATGTTTATTTGCGCCAGGCACGAAGTAGTTTTTAGTAACATGCGTTCCATCCCTCCTCATCATTGTCATTGTAGACCATACCAGGACAAACGGTTTCCTTTCTACTTTTCTGTCATTGGCCCCGCTTTGAAACTTCCTCTAATATACTCTTTCTCTATTTATCTATTCTCGTCACACCTATCTCAAAACTCTCATAAACTAAATATTATAAAAAAGTCCTTCGCCGCGTCTGTACGCAATAAATTCAAAAACTATTGAACGGATTTTGGTTTTTGTATAAAATTTGTCACGGGTGAAGCTGGGGCGGGTCGCTAGTTACATTTCAATCAACAATATTAAATACATAGTTATCATTATCCCTCTTTATGATCTCTATTTAGAATCAACCAAACAATTTGTAATGTTGCGAAGAGTGATAATTTATGTCCATAATCTGTCGTGATTTCGAGAGTGCTGACCACAATCTGACATAATTGTCCGTGTGGTCTATATATCATACACTGCGGCAGGATAGAACAGCATGATCAATATTAATAATGATTGTATGAATCATAGACATCCCATCTACTATTATGTTTGTAATATTGTTAGGTAGATTTCTAATGAAGAGAATATCCATCCATACTATTTTAATATTATAAATATGAAAGGAACTCTGTGTTACCTTTTTGACGTCATAAAGGCTGAACTGTGTGCTTATTCCGAGTTTATTAACGTACTCACTCGTGATAACGTAAACGATCTCGTATGTCTAAATATTATGCAAAATAGAGGCTTCTCCTTACCTTCACCAGACGGCGCTTATCAAGTTTCAATACAAATTGACGTTTACGCTAGCGTGTTTGAGCGTGACTAAAAACTCGTGATTTGAATTAAACTTGCCTTGAACCTTGATTAGGACATAGGATATTTTTTATTCCGGTATAATGGTCCCTTGGAATATTGAAACACTTACCACGTGGGGGAAGCCACGAGTAGTAGTATTTTCTATTCCTTTAGTCGTTTTTTCACTGCTGAGTGTCGTTATAATATTATGCTCGACTAACCTACTTCTCAGCTATATCTTTGGCGATAGATCTCTATATTTGAAGTTGTCGTTATTTGTGTGCAAGTAAAATCATCTTATTGCTTGATTTTAACCCGA
Source organism: Orthosia cruda (assembly GCA_964057195.1). NCBI lineage: Eukaryota > Metazoa > Arthropoda > Insecta > Lepidoptera > Noctuidae > Orthosia > Orthosia cruda. The sequence continues at coordinate 35,561,571 of OZ059825.1, read as the reverse complement.
CTAAAAGAAGCAAAAGGGAGGGTTGTTTTTTTGACCGGTATGTGTATATATATCTATGTTCATCTGTCCCCTCATAATTTCTTTGCTACATATCATAATTTGACAAATGGTCGGTGACCACAGTTATCCTCTGAACACCACTATGAATATTTCAGATGACAATATTTTCTTTTTTCATACTTTTTAGGGCGTGATTTTTCAGTAGTCGGGTTTTAGATTGAAAGCTTTTTTTTTTGCTTTACTAAATACATTAACATAATCTTCTTTTAGTTGATTTTAATGTTAGTTAGATCATTGTGTGTAGGCACAGTTAACCGCAATGTCGATTGACAGCGTACAAAGGCAAAAATAATCATAATAATAAATGCTAACAAAAAATACAAACAAAAACATTCCTTACTTATTATTTTGTTAATTAATAATGGTTTATTATTTATGTGGTAATAAAACACAAATTATAATAGTTTATCGAACCAAGATATTTGTCGTAGGTATGTGTGGAATTGTAACACCCACTCGTGCCTACATTATGTTTGTTTAGAACTGTAAGCAATCTGTAAATAACAGGAAAATGCAGTAAATATGTATAGGTAGCGGGTACATAGGTACCCATCGCTTATCGTCCCGCACTAACTGTGAATTGATGGAAATGAGGAAGTCTACACGTAAGTAGTTGTACTAGTGCTCAGATGAGATCGTTAGAACTATTTTTCCCACGTGCCTCTATTAATGTCATAAAGGATCTCACAGACAGGCGCGACGTGAAATGCGACAACGATACGATGTTGTGTTTTTATATAAATTGTTCTTAAACTGTTTTACAGATAGAACAATTAATACGCGTAATAGAAAAAAAAATCGTAATGTCGCGTCATGCCTGTCGTTCCGTAAAGCTACAAAGGTTTAAACACTATTCATGGGCTCTAAAAGTCGTGATTCTTCATTTCCTATTGTCAAACACTTAAAAAAGCCGGAAATATGTCAGAAAATTTATTCACGCCATTTTGGTCTCTCATACTTCAGAGATTAAGGTCATAATGACTCGCACTTTATGTTTGTTAGTAAACTTTAAAAGATGTATCGAAAATACATCGTATTTGCTGTTACGTCATATTGTCATTATTTCCTGAATACGTAACACAATTAAGCTGTTCTTTAAAGCTTTAAATGTCATAATATTTTTTAAAAAGGTCTTAATAAAAGGTAAAACAAGTATTTACTTGAGGAAGTGCGGCCTCATTGAACATGAATGTGCATTACATAAAAACATGTATTGTTCAAAGCTTGTAAACATATACAGACCCTTCACTATAACTCGCCCCTTGCCGTCATGTTGGCACCATAGCTTGCCAAGCTTAGGCACATTACAGCAGGTGCTTTTGTCGGCAGTAGCAGTTGCCTCTGTAGTCAGCTGCAGTTGCCTCTGTGGACAGCTAGCTGCAGTTACCTCTGTCGACAGCTTGATGCAGTTGCCTCTGTCGACAGCTAGCTGCAGTTGCCTCTGTCGACAGCTAACTGCAGTTGCCTATGTAGTCAGCTGTAGTTGCCTCTGTCGACAGCTAGCTGCAGGTGCCTCTGTCGACAGCTAGCTGCAGGTGCCCCTGTTGACAGCTAACTGCAGTTGCCTCTGTTGACAGCTAACTGCAGTTGCCTCTGTTGACAGCTAACTGCAGTTGCCTCTGTCGACAGCTAACTGCAGTTGCCTCTGTCGACAGCTAACTGCAGTTGCCTCTGTAGTCAGCTGTAGTTGCCTCTGTCGACAGCTAGCTGCAGTTGCCTCGGACGACAGTTTCAATATTGAAAATACTAATATTAATAGTAACAGTGCTACCAATCGCGTCATGGGACAAGTAATAATGGACACGCTGTAGGTATTACGTTTTAATTTGTTTTGACTGTCAGTTGAATGACATACATTCATCATTCTTATCAAAATAGCAGTAAATATTGATCATAATACGCGGGTTAGCGGTTATCTTTCGATTGAATCTTATAATAACATAGAATATGCCTCGTTGTCGTTGGTCTAGGGCATTGTGTTATTGGATTTTTTAACCGACTTCCCAAAAAAGAGATATTTTTATTTATATTCGGGCATAACTCCGTCAAATATAAGCAGAGTACAAATATAAACATAAACAGAAAGAAGTTTATTCCGAAATGGTCCCATTTAAATTTGGTAATGACCTAAAGAAGAACTTCGTAGATATACAACAGAACTCTTCAGTGACAGCTAATCTCTCGGGATTGCTGCAACCGCATGTCTTTTTATTGTTTATACCATTTCATAACATACCGTCACGCCAGTATGCTCTAAACGGGTATGCAGATGTGTACAGTTCACCCTGGCACGCTCTCATTCCACCGGTTACGTTCAAGTTACACTTTATTCGGGTAATCTATTCAGGCATCACTGTAGCAACCTTACTATAGAACTTATCTATTATGTACCATAATTAAAAATTCAAAAATAAAAAATCTTTTACAAAAAAATAATACAGCCGACTTCCAAGTCGGTATCAAAGAACGAAGAAACGAAAACAGGAACAACGACTGCCGAAATTGAAGTTATTTTTCACTTTGTATTGTTTTTATTTGGAAGTCGGTTGTATTCTTTTCTATCTAGAAATTGACAGTAGTAGCTCGGATTCTGGATTTGAGTCCAGTTGATGGCAATAAGCTCACCCCCTATAACATGGGCTTACTTGGAAATGTTAAAATAATATAAGCTTAATCAAGAGCTAATTAAAAGCCCAAATCACTTTACAGAATTACATTTGAAGAGTCCTAATAATACGGTATCCTATACCCTGGTTTTGATTTGTTAAAGATTTTAGTAATTCTATTCAACCAGGCTAAACATCTCGGTTATAAAACCTATGATTACAACTATTAAGCATACTTTAGCCTCCACACACTTTCTGAGAAGTTCGAAGCAATCGAAGGCTTCATAGAAAACAATTTATATAATTTATAAGTTACATAATTTGCGCCGGCTCCGAAGGTATGTAGGTTATTCCGTATTTGAACTAAAGAGACCTAGTTTTTGTGAAAACTTATGTAATTATTGACTCACCTTTTCCAAACAGTCTCCGAATATAGATAGATGGTTAAGAATTGAATAACATGGTTGTGTTATGAACGAAAATGGTTTCGGTAAAGGAAAGGTCATATTATGTCCTTTCTTTGTAAAGCATAGAGGTGTCTTTCTGTGGAGTATCACCGTGATTTACGATTATAACCTCATTCTTTCATCATCATCATCATTTATGCCGAAAGACGTCCACTGCCGATCATAGGCCTCCACCAAATGTCGCCACATTGACCAGCCCCGTGCGTCTCGCATCCAGCTGATTCCTGCAACCTTAGCCAGAACATCGATGCTTATTTCATAACCGTTTATTATTATAGTTATATGTACTACAAGCCTACGTGTCCAGTTATTTGTACGTAGTAATAATGAGAAGTCGAACAAGGATCATAACCATCTGTTAAATAACTTAACATCTGTTTACTATACATCGTAACGGTCTACAATAGGGATAGCAGTAGATACGAGCTCGAAGAATGTGTTATGTGATGGAGAACGTACTTAACATTCATAAGGTTAGTTCACACATGACCACTGACCAGCCCATTTTATGGAGTCAACCACCTTTAGGTCCGATTGGGAACGAAAATGTTTGGATTTGCTTCCGAGAAAAGAATAAACGGGTTTGTAACATTCAAGAGGCAGGTAAACGATGTATTTGACCAACTTCAGATTCGAAAATTGGTTTAGGCACGAAAGAAAAAGGACAGAAACACCACAAATAAGATATTGCGAAAACAAACATTTTCAGAAACTTAAACCGACATACATTCGTGTCTTGAACATTGGCTACGTTTATTTATGAACATAGATTCTTCTGGAATATCTGTTTATCTTAATTTTATGGCTCAACGAAGTATTTGAGTAGCTTTAGTGATTGACGCAGATAATTCTGTTTACAAACCAGTTTTAAGGCAGTTTTGGCAAAACACAGATTAAGATTAGGTTAAAAATAAATATTCAAGTATTTTAAGCAGTTGATCAGATCATTTAGGTATTATTTATGAATGATATTTAGATGAGGATTTAGGAAGGTATTAATTAAAATGTGGAAATTTCGGTATTCAAAATAGATGGTGCAGTCTACCCATAAAATTGGATTTTTATGCACTGAGCTGAATTTGCAAACAGAGTAGTTTGTCTTCATAGTAAACAAACTGATGTAAAACAGGTATCTTCTGAATTATTTCACTTGAAAATTAAATAAAGATTTTTGCTGCAAGCTTGTAAAGTGTTACAGATATTCACTTAACTTATGAGTGGATTCAATTAGGCCTGTCACTGTGTTCACCCTATCCTGAATGACTATGTATATGATTAACATTGCAACAAATGATGACCGTGATGTTCATGTAAAAATGTTAAGGCGCTACCCTGAGCAAAACGCCGCGCTAGCCGTTTTTCGTGCAGTTTTTAGGAGCTATCTACTCGTTATTTAAAATGAAATATCAACTAATAAAAATACATTAAATTTCTACAATTTCCTTTTTTTTTAATGTAGTATATGTTTCACTAATCTCCTTCCAACAAAACCATAAAAATGAGAAATAATGATTGATAGCATGCATCTCCTCGTAAAGTGTTCATTAATAATTTTTTGTACTAACACTAATGGATAGACAATTTGATAACGAACATTTTGGTAGATTTTTTTTTTTTCAAAAGACCAATATTCGATTTTATAATGAAGTTATTCTAAAATCTGGGCGTATTCACTCATGCTGATTTTTTGGTCAGGGTACGGCCTTAAGTGTGTACAAATTTACTTTATTCAGGTACTCGTTTTGCACCTATTGAAGATTTATTTTAAGTAATAATGGTAAAAGATCAAATGGTTAGAAGTATGGTAGATGATAATATTTTACAGTTAAAACGAGTAAATTAAAATTAGACGGCCTATTATTTAGGAATAAAATTCCAGAAAGTTTGATATTGACACGTGAAATTTTGGTAGCGTAAGTCTATATCATTAATTTTAAGACTTTTTGACAATTGTTATCGGTGATACTTTGTCATTTTTACAAGAACTTCAATCACGTGATAGTTAAAAACATGTACCAAATAAGCAAACTGCAGATTTATAAGTAGGCTATCAATTATTATCGCAAGTTCGTCCCATACAGGTAATCCGTAGCTACTCAGCTGGTAAGCACCGCTGCACCGCCGCACGGCCTCGATCCGATCACCACTTTCTACAGCCAACGAGTTTTTTATGTTTACGTGCCCCGGCGCATGTTGCGACATCACCTGATTATCTGCGTATCGGTTATCAATCTGGCCCTCTTTTGATAACCTGGTTACCTATTGATGGGCATGCCGAATTCAGGTGCATTTAAGGCTGTCACAGACGGGTGCGAGGCGACAATGCGACAACGATACAACAACGCGTTTTTATAGACGTTTTTTATTTTTGAATTATGTCTGTGTATTTTCGGGTTATATATATGTTTTTTTTCTTAATATTGGTTGTCGCATTGTCACTTTGCGTCTGTCTGCGAAAACCTTTACCAGAAAAAAACCAAAAGGAAATAAAGACGGATAAATGGAACCATCGTCACATTGACGTGGTTTTTTAACCCCTGACGGAAAAAGAGGGGTGTTATAAGATTGGCGTGTGTACCTGTTTATCTATCTGTGGCATCATAGCTCTTAAACGGATGAACCGATATTGTTTGTTTGAAAGTTGATTTCATCGAGAGTGTTCTTATATATGTTTGATGTGAATCGGTTTGGCCGTTCAAAAGTAATGGGCGTTTTACTGTTTGAATTGGGGTGTTTTCGTAAGATATCGTCTCATAATTACGTTTACGTGTTCAATTGATTGTCGATCGAGCGCGTCTACTACTAGATAAATTACGTAGCATGAAATAAAAATGGGTCGAGAGTTTTCAATTTTATTTAAATTTTACTATTGCCCAAATAACTCAAGCCATATATATGTGTGTGTGTCATAAACATGTGCTAAACGTCGCATAAACTACTGTAACACGTTATAATAAGCTCAAACGGTAAAAAATGCAAACAATCTGCAATTTACATACATAATCGGGATATCTTCTGGTCACGTTTGCAAGCTCGAGCGAGCGAGAAAATGGTGTCGTTTTTATTTACATATTTTTTGCTAAAATAATTGCAATTTAAATAATATATTAGTCGAGTAGTGTGGAACACGTGAAAGCTAAGGTTGATTGTAGCGTTAAGGAGTGTAATTCCTGCCGGAGTCTGTTTCCTGGTAGTGATCTTTAAGTCAAGAATTAATAGGTTACTTCCAGTGTTTCTTTCAGGTACCGGCGTTTGGAACTTAATCAATAGGAATAGGTTGCCGCTCGCTCACTTTCGCGCGTCTACAGCAGATTAACGTATATTCGCGACGAATACCCCACAATTTGCCAAATTATTTAAACCTGGTATCATTTTAGAGCTGGAAACCCTTTATTGACGTGACGTGGCAGTAAGTGAAGACTCGGCCAAACGAACTTTAATCCAGGCCGGTCTAAAATAATTTTAAAAAAAAGTGACGTGGCACTCAATCAGCCAATAAGTAATTGAGTAGTGAATGACAAAAAATAGGAATTGATTTTAAATATTACTTTATTCACTCCGTGCCCCCAGATCTCATAACCGCCTCCCTGGAGAACTTTGCCAGAAAGAAACACTGGTTACTTCTGCGTGCTTCATAGTTGACAATATCTTCGCTTACCATCAGGTCAGATCGTGGTCGCGAGACCAGCAATAACTAGTTAATCTAGTCTAGTTTTAGCAACCGGAAAAAATATTAAGAGGCCTACTAATTAGGTATGGGTGAATTTTAACAGATTAGTTGCTAAATCTTGTTCAGTATTTTAGATATAAAATTGCAGACCATTTATATCAAAATATATTTGAAACTGAAAACTTTTTACTTCAGTCACCCGGAAATATTTAAAATGTAGCCCTTTACCGAAATAATCATGTGTCTCCATATAAATATTTTACTTGTACCTTTATGTTTAATTGATATTAATTAATTCGACACTACATACATACGTTTCCTATTGATTGGATTCAAACCGGTTGTTTTATTTAACTACAAAAAACTAACAGGAAGAAAATGTTTTTATTTTTATCGTTAACATTATGTTATGTGTTGGTTGTAGAACATGATAATACAGTTTTGAATTGCATTTATTTATAAATCTATCATGGTTTCCTTGATGGACGGGTTTTGTTATAAATAAATAGGTTACAGACTATTATTATTATACGATTTATATAAAAACATAACTCTTGGAAGTCGTAAGGTCATTGCAATATAACTGTTAGATTTTTTATCAGCCCTTACTACTGTCGTATGCCAGTTCCAGGACTAAATTCAGACCAGTGTGTGATGCCAGTGATGAAATACGGAACCGAAATGTGGTAGATCACAATGGGTCTCATCAGAAGGCCAAATCACCTAAAGTTCGATAAACAGCGCTATCAGTGGACTTCTTTCGGCTGAAATGTTGATTCTTACTACAAGTATCTACGACTCGTATTCTAAGAACCGTTAACAGGTTTGGCGATTACACAGGCTATCAATACATAATTAAACTAAGCTCTATTGTGTTAGTTATTACCTTTTAACACGGAATTGGCAGTTGTTGTGCTTGAACAATGCATCTGAACTAATCAGGCGTAGCTGATCTTGTAAAAGACATTTCGGTTGGTTATTAAGTTATTATAAAACATATTTTAATGTCTGATGTACTCGTCAAAAGTTTTTTGTATGTACATGTCAGATCCAGGTACATAGGATCGTGATTTGACCTAGTTATTGACATACAGGTGTTAGATTATAGTCGTGGGCGGCGATGGGATACGGGTAAACTAGAGAAATATCTCCATAAACTTCCACAGTTTTAATTCGTTACAGAATCAATTACCATCACTATGGTACTAAGTACTACTCTGGACTTAAAAGGAAGGAAGGAGTTCCTAGACCAGTATGTGTCATGACTCATGTCACCGCCATGTCCGAACGAACGATCACTGTCGCAGGTCACACCATACCTGAAACTAGACTCTGCACAATACTAAACAAAGGTACTTGTGTCCCATTTTAAGTAAACAAATCATACATATATTTTGACTTAATTCACACACGAGCAAAGTCAATAAGTAGTAGTCTGTATACTTATTTTAATAGGATTTATCGTTGAATGCCCAATGTCCAGAAAATAAGTACTTGTACTCTGCTGCATGGTTAGACAACGAAGATAGAAAAAGGCTAGGCAGAAAATACAGGAGAAGTGGGATAGTTTTATTTATAGAAGGTAATAAAAAAAACTACTAAAAGTACATATATAAATATCTTGCTATGAATAAATAGTAGTACAAACTCCATCATCTATTAGATTTTGAATAATTTAATCATAATAAATACAGTACCTAAGTACCTCTACCTATTTCTACAGCAATATATCTAATTATTATCATTACAATTCACAACAACATAAACGAACCGCATCTGATGTCAATAACCCATGTCTATACACGTAGTCGGAGGACCTCCAACTGCGCAATAGTTTGCACAACGTTATGAAATGCAAAGAATGCGCATATTTGCGCACTAACATTAGGTGACACCGGCTCATTAACTAAGTGAAATAAAACCTGGTATACCTATAACTTTTATTGAACTTTCATGTAGAACCAGCTCTTGTCATTGCTCTCTCCTGATGGAAAATGTTTGCGATGGAACGAACGAGCCTAGAGGGTATGTGTTCACTCGTACTTAGAAGGCTGGAGCATGAGCATGCTACCTACCACACATGGCTGGTAGCTCGCTGGCTAGCTAACTGGTCGCTGGTAGGGAACACAGATGATGGCAGGGATGAAACAGAAAGTTCTATACTCGGGCTGACATTTTCATAATTTTAGCCCACTCCTACATAAACAGCTGTGCGTATAATTATGAAGCAGACAAACGCTAAGATAGCTTATACTAAATCCTTCCAGAATTTTGTAAGGTACCGCAACTTTGCGTACAAAAAGTTATGTCACCCAAAACTATGTCTATTTGCGCAGTAAGCATGACCAGCGTGGCCCGCTTCGCTTCGAATTATATCCGTTTACCTGTAAAGACAACTAAAGATGTAACTGTCTGTTATTATCACTATATATTTACCTAAGCGTTTATTTGAGCAGTTACATTACTTACATCACCAGGACTTGACCGACCGCAATGCCTCATTAAAATCAGCAGCCTTTTAGTAATGAATTCGGCAAAGCAAAGAGTATGAAAAATCAACCAATTGAAAGCGAAGAAGCGATGTGAATTTCCGTGTATGTGGTTGATCGACTTTTCATACTCTATGCCCTTTGATTTGCCGAAGTCATTACGCAAAGAGGCTGCTGGGGTTTGCCCATTTTCGAAGGATCACAGTCTAGCATCAACCAACCCGCACTGGGCCTTACGGCCTGGGATTACGGCCCATTCTCTCTCTCACCGTGAGGAGGCCTTTGTTCCAGCAGACAAGTGTCATTCGACGCTAGCGATAGCGACGGTCGAAATGCCAAAATGTAAAGGATTGACCACGTGACATTTGGATAGTGTTTGACATTCCCATACATTTTTGTTATTTTTATCCCCTGACGGAAGAAGAGGGGTGTTATAAGTTTGACGTGTGTTGCTGTGTGTCTTTGTGTCTGTCTGTGGCATCATAGCTCCTAAACGAATCCACCCATTATGATTTAGTTTTTTTTGTTTGAAAGGTGGTTTTATCGAGAGTGTTCTTAGCTATGTTTGAATAAAATCGGTTCGGCCGTTCAAAAGTTATGGGCGTTTTACTGTTTGAATCGGGGTGTTTTCGCAAGATATCGTGTCATAATTACGTGTTCAATAGATTGCCGATCGAAGCGTATTTACTATGTACTAGATCAATTATGTAGCATGAAATAAAAATGTGTTGGAGGTTTTTTTTAAATTTTCTTGTTCTTGTCGCAATCGCCACGCTATCGATCATAGAATGTCATTTGTCTATGGTCTCTGATACCGGGCTACTATTGAGGTATTCCAGATGGAAAAGCCCAAAAACACCTTGCCCATCCAATGAATGGAACCCAGGACCTCGTGCTCAACAGTAGGGCTTGCAATCACTGCACCTACGAAGCAGTTAAAAAATTGCCATTGCTATGATGAGTATTTACGCATAACATGAATTTTCTAGAACATGACCTATTCGCTTTGTTTTACACTCGAACTCACCGGGCGACCTCGAGTTTGTTTACTATTATTATGTTTGTTACTGATTTAGCTACAGGTGCGTCGTACGTAAACAGATCTAGATTTCCTTGTAGATTTAAGTGTTACGAATTTTAGTACCTTTAGCCATCTTTATGTATGTAGTAAAAGCAAAATAAAGCAAGAATTTTGTAACATAGAGGTCGATCAGCAAAATGTGATCAATGTTTCAGTTCTTATTTATTTATTTATTAGTTTCTTCCAGCGGTTTCTTATTGCCGGGATAAAAAGTCCTATGTCCTTGCCCAAAGTACAATCTATCTGCATATTAAAATTCATAGTTTCTTCAGTAAAACTGACTGAGACTCGCGTGAAAACGTAACAGAGTTACTTTCGTATTTATACTGTTTGTATGGATGAATAGTATAGCTTTTTTGTACTGCGTAAGTACGAGTATGTTTACAAAACCACATTCCACATATACCACAACATCCAACAACACAGTCAAAAGAAATTTATTTCAAAACAGCCACGTCCACTTCTGCCTCCACTACTCCCTAAATATAAATGATGTTGCACGGGCACGGGCTCAAGCCTGCCTGAGCTTACATTTTTACTCAGTCCACAAAAAAGCATAAAAGTTGCCACTGCCGATGCCGTTGGCAACGCCACTCGAAAAGGTAATTTTGTAGTCTGCGTTTTTTCTCGTGTTTTTGCTTAAAGCTTCATAGCACACAGAAGAGAAACTGGTAGACATTTTATTTTCAGTAATCTCTTCATAACATCGTCAGAAATAATTTTTAACGTTGTTAAAATGAAGGATGGAGTGGCTTTGTTGACGGCAAAACTAGAAATGTAAGTTAAGATGAAGAATATATAGTAAGATAAACTAGTAAGAAATGTGAACCTGAAAGTTAGTATTTCAAATAGTCTAGACCATGAACTGAGAAACTTTGTGTGGATCAAATCCACGATCTTAAAGCAGCGAAGATAAGTGATAAAAGTGAAAATAATCTCATAACATCAAATGTACCCTACGACCAGCTCACACAAATACTCCATGATTCAAAAGAATCACATGAGTACATTGATGTACTCAATAATGCGGCGCACAGGGCAAGTTAATTATTCCTAGACACATAGTTGAGCCGTCACGACGCGGTTAACGAATGTTAATGAGTTCAGTCGTGGCATCACGCGCCGCCATGACTGATCGACCACTGGGTCGTGGAAATAGGGAAAATAGAGGGAAAAGTTCCGTTGGAAAATGTTAACAAAGACATAGAACGTGGCAATTAAAATCTGGTTATTGGGAAAGAAAGAATCAATGGCAATGCCGTCCGTTTTGAAAAATAACAACGTCATTTACGTTATCCAGCTAGGATTTTTTTAACGAACGAAGAAATAATAGTAACACCAGCTTCTTACTGTCCCACTGCAGGGCAAAGGTTCCTTCTTACAGAAAGAAGGCACATAAGGATTAATCACCATGATTGCTCATACGGGTTGGAGATTTCAAACAAGGAATGGGTTAGAAATTTACTTCAAATTCCTTCGGATTATGACCGAGCAGCTAGCTGATCTCCAATTTTAAGAAGACGGTAGAAATCTGCAAACGAACCGATAATGATTTGTTTAAGCCAAATTGTGCCTCGATTAAAGCCCACATATTTGTCTACTTCAAAGAAGAGAAAACAGACCCAGACGTTCATCTTTGTTTTGAACAAAAACCGGCTGCAGGTAAACAAGAATCAAGGAATGTATACGCGAAACTAACGACTCGCCAGCGGCTAGCACGCACGAATAGGATTTTATCACTATATCTTTCGCCGAAATATGTAAATGGTGGCAAATATTTGTGTTCCAATTGGGACAAATATAGTCGAAAACACGATATACTGAGATATTTATATCAAAAGAGATGTGACTACGCTGCGCTTTACCGTATCACAACTCGTGAGTCGAGATACGGTACAGCGAGTTCTGATGTAAATGTAGAGAAATGCAAGCTCCAAGCTCTAATTAATCAGAATGCTGATGAAGATCGTGTGTCTTCGTGTCACGAGTATCATAGTATGTGAACTATGTGGAGCGCAGGACTTGGAGCTTATCTCATATACATGAGACTGTAGGAAAGGATCATCTTATACTGTATTGTGGAATATTCATTGGTCTATTGAGAACTTCTAGTTTCTGACAAGGTGCATTGAAGAGTTAAGAGGCTATAGAAGACAAAGACCTTATACTTCTTACTACTAGACTGTGTACCAAATTTTTTTGTTTAGCTAAAATGAAATCTATCGTCATACACCTAGGTTAGCTATTTCCTTAAAAGCGGTAGCTAACCAAAAGCGGTCCTGGTGAGAGGGTTTCCGCTGGTAGTGTGTCCTTGTCTGACCTCTTGCTAGCTCAACTAATCATTGGGTTTGGTAGAAATGGTAGAAAATTTTATATTTTCTTTTTATGTTATACCAAAACGAACAATTCATAGACTTTGACACGTATTTAAATATTTCTAGAAAAGTATATAATATTTCTACAGTTCCTATATTTAATCAATTCGTTGTATTTAAAAAAATATCATTAATACTGAGTAAGAGTAGTACTTTTAAATGTTTGGGCCTGGTAATACTAAATGTAGGATGGCCGTTTGCGGATTTTTTGGCGGACTTTGTTCGAGTGAAATTCAGCGGCTGTTAATATTATTTGCAAATTGATTCCTAGTGGAATATAATTATATATAAAACGGTCTACGCAACTGGACCATATTTATTTATTTATTAAAACTTTATGCATAAGTACAAAGGCGGACTTAATGCCTTACGCATTTTCTACCAGTCGACCTTAGGGTGGTGCAGAGATAAAACAAGGCAGCTGCAACTAAATGATAGGATGAATAGAGAAAAGACCATATGTGAAATCATAGAAATCCTTTGAGGTATATTAAGCACCGTCAGAAGACTGCAGGGTCATCTAACGCCTCTCCTTCATGAGCTTGAGAGTAGGATCAGAGAGCTTTTTGTTCCAATCTATACGATGGTCTTGAAGAATGAAACTTGGGATTTGAGGATTATTGAGTCCTCCCCTGCTCTTCGAACTTCAGATAACCCTTTAATACTCCATCGTAAACTGCTCAATTCCTATTCGAGTTCGGTGATTTTTTCGTCGGTCCGGAGTGTGCGCGTGTTGTACGTTGCCAGGTCCAGGCGTCGGTATTTGTTGGGGTAGCCGGATCTCGTCCGGGATTCTTAGCACCCCTTGCCATACCGTAACTTCGACCGCTACCGTAGTCGAGGGTATAGGCTGCCGGGCAATGGGGGCTATGTTTTATTTGTGCTATTCATGGGGAGTGCTTCGCAGGTGGGTTGGCGATCGCAGTATGGTTGTTACAACTTTACAAGTGCACAGAGAACGGTGCTGCCCATTCTCTGGTTTTTCCCTTAGTCGCCTCTTACGACACCCATGGGCAAACATGGGATGGTGAAATTCTTTACGCCCGACACCATACGGGTAGAGATGTAGATGCCAAAAAATATAAACACTTTTTTTATTAACTATAAATTAGGTAGGTTTAGGTAGCGCAGTTAGGTAGCATCAACATATCGGAATACTTCAACTATCGTTTTTACAATCAATTTGTCCCATGTTCTGTTTGGTCATGGTCACCTCATTAGAAAGAGACACACTACCAAAGGGAGCCCTCTCGCTCGGACCGGTTTCTGCGCCATAGTGCACAGTCTAGTAGTAAGAAGTATAAGGTCTTTGATAGAAGATGGTTGAAATGCCAAAGTGTAAGGGATTGGTCACGTGACATTTCGATAGCGCTTATCATTCCCATACATTCCAATGACTCTCGCGACGCTATCGTTGATATAATGTCACCTTATCTAGAGCATATTGTCAATGTTGACTAGATAGATACTTCTTTGTGTTTATCTCTCTTATTTTGAGATTTTTGTTAGTTTATTAATTTGATTATTTGTAGTTGTTTCAAGTTTCATTTGATTAACAGCGTTGTTGTCATCCCCATCTTCAATATTACGATCTTCAAGTTTATAATCTTCTAAGCTCGATCAGTCTTTACAACCTAATTCACTAACCACAGCCACATCATCTTCTATATTAACCTTTTAACTCACTTAGACACATCAATTAGCAGTAATTAAGTGTGAGTCATGGTCATTCGTTCTCTGTCACACAGAGGCCTAACGAGGCTGGCTAAATATGTAACAATAGTAGTGCGATTTATAATTATGAAACAATATGTGACCTACTGAATAATAGGTTTGTCATTAAAATTGTTGCCGGAACTTTGAAATTTTATAGTTCGGTGTGTTTAAAACAATCGCAGTACGTTTAATCTCAATTAAATATTTCTTTTATGATATTACTATAGCTAGATAAGAGTAATCTAAAATAAAAATGAGCAGATGATACCTAAGAAAATTGCAGATCATCTTATGTACTAGGTAAAAATTATACTATCCCGTTGAGAAACAAATTCTTCTTCTGCTAATTTGAACCCAACGGATTAGCAAACCAAACTTACTATAATGACGATATAACAACAGAAAGAAACTCTTAATTTCAAGTAACAACAGCTGACTACGGGGTCAACGGCCGCTGATAACTAGTAACTTACTTGAATTTATAATTGACCCTTTATTCAACAGAGTGCAAAATAAAATTACAACTGCGCAATTCTTTGGTCAATCCTAACGAGTGGCGATTTCGCACGCCGGTTATAAATAATATATTTCATGTATAGTATAAAGTAACAGAAGAACAGTTTTCTAAGCAAACAATACTTAACACACAGACTAACACGGATGAGTAATCTCTCTCACAGCTGTATTAAGCAGTATCATAAGAATAAACTGTATTTATGTACACTGTGGTGGTGCATTAATCACATATTTACACTTACAGTTGTTTCAAGAATTAATGCACTTCCCAGTTCAAATAGGAGTTTATCAGTTGACTCACTGACTCCCAGGTATGTGAGTCAACTTTTAATTGTTACTTACTTTAACTTGTTACGAGCACTTGTACCAATTTAGACATTTGGCGAAATTACTTGACAGTAATGACAGTTGACGTCGAGCTTCAAAACGAATTAGAATTTGAAACTAGAATTCTAAATATAGCAACGTTTAGGCTTACACAACATGAGACAAAAATCGTTATTAATTCAGTAATGCCACAGATAATAATAATATAAAATAATATTACAGTAATGCTAATAATATTAAGCCTTGGATTATCCAAAACTTAAATTCAGTTTTGTCTCGCCTAGGCAGGCCGATATTTTTTTTAAATATTAATGAAGTCGACTAGTAGGACAAGGACATAAAACTAAGTAGGTAGGTAGTAAATGTTCTAGTTTAAATAAATAAGAAAAATATTCTCTCCTCCCTCTTACAGAGAGGAGATTTGTGTCCCAGCAGTGCTGACATTAATGACTATGTATGATGTTATAAAGTTCTTGTTTAAAAGATGTTACAAAATACATTATACGAATTATTTGAGTACCTATTAAGAAAATCTTAGGAGATATTGACGTAAGTCTCAGGAGATTTGAAATAGAACAATCATAACATTCATAGCAATATGACGCTATTAGGGATGACTATTGTCATTAAAGTCACGTCATAGATCCTTTGTCTAATGCTGCCTAGCAACTAAACAGATAAAACTTATAATCCCCGGCACGTAAGTTGGCAAGAGTCGTAAGCTGCGCAGAAGTCGTTTAATTAGGTTTTTATGGTAGTGAAGCGGGGCGCGGGGAACGTTTAGGACCGTTCCGACCGCGCGATTGGTTGGTCAGTTAACACAAGGATCGACTGACCAATCCTGTCGCGTTCGTTTTTTACTGTGGTTGGTCAGTTCGCGAAATATGCGCGAATTTACCCCCACTACGCCAAAACCTTGCCAACTTACGTGCCGGGCAGTATACCCAACTGATCTGACATAATAAATTACATAAAATAACATCACGCCTGCATTCTCCGATGGCTTGGACAGAGGTATTCCATAGTACACGCTCATTTTGCCAGTTATATTAAAATCCCATGTGCAAGCCTATTTTCATCAACCGGGCACAAATCTAGACTCCCGACTCCTACTGAGAAATACTAGACGGAAAAATTTAAAAACACTTTGCCAGACCCGGGACTCGGACCCAGTAGGTACTTTATACTCAGCAATAGCACTTGCGCGGCATTCGTAACAATTACAACACTTGAATATAATGATTGTTTATGTCTATTGGTAATCTCAAAACATTTTTGCATCTCACACTTGTTGTATCTATTCAATACATAATAAGAATAACATTGTGCCAGTATATTACAGCCGACATTGAGAAGGCCGCAACATACTTATTAATGTGTGCTAACAAAAAATACTAAACATGCCAATAATTGTTTTGCTATTTCAATATCGCACACATGTTTAAATAGGAAAATCATTATTGACATTAAAATTTATTGTGCTTTGAGATCTGTAGTGATTGTTTACGATTATTAAATTTATTATACTCAAGAATTTGCTGAAAGAAGCTTTGTCTTGTAAGTTTTTAGCTGTGAGGTTGTAAATGAAGCTTGCTAAAGGAGCCTTTTTGTTTAATTTACTGTTACTGAACGTTTTGGCCAAATACGATGCGGTTTTGAAGACTTAAATGAATCTTCTATCAACTAAACTTATTTTGCTATTTAATTATTTTAGATTTAGTGCACGTAATTTACATACTTGAGCACACATTTTCGATGCTTGATCATGAGTACCAAAAAATATATATTTACCCAAAATAAAATCATTTCTAGACGTTTCCCTAAACTACGAAATCAGAATATCACAGCAACACAAGCAATAGTCCGGGACGAACATAATCGCGTGCAGCCCGCCTCGTACCACTTGCATTGCAAACAACATCGGACGGCGAAGCAGGACAGGCGTTGTGAAACAGGATATGTATAACGAACCTTAATTGTTTTACAAAACGCCGCCGTGTCCGTGCTACGTAGGTACTCTTGCTCAATTGAGCACACGCAGGTTTTTTTCGCCGAATTTATCAACTTTAATTGAAGCAAAAATTATTTGAATACTGCTTAATAAACGTTTATTGATTCCTACAAATGAGAATAAATATTTCAATAAGTTGCATACTTGTATACTAAACGCTTATTAAGGAGTACACTCACAGTGTGATCCTAATCGTTTTGACCATTTTAGATTTCTATGGTTTTGACAGTAGTCCATTTCAAATATCTCTTTAAATATTCAAGTCTCAATAGAACAGAACAGTATCTATGTACTAACTACTTGTTTCTTTGATTTGAGGTCGCGATAGTGGTTGGCAAAATATATGAGATTGCCAAGCGCTATCGAAATGTCACGTGATAAATCCCTTACATTTTGGCATTTCTATCATCGCCATCGCTTTTGAAATGACATTTTTCTAGAGGCTCTGACCACTCTCCCTATCTACACAAGTATGATGTCCACGGCTCTGCGTCCGATCTCAATGCAAACGCCTTTACGCATACACTTTTTATAGGATGGCGCAATCTTTACATGAGTAGATGCTGCCTTGCATACACATGATATAATCGCATTTCCACTTACTGTTACAACACTACCAACATCATGTCATTAGTCAATGTTCCCATACTATTGATAGCGGTGACATTTGTCTTATGTGTTCCTTTATTTTTGTCATAATCAATCTGCTTTCACTTTGTTGCTATGTCGGGATGGGTGACCAGTCTTTACCAGTATTTTGCAAGGAGTGACTATCTATCTGATCTCCACAAACTATTACTTACTGGGTAACTTTGGCAAGACTGATGACAGATAGCCCGGCCCAGAGACGACTGTCAAAGATATACACCTGTCTGCGGGTAGATACAGAAGCTTTTAAAGTTCTTTCCCAAGCCCGCTTTACGTATTAAATTGATGGTCACTCAATGCGGCTGTTATTATTGAGCTACAAGCTCTTACAGTTTCTTCAAAGCAGATTGAGATCTAGAAACTTCGACCACTTTACCTTACTTAATTATTCGAAGTCGTTTTATAATCTCAAAACGAATGAATAATCGTTTCGCTCATTGCCACTTCATATAGGTTAAATCATTATTATGCATTCAAATTGCTCTTGGAATGCCTAAAATATAATGCTTGTATTTGAATAAGATCGTCGAGTCCTTAGCACCTTAGCAGTTTATTGTCTGGATTGGATAAGTCAATGGCAGAGGTTTTTGCTCATTTCTTTTATTGACATTTTTATTTGGTCGATTTAAATATATTTGGAGTTGTGTTATAATGCAATTGGTGTTATCAAGGATTATAGAGTCATTTTATTATGCTGTATTTAACCTTATTTATAAAAATGTCAGGCTTATTAGCAACAAGTAATGTCCTCTGTGTCCCAAAACATGCCGCTAAAGACGTCGTGCAAGTGCTAGTGCCTAAGTTTTGAGCTAAACTAACCAAAGAGTACATTTAATATACGGAATAGGAATATAATATAGGGAAGAATATGTATGGGCGAAAACTAATAGAATGACTGTTGTGCCAGCGAAACGAAGAAAAAAGAAGAAGCAAGTTCTAAATTCAAATCTTGCTATAGGTAATTTGAATTTAGAACCTGCTAATTTGCTGCTAAACGAAACAGAAATGTATAGGCTTACTAGCTTCTGCAAGCGGCTTCGCTCGCGTGATGCGTGTTTTATTATCTCAAGGGAACATTATTTACATACCGGGATGAAAAGTGTGCTCTTTCAGACTATAATCTATCTCTGTGTCAAATTTCATTTCAGAATCTAGATCCGTTCTGCCGTTCTAGCGTGATTGAGTAACAAACATACATTCAAACTTTCACATTTATAATATTAGTAAGATAAATACTGCCCATTATGTTTAGACAAGTTAGCTAGACTGTTTAAATAATTTTGCTCAATCATTGAAAGGAAAAATAGAAATTAACAACCTGCAATCTGGAAACTGATGAATATTCAAAAAGCGTTCCTCAATGGCTAGTGATTGCAGTACAAACTGATTTGCGCAAAAGTTTTTAATTGGAAATAATCTTGACGAGTACTTCGCAGAACTCAAACAAATTGCTCTTTCGAGATTCTAAAACTATATCGAATGCCCGCGCTGTAAAGTTCTCGACATTTTTGTAAGAAGCGAAAGTATAAATTAAAATACGAATAAAATAAAATAGAAATAGGTAGCTCAAATGGAAGATGAAGTTTGAGAAGCCAATAATTACCTGCCTTTGGTTTTACTTGTCCAGTCTCTAGTCTAGTTAGAGAATGAAATAGTTGGTGCTCATATGGCCGGCAGGTCCGCTTGCCCGACAATTCAGTCCATTTCTAATACATCTATAGGTACTAATATTATAAAGAGGTAAAGTTTGTGAGTTTGTGACGTTTTAAGGGGTAGTCTCTGGATCTACTGAACCGATTTTGAAAATTCTCTCACCAGTAGAAATCTTCATTATTCCTAAGTGATAGGCTATAATATATTTTCAAAAAAAATTGAGATACTTATGAAAATTGCAATAATGTAACCCAAGGTAGGAAAATGTTACCTATACAATTAATTTTTTGGCGTGCGCTGAGAAAACTATTGATGATAGATAAAAATTTGCAGGTAGGTAGTTAGGGTAGGGTAGGTAGGGTAGGCAGTGTAGGCAGGGTAGGTAGCCAGTTGACGGGAGCGAAGCCCCGGGGGTCAGCTAGTAATAATATATTACCATGTACTACACATTTTTCTTCTTTGTCGTATAGTTGATTCCTACAAACTATATTTGTTTTGACCAAACTTTAGCCACGTCGATATCGTTAGGATTAGCCTCGTAATAGTCTTTCAGAGTGCTGGTGTTTGTGCACAGAGAGCGTGACAAGAGGTGAGGCAGTGTTTGGGACGGGGCACCACAATCGCACTGTGGCTCCTTAGAGTACCCTCCTCTAAGTAATCATTGAAATTAATTCATTTAAATTCATCATAATTATCATTTCAGCTTAGTCATCCACTGCCGAACACAGGCCTCCGCCAAGTTTCGCAATAACAATCGGTCCCGTACGTTAAAATTAAATTTAAGTCACTGTCACAATTATTAATTAATCATGACTTCCTTACCAAGGTGTGTGTAATTCCTAAATAGTTGAGATTTACGGATGACGTCACAGCCACAAGATCAGACGATGATTTTAGGTTG
This sequence comes from Orthosia cruda, assembly GCA_964057195.1. NCBI lineage: Eukaryota > Metazoa > Arthropoda > Insecta > Lepidoptera > Noctuidae > Orthosia > Orthosia cruda. Next base: position 35,541,051 of record OZ059825.1, on the reverse strand, counting down.
TAATTAACGGAATCTCTTAATTGAGCAGTTTTACTTACTAGTGACAAAATTAACAAGATTGAGGGCGTAATTGCGAACGAAGTTAAATGAACCAATTATTAGTAATTGAACTTGTCTTATAATGTCATGCTTAATTGCCAGGTCATATTTCTTTTATCATCATCATTATATCAGCCGAAAGACGTCCACTGCTGGACACAGGCCTCCTCCAAGCGTCGCCACATTGACATAATTATTACCACATTGTCGCGATATTAATTTTATTTGATAATAACGCTTTGGATTATATACTTTTTTTGTTTAGCAACTTAAATTCTTAATTAATATGTTTACAGATAATTTCAGCTTTTATAACCGACGAAAGTTTTTTTTATAAAAACAACCGTTTGTATCTGCTAAGGTTGCTTAACAGCTCAGAGATTTATAAAAATAAAGCCCAAGATGTTAACTAAATACTTATGCTTATATATTTATTAAAAAAAATACTACAAGAAACAAAGAATAAAATTTAAATCAATAAAGATAGAAATTTATAGGTACTGCATAACTTGAAAGGCAAAAATTACAATATGTAATCAGTATTAAATGTGTTATTTAATACTGATTACATATAGTAAATTTTGAATTTTGAACGTGATTGTGATTATGTTTCAGTTACAGAGTTAGGATGCAGAAAATGCAGTAAGTAATTATTTTGTAACATAAAATGTTTTAAAATATTTTTCTTTTATTTACAGGTAAGCGAGGCGTCACTTTAATAATGTTAGCAACATTGAGTCAGGTTACAAGGTAATTTTTGTTCTAATTTTAGATAACCTAACATAGAAGTTCAGGTTATTAGTACCTAAGTTAAAATTATTTATTGCTCGTGAACTTAATTATGAAAAACTTTTTCATCCGTGAATACAGGTATTTTTTCGTAACTTTATAGATAGAAAACAAGGATTGAAGATAAGTAGATAAACCTTGTTAAAAAACAACAAATCAATAAATAGGTTAAGCGATATTTACCCATCCATTCACCTATTTAAAAATGATATTCTCTGGAAATAATATCCGAATGTTTAAAAGGCCAACCAAATTATCAATTGATGCTGATTCTTACTAAAAACATAGACCCACAATAACTACCCAATATATCGCAATCTGCTGCTGATTACCAAACAATAAAACAAAACACTTGACAAGTGCATACGAATAACAAAATAATATCAAGGCTAACTATCAAACTGGCTTGGTATGCATGAATGGACCGGGCCTACACAACTACACTACAAAACCATGACATGCAAAAACCAACCCTAATCCTCAAAAACTAAAGTGCAATATTCAATGATTAGTCAATGAATCCAAGTTACAATACAATCCTGTCACATGCAAAAACCAACCCTATGCTACAACAATGAAAGAGCAATTTCCAATGATTAGTCAACTTATATAAGTTACAATATACCTCGTAGAAAATTAAATTTTATTTGTTAGGGCTTAAGGTTGTAGTTTCAATAGTGGCGGTTTTATATCTATATCCTAAGTTATTTCGTGGTCATTGTACCTTTATATGGCTCGGTTCTGCAGGCCTTACTGCCTTATTCGGTGTTCATGCACGCGATATGTTGTTGTTCGTTATTCTGCGATGAAATCATGTCATTGGCACACATTGCTTGGAGCAAGGCTTTTGTTAAATTTTGCAAGATTACTGAATGTAGGTGGATTATCTTGAAATATTGGTGTACTGATTTGGAGTTAATAGAAGCGGGTCCTTTTTTTGGCTTCTTTATTTGTCAAGAATCAAAAACCATTCAAAATCCTTGAAACGATAAGCAGGGTTTTTGGAATTAAAATTGTAACAATATCAACGTGACGCAAAGCCACGGTGCGATACATAGATAAAACCTCTTTTCCGAAAGCGGGGGTAAGTGAAGTAATTGATAATTGAAATACTTGTTCGTTATCACTAGCTTCTGCCTGCGGCTTCGCTAATCTCAAATGTTTTTTTATCCCATCTATATCTGTGCCAAATTTTATCCAGATCCGTACACCCGTTCTGGCGTGATTGAGTAACAAACATCCATCCATCCAAACTTTCACATTTATAACATTAGTAAGAAGTAAGATAGGTGCCATCTCTGCTTAACCCTTCGTGGAGATCAAGCTTGATGTTATTTATGAATAGTTCTTCGTCCGTTTTTGAAGAGGCCTCAGCAGTAATTAATTATTGAACACAGTAGAACTAATTAGTGACAAAGAGTACATTAACCCCTTATATTTGCCTAGTAACTTCACCACCGTGTTAAGAAGTGTATCAGTATAATTACCGCTTCACTAGATTAATTCATTATTTATCGCCTCACTGGTCTATTAGTGAACCGGGTGCTGGAATCTTGGTCTGGGTTCAACAAACACTTAATTAGTGGTTTTAATTTATTTTTTATTTTCATTTCAAACAAGACGTTCTCTGGACGCCAAACAAACATGCCTAATAAAATATATTAATTATTTTATTAATTTATTTTCAGACACAGAAGTCCATAGTCCATTATTTATTTATTAAAACTTTATGCATAAGTACAAAGGCGGACTTAATGCCTTAGGCATTTTCTGCCAGTCGACCTTAGGGTGGTGCAGAGATAAAACAAGACAGGTGCAACTAAATGATAGGATGAATAGAGAAAAGAGTATATAATTATAAAAGAAAAAAAAGGAAGAATAAATATATACTTAGATACATACATACGAGTACATATAAACAATGTTATAGAGAATCCGAAACGAACAAATCAATTTTGTGATGATTCTGCAAACTTCTTGCGAATGTGCTCACTTGCCTTCAATTTGAAAGAAAGCCGACTGATGTTCCATTAATACGCATAAAAAAAAAATTGATTCATTCCAAATTAAATTTTAAAATTAAATTAAATGTCAAAAAGCGATAAGTGCAACATTATTCAAATATTTTTTTATTAAAGAATATCAATCGAAACATTTGCAAAAATCCGTTCCTCGTTGGCACAGTGTCATTGACATTACTTGGCGCTAGGGATGAGCAAATAAAAATATATCGATAAGTATCTTCATTAGGTGAAGGTCGTAACCGTCTTGGAAAGCTTTGAAGGAGTAATTGACGAGCTTCTTATAATCACTCTGTTTTCGGCTGTTCTCAGGTCACGTAAGTCCTGTAATCGCCCTGATCTGGTCTGACCATCGAGTGGTTGAGCGTCCGCGTGGCCTTTGCCCATTCACTTTTCCCACAACAATCACTTTCTCCAGGTTATCTGGTTGACTCCGGGCGATGTGACTAAAATAATTTGGGACTCGTTATTAGCAGATCGCGGAGAGTCAGGTTTTGTTGTCAAACTGGTCGAGAAAGGACTTAAATAAGTCCTTTTTCCAGTTCCCACCAGTTTGACATCGAAACAAATACCATCTGTTAACATCGAATCGTTATTTACCGGTGAAAATATCGAAGTTTTTGTCTAAAAGTATTCCCAAAACATTAAAGTTTCTTTGTTTAACGCTTTCAGAAGATCAGATATTATTGTCATACTTAATTAATCATGTCATGCCACGATTGGAATTGGACTATGTTTAAAACTTGAAACAACATTTTATCGAATTTTGATGACGACAGATATCGATATTTTGCTCTATCGAAAAATTTGGCCAAGCCTACTTGGCGCCTCGGCTCATAAACCGTGCACCCAACATGTGGGCGTGGGAGAACCATTTTGTAACACGGTATAACGCGGTACACTAATCTGAGACTATCGCCGCAGGTGACCGAAACACGTTTCATGTCCGTACCGAATTTGTGATGTAATGTCGAAGTGAGGATTAATTATTATGGCTTTATATTTAAGTAGATTACTGTTAATCAACGGGTTTAGGGGAAAGATATTATGGTCCACTTTAGGTGCCTCGCGTTTGACCACTATCTCACCTGATGGAAAGCGATGACGTGTTTGACAGTGAAGCACATTTTCCTGGTATAGATAGTTCATCATCTTCATTTGATCATCAGGTGATGACAAACCGAGCCTCCAGGCAGCTTCTGAGATATTTAAAATTGGAATCCCCAATAATACTGCGCGATCTGGGGATCAAAATCAAAGTGATCTAAGGCTAGAGACAAGTGGCATTCGATGTCAGCGAAGGTAATAGTCTAAATGTCAAAAGGTAGAGATTGATCACGTCATTTTTCGATATCGCTTGTCAATCCTTTTTGACTATCGCTACGCTTTCGATGATTGAATGTCACTTGTCTAGGGTCTCTGGGCACCTGCAAATATACTTTCTGTCGCGATTTGAAGAAAATGAATTGGACATTGGTCCATATGTATGAAAAAGCCGTCTCCTCGCCAACGTAAAGAACGCAATGTATGTTGTTGAAGTGATAAAATTGTCGATACTGGTAGTATCAATAAACGTAACGTAAATATCCCTTACGTTAATGAATACTTCCTGAATCTTTGTGTGCTACTAAGTAGCCTAAGTAGGAACCTGTCTCATATTACAATTAATTGAGAATTAGGAGACTTGGAATGGAAATAAGGAATAATTATGTAGGTCGATATCTATACTAATATTATAAAGCTGAAGAGTTTGTTTGTGTGAACGCGCAAATCTCAGGAACTACTGGTTTCAATTGAAAAATTATTTTTGTGTTGGATAGTTCATTTATCGAGGAAGGTTATAGGCTATATAACATCACGGTACGACTAATAGGAGCGGAGCATAAAAAAATGTTGCAAAAACTGAAAAGAAAACCTTTTTGAGAGCTTCCGTTGCGTGCGCTGCGTAAACGGTTTAAGTTACGCAACAATCATGTATGTAGGGTAGGTAGGGTAGATGGGTAGGTAGGTAGCCAGTTGACGGGAGCGAAGCCGCGGGTGTCAGCTAGTTCGTTTACAAAAGGGCCACAAGCGTCGATGACATAACTATGCTAATATTTTCACCAAAACTGTTCATAGTTTGTTGATTCCTTCCATCCCTCATATCTACCGAAAAATATTAGATTAAAACAAGACATTGTTATTTAATGAATTAATCTAATCTGAGATTACATCGTCACTGTTGACAGTAGGTATGTAGGTGTTGTTGGTATATAATCTTAAATCTTAGTGATGTAATAGTTCTAATCTTTATTACATTGTTGTATACCGTAATAGGATTATAATAGACTGGTTATTTGTTAGTTAATTACATAATAGCAAGAATTTGGATTTAATTTCATGGGCATTAATTCTGCCTCTATGCTTGTCTATGTTATTTTAAAGGCGCTCTTCCATTTTTAAATCTTATTAACTTTTGCCGAGGGCTTCGCCTGCGCGTAATTAAAATGATCCTACAGGAAAATGCTACGGGAATGAAGTACCCTGGCCATGGTCTACCTGTGTGTGTATTCTATCCATATCCATATGTATTAAATTAAATATAAATAACTTTTTATCAAAAATAGTAAACCGTGTTACACGACAAAACACTACAAAGAGAAAAATAAATTTCTCTTCGGCACTCGGTACCTTTGGTCCCATTTTTTTTTTCGTTTTTATCTACTAATACTTTTATTTTAGAAAATAATTAGAGTTAGACGCAAAAAAAAAAGTTTACGCGGACGAAGTCGCGGGCAAATAAATAAATCATTTTAGCCGCTGAGGCGTGAACGATAAACAAACATCCAAATCTTTCTCATTATGAAATATCTGGAGGATATTTGTATGATATCATTGTTTAGAATCATGCTTTACCTAAAATGCAGATTTTCAGCATAGTAGTGTTTATGATTTAAAACTCATTTTGAACTAGTTCCGCTTCTGATACTCTCTAGGAAACTCTCACCTAAGGAATAAAACGTTGGAACACGTGTATTCTCAGTTTCTTTGATAAACGGTAACACTTAAATACTGAAAACTTATATAGTTTACATACAAACTCTGTTACCTAAATATTTTCTATTGATCTAGATTTCTCGAGACTCCTCCGTGCCTCGGAAAGCACGTTAAACGTTAAACCGTTGGTACCGCAGGCTTATTACGTATCTTGCAAGAGCAAAACGATAGCGATTTTTGCGCAATAATTGCTCTCCAATACAGAAGTTTTAGTGATTTTTGCGGTTTTTTTTGAAATAGATGCATTTGACAAGAGCGATTAGCAAACGATTGTGTAGGACCTACCAACCTATATTGTAGGTAATGCCGAATTTTATGACATAATGCGTTTGATCGCGCAATTATTGCTGATTGCTGTTTCTCACGTAATAAGCCTGCCAGCCCAATTTACTGCCAAGGTTTTCCGAGCGAATAAATATTAAACGTACTTAGCCATTCAGTACTTTTTTCCACGAAGCTTCAACAAACAGATTGAACAAATTACTTCAAAACAGGTGTTTATTAAACACATTCATGAAAATTCCAGATAATTTTAGAAACAGATATTTATGAGGATGTACTCGTATGTACTCTCCACAACTGTTACCTAAGTACCATAAAAATGGTGCTATGTTACCTAAAAGCCATTTATTCTGCCAACCGCGAATGAACCAAACATCTCACAGTAAGATAAACAAATAAAACAGTTGTAAAGAAATCTGAAGCGAACCGCGCTGACAGAATTATAACTTGCTCCAAAATAGCACAGCATTTTAGGAGGTATGGAGTAAAATATACCGAAAACCACATGTGTTACTAATGGCAGATTTTGATACTAGTGGAAATTTCCTGTAAGTTTACGTGATTGTGTAAAATACTTCGAATGAAACATCTGATAAAACAATATATACTAATATTACAATGTTGTAGAGTTGTTTGTTTGCTTGTAGATGGCAATATCTGTAAGTTCTGTACGCTATCGTTGGTCGTAATAGGCTTATTTTATCCCGAAAAAATGCATGGTTCCTGAGCAGTAGGCCACGGAAACAAAGCCGCGTGAATAAGCTAGTTTTTAATCATAACATCACACATCACATCATCAGCCTATGTTCCCACTGCTGGGACACAGGCCTCCTCTTTGTGAGAGGGGATGGCCACCACGCGGGCCCAGTGCGGGTTGGTGGATGTCACATGGTTTCGAACTTTTTGGTTCTAGGACATGCCGGTTTCCTCACGATGTTTTCCTTCACCGTTTTTGAGAGCAGTGGTAATGAAATAATTTACACAAAGTAAAGCGCCTGCCTGGGTTCGAACCTACGACCTACGTACGACTTGTAAGTCGCGGCCAATACCACTGGGCCACCACTGCTCTCCGTGGTTCTTAATCATATTAGTAATCTACAGTTTCCATCTATTATTATCTGTATTTTGAGACTATATCAACACCAAAAAAACCTACTTATAGTCTAAACCGCGAGTGAGCTTGAACTTGCAGTATAGAGCTTAAGACCACTCGCGATGGAGGACTACTGTGGACACGCTCTGCTTCAGGGAGATGACATAGGATCGACTAAGCCATAGTCTACAAAGTACCTTGATCAACTACATCAAAAAGAATATTTAGTCACATGTTCAGCAATAAGGATTGAAAATTCATATTTCCCCGAATTTCACGTAGGTACCAGTAAATATTTTGCACATATGAAAGCTTCCAGGGAAAAATCTGTTTCATCGAAAATGTCGCAACGTTCTCTGACTCATTCAATACGTTCTTTGGAATCCATGTTATTTCAGATGAGTATTTGATAGGTAGGTATTCTGAATCGCAAATGAATATTTTTGATCAGTTGCCAGGTTGGACGGAGTTGTTTATTTATTTTTCTTGTTTTATTGGTTTTCAAATAAAAAACTGCAACTGCGTAGTTGCTACTTTTTTTTTTGTTGCTAGCGCGATCTTTTCTAGAATATGTAGGTAGGTCTATCTCGTAAAACCATCATAGAATCCTGATAGTTCGACGTGGGATAAGAAAATAACGCAAATCTAAAAATATTCATATAAACATTTCATGAATGCGTGAAAGTAATGAACTTCATCACACAGGACGGCTAAAGTAAATCTAATCCCGTGATATATCGGAGTCTCTAAGACTGCCAAAAGTCGTAGTCACATTCCTAACAGAAATACACGGAACACAAACGAATGCTTAGCCAAATGTGTTGTTTGTGAAGACTACATAGCAACAAGATACAGTCAACAGTATATCTACACTACGGACACTACACTTACTGCTGCCACATAAAGACGTTGTTACTACAGACATGTAGTAAAGTGTACTTTCCACATGAGGCGTTTGTTTACGTGCGTTCTTTCTGTTCCCTTTGTTCCTGAACGTTCTCCGTAAACTTCGATTGAGTTTTCTGTAAAAACATTTTTATTGATCAGGTGCCTTCTGGTAGTAATTCAAGCGAAGATGAAAGGAGTATATGTAAGAAGCATGTCTTACAGACTTCTTATCGGGAAAATGACTTATATAACAAACATCACGCCTGTTATCCGATATATAATACACCCACATTTCTCCCAGTTCAGTCCCATGTAATACCCCTATTGTACCATCAACCGGGCACACATCCAGACTCCAGGTCGCTACTGAGAAATTTCGGATGGAAAAACCCAATAACATTTTGCCCGAACCGGCAATCAAACCCAAGACCTCAGCTCAGCAGTAGCGCTTACGACCACTAGACCAGAGGGGAGAATGAATAAAATATTATTATGAAGATTTTATGAATTCAAGCCACAAAACAGTAATTAAAAGCCTTGATGCTGAACAATACCTGTGATTAAGGAGGCAAACTTGCTGAAAGAAATGGTTTTAAAACTTTCTAGACTGGAGGTAGAAATTATCTAAAATTCTGAAAAGTTTACTTAGGACTTGTATTTGTGTAATCAGCATGAGAAATATTTGACTTTCAAGCACTAAGGACCAAATTCCAATTCTTGAGGACACCACCTTGTATCGTTACATTGACAGGTATAGCTTAATTGAGATTTTGAGCATTTTTAGGGTTCCGTACCCAAAGGGTAAAAACGGGACCCTATTACTAAGACTCCGCGGTTCGTCTGTCTGTCACCAGGCTGTATCTTATGAACCGTGATAGCTAGATGGTTGAAATTTTCACAGATTATGTATTTCTGTTGCCGCTATAACAACAAATACTAAAAACAAAATAAAATAAATATTTAAGTGGGGCTCCCTTACAACAAACGTGACGTTTTTGCCATTTTTTGCCATAATGGTACGGAACCCTTCGTGCGCGAGTCCGATTCGCACTTGGCCGCTTTTTTCGTTGTCATGGTGACTTATTCATGTGGAGAATGTGGAGATACTTTGTTAAAGTTTGGGCCCTAATTTCAAAGGAAAATTCAGCCTTATTATACCTTTTAGCTACAAAAAAAAAAACAAGAATTTTGTGACAAAAGGAAAAAAGGCCGTGTATGTCTTGTACCAAATCAAACAAAATTGTTTGTTTGAAACACACACATTAGATACGATAGGGTGGCCACTCCAGTGGATGTCTCTTGAGGAGCGTTATAGGACAGGGATTATCAACATTGAGGGACCTTCAAGACAGGGAAGGACTTCAGTAAAGGACGGAAGTGCGAAAGTGTTGGTCAACAATGAGATGCTTTTAAAAGACTAGGGTCACGTTATCAACGCTTCTGTCGATGACCCACTTTAAGTAATTCTGAGCGGAAAACCGTTATCTGGTGTTACCAGAACTTTTCTGCTTGTTGTAAGGTGTCCTATTTCATTCATGATTTATTTAGAAACCCAGTTTGAAGAGGTTTCCTCGTATCTATTTGTTTTTAATAATTTGCCAGGTTAAAGGCATAAGTGTAGAGTTTTGCAAGATCTTAACTTCAAATTCTTCGTTAGGAATCCGGGATCAGAGTAATCAATAGGTAAATGAGTATTAATTTCTGATTGCCCTCTTGGCTCAATGTAATAATCCTTTAATATTGTATTGCAGATATCTAACACTAACGTGTATCATTCAAACTGATAAAAACATGTAGGTATATTTTACGAACAAATTCTTAGACTGATTAGCAACTTCAGCGTGATACACTAACCAAAAATAAATAATTTAGTGCGAAGTAATTATAATAATGTTATTTATCAATCAACTAGCGACCCGCCCCGGCTTTGCCGGTCACAAATTATATACAAAAACCTTCCTCGTTTCTCACTCTTGCTATTGGTGAAAACCGCATAAAAATTCGTTCAGTAGTTTTTGAGTTTATCGCGAACAGACGCGGCGCCGGACTTTTTTTTAACCCCCGCCGGAAAAAGAGGGGTGTTATAAGTTTGACGGGTGTTGCTGTGTATCTGTGTGTCTGTGTGTCTGTCTGTGGCATCATAGCGCCTAAACGGATGAACCGATTTTGATTTTTTTTTTTATTTGAAAGGTGATTTTGTCGCGAGTGTTCTTATGTCCGATGTTATTCAAATCTGGCATTTGAATAACATCGGTTCAGCCGTTCAAAAGTTATGGGCGTTTTACTGTTTGAATCGGGGTGTTTTCGCAAGATAAATGTGTCGGGGGTTTTTTAAATTTTGAAATTTTACTTGTATAATAATGTAGTGATGATAAAAATAGCGTATACACTATAATATCGTATAGGTCCTATTAACAGAATAGTGCGTAGCCAATCAAATCTGAAACGTTTGGAAGACGTTATCTCTCAGCAAGCCTCGGTCGCAGAAAGATAATAATCTTAAAAACAACTAACAATGGTTGTTGTTGTGTTGTGATTGTGAACGCTTCATCATCTATGACATTAAATCAGTTTCACTAATACGGTAACAGGAATCCTACCTCCTAGCTATGCTACTTAAATATCTTGCGTCTCAGACGACGATTTGATCAACACGTTCCTAAGATTACCGAGCTAAGACGATAAACCAACTGATTTGTTTTTGCTATACGTAGGTAGATTTCCCGGATCTGCGAACTATCGGTCATGTTGTGCGATTCTAACAATTATCTATTATTTAAGCAGTGACGTAGGTTCGATAAATACTTAAGACGTTTTTCAAACGTACGTGTGCAAAGAAAAACGTGAATTTTATGAATAAGAACTGGGTATTTAAATTTGCTTGAACATAGAAACGGTATTTATTAGAATTTTCTTTTGTGACAAATATTCTATCTGCGGAATTTTGACCTTTAAGTACACAAGGAGATTTACCGTTCCTGTAGGTAGATACTTGTAAATATTCGTGACGGAATTTACTAAAACAAAAAAAAATTGTGTCCCAGTAAAAATATATGTTTTTAGTGGAAAACAGTAAAGTTTTCCTTGGTCATTAGGATAGAATCCTTGAATTTCAAGGTGAATACTAAAAGAGGAGGTCTCATTAGAGTTAATTGATTCTACGTCGTTAAGCATGTCTTCTATAAAAAGCTTGTATCATGTAAAAAGCTCTGATTATAATGCTAATCGAATTTCTAAACTCACTGCTCATATTGCATGGATACACTTAGATTAGATTAGATTAGATTAGATTCAGACGGGCTGGTGTCCGCAACTCCACGTCTAAGCGCGTATTTTGCGTACGGATATACATGGATACACTTGCACCGGCATCGAACTTGTCTCAGCAATTTAGGCTTCAGTTTATTTGGGTACAAGGTAAATTAAAGGGTTCCTACCATATGTTTTCAACACATCAGCAATATTACAATCCACTTCATTTGACGTCTTACTAGAAAAATGTCCGTACAATACAAATACGGTGTTTTAGACTTGTGCCTAAACTGATCCCAAATCTAGAAAGAAACTGTTGAACCTTAGAACTTTTAAACCTTCGGGCCTTTTGGAACTTGCTAAGAACAGAGTCTCAAAAACTTTACCTGTTACCTGGAACTGCAAACCGTATATAACCACATGACGCGTGACAAGAATCTGCGTGCCAAGAACAGCCATCAATAATCCGTGATCTGCCAATTCGCTGCGAGTACACTATACTTTCTACCAACTCGCTATAAAAACACTGTGCATAGTAATTGTCGAGTCTTGCGCAAGTCTTGCATAACTTGCTTCCTTCTTTGTGCGATGTTATACAATAGCTATAATAACTTTTAATTTAATCTGTTTTATGAGAGAATTATGTTGATATTCGGTTAATTGGTGAGGTTTGAGATAAAAGAATTTGGAGCGTGGCGAATGTTTGTTTTAGTGACCAATTTGTGAGCCCGTGCTGTTGCTACGCTACTGCATATGTGCGGTCTACCGAAAACCATTTAGCCCTCCTTACGAATGACCAATGTAGAATTATTTGTACGCTTGCTTCCGTGCAGAATACAGTGACTTTTAGGATATAAGATATTCCTTTGTAAACAATTGTATTTTCTCGCAAATCAATATTTTGATTTGATGTAGTTTACTGATGACAAATATGAAATTAACAAAGATATTGTCACCCAGTAATGAGTAACTGTGTTAGAACATAAGAATCAGTGACAGAGATGACGATGGCGATGTCACTCTACAAAATTAAATTAAATATTCGTTTATTTTCAGACTTTCTGTCCATACGTAAACTTACAAAACATAGAATGACATATAGAAAAAACAATACAGGCAATAAACAATACAAAATACAACGAACAAAACAGTTACAACACATAAAAAAAGGATACAAACAATAACCAGTGACAACACAGAAGAGGCAAAGACAAAGTATTTTTCTCTAAGAAGTGCATATTTCGGCTTTGTACACTGTTTTGTACATTTTGTTACGAGTACCAGCTCAATGTATATTTTAGGTTTTGACCCCATGGGCGTCATAATAACTGAGGGTTTGTTACGCTTTTTAAACTTATTGGACTATAGGTCTATAGGATAGGGTCTAAAGGGTTGAATTTTGGAAATAACTAATATTATAAATGTGAAAGTTTGATTGGATGTGTGTGTGTGGATATGTAGATGAATGTTTGTTACTCAATCACGCTAGAACGGCTGAACGGATCTGGATAAAATTTGGCACAGACATAGATTATAATCTGGAATAGCAAAAAGGCATAGGCATTAAGTCCGCCTATGTAACTGTAAGTTGCATGCAGTTTTAATAAATAAATAGGCTACTTTTCATCCCGGTATAATGTTCCTTTGGGATAAGAAAACCCTGGCGAAGCCGCTGGCGAAAGCTAGTCATTCATAAAGTTTAGCTAGTAGCGTACATTCTAGAATTTTTCAGCAGAGCCTTTATTCAATTTTGTAACGTACTCGTACATCATTGAAGCTCCCGAGATATAATACTTCATATAATTTACTGCACCTCGGCAGCCATATAACTTACACAGCAGGGGACTTACAAGATATTGTTTATTGATACTGAAGAGGCCACTAAATATTTCCATGATTAATATAGACTTTACTTGCTAGCAATGTTAACTGTTCTTTAAACATGCGAGAAATATCGCGAGTAATTTTCTTTATTGGCTGATAAATGTCTATTAAATAATTATTTTCAAGCAATTATTTTAATATTATTTAATTGTCTTTGTTTTACCTAATACCTACCGTTAACTTGATAAAGTACGATGTTATAATATTATTTTCAACACACTTGCTCATAAAGTGGCTCTAATTTCGCCGCAATTATGCACATAATTACACCTGTAATTAAACTGTGTCTTTTTCATTGCTATTATTCACAAGTGAGTTATAGAGTTTTTTTTTTTATTTACTGTTTGAATTACTTTGTTCTTAAAAAAGTTTTGATACAAAAAAGATCGTGCTCAATAGTACAAATAAATTAATGCTTGCTCATTTCATGCAACTTCGTATTTAAATAGATAATTTTGTACGTGTTTAATAAATAAAACTTTCACTCAAATATAACTTATGTTTTTCTCTGTAATAAAGAAAACTTGAAATTCCCCATTTAGTACGTGCCTAAAACGATATCCGCGAAAAGCAAAAAAAAATAAACGTCATTCTTTTAGTCTATGGCCGATCGCCATTGTTAGATACGCGCGCATAGGAAAACTGATTATTTTATCCCGCCATTGCGAAAAAAAATCACAATTCGTTTTCACTGTTGAAAATGATTTTTTTTGTATTATTTTCTTCACTATAGATATAACCTAACTGACCTGACCTGTGGACCTTACAATCGATCACAAATCACCTAAGCAATTTTAACTCAAAGCCCACAAAACTTCCACCCGAAAATAACTTCAAAAACTCGCACATTTATTTTCAAACAATAACAGTTGGCGCCAAAACGAGGTTTCTTCAGGTCAATACCAGCACAAAGTCAATACTAATGTCCCATTGTATAGTGGGAACGTCCTCAAAACTGAGCGACACACTTAACACATCTACATCCACACTTTCTCATACATCTCTCTTTATGTATTACATATTCTTACGGCAGCAGTAACTAAGATAGCAATGTATAAAACGAAATTAAAATTATCTGGGTGAGTGTCGTTCTCGGTAGCAGGCGGATCCATTGTTGCGTCGAAATATGATATACGGTACTTATATGTCCCATCACTATTGTTTCGATGACTTTTGAGGCGTTAGGGCTGTCCCTGAGATCTTTACCTAGATAGACTTATTTGAAACAAACAAATGTGTCATTATCAAGCTTGGCTGGCCTCGTAAGGTTATGTTATGATATGATATTGAATTGTATACCTGCAGAATAATTGCGTAAAAATAAAAAGAGTATCTTCACCGATGAAAGCTTTCAAAAAAAAATTGGGAATACACTAATTATTTAAAGAGAATTTGTCATTCTCTTTCAAAGGTGTCGGCAATCCCTTAGCCTTGCCGAATTAATTTAGGAATTTAGGCCAGATCGCCGAATCGGCAAAACAATGGTAATTTCTATTGTGTCTGCTAATTAACGCTTGACAGGTTATTGTTACTTGTGTCTATGTATTCTGTATAAAGTATAAAGTTTTAAAGTTAAGTTTAAGTTTAAAAAAAGTGTAAGTAGTTACGAATACGATATTCCTCCTTATTTATTTAATAACAGCGAATGTTTTTTTTTTTGTCTATAGGCTCGCGCTTGACCACTATCTCACAAATATATGCCTAAGCTTATTTATTTGCATTCCATTGGAATAATATCCTTATTTTTTTTAATAACAGCGAATGTTTGTATTATTGACCTGTCCCAGAGATAAGTTTTTAACTTGTAACAAAAAGCAGAAAAGAAACAGAATATGCCTAAGCTTATTTATTTACATTCCATTGGAATAATATCCTTATTTATTTAATAACAGCGAATGTTTTTTTTTTATTATGAATAGGCTTGCGCTTGACCACTATCTCACAAATATATGCCTAAGCTTATTTATTTGCATTCTATTGGAATAATATCCTTATTTTTTTAATAACAGCGAATGTTTGTATTATTGACCTATACCAGAGATTAGTTTTTAACTTGTAACATAAAGCAGAAAAGAAACAGAATATGCCTAAGCTTATTTATTTACATTCCATTGGAATAATATCCTTATTTATTTAGTAACAGCGAATGTTTGTATTATTGACCTATCCCAGAGATTAGTTTTTAACTTGTAACAAAAAGCAGAAAAGAAACAGAATATGCCTAAGCTTATTTATTTACATTCCATTGGAATAATATCCTTATTTATTTAATAACAGCGAATGTCTGTATTATTGACCTATCCCAGAGATTATATTTTAATTGTAAAGTCGATAGAAAAGAAACAGAATATTCCTAAGCTATTTACATTCCATTGGAACTCGATAGAACAGATTTTTGCATTTATTTCTGACGTTGTTAAATATTTACTGTTTAATAATAGGCTGTAAATAGTAATAAAACACGAATTATTACTTCAATTAAACAATCATCTCTATAATTACAGTTTTAGTAGCAATCATAAAAGTTACAATAATGTTCTGTCATCACAACATTCTTTGGAAGTATGTATCTAATAATTCTTATGTGTAATGTTGAAACTGAAATAAAATTTATACAATAGGTTTTATTTTATGTTTATGTGTTATAGTGCTTAAATAAATCATAGGTTTGCATGTAATAGGTACTTATATCAATGAACTTATAACTAGATCAAATAGAAGTAAGTATGTACTACGTAACGACAATTTGTGACTTTTATATTAATTACATCATGTAAAGTTTTGGTTAGAGTGTACAATTTATTGCAGAAATTAACTCTATTGCCGATTTAAAATATTAATACTAGCCAGTAACTGTCCCACTGGGCATGTCTACTGGGCGTTTCTTCTCATACAGAGAAGGCACGAGCATCAATCACCATGCTTGCTCTAGACAAGTTGGCGATTTCAAACTTATCTATACTAATATTATAAAGAGGAAAGATTTGTATGTAACGAATAAACTTAAAAACTACTGGACCGATTTCAAAAAATATTTCACCGTTGGGAAGATACACTATCCCCGGGTGACATAGGCTGCGTTTTATACCTGTATTCCCACGGGAACAGGAACTACGCGGGTAAAACCGCGAGGCGTCGCCTAGTATTAATTATAAGACCAGATTCCCGCACGATGTTTTCCTTCACCGTTGACAGCGATATCCATGATAAACTTAGAAAGTACATATATGCGTTTGAAAAAGTCACATTCATACTTGCCCGGATATGAACCCATGACGACAAGTACGAGAGACGCGATCTTAGCCAATGGGCCACCACGACATTCATCGGCAATTTTGTTCTTAAAAAAATTTCATTCTATTACTGACTGACAGTAATTAAATAACTTCAAGAGACAACCCTACGGGCACGTCACTCCGGCCTAGTGATGTCACTTCCTTTACGATTTGCATCCGACAGACGTTCTCTTACTGTCGCTATTGTTGTCATGTGCTAATAAAAGCTAATTGTGCACAAACACAGAACAGTTATGTATTGACACACATAATGTAACATTAACTTAATCTAAACAATTTATGGGAATTTGACTACCGCGGCTTCGCCCTCGTGATAAGTAGTACTATCCCAAACAAAAATTGTATCGTTATAAAAAGTATTCTATGTCTTATTTCTGGTTCTGGTCTATGTCTCAGCCAAATCTGTTCAGCCGTTATGGCGCAGGAAACTCACATTCATCATCATCATTTCAGCCGAAAGTCATCCACTGCATGGCCTCAAGCGTCGGCACACTGATCGGTCCTGTGCGTCTCGCATTCACATGTGTAATACGCGCTAGCCGTTTTTTGTGCAGTTTTTAGGAGCTGTCTACTCGTTATTTAAAAAGAAATATCAACTAATAAAAATACATTAAATTTGTGCATATTATTGATTCCAAAATGGTAGATTTCTTTTTTTGTAATGAAGTATTTTATACTAAAATCTGGGCGTAACTCATGCGCCAACAGTGTGCAGCTAGGGCACTAGGAATGTTCACGGCGGTGTTTTGGTCAGGGTAAGGCCTTAATTAGGATTATTGTGCCTAAGTATTCGAGTTTCTTTCGTATATTTCTGTGTTACTGCACCGTTTGAAACACAAACGACTGAAAATAATCGGGAAACTTTTATGTTATACGACAGGTCCAAAAATTCGCAGAAAAATCCTTAAAACGAGCCGGGAATAAACCCAGACGCCGTGCAATAACATTAACCGGGCATAAATCCAGACGAAGTGCAATAAAATTAACCGGGCATAAATCCAGACGAAGTGCAATAAAATTAACCGGGCATAAACCCAGACGCTGTGCAATAACATTAACCGGGCATAAATCCAGACGCCGTGCAATAACATTTAGCCCGACCCGGGCATCGAAATCAGGACCTCATATTCAGCGGTAGCGCTTGCGACCACGGAGCCAAGAGTCTGCTATACTTTCGATAAAAATCAAAACTACGACATCTTACCAAGCATTTTAAAAGAGAAATGACAAGAGACTATAACGATACCGCAGCCGAAGGGATGTGGGAAGGGAAAGGGATATCCTTTGCGAAATAAGATTTATCCGCAAAGCTATCTTATCTGCGCTTAGGAAAATGTTGAGTGTCGATGAAAACTACATCTTAGGCCCAAGATAAGTGCCCTGTCAAAGAAAGCGTAGCGATAGCGATTGGAAAAATGTCATAAATGTATTGGAGAGCAGTTGTGGCCCAGTGGTAACGGCCCTGACTTACGGATCGTAGGTTGTCAGTTCGTACCCAGGCAGGCGCTTTACTTTGTGTAAATTATTTCAACGCCACTGCTCTTAAAACGGTGAAGGAATACATAGTGAGGCATGTCCTAGAACCAAAAATTCGGAGACATGTGACAAGCCGCACTGGGCCCGCGTGGTGGATTAAGGCCTATTACCTGTCTCACAGAGGGGATGCCTTGTATCCCAGCATTTCAAACGCTATCACAATATCACATGATCAATCCCTTACATTTTGGCACTTCGCCATCGCTGACATCGAATGACTCGTATTTAGGGCCGCTCGAAAATATTGTGTGTTGATACTATCTCTAGACAAGTATCACAAACGTGTATGTTAGCTAGCCTTGTTAGGTATAGAGTACTTAACCGGTAGTAAACTTCACTCTTTTGATTGACTGATTGGTTTGACCCGCGGGGCACTGATTGATCAACTTCCTACAGCAGTTTCCTAAGTTCCTACCCGGAAAAAAATGGTTGTCCATTATACTAAAGAAAGGGACGAAAAAACTTTTCTGCATAGATTAGACAAGGATACAATTAGTGCATACAGATTGTGTACAAGTTGAGAAAGTCTGAGATTCCTCGAGCCAGTTCATTGGAGAAAGCTTACGCCTACTTGCAGCTTGGCACTAGGTAGCCCTTGACTCAGACTAGGTTTATAACGTGTATAGATAAGTAGGATAAAGCCTAGTTCTACGAAAAGTTACTTGTAAGATAGGATCGGATTATTTTAAACACAATGAAGTACAACAACAAATTACTGGCACACTCGTGTAATCTATGTTATACATATGACAATAAAACACCACGATACAGATACACAGTACAAAGAATACTCAGATAGTACAAGCACAGATTACTTAATAGTTACTACGTAACAAGGCTCAGAGCCGAAGCGAAACAGGGTCGCGTCCTCTCCGCAGGTAAGATTTCTGGCCACTGACCTGTACTCTGTGAGTAATCTTGGTGTTATTTTGACAAAAATACGATTATAAAGGAGTTTATGAGCAAATCTAGCATAGTGTAATCGGCCGTGAATTTCACATACGGTTTCCTCTCTGTAAGTAGTACAGTACGGACTCAATCTTCACCCTTAAACTACAAAGTTAAAAATACCAGCGAAGAACTCAAATGACAAAAGAATTCCTTATCAGAAACCTCAATATTTTCCTTCCAAATACAATTTTATTACAACCTCGTTAAAAGGAGACTTCCTCAAAATTTCTAAGTTTCTCAGCCTTCACGTAAATGCACGTGATAGGACAGACAATTTGAAGAAAAACAGCCTTGGCTAACTCGAGCAGAGTCATACTTCCGCATGTAAGTGTTCCATTGCGCGTCGGCTTCCGAAGTGGCGCGTGCGAGGGGAACGCGACGCGCAGTGCATACTGAACAGGAGGAAGTCTTGGCTTCCTTATTGCTTGGACATTCTGTTGAGATGCTAAGTAGACTAAGTAGGTAGTTATGAGTTTATTTTTAAATGGTGCTGTATTGTTGTCTTTGGGCTTTTTAAAGAGATATTATAGACAGTTTTATTTAACTATGCCCCATACTAGGACATCGCCTGAATCGTGGGTGCGCAAACACCCAGATCTGTTGTGTTCACGCATAAAATTTCGTTATAAATAAATCTTCTCCTAGTGACGAGGTATGCAAAGGTTGAATTACAATAATCAATCACAAACAGAACCAAAGTGTACATTTGAAACAAATTGACACAGCTGCCTAGTTAATCGTCACCAAGGTACCTTCAAAAATGTTGTTATTTAACAGAATGATATCACTCATTCTTGATTCTTTTCGCTTTAGCTTCAATGAACGATTTATATAAGCTTTTAAGTAATTAAATAAATATCGATTGAGCATAATTTTGTTAATAGTCTTGTAAAAAAAAACAAAATTATGAGTCGTTTCTAATAAAGCAATACCTTATCAAACAACTAGCCATAAGACACAGGTACTAAAACCATGATGTATTTTAATATTTAGAAACATTTTCAAGGTTCCAAAACTTGTTTGTTCCAAATATAACATGTTTTTGACTGTTCGATAATAATGAATTTAAAGCGATACGGACGCTAAAAGAACCTTTCTGGCTTTCTTGGCTCTGAATGACATCGTTAAATACAAATATCTTTATTTGTTGAACGTAGGTAGGTTAGGTACAGATGTTAGGGATTTGGGAAATGGCACGCCACAATAGCGGCGGTGAGGCGCCTCTTTTAGGAGTGGCTTGAGAGGCGTCACGGCGTCCTCACTTTCCGCCTGATTCAGGTCCTCACCGGACACGGTTGTTTCGGGAGCTTACTGTTCAGGATAAGGCGGGAGTAAACGCCCGGGCATCGTGTCCTCCGGGCGGTACACACAATGGAGACACATTGTGTGTACCGCCCGGAGGACACGATGGAGCACCACCCTGTCCTCATAGAGGCGATCACATGCATGGCATGGGAAGCTGCCTCCTCCTTCTGCGAAGCAGTAATGCTCGCAAAGGAGACGCCCCGGGCGTAGGGAGTCGCAAGCCGATTCCCGGCCACCGTATGGGCGGGTATGGGTTGGAAGGCCTCCCTCTAGGTGGAGCGACGACCTAGTCAACGCTGCGGGCGTCCGGTGGATGCAAAACGCACAGGACCGATCAGTGTGGCGACGCTTGGGGGAGACCTATGTCCAGCAGTGGACGTCTTTCGGCTGAAATGATGATGATGATGGTTTGGGCGGGCTTGCGGACGGCAAGTAATGGGTTGCTCGCCGTCCAATAGGGACCAAGCCCGAGTTTACGGCGCGTCTCAAAGAGATGTCAAAAAAAGTGACGGGGCCCAGTAGGGCCGATGCCTGTCTGGGTCGCGGATAGATTTGAAAGAGAGTTACCTGACACAAGGAACTGAAGGCTCACGGGTGGGTTTTAGTCAGTAAAAGTCTGACACGCCCTCCCGGTTCACCCAGAGCGCCAGAAGTCATTGGATGATAACCCAACCAAAAAAAAAAAGAGAATAAAAGGGGTTTGGTAAACATTTTTGGAACTGTCTTCATGTCTGTTTGTTGGATTTACATTAAAAATAATAAGTTTTGAACAAACGTCACAAGTACGTCACATTATTAGTGGTATAATTATTTAACAACTACTTGTTATATTTTTATCTTTTTATAGGCAATAAATTATTATAGGTAGGTAAGGTATTTGCCTAAAAATATAAAATAGTATGTATAAATGGGTGTTTTACTACGTAGTAAAAATACCTAGTTATGCAAATATTCTTCTGGCAATATTCAAATGTGTCAAGTTATTCCGATAGGCGACCACAAACATAATATATATGAAAAAGGCACTATTAATGTTTATTCAGATGTAGACAATACATATAAGAAATATTCACTTGTTACAATATTTATACAAGAAGCGAAATTCGAAACCGTTAAGTATGTATGAAATGGATAGGTAGGTACTTACTTAGGTATTTCAAACAATTTGTAAAATTGCAAAAACAAAATAAATCCGAGCTTAAAATAACATTCAACAATTTTCATCAACACTCAGACCTATCTGAGTCGGGATTTATATTCGTTTTACTTAAAATAAAACTGTTATTCTCAAAAAAAAAAATATCAAAAAATGAGAAAAAAAGGTTAATTAATTATTTTATTTTTAATTTGTTTTGAAGTTTATTTCTTTTTTGTTGTGCGCTTTTGTTCACTGTCCAAATTGTGTAAATCTCGCTATAACACTGAGGTTTTGCTGTAAGAGAACCCAATTGTGGGTTAAGCTCGCCTTTGTACATAAGTTGTCCTTCTGTATTTGTATATGTTTGTTTTATGTACAATAAAGAATATGAATAATAAACAGATCCTACATACGAATAAAAATCCTGCGTACACAACGGTAATCTAATCAATTAAAGTCAGTACTAAAATATTATTGTTTGTAATTTGCAACAAAGCAATTTCATAAATGGTTGTTTAACAATATATATATTATATGTTTAAAAGATTTATTGATGCGCACGATTCGATAAAAAAGTAGCCAATTAATTTTCCTTTGTTATAAAATCATGTTGCATTTTGAAGGAAATTATTTTAATAAAATAATATGGCTGACGCTAAATGTTGGTAATACAACACGATTAAAAGAATAATTAGAAAGAAAAATAGCAATATTCATACTTAAACCTATCGTGAATTTCGCTCTTTAAAACTTAAATATCTTAGAAATCATGTATTAATAAGAATTTTCTTTTGTTCACAGGTAAGCAAGGCAAGTCACCCACCACACAACATTTCTACAGTAATACTATGATAAGTATATACATACATCATCTTACTGCCCTCGTCCCATGTTACTTGGGATCGGCGCAACACGTTTTCTTCTTCCATACCGTTCTGTCCCCCGACATGCTATCACTGACTCCCTTCTCCTTCTTATCACTCCTCACACAGTCCATCCATCTTTTCTTTGGCCGTCCCCTCCCTCTCCATCCATCCATAACTTCTTAGTAACATGCGTTTCAACCCTCTTTATCACATGACCATACCAAGAGAAACGGTTCTACCTACTTGCCTACCGGTAAAGTATTCCTAAAAGATCCAGTCAAATATCCCTTCTCTACAAAATAAACGATATCTACGGGCATGGGCATTGCCTTGGCATGTTCCTTAATGGGCAAGAGACCTTGATAGTGAGCCCCAGGTCCCCAAAGAAATCCCTAGAACATTTTTGCCTTATTTTTTTTCCACAATTTTAGGAAATACAATAAAAATTGTGCGGATTAAACCTCTTTTGTGGTTTTACGGCTTTTAAGTTTTATCGCTACAAGTCTGTACACATTGTATATAGCCTATAACCATCTCTGGAATCAGAAGGTGTTTCTTTTTTCAAATAGATGTAGTGGTTCTAGAGATTACTCTACACATCTGAAGTCTGAACATACTCACAAAATTCGGGCCATCTCTTTATAGTCTCTAATATTATATATGTACTCTTAATAGAGTACATATATAATATTAGTAGTATATACATTAAGTATAATACCTATTATAATATACCATTGTCATAATACTTCATCTTTTACATACCTATAAATGACAGAAAACAGGAAAAAACAAAAAGTCTCTTTATTTAAGTTCGACTGGACAAGATCGGTTCCTACTTAATGGCAATAAGTTGACTGCTAATCAACAAAACGTATGCAAAAACATCATTTAAGCCAAAGGTAATAAAGATATATTTATTAACTCTATGTAATAATTTAATAACGTGTTCGTTAATATTATTGTAGTGGTAAAAACTTAAAACCATAATTTACATCGAATACATGCAAATTAGTTTAAAAAACTTATTGGTCGAATATTAAGAACCAGTTGCCAACTAATTTGCACGTCTTGTGAAGAAACTGATATTATAAGGAATTAACTAAAATCTTTATTGTTAGTTATTAAAGTCGATCTTCAAGTAATTTGCTTAAAATTAATAGTTACTTTGTTAGTTGATTTTTTTACTTAGCGATTATAAATATTATTTGTCAAAATTGACATTAATAGTGCTTAATCTTCTTATTAACAACGGCAGTTTCTTCTTTACAAAAGCTAACTATTGTAAATGCTAAGTTTTATCTATACTGATATTATAAAGAGGTAAAGTTTGTGAGTTTGTGACGTTGTAGGGGGTAATCTCTGGATCTACTGAACCGATCTAATGAAAATTCTTTCACCAGTAGAAAGCTACATTATTCCTGAATATCATAGGCTATAATATATTTTCAAAAATATTTGAGATCCTTATGATAATTGCAATAACGTAACCCAAAGTAGCAAAATGTTGCCTGTAAAATTCATTATTTGACGTGCGCTGAGAAAACTATTGATGATACATAAAAAATATTAGGTAGGTAGGTAGGGTAGGCAGGGTAGGCACAGAGTAGGCAGGGTAGCCAGTTGACGGGAGTGAAGTCCCAGGGGGTCAGCTAGTTTAGCATAAAACCCCACTGGCTGTATCGGGGACAGCCCGCTCGATGTACTTAGATAATAGGCATCGCTGTGATTTTTACTTTTTATCACAAGAAGACAATAACGTTCAAGTTGACTACTACCTAGAGGTCTTTAAGTAAAGAGTGAATGGATAAATCTAGGCAAGCGTGCTTCACATCATCGCTTACCATCAGGTGAGATAGTGGCATAGAAATAATTGCGAGGATAGTGGTCAAACGCAAGCCTATCATTAAATTAAATTTTAAAAAAATGAGGAGAAGTGACATTATTTTAGGGTCATTCTGTTTTTATTAAAGCAAAATTCACTCAATATTTTTTCTGAGTTGACAGATCAAACTATTTGATATTGTACTGTATTAAAAAAATAACTTACAAATAATAAGAGTTAGCACTAACCTCGGTTCAATGAACGGTGTGGCGAGATGATAGTGAAAGTTGCGCCTGCGTCGCGTTTGACAAGCAAGTTCACTTACCCGCTAGCCATCGATCAAGTGGGACTGTTCTGTGTGTTGGTTGTTACTGCGTACGGGCCTAGATTTAGTTCATATATATATTGTTGTTAAATATTATAAGAAAATATTTTCATATTTTTGGCATTTTTAAAGCAAGTGTCATCACAACGAATAAAAAAGGTCTGATAAACTTTATGTCGAGCGAACACTCATATCCCAAACCAGAGACCAAAGTAGCTTTTCCGGCAGTAAACAAAACATTCTTTTCTTTTCTTTATTCACTCCTGTACAGATGAAAGGATGAAGATCAATTAATCCTCTTTGTTTTACATTTGATATAAAAAACGTTTAAGATATTTGATTCATTAACAATTTCAGAATACTTATACAATCGAAATGATCACTCATTGATCTTATACCATTCAGATTTTGTTACGACACGACGCGAGGTGACAAGATTCACGGGAAAAAGTGACTCCTTAAAACCGGGAACTGCACTGACTCATTGCTTTACTTAAAAAATTTGTACTGATGCAACATGTTATATAACCTACAGTAAATAAAGCGAGCATCATCGGGTGATATAACTAGTGAAGGAGTAGATTGTACCACCATTTATTTAATTGTCCAAATTATGGCATGCTCTTGAAAGCTTACGATTTAACTGTGAGAGAAAGTTTGACAGTCAATCCTGCACTTACGTCTCAAGAAAAACTTTGAGTGGTATCCATTTGACGTTGATTATAGACTTACAAGTGGCATAAACTAAGTCAAAGAAATAATTTCATTCAATTACACTGGTGGCCATGTTCGGTATAAATAGAGAAAAGAGGTATTACATTGAATATAGTTTTTTTTTTTACTCATATTTTGTGGTCACTTTCCAGTCTATTATAATCATCACAAATAATTACAGTTCTTGGCTTATTTTTCTAAATCTCTATTGCCTTCCAAACTTTCGCCTTCTCAGCCCAATTTCTTATTGTAAATAAAACCTTTTTTTTTTACAATAACACCCAAATCCTGTTCTTTTATCACACATTGTGTGGCGTTTTTTAATGTTATATCCTATAACCCTCAAAAATCTTCCGTTCTTCACAAGGTAAACAAAACAATAAGTTGCCCAGTAACATGAACCTACAATCAACACTATATCCTCAGACCGCAGCATCTCTGGTAGTGGTCAACCTCACATGCATGCGTACCAGGTTACACAACACGCGTTCACTCTGGATGGCCGTTATACGAGTGATGTCAGCGTTGCCCAACCGTCAGTGTAGTGTGACACGTGCGAATTGTTGCAGAATTATACTTTAGACGGTTGAACCATTTTTGAATTTAGAAATTATGGAAATTGTTGCGTTCTAGATTGCAGTAAATGATAATTAAATTATTTCAGAATAAATATTTAGTTTGGCCAAATTGAGCGTTGATTATAATTAAAAATATCACTATTAATTCATTTTTTTTAGCACAAGTTTCATTTCCTATCATTTCGAAACTGAATGTTTAGAAAAATAACGTGTCATTTAAATTAATTCTCTAACGTTAACGACCTATGTATAAAATCTTGTGACATACCGGGGAACACGCAATGCAGGCAGTTCAATTCTGCAACAAAACTTAAAGAATTGTCGCAATAAACTACATTCCCGTCAGCTATGCTCCAACGTTCCTTTTTTAAATTTTCAAACACGCAGGTTATTCTGCAAAGTTTTGTAACCAGCCTGAGTTATGGAGTACGAACCTTTTTGGTAAAAAATATTGCCCGTTAATTATTTTAAGTAGGTTATGCAATTAAAATCTGTCCATTGGATGTTAAGTAATTTGTAAGTACGGATTACTTGCCTCGTAAAATTAATCAGGTCTTATCTTAATGACTTGAATTATTATAAAATTGTTTTATTGCCTATTAAATTATAAGTTATTAACTATACATAAGACACTTACGTCTAAATGCCTATCGGTTGATACTCAAATACTCAACGACGACGTAGAAGTAAAAATAACATCAGCTAAAAGAATATACTTCCTATTGAACCTGTGATTGATATCAAACATTCCTCGTACCTATACACATCCAAATCTTATATTCATGCAAAGGTTGTCTGTAAAAGATTGTCACGTGCGATAAGACCGCCCATTGTACACTTGTTTTTATAAATGTTTGTCCTGTACTTAATATGTGGTGTACAATAAATATAATAAATGAAAACAAGTTCATCTATCAATGATAGCTTAAAAAATTCAACAGCATCAATAATATTTGTCCTCTTGTCGTCCTCAGAGAACGTGCCCGAAAGACATCTGAATAATTTCGTGGTTTGTGTAAAATCGTGAAAAATACATTATTTATGTAAATATAAGTTCGGGCGCCGCCGATTTGCGGTTGATGTTTAATATATTTCAATTGCGAACAATATTGAAGACTCACGGTAGGAATCGCTTCCGGATTTCATAATAAATCTTAGAAGAACGGTGGTCATTATTACAATTACATTGACACAAAAATCTGATATGCACAAACAGACAGTCTCGAAATTATTAGGTTCTATGTAGACAAACAATGTTTTCAGCGAATCAAAGCCACGAAACCCCTGTAGTGCAGCATAAAATTCAAATACCCTGAGTATTTACACGTAAAATTTATTTAAAAACGCTTTAAAAGGGATAAGCTTGATCCAATCGTAAGCTGAGACGACCTTATCTCCTGCAAGTGACAGTGAAGCTCCTTTGGATCTTCAACTTGACGTTTAATTAGTCTAGGCAATTTAATACCTACCAAACTGCCTTTAGATTTTACTCTATTGCGGGCAAACCTAAAGAAAGTTAGGTATTTCATTGGCTATGTATTTAAAATTTGATTTTTTTTTTAGAGTTTCGTCCCCAAAGGGTAAAAACGGGACCCTATTACTAAGAATCCAATGTCTGTCTGTCTGTCTGCCTGGTCTATCTGTCTGGTCTGTCTGTCTGTCACCAGGCTGTATCTCATGAACCACGATAGCTAGACAGTTGAAATTTTCTCAGATGATGTATTTCGATTGCCGCTATAACAACAAATACAAAAAACAGAATAAAATTATAGTAATTATAGTAATAATTTATTCATTCATCAAGCCATACAAAAATTGTTTACAAATAATAAATACACGATAAGGCAAAATACAAAAGATGGAACTCTGACTTCCAAACTAGGCAGATGCCTGTATCTTAGAAGTCAGTGTCCGTCCGTCCAGGAAAGAAAATTACAAATATTTTTAATAGAGCATGCATGCATTTACAATTTTCACTGCAAAACAGTTAAAGTCATGTCACCTTAAATAAAAGAAATTAAAAAAAATATAAAAAT
This sequence comes from Orthosia cruda, assembly GCA_964057195.1. Taxonomy (NCBI): domain Eukaryota; kingdom Metazoa; phylum Arthropoda; class Insecta; order Lepidoptera; family Noctuidae; genus Orthosia; species Orthosia cruda. The sequence continues at coordinate 35,513,200 of OZ059825.1, read as the reverse complement.
TAAATTAATGAATTTATTAATATTTCCACCAAGGTACCCTACCTCTATTTTATAAAATAAATATTTAAGTGGGGCTCCCATACAATAAACGTGATGTTTTTGCCGTTTTTGCGATAATGGTATGGAATCCTTCGTGCGCGAGCTCTTGGCCGGTTTTTATTAATTAATTTCGCGACGATAGGTGGATGAAAAGGTTGCCATGAGATGTAAATAACAAGTCAGGTTGGCTGGCAATAGTATAATGAATTAGTTACAGTAAGAAACAAGTAACGACGTAAATGCTAGGTAACCTTAACATATCTATAGGAGGGTATACACTTCAATGCCATACCACAGTCTGTCTGCAGAACTTTTCCTAAGTTAAATGATTTAATTACCCTTCTACAATTAACCAGCAGTACAATTAAAAGTAGATAAATTCGCTACATAGTAACTTTTGTTTCACGAGTCTGTTTATGGGGTCGTAGCGACCGTCCCGTCACTTTATGAGTTGTTTGATCGCTGTAGTGATGGGGACATGGCGCCGGAGAAAAGGGTTTACAAGTCTGAGGATGTTTTTAGTGGAGACTTGTTTTGGTGGAGGCTTTTCGAGCTGATAACTATAGTGATAATTTAGTTCATACACAGTGAAAGTACGATGCTCTTGATAAAACTATGTCCCATCTGCTGGAGGGTCCCAAATAGTCCTTCACTTGCACCCTCGATGATCTGTACAAGGGCTTCGACTACCTGTACTATTATTTATCCTGTGCTTCGACGCCGCTATTGCTATGTAGATTGTAGATGTACCGTTAACACGAAAAGAAGAAGAATGTGCTAAATTCATAATGACCGCACTCTTAAATACATTCTCCTTCTAGAACAAAGTTAGGTAAAATAATAGCTATAATAATGGATTTTACTTCAGGATGGTAAAGGAAGAGAGCGGCCTTTGCCCTGTAGTTGCCTAATCTTAGTAATATTATAAATGTGTAAGTTTCGATGGATGTGTGTGTGAATGTATGTTTGTTATTAAATCACGCCAGAACGGCTGAACGGATCTGGATGAAATTTGGCACAGAGAAAGATTCATCATTTGCCTAGCCTTTTCCCAACTATATTGGGGTCGGCTTCCAGTCTTACCGGATTCAGCTAAGTACCAGTGTTTTACATGGAGCGACTGCCTATCTGACCTCTACAACCCAGTAACTAGGTAACACGGTACTCCTTGGCAAGACTGGTGTCAGATCTCAAGCTTCTGACTACCCGTAACGACTGTCAAAGATCTTCAAATGACAGCCGGGACCACCGGTTTAACGTGCTTTCCGAGGCACGGAGGAAACTCGGTATTTTGAAATGGTCACCCATCCACGGACCGACCTCGTTAAGCGTTGCTTAACCTTGATGATCGACCCGTGCGGCTGTTATTATTTAGCCACGAGCTCCTCTGAACAGAGGCACAGAGAAAGATTATAGTCTGGAATAGCACATAGGCTTTTCATCCCGTTATAATGTTCCCTTGGGTTGATAAAACACCAATCACGCGGGCGAAGCCGCTGGCAGAAGCTACTTCGATTATATTAGACTAGCTTCTGCCAGCGGCTTCACCCGCGTGAAAGTCGAAATTTATACCAAGGGAACATATGCCCGGGATTAAAAGTATCCTATGCGCTATTTCTGACTATAATAATATAATATATCTCTGTGCTAAATTTCATCCAGATTCGTCCCGTCGCCGCGAAGTTTTAGCGTAAAGAAGTAACAAACACACTCACAAACTTTTGCCATTATAATATTAGTCTGATTAAATTAATTCACCGAATTCTCACATGCTCGGTTACGTTTTCAGACAACTAATATTATGTTCCTTAACAAGACAGAATTGCTCAATTTTCAGAGTCATTAATTTTCTTTAATTCTGCTCTACCGCTTATGTTTTTTAACTGTCATGCATAAAACAATTTTTATGTTCGTCAGCTGATTCAAGTCTGTTTATGTATGTTAGATTTATATTACATAGAGACCATCACCCACGGTAAATAAGGAATTCCTAGTACCGACCAAAAAAAACGAGACATGCAAAAATTTTCACATTTCCTGAACGTGATACAAAAGTCTACAATTTGTGTGCAATTAGCACACAAATTGTAGACTTGTTACATTTTACTCACGAATAATGTTTAACCTAGTAATAATCGTATCGCTAATATTGTTAGCACCTATCAGATCACGATTATCGCTAATCATGATATCATAACAATACCTAAACTTTTAGCGGAACCCGATCGAAATTCCTTACAAACATGAGCATTTTTTTTGTTATCATTAGTAATTTACATGTGAATTAAGCGTATTTGGGTATGGTGTAATTTTAAACAAATACAGACTTCATAAAGACCCCGGCAGACGGGCTCAACACGACGAAAATGGGCTGTCACATTATAGTTTTATCTACAGTTTAGATTAAAGTTGTTGTTGTTTGTATGGAAACATTGTTGGATTGAAAGCGTTGTCGCGTTGTCGTGTCGTAACAGTCTGCAGTACCCTTACATTATCTTAATCTAATAAAAAGAGAAGAGCGTAGGATTGATTTATTTTCTACTTCTAATAAAAACTTTAAATCATCCACCGTTCTATGAATGTTACATCAATCTATCATAATGTAAGTAGCTACTAAAGTTCAATATATTTTTCAAAATTTTCGCAAAGTCGATGCATTCGCGTGGGTTCACGATCGGTTTTTTAGCAAACGCACGTCATACCTTCTTAATATATTTTTAAATAAACATATATAACAAATATGTGTATCCATCTGTGACCCTCGGTCACCATTTTGTTTTCGTATCAGAGTATCGCTTCAGTGTAGTGAAATAAATTAAAATACGCAATATATGTCATGACTTTGTTTAATACAAAGGAGTTGATTGCGATATTTGCGATTGCAATTGCTCTAGATGAAGAGGAAATGAAAGAGGTACAAACTCTATATTATGCTTTCTGCCTCTATTCACCATACGTCATTCATATTTTTTAAAGAAAAATCGACCACGTGCAGGGTAAATATCGGCACACCCGTGCACGTGACATTTCGATAGCGCTTGACATTCCCATACATTGAAACATTTTTCAATCGCTATTGCGATGCTTTCGTTGGTAGATTTTTTTTTAATAATCTATTGGCCTGACGGTAAGCGATGACGTGGTCTACGGTGAAGCACGCTTGCCTAGAAGAAACCTACTCACTCTTGACTTAAAGAACCACTGTCACATGTTTCAAGTCTTTGGTGAATGAAGAAAAGCTCGATTAGGTAACCAAATCGGATCAAGGTATAAATCACGGTCTATTCTCACCGATTTCGTTGGTCTCTCAGTTCCGTATGCGTGACAGATACTTTTTCCTTTTCCCTGTTTCTCAACTTCCTCTGATCGAGTTGATAAAACAAGCCTCAGTTATTTCCCAAGCAAATGCAACAATGGAGAAAATGCCATAAATCTAACCTTCTTATGGGAATTTTTACCTGTTTCACTTTTATTGAGTAAGTAGATTTCTAAAGTATAGCATGGGAGCAGATTAAGAAGAAGCAGGTACCATAAAATCTCGGCAAAACAGTGCTGCCCACGGTTATCACCTGTTTCGCCTCTGCCCAAAAACGATTTTGGGATCAGCTTCCAATGTAACTGGCTGTAGCAGAATACCTGTATCTTACATGGAGTGACTGCCTGTCTTATCAATGTAACTGGCTGTAGCAGAGTACCTGTATCTTACATGGAGTGACTGCCTGTCTTATCAATGTAACTGGCTGTAGCAGAATACCTGTATCTTACATGGAGTGACTGCCTGTCTTATCAATGTAACTGGCTGTAGCAGAATACCTGTATCTTACATGGAGTGACTGCCTGTCTTATCAATGTAACTGGCTGTAGCAGAATACCTGTATCTTACATGGAGTGACTGCCTGTCTTATCATCTTCATCATCAGCCTTTTAATGTGCCCACTGCTGGGACACAGGCCTCCTGGAGAGACGGAATGGCCCTTATTTCACCACGCGGGCCCAGTGCGGGTTGGTGGATGTCACACGTCTTGAAATTTTTGGTTCTAGGACATCCCGGTTTTCTCACATTGTTTTCCTTTGCTGTTTTTAACCCCCGACGGAAAAAGAGGGGTGTTATAAGTTTGACGTGTGTTGCTGTGTATCTGAGTGTCTGTCTGTGGCATCATAGTGCCTCAACGGATGAACCGTTTTTAAATTAGTTTTGTTTGAAAGGTGATTGTGTCGAGAGTGTTCTTAGCTATGTTTGAATGAAATCGGTTTAGCCGTTCAAAAGTTATGGGCGTTTTACTGTTTGAATCGGGATGTTTTCGCAAGATAAATGTGTCGGGGGGCTTTTTAATTTTTTCTTGTTAGAGCAGTGGTGATGAAATAATTTACAAAAAGTTAAGCGCCTGCCTCGGTTCGAAACCACGATCCACATTACCACTGGGCCACCACTGCTCACTGCCTGTCTGAACTATAAAAAAACTCTGATATAGACTATCACGATAGTACTACCCTTTGGTAAGGCAGGCTACTCGTACAAGGCATAAAAAATGTCAATCTTTAACATTTTACAATTAATTGCGAGTTTGCACTTACAAATCAATCCATAAGATACCAAGAGAAAACTTAAAAAATCTTGACAGTTTCAGTCAGTTTCCTACTTGTACTAAATCCGAGGAAAGAACGCACAGACTGGCAGCACAAAGCTTCCAGCGCAAGTACAGTGTCACCAGCATAATGAAGGACAAAGTCTGGCTAACTTTAAAGGGTCGTAGTTTGGTTCTGTCTTGTAACATTACTGATCCCTTTGTTAACGAGGGTTCCTTATACGGCTGCTAAACAGTTACACTGGCCCCCGGTTGCTGAAAGCCTCAGCTGATGGAAAAATTTTAATAGTTAGTAGCACATAGTTACGAACCGAGTAAACCCTTTTCGGTTCAAAGAATTTATTCTCATAAGAACAATTCACAGGTTCACTTACAATACAGATACAAAGTAATTGTTTATATCTAATTAAATACATTTAGCCTCCGATGCGTGTTGGTGAAGTTATACAAAACAAATATACAGGAAGTATGTAATTGTCACATTTAATATGTGGTATGACTACATTTCATAAACATAATTTCTCAGTTTTAATTTAAATCTGTTAATACTCGTATTAACACAATCTTTTACGTCATTTGGTAGGTCGTTAAATAGCTGTCCTTCGAACAATATGGTTATTTTTACCGTAGTCTTACTGAGCTTGTCTTCGTTGTAATTTATTTTTATTTCTTAGGTTGTATGATATTGTCTTTTTTTGTAATTTTGACTTTGATTGTGCGCTGTTTGTGGTGATTTTGTTTATTAGAATGCAGGTACCGTATGTGTATAGTTGTTTGAGATTTAATAATTCGGTCTTTTCAAATAGTGTTTTAGTTGGAGTAAGGTAGTGATAATGGTATAATCTATATCTATACCAATATTATAAAGAGGAAAGATTTTTTTGTTTGTTTGTATGTTTGTTTGTACCAAATAGGCTCCGAAACTACTGGACCGATTTCGAAAATTCTTTCACCTATAGAAAGCTACATTATTCTCGAGTAACATAGGCTATAATTTTGACGGGAGCGAAGCCGCGGGGGTCAGCTAGTGTTTTTATAATTTTGTTCTGGGTTAGTTGTAAAGGCATTAGGATAGTTTTTGCGGAAGATCCCCATATCTTTTAATTAAAAGTCACTGCTAACACCGCCTATCGCTTGGAACAGAACCGACCGCGTTCGTTACTTTTAGAAATTAGTCCGTTGGTCCGTTGAAAAATGCTAGTTACAGTTACCGTTATTGTCTATGAGATGAGACATCTTAGCATTACATTATCTGTGGTTATGGTTTTTTGAACAGGATAACAATCACTAATCTTCAGTGGTCATGAAAGATAGATGAATGAATAGAATGTTGAAAAAGGTATAGAAAACGCGTAAGCGGGGGCTAAGGATATTTACCTCTTCTGGTGAAAAAAAAAATCAAAGAACAGAAAATGATCAACAAATTAACTATTGTCACACACTAGAATCAAATCTGAATCACATCTTTAGGAATGTTCTCCGTTCTAAACCGAATTCCAAAACATATTTAAGGTCACAAGCACAAACATTGAATCTTGCCTGGCTGGAGTCTCTAGTTTAGTCTCCACACTATCGATTAAACTGCAAGACGCCACTCATTAAAAAATACTTTGAAACTAAATAAAAACAAATACAAACTACCTCTATACTACTACTAATACTTTAAAACTTGAATAAAATATATTAATTTATCCTTCTCAGGCATTGTAGACACAGAAAAGCTTATATCTCACAATAACAGGCTAGTATAATATTGAAGACCGGTTTTCTGACATCACTTCTACCCTTCTCATACCAATTTTCAAAAACACCGAAAATCCTTGTCATGTCCATATTAACATACACTATGACGTCATCAGCAACTGGATTACTGGAGTCCATGTCACGGAGACCACGTTCATAAATGTATCTCACTACATTCTCACTCGCTCACCTCGAACATTTCGATGTCGATCGACAGATCATTATAATAACAGATTATGTACTGCTTACAATGTGCAAGTGGGCGAAGCTATCTTGTTCGTACACTCTGATTAGATACTATCAGCAGATATACCTACATTATGAGGAAGCAAATACATGTTCCTTGATATCACGCTAGGATTGAGTGGTTTAAAACGGAACCAGTTTCGTTCTCAAATGCTTTCGTTGGTAACACTTTTATGCATCTTTAATAGTTTCCTAGTAGATGATCACAAAAACCTGATATTCTATTTTGAAATATATTATATTGGAAATCACTCAAGACCATCTAAACTGGTATATAACTTGTCAGATTTACATATTCTTTAAATCACAAATATGTGATATCGCGTTTAATTAATGCTGCATAGACAGATGGGTAAAATACTATTTATCGTACACTATAATAACTTATAAAGAAAATCGAAGAATAGGGTTTTTTAAGATTGATATATTAACCAGATGTTTTTAATTTCAGGTGAGAGCTGCGTCGAGAAGCCGCTGGCGACACTGTGGCGCAACTACCAGCAGTCGACGAAGCCCGATGTCGTGATGAAGCTGTCCGTCACCAACTCCGGCCTCAAGGGTTTCACCAAAGAGCACGGCCTCACCGAGTACTGGTCCCACCGCATCACGTACTGCGCCAGCCCGCCGCACTACCCCAAGCTGTTCTGCTGGGTGTACCGTCACGAGGGGAAGAAGCTCAAGCACGAGCTGCGCTGCCACGCCGTCCTTTGCACCAAAGAATCAATATCAAAGAAGATTACAGAGGAGCTTCAAGTCAAACTCAAGCAGGCCCTAAGCGAATTCAAAAAGGACAGAATCTCAAAACAAAATGCTAGACTCAGTCTCGCTAACAGTGTGTACGAGAACCCAAGTATGCCGCGCAGAAAGATCCTGCTAAGCGTCGGAGCTATGAACTACAGACCACCGCTAGAGAGGTCAAAGTCAGCTCCAAAACTGGGAGCAATTGAAGAACTATGTTCGGAAGAAGATGAAGAGGAGGCGGAGATGAACGCTAAACAGAACGGCGAGCCCTGGTCACGAACGTCTTTGACGATGGACAACTTCTATTCCTCGCAAACGCTCGACAGACGACGGCCCGATGTAAAGTCCCCAAGGAAGACCTCATGTCCCGAGGGAGTTATAAATAGAACGCTATCCGACTCTGGAAGCGGTAACGTCACCGTCTCCGACGAATTCCTGGAATTATTGGTGAAGGAGAGCCAAAAGAACGGAAGTATCAATGATACTAGTCATAGTGATGGAGAGAAGGAAACGAGATTGCTAGAAGCGATCGCCGAATCGAACGAACTGAGTGAAAACGCGGTGGCCGAGGGCGACTGTAAGGCGCTGATGCAAAGTAACTACCTCGTCACGGATAGCGACGACGGATCTGTTTCTTCGGGCTGCGAGACCGCCAGCACGGTGACCGACCCCGAGCCGTCATCCTTGCCCTCATTCCCTCAGGAAGACCGGAAAGAACATGATGACACTCCTGCCTCTTACATGGAACAGAGTTTCGAGCATAACGATATGAGGAACAGCAATAAAAGCTACAACTCTGTGCACATCATGAATAACTCTGAGTCCAACGTCACCGAGGAGGTGAACCACGTCCCCATCGGAGAAAAGAACGCCTTCAGGCGAAGATCTACGTATCCACCATTGCGAGCGGATTCTAATGTCATGTCAGACTTTGAAGGGAAGTTTGAATCTCTCATTGACAATTTGACCGACGTTGACAGCCTCAACTCGAGCACAGAAACGGAAGTGTTCAAGAACACGGGGGACAATGACAGTGCCTGCAGTGACGAGTCAGGCTACTCTGAACTATTGGATGGCAAAGAGAGTATCATCGGTAACACTATTATGGTCTAAGTTTTCCAAACTTTAGCTGCCCCTTTCCAAGTGTTTGTTTTCAAAGAAAATTTAGGTCCCATGGACAATTAACGCTGCCTGTATCTCTTGAGGGCGGCTTCCATGATAAGAACTGTCGAATTATTTGAGATTTGAATTAGAAATTCAATGGTCTGCAACAACAATGCACGTAGGTAAATATTATTGTGAATCCTTTATTAGGGTATAAATTAATGTAAAGTTAAAAAAGGGTCTTTTGGGTTAATTAAGACGAATTTTAAATATTGAGTCAAAGCAACCCTGTCTGCAAAGTTTATCATTAGCTGGTTGTTAGTCTCTGTCGTGTGTTAGATACGCACCCTTTTCTTTGTAAATAACAGGGTACACTAGTACTTCATCCAATTGTCGTATTACTATGTTTAAATGTTTGTATATATTGTAATTTAAGTTCATGTATTAGATAAAATTTATCGGAGATTTTATTTGTAAAAGATTTATTGTAGTTACTTTACGGATGCGAACATCTGTTTTGTTTTTGTCTATATTTATTGTTTAAAGTAAGTATATTTGTTGAGGTGGTTGTAGGCGGCAGATTGTGGGTGCGAGTACATTTATGTGAAATGTATTGGCATTTGTGCGGCGCGTGGGGTTCTGTTCTAGGACCAATAAGTAACTGCAGCTTACTACGAGTATTATGTTTACATTGTGTTCGAACGTTGCCCCTCGTAAACACTGTCGCTTATCAGTTCGCTTCTTCGATTAGTTTCTGTTGGATATACGCAGCTTGACGCAGCACAATGCCTATACAAAGTGAAAGGCAGGATGAGGTAGTGCCAGTTGGACTGCTAATATTGTAAATCGCATTGCAAATTCTGGTAAACATTGCATAATAAGATATCTGAAATATAATTTTTGCACATCATCTAGCCATTCTACTATTGCTATGCTCCTTGTGGCTGCTTCAGGCTACGTCTATAAGCCCCTGTTCACCAATCTGCATGTACTTACGCATTCCACTTGCACGAGTCTCCTCGATACCGGGTCGTCATCATCCTATCATATTTGTAGCGCAGAATATTTTTTCGATGGAAAATAAATGATTAAAAATTAATTATTGTTATTTTATTTGGTTTCTCCCCGATACTATTGAAAGGTGCCTACATCACTTTACCATATTTCTAGCAATTATATTTTTTAACTAAGTCAATTTGAAAGATGGCTGGACTCCTTAGATGACTTCCTTGAGGATTAGCGAGATGAAGTACAACACCGAGAGAAATAGAAGGAATGGGGGGAGGCCTTTGTCCAGGATTGGGACAGTTGAGGCTAACAAAAAAGGTCTATTTCACATAGTGCAGGGTAAATTATGGGAAAAAATGACACTGGCCAAAAAATCCTGGACTTGCAGTCTATCGCCCAGAATAGATTGATTTGTCTCTACCTACCTACCCAGGTTTACACCAGTTTAAGATTTAAGCCATCGAGCTTCTGGTATAACTATTTATGCATCTCTGTTATATCACTTACTTGAAGAGAACAAATTAAGCTACCTTTTATAGCCATACTTGAGATAGAATTATTAGTTCATACGTAAGACTAACAAAATAACAATAATAAAATAAATTATAACAAACAACAAAACAAGCATCGTCACAATTTGTTTAATCAGCTGAATACTACACTACGTAACATATTAATTGAGAATGAAAACAAAGACCTAATTGATATAATTCTTCGTAATGGACGAAGTCATTTAAATGCCATTAGTATCGAAGGTTCTACTGTTGTTATCTAAAGCCGAAGTGTGAGGACAAACGAACATAATTGAGATTACGATGATTAAGAGTTGTGAGTCGCGTAAAATGAGTCGCGGCATTTACGTTCAACTGAAATTCGGTTAGGCTGCCAGACGGACGGACGTAATTTCAATTGCTATTCTACGTTTGTACGGGGCGCTGGCCCTAGCCTGCTCCCGTCCCTCACCTCGAGCTCAATACGGTTGAAATAATGCGTGAGTCAGCAGATAACTCATTTTGCGTCGCCGTGTGGCACAAACAGGATTTAAGTATGACACCAAATGCAGCATAAATTCCGCAACGCATATTACTCGACTCACAAAATTACGTTCATTTGGCCTCACCTTCAGGATTTGGAAACAATTGATTATTGAGATTCGAATCCTCTTGCCTTCAACATGAAGAGTCTAACTAACCATGACCACAGGCTCTAGAGTTAGACTAATGACATTCTATCCATGAAAACGTTGTCATAGCGATTGGAAAAAATTACAATAATATATGGGATTTCCTCCTTACATTTTGTCATTTCGACAATTTGCCATCGTTGACAAAATTACACTTGTCTAGAGACTCTGAAGTCAAAAAATTTGCTGCCAATAACTTAAATGGGATCAATTAAAAACTTGATTTTTTGAAACGCCGCCGTCGCGTCGCTTCGAAGTTACCTGAGTGTGGCCTTAGTACGAGTTTTTACTCTCGCTCAATCGCGTTCACGTAAACGTTAATATCTATTGAAATTCAATAAGCGCCGCCTGGGGACGATAAGGAGAAACCTCTTTTCTTGTTTACTTTTTGACATTAGAGATCGTTTACGTTATCACGAGTGAGTACGTTAAAAAACTCGCACTAAGGCCGCTGAAGTTTATATCTGCAGCTGCATCGAGTTTTTATCGTTATAGTAACGGAGTAAGTATTTCGTAAGTATAGTTTATTTAAACCAAAAAAACACAACATATAGAAGTGTGTATATATTGGTAGGAGAAAGGGCGGTCTTGATGCCTGCTAAAGAACAGAAATGACTGGATAGACGTACAACAAACGTAGACTTCACGACGTTGGCCTCTTATTCTTGTAATATTACTAGTGCAGCTGGGCTAGCTGCTCAAGGTGTGTAAACACTGACATGAGATCGACTGTACCTATGTGGAGTCGATATGGAGAACACCTATGTGTTTTTTTATATTTAAAGTGAAATCCTAGAATTGAGAAACATTTAATTTGGAAAAGAAAACATCCCTACGCTTGCCAAATAGACTTATAACAATAAAATTAGCTTGTTAAGGCGCTACCCCGAGCAAAACGCCGCGCTAGCCGTTTTTCGTGCAGTTTTAGGAGCTATCTACTCGTTATTTAAAATGAAATATCAACTAATAAAAATACATTAAATTTCTACATGTTATTGATTCCAAAATTGTAGATTTCTTTTTTTTTTTAATGTAGTATATGTTTCACTAATCTCCTTCCAACAAAACCATAAAAATGAGAAATAATGATTGATAGCATGCATCTTCTCGTAAAGTGTTCATTAATATTTTATTGTACTAACACTAATGGATAGACAATTTTCAATATTCGATTTTATAAAGATTTTATTCTAAAATCTGGGCGTATTCACTACTGTAATTCATGCGCCACCAGTGCCGCTAGGCCAATAGGAATGCTCATATCTCACGCTGATTTTTTGGTCAGGGTACGGCCTTAATGTTCAACACTTAGGGCAAAAGCCTCTTCTCTTCTAATACAGAGAAGGTTGCATTGATCACCACCTTGGTCTAGACGGATTGGCGATTCCAAACTTATATTACTGTAGTACCTCATGATGTTTTCCTTCACCGTTGTCAGTGATGTCTAAGAAAAACAAACAAACATACTTATGAATTAATTATTCGGCCATCACACACGGATGCCGCCTTTGATGACATAAAACCCCATCTTTTATATTACCCACAAGAAAAAGGCGTCATTTATTTCTTTTGTCGAAAATCTTCCACCTGCTAATAGGAAGACAAAATTAACGAAACAACACAAATGAACGGTTACTATACGAATTCAACAGTTTTATTCTTAAACAAATACAGACATTTATTTATCACACAGCTGCGAAATGTTCGAATAATTTATTAGTTTCAACAAAAAATGTCGACACATTTAAACTAGTAAAAAAATCAGCTGTTTCTTATGTAATGTTGTTAGGTAATATTTTCCTTGAAAAAGTGCAATGGGCAATTTTATTATTTCTGAGCATTGTTGAGGATAGTCCGCAATACTGCAGTTCTATTAATGGCTGAAAGAGGAAAAGCAAGCTTTACCTGTTGGTATATATATGTTTTACATAAATAGTTATATTACTCGTAATTACAAAGAAGGATTTATATATCATAGAATTTTCAATGACTTAGTATACTATAACGAGTCTAGTACCAATACCTATTTAAACAGAACAAAGATAAAAAATAAACTGGCATGTTTCAACTAAAATCCTTAAAGATAGCATTAGTACGGAGACAATCGCATTTACTGTAGGTACAATCGGCCAAAGCTATACTAGTACCTGTCTGCCCCTTGTTTTTGTAATAAAAAAAGACGGCAAAAAAACAAACAAGTAATTTGGCTATGGTCGACGCAAAAAGGGCGGACGCAGCTTTGGTCATCTTGTGCACGGGATTTTGTTTTCAAAGTGACCAGATATACACACATCAACACGGTCTAGGGATATTTCATACTCAATTAAATAACTCGAAAAGTACTGGCCGCATTGGAATCTTTTATACACCGATTTGTTTGTAATTTATCTCAGACTAATTCCAAATTCAATTTTTTTTAATTCTTTTGTTTCGGTGGCATAAAAATGTCTTGATGTGTAGGAGAGGGAATTTTCATTTGTGCGAAATTTAGAAAACAATACGAATTACGTTTAGTTACTGTTTTTTTATCATTTTTAAACGAAAGATAATATAAAATTGAGATATTGTAGCCATGCAACGCCAACATTTGACGAGGGCGGAGATGTTACGAGCTGTGGGAATGCTGGAAGCTGGGTCTGTTCAGCGTAATGTTGCTGAGGCCATAGGGACCCACCAAAATGTAATTTCAAGATTGTGGACACGCTATCATGCCACAGGTGAAGTAGCGGAGAGGCACCGGGGGCCAAGTCGCATCACTACCCCCAGACAAGACCGATTTTTGCAAATTACTGCGCGAGCTCAACCAAATGCAACGGCGACTCAATTGGTCCAAAGGCTGCGAGTGGAACACCAAGTGCTTGTGAGTGACCAAACTGTAAGAAGGCGACTGCATGAAAGCAATCTACGCTCTCGTAGACCACTCCGGTCCCACCTTTACGGAGAGGCAATCGTGGACGACGATTAGAATGGGTTCGGAACCACGCGGACTGGGGCCATGAGCAATGGTCCAATGTGCTGTTCACGGATGAATCCAGGTTCGGCTTCCATCCAGATTCACGAAGGACGCGTGTTTGGCGAGTTCCTGGACGATGGAGCCGTCTTCAGAACCCTCAGGAAGTTCACCCATACCAAGGAGGAACAATTATGGTTTGGGCAGGAATTCGTCTTGGAGGACGGACGGATCTCATTTGGGTGCGGGGCAATATGACGGCAGAACGATACGTCCAACAGGTGCTGGGGCCCGTAATCTTGCCCCACAGAACACAAATGGGGCAAGATTTCCTGCTCATGTACGACAATGCCCGGGCACACACGGCGAGAACGGTAGCAGCTTGGTTACATACACACAATGTTAGGGCCTTAGACTGGCCTGCTCAATCGCCAGATCTAAATCCCATTGAGCATGCGTGGGATATGCTGCAAAGAAGAGCTCTGAAGGAAGTTCCTGAAAATCTGGCTACAGAAGATCAACTTTTTGCGCACCTCAGAAGGACATGGGACAATATTCCGCAGCAAGACATTGACAACCTTGTTCTGAGCATGCCGAATCGTTGCCGATGTGTTAAGAACATCATGGGCGCTTTCTCAGACTACTAACTTCAAGTTTATAAACACAAATTAAATTATTTTTCTATTTTTTTCAGTTTTTAATCATAAATTAAAAATTAATTCATATACGGTTTCCGTCTATGCTTCATTTTTTTTCCATAAAATACTGAAATTTTAATCGAAGTACCTTAACCATTATTAAAAAATGGTAGAATATTAAATAACGTATCTTTTAAATATATACATGTCATATAAATAATTAACACATTGATAGTAATTCGCTTTTTTAAAAATATCTTTAATTAATGGTTAAGGTACTTCGATTAAAATTTCAGGATTTTATGGAAAAAAAATGAAGCATAGACGGAAACCGTATATGAATTAACTTTTAATTTATGAGTAAAAACTGAAAAAAATAGAAAAATCATTTAATTTGTGTTTATAAACTTGAAGTTAGTAGTCTGAGAAAGCGCCCATGATGTTCTTAACACATCGGCAACGATTCGGCATGCTCAGAACAAGGTTGCCAATGTCTTGCTGCGGAATATTGTCCCATGTCCTTCTGAGGTGCGCAAAAAGTTCATCTTCTGTAGCCAGATTTTCAGGAACTTCCTTCAGAGCTCTTCTTTGCAGCATATCCCACGCATGCTCAATGGGATTTAGATCTGGCGATTGAGCAGGCCAGTCTAAGGCCCTAACATTGTGTGTATGTAACCAAGCTGCTACCGTTCTCGCCGTGTGTGCCCGGGCATTGTCGTGCATGAGCAGGAAATCTTGCCCCATTTGTGTTCTGTGGGGCAAGATTACGGGCCCCAGCACCTGTTGGACGTATCGTTCTGCCGTCATATTGCCCCGCACCCAAACGAGATCCGTCCGTCCTCCAAGACGAATTCCTGCCCAAACCATAATTGTTCCTCCTTGGTATGGGTGAACTTCCTGAGGGTTCTGAAGACGGCTCCATCGTCCAGGAACTCGCCAAACACGCGTCCTTCGTGAATCTGGATGGAAGCCGAACCTGGATTCATCCGTGAACAGCACATTGGACCATTGCTCACGGCCCCAGTCCACGTCGTTCCGAACCCATTCTAATCGTCGTCCACGATTGCCTCTCCGTAAAGGTGGGACCGGAGTGGTCTACGAGAGCGTAGATTGCTTTCATGCAGTCGCTTTCTTACAGTTTGGTCACTCACAAGCACTTGGTGTTCCACTCGCAGCCTTTGGACCAATTGAGTCGCCGTTGCATTTGGTTGAGCTCGCGCATTAATTTGCAAAAATCGGTCTTGTCTGGGGGTAGTGATGCGACTTGGCCCCCGGTGCCTCTCCGCTACTTCACCTGTGGCACGATAGCGTGTCCACAATCTTGAAATTACATTTTGGTGGGTCCCTATGGCCTCAGCAACATTACGCTGAACAGACCCAGCTTCCAGCATTCCCACAGCTCGTAACATCGCCGCCCTCGTCAAATGTTGGCGTTGCATGGCTAAATACCTCAATTTTAACTTTATCTTTCGTTTAAAAATGAAAAAAAACTGTAACTAAACGTAATTCGTATTGTTTTCTAAATTTCGCACAAATGAAAATTCCCTCTCCTACACATCAAGACATTTTTATGCCACCGAAACAAAAGTATTTAAAAAAAATTTAATTTGGAATTAGTCTGAGATAAATTACAAACAATTCGGTGTATAAAAGATTCCAATGCGGCCAGTACTTTTCGAGTTATTTAATTGAGTATGAAATATCCCTAGACCGTGTTGATGTGTGTATATGGTGATCTATCTATCGCCGTGGAACGGTATCGAACGCGACCGATTTACAAATAAGATTCGGTATAATCAGATGAAAAGCGCTAATTAAGTCAGCACGGTTTCTTTGTATGGGATGAGGCATCTGTATACTAGTATTATATTATCTGTGCCGCTACTATCTGGGTCCAAGCTATTGGCGCGTCGGTCAGGGCTCCAGAGAGAGGAACCTCCTAACAATGCGAGCCATGTCCATAATTACTGCTTTCTGAATCAAGCCCTGGTCCCAGCCGGCTAACGAGAGCCTTCTAAAGTGTTGGCCGAACCCCCGGTGCTTTCTTGCATGAGCTTAGCTCAGAGACTCTAAATACTAGAAAGCTAAAATTTGGCATGGATATACATATTAATAATTCCGACAAAGTGGTAAAATAAAAGAAAGAAAAAAAATATTTGGGTTTCCTCCTATATACGTAAAGTGGTGATATTTATTTTTCTCGCCTGTTCCATGGTATGCGGTATCGTTGGATAGGCCATTCAAAAATATTATGTGTTTGTTAAAACCATTTTTCGATTCAGAGATGCGAAATTAAGCTTTTAATTGCAAATTTTGTTTGAGTCAAGTGTCCGCCATCCCTGCCAGCGAAATGGTTGCTCTTGGCTATGACCAAAAATTCATGGCAGTAGTACATATAACGAAATTAAAAGGAAAACTATCACAGCTAGGTTTTACAAGTTTACGAGTAATAGTCGACCGACTTATAAAATGTACTTGGAACAGTAAAAAATGTGTACAAATGCCATAGAAAAAATTACTTAAATAACGTTGTTAGCTGTGTAAAACAGAGTAAATATATGCTTATAAACTATGTAAAAATATGCAAAAATAAAACCATAACAGGCTTTAAAAGTTTACGAGTAGTAGTCGACCAACTTATAAAATGTACTTGGCACAGTAAAATTTTAGTACAAATGCCATTGAAAAATTACTTAAATAACGTTGTTAGCTGTGTAAAACAGATAGTAAATATATGCTTAAGAACCATGTAAAAAAATAAAATCATAATACCCTTAATAATAATGATTTCTAAATAACAATGTTTAAGCTCGGATAACGCATTGGAGTGGGCGGGGTCGTTGGCAGTACCGGTCCGTAGTACATACGGCGCATGCGCGCGAGGGAGTAAATTTTGTGATAGTGCCGAAGTATTTTCGACGATTTGTAATGTAAAGTAAAATTAGATTCGATTGCCAAGCAAATGCCGCTACCCGACCATAGATGGCGGTATTCTCAGTGGTCGCAATTATAAACTTAATTGCTTTTACCGTAAGGTTGACATTCGTGTCACAGGTCGATATTCACTAATTTTTTATTATGCTCATTGAGGCGGGCGGGCCTCTTTATAATATTATCTTATAGAAATATTAAATTATTTATTTTCTTTTGTCGATATCCATAATATATTTAAAAGTCAATGTTCGACCCGACTACATCACTAATTGAGAAGCGTAGAACTTTCGAGAACGAAATAGTGAATGCCGCAGATTAGAGGTGACATTTGAATTTTTCAAATTCCGAAAGAGAAATAAACAAGAAGCTGCGCGCGATGATCCAGGAACGAACCATACCATTCCCCGTGGCTCTAACGCGCGCTCGTATCGGCTCCTTTTCCTCCCTCCGCAATTGACGTCCTTCATATAGATTATTTATTGCAGCTTATTTACGTTAGTTGTTTGTTCCTATCATAGAATAATTTGATTTTTCATTTTGGTAGTTGAGTAGGTAGTTTGAAAATACTCATACCAAATTATTTGTTTTCGGTTTGTAAATATTTGGAGATTTTAACGAAGACTATCTCCGTAACAGCAATACAGCATTATTCAAAGTATTAAGTGACGCTGGTTATAAATCTTTATTACAAACGCTTGCCTCTGACCGCGGTGGTACTCAAATAGATATTTTTGAGTACCATCGCGGCAAATTGTAATAAATACGAAAGTAGACTATACTCTTAGTTATAAGTACTAAAATTGACAATATCGGATAAAAACAAAATTAAGGGTGGTATTCCACTAGTTATATGTTCACGTGAAGATCTTAAAATCCACATAAAGACCGGCTGTCATCAATTTTGATTGCTGTTTCTTACATTACAGGCACTTTAGGTAAGTGTTCCTAATAGAATCAGTTAACTAAAAAATATAATAAAATGATAAAAATTGACTAGTATTGATTTATTCCTTTGTTTTCACCCAACTACCTATCTGGATGCCAAATTTGAACTTTCTGGGTCTTCTAGGGTTAGAGTTTTGATCTAAACGTCTGTCAGTGATAAAAATGACTATTTTTGGACGTTAATATCTAATTAACCGTTTGAGCTATATTTATTAAATTTCTTTGTATAGATCATCGTAGGGATTTTAATACATAAACCAAATTACATGTGTTTTTTTAAATAAATTTTGAGTTATTAAGATGTTAAATATGGCTCCAAATGGTTCATGTAATATTACACACAGCTGCTGCTTCGCCAGTTGCTTTTTTGCTTGAACTTGGCTTGTCTGTGGCATCATAACTGCTAAACGGATGACTGTTCACCCGTCATCTTGATTTAGTTTTTATGTTTGAAAAGCGACATTATCGGGAGTGTTCAGAAAAACAAAAATAAATTTTTACTTGTCGCAAGATCATCATCTGCCTAGCCTTTTCCCAACTATGTTGGGGTCGGCTTCCAGTCTAACCGGATTCAGCTGAGTACCAGTGTTTTACATGGAGCGACTGCCTATCTGACCTCCACAACCCAGTAACTGGGTAACACAGTACCCCTTGGCTAGACTGGTTGTCAGATACCGTGTCATAATTAATAGTTCGATAGATTGTTGACTACTAGATAAATTATGTAGTTTAAAGAAAGAAAATTTTAAAAATATTGTCGTGGATTTAGGACATTTTTAATTTTAGCTTGTTGTAAGATCTTGATTGATTAGGTTTAATATAGACCAGCTGTGAAATGAAGCAATCTTTTGAGGAAAACCTTGTGTTTGTTTACTTGGTAAGTAAGACCAAGAGGTGACTTAGTTACTACCTACTTGGATATGGATAATAACGTCGTCATGATAAATCCGGTTGGTAATTGGATGACCCGGAATCACTGATAGGCATTTAAGTAAGAGTGATGGCCGCAAACGTCCTTCTAATATTTAAAGAGACCTTAACCTTTTACACTTGACATCTACCACAGTACCCGCGTCGTGGATTATATATCCCTCTCCCTCTCACAGAAATAAAGCCTCTGACCCAACAGTGGCAACATTAGTGGCTAATTTGTGCTATGCTTAGTAGGAAATTAGCTCCATCAATGCTTTTGTTATGCTATAGACAATCACTCAATTCTCCATCATAGAATAGACAAGTGATGATTGACTGCAGTCAAGATACACACCTATGCAATTCGACCCCATGGCCGTCCCTTGTCCACCACAGATAAAGGCTTGAACGAAAAAAATACATATTTCAAGACTCAAGGTTATCGACCTCGTCGATACAGGTACGGTAAAACCTCATTTTCCTTGTCCACCCCTGTATAAAATAAAGGCTTGAACATAAAAAATACATCTTTCAAGAGTCAAGTTTGTCGACCTCGTCGATACAGGTAAGCTATGACCTCACTCTCCCGAAGCAGACACAATTCTCACTCCGACAAAAAGTAATGACTTTTTTGGGTATATCTACTTAATTATTCCGATTATGGGTTGCGTAGCCCTCGTTTTTTGCAAGGCAATTAATTTACAGTTGTATCGGAGGTAAGATATTAATTTGGATAAGAAGATGCTCCCGGGATGTATATCTGTCTGCAAAAAAAGGTTAAAAACTGATCATTTTAATCTAAACGGACCATTTACTTTTAGTCGTGTTATGAATTTAGATATCATTGCTCTCCTAATTCATAAGAGAAAAATAACCTTTATTGCCCAAAACAACCTTGCGTAATTTATCAAAGCTTCGTAGCGCACGTAATAAGATTGCAATTGCAACCTTGCACAGTTCTTCCACAGGCATTTTGGCACTTATTATGTTTGCAAGCTTGCACAATTATAAAAAAAGTTTTATAGGTATAAGAGAAAGCAGGCAGTAAACAATATAAAATTAGTATTAAGATTATACACTGAACATTTAGCTACACAATGTTCTTCCTCTATAAAACCATTAGTTTAGTAACTTCCTTTATCTGTGTAGTTGTATAAATGGAGTGCTGTGTATTTGTGTAGTTAGGAGCATGGCAGCCGGACCGCAGTCTATTGAAGTTGAGTTTCGACGCCATCCAGTGGTTTGAAAGTCGATCAGCAATCGATATATATTTTTTTTATTAATGACTAGCTGTTGCCCGCGATTTCTGCCGAGTCAAACCCGTAAAACTAAAAAATAATGAAGGGTTTTATTTTTTTACTCGGTACCCTAATTCTTTTTCCAAAATAAAAGTACCGTATATACTTTCACATGCATTCAATAAAACGTTGTTGTTATTTTGATATTACATAACAGACACTTCAATTTTATTTATTTGTAGTATATAATATGTGATATGTATTGTATAGAGTATAGATAAGCTCGTGTTTGACCACTACCTCACCTGATGGTAAGCGATGATGTGGTCATAATATATACAAGGATATGTATTTGTGATTTTCAGTTTTTTCTATTAAGTACATATTGTGACTTTGAAGCAATCTTAATACCGACTAGTCGACTTCTATAAACTTCAGTCTAGTTGCACCTCATATAACTGGTTGACGACAAAAGTTCGCTGAAATCCATCACTCGTACAGCAGTACTCCATGTTCTCCCTACTCCGTGATCGCACCGGAGTATTGCCGGGTGTTATCTCCTCTGCTATTACTGTACCGCGGAAGCGGATGCTGTGGGTTCGACTCCCGGTTCGGAAAGTGAAACGATTATGTTTTATGGGCAGGGTTTTTGTAGGTATAATCTGTATTATGTTTACCACCATTTTGTATCACGCTTAGAAGTCACATAGGCAATCCAATTGTTCCTCAAAAACCATCAAAATTGAAATGGCACAAGGCTGCCAACGTCTGACACATATGTCCAATGAACTGTTGGTTATAGAATAACCACTATATGGTACCCTATCAGAGTAGAAAAGCTTCACAGCAGACCATATAGAGGTAGGACGAGCTAGACAAAACAAATAGTCTCCACTAACCTTGGACCGAAACCGCCTATCTCCAGTTGTGGGATGAACAAATCTTATAGGTAACTACTAAGTAACCAGTAGACACATCATCATTTCACCCGAAATACGTCCACAGCTGGGCATAAGCCTCTCCCAAGCGTCGCCACAAGGACCGGTCATGTGTGTCTCTTATCCATCGGATTCTCGTAACCTTAACCAGGTCTTCGGTCCACTTGATTTTGCGTAACGAGTAAATTATTAACGTTTTAACGCGTTTCCATCTAAGCTCTCAAATCGGTTTGATCCCTTGTAGTCTCACAAACAAAAGATGGATCCGAGCCATTTAAATCCCGAATCACTTACCATATTTTAGGGCATCGATTGGCCCGATTCTTTCAGTGACCTTATTCGATGTCACGCTAATAAGGGGCCACTTCATTTGCATAGGAGCCTCCTTAAACCTTGCCACATAATATTTGAGTAAAGAGGGCTCAGTTTACGCGGTTTTTGGAAGTGGAAGTACACAATTGGCACCCGCTGAAGACCAACATTCTCTAATTATGTAGAGAGTACCAGAGCATTTACTTTATTTACTTAGTCGTTTCTTAACTTTGTTAGGAAGATTTTAGATCTATGCTATATTATAATATTTTCTCATCGATTAAAAAATATTTTAATTTTAATGTCCCGGATTTCATAGTCATAGTTCATCACGCTATAAGGATCTGCATGTGGACTGCAAAATAACATTCCGAACGACTCGGTTGTGGTTCTTGTATTGACATAACTGCAAAAGAACTGCTTAATTGATAGTTTTGAAGCAGAAAATTATAGCTAAATTATACTCTAGTCAGAACTGCACTGTCGATAATTTTCTGCCGCGGACTACGCGTGATTTGAATTTGGAATATCAATAAAATAACACAAAAATCTTTTAAAATATTGCGGAAGGTTTGAAAAGTAGAGTATTCTATTCGAATAGAAAAATATGTCTTTGTCTTGGGCGATTCAATCAATATAGCACCCGTGACATAAGACGCTGCTTTATCGCCTTGGTGATAAACCTACTGATAACAGCCTGTTCCACCTGCTGTGTCGCAGTAGGAGGTATTGTATGATGCCCCTTTAAGTCCACTGATTGACAAACGTGGCCCCTCTGCGCCGTTCTATCGGCTGACGCTGTCATGCTGTCACGCAGGTGAACCGTCATGCTCTGCTGACGACGTGGAGGTGACATGCGGTGTTTCGGTTGTAATGGTATGTGGGGCTACCGGAATTTTGTGTGGTACATTTTGTAAGATGATTTGTTGGGGTATGCCCAGCCTTTTTCAAGCCAATTTTCATTATTAAGGGTTTGGTTATATATATTATACTATATTGTCTTAATGTATCTGCTTTCTAACGGATATTTACATCTAAATAAGTAACAAATATCATTACTATATACTTAAAGTTTTAAATAAAATTAAAGCTTTATATCTAACTATTTTTGGACGACTATCCTGAAAAACTTAAGGTACAAGTTGCTTATGTATTTCTTAGAAGGCAACGAGCGACGTGTCGCTAGCTGCGGCAGGTATTTCATAGAAATACATAGAAACCAGTAGTGTCGCGGCTACACGTCGCCTGCTGCTGCCGCCTGCAGTCGGCTACAAACTTGTACGTGCCAGTGGGCTGGACATTTCTCACAAAACGGATGGCCGATGGGGCCAAAAAGTTCTGTAGTAGCGTAGCGGATGACGTAGCGGCAGAAGTCCTCCCACAAGATGGAGCGTGAATTTGGTTAAGGCTGCGGGAAACTGCTGGACGCGAGACAACATGATGATTCTGACAATACATTTCACAAAAAGCTGTTCTACTGTATCGAAGCTAGAAAAATACTTTTATCTACTTCGGTTTCGTTATATTCGAATTATAAAATTGACAGCGGTTTCATTATGATACCCATAACGACATCAGGTTGCATTATTCGAATCGTCATAAATTCTAAAACACAAGCAAAGACATTCTGAACATACAGCCAGGTACCTATAATATTACTTCGAAATCGAGACAATGTAAATGATGTTTTTAAAAATGGAAAAAGTTTAGAACAAAAGTATCGTATACTATTTGGCTGTTGCGGCTAAAAGATCTTTGCCGTATACCTAATAAAGACTAAATAAAAGAAATAAAATAAAAAGTGGACGAGGGAAAAAAAATCTGAGTGAAATTTTATTAAAAATGTCTTCAACATCAAGTGATATTGAAAATACACAACCAGATGTAACAAATAGAGCAGTTGCGGCTACAAGTAATTTACTACCAGAAAAATCAAGACATGTGTATGAAAAATGAAATACCACCACTACCCACTTCCTGAAATACTTATTTGTCTATATCTGTGTTTTATTCTTTCCTTCGTAGATAAAATCTTGTATGTAACTGTACTTTATTTACTTTTAATAACTCGTGCCCACCTATTTCGGTACGCGCTACGCATGTACCGAAAAATGGCACTCGTATTAAAAGACCGTCCATAACGTGACAGTTGCATAAATAACTATTAAAATGACAACTTCTAATTAACCGATCAATTCTAAACTGGGACCATATTACAAAGCCCTCGATCGAGTGCTGAATGATTGAGGAGTCACATGTTGTGTCGCCGTTACCACGGAGACGCCCTGGTTCGGTTCCCGGCCAAGGAAATAGAAAGTATTGAGCGGGCACTTCAAACGAAATGTACGGAAGCCATTAGATAGGTGGTATATGACTGTTATAGTGAAATAATGAGTTTCAATTTTATGGTGTACGGAAGTTTTAATCATGCTTTGGTAATTAGAGTGCCGTGTTTTGATTTGGTTAATATAATGAGATTATTTTTTTGTGCCTTATCTTCTTTTCATATCGATTAACCTATATTTTGTCTCTCTGAGGATCGATGCCGGTCCGAGGTTATCCGGCAGAGAACCAAAGCTGTCGACTTTTTTTTTATTGGCTTGCGCTTGACAACTATCTCACCTGAAGGTAAGCGTTGATGTGGTCGACTGTGAAGCACGCTTGCCTAGAAAAAACCCATTCACTCTTGACTTAAAGACCCCTAGATTTCAGCTATCGGGAAACACAGACTCCGGCAGGGAATGCCACTAGCTGTACGCATAATAAAAGTGTCCCCAAAACGTTTAGTACGTATGGGTGGGATATCCACCATGTACCGATGACGCATCGCCGTGCGTCTGGTGGTCCGATGATGGAACGGGCTGGGCAGAATTAAATCATGCAATTCCATCGCACACTCCCCGAAAAGTAACCGATAATTAATCAAAAAATTCAAAAAACCCGACAGCCTAAAAAGCGAACTAAAAAGACGTAAACAAGAAGAAAATCATGCTGTGCAGTCGGGGGATACATATTCGCAAGCCGGCTGACCAAAACCAGATGTATCCTACGACTGCACAGCATGATTTTCTTCGTGTTTTTTTAAATTTATTGATATTTTTTTTTTATTTACAAATTTTTAGTTTTTTTTTTTAATTAGGTATACACAACAACATATAAGTGTTTTATATTTTTGAAATCAACTCTTAAATCCCTTTATTTTAATACCCCATACGATGGGATGGGAAGAAAAAAAAAATTCCCCCACAAAATGGCGCCCAAAATCCGATTTTTTTTACTTTTTCAATTTTTATGTAGCCAGTGACACTCGCAGGGTTAAGACGAACCGATTAACGTAAGAATCATCAAAATCGGCCAACGCGTTTGGTCTCTAGAACGCCACATAGTAACAAACATACATACATACTTACATACATAGACTGATAAACACATTACCCTCCTTCGGCAGTCGGGTAATAAACCGACAAGCTGGCAACTCGACGACGATGTTCAAGGCTCTGGGGCTTTGACATAGCTCAGATAGTAAGCAAACTGAAGTGGCAATGGGCCGGCCATATTAGCCGTAGAACCCATGACCGTTGGGGTAGACGTGTTCTTGAGTGGAGACCGCGAACTGGCAAACGTAATGTAGGTGGAGCGGCTATCTTCGCAGGTTGGCTGTTAGCAGCTGGATGAGAATTCCCGAAGATCGAAGCAAATGGCGTGCAATTCGAGAGGCCTATGTCCAGCTGTGGACTGCTATAGGGATCAGCCTACAACATCAGTTGATGATGGTATTTTGTCTCAACTATTCAAATTGTGCCCGACCTGTATGTAGCTACTCGGGCAGCTCTGTCATTCGCCACGTTCAGATCCCGAAAACTGTAGGCTCGAAAGGCAGGCAAGGAGGTGGGGCATAGCCTGCGAATGGGCATTTGCTTATTGGCACTTCTTATGATTTTTCCATATGTAACAATTTAAGGCTAATAATACTTTTCATCAAATGCTTATTGTCGATGAATCTGACTCCAGTCTAGCCAAGGGGTACCGTGTTACCCAGTTACTGGGTTGTGGAGGTCAGATAGGCAGTCGCTCCATGTAAAACACTGGTACTCAGCTGAATCCGGTTAGACTGGAAGCCGACCCCAATATAGTTGGGAAAAGGCTAGGCATATTGATTGCTTATTGTAGATGAATCGGTTGGTACTTGGTGGTAAGAAAACAATTTTAAATAAATCCCCTTCTTCCAGATCGAGTGCTGGTGGTGGTCAAATGGTTCTTCGCTCTTGTTTCTGGATGAGGGCAGCTGGTGTGAATGTTGTAGTAATGATACCGTACTTGTCATCCTCAGTATTATAAGAGGTAAGCGGATACGATGGAGAACATTATGCCACTCCAACATATATTAATACTTGGGATTGGAACTGTATCTTAATTAAACTTAGGGACAAAAGGTAAGAGTATGCGAACAAAGATAATATACTAACAGGTAGATAACTACCTAGGCAGTAGACAGGTTCCTGCTAGATTTTTTTCATCATCACCATCAATCTTTTAATGTTCCCACTGCTGGGACACAGGTCTCCTCTCTGTGAGAGAGGGAATGGGCCTTGATCTACCGCACGGGCCCAGTGCGGGTTGGTGGAAGTCACATGTTTTCGAATTTTTGGTTTCCTCACGATGTTTTCCTTCACCGTTTTAGAGCAGTCATCATCATAATTTCAACCGAAAGAAGTCCACTGCTGGACATAAGCCTCCTCCAGGCGTCGCCACATTGACCGATCCCATGCATCTCGCATCCAGCGGATTCCCGTAACCTCCTAGTGGTCCGGAAGACGATGCGTTGGAAGGCCTCCCACTAGGTTAGAGCATTGGTGATGAAATAATGTACACAAAGTAAAGCGCCTGCCTGGGTTCGAACCTACGACACGTACCTACCACTGGCCCTCACTGCTTTCCTGCGCCAGATCTCTAAAATAGTATAAATTACTAATAGATTAATCGAGAAAGGTTTTTGTAAAAGTATTTCGATTCGCTAGTAATATCAAATTAAATATCAGATAAACCATTCAAAGATAATTGTTTTTTAGCTAGAACACAAGTGAGTTCTAAAGCTAGCTTAATCTGTGACCTAGCATTTAGTCATTGTATCTAAATGTCATTAACCTCACAGTGGGGCCTCTCGGAATTTAACGCGATTCGCGTAACGGTCCGCCTCGATAAAACAATGAAAATATTTCGCAAAAATAATGCCAAATTTAAAACAAAGGCTTAGTTTTGTGGCCCACGCGGAAATACAGCTGTTGAATGGGTTTTCACACATGGAAAAACATTTGACGCGTGACAAAATACGAAATCTAAAGGTCGTAGCCAACTAATACGACACCGCTCCCACCCAGCAAAATATTTTTAATTGAAATGTAAGACTCAGGACGTCCTCTGTGAACTTACTATACATTGACAACACAAATTAGCAGACAGCTCGCTATAAGCGAGCTTACCGCCATCGTATCACTCGATAGTTAACGTCTCGCTTTCGGTAAGCATGCGGTACCGCATGCTTACCACGCCCTTCAAGCGGGCGGCCCGCGCGCTGTCCGCACGCTGTCACGCAGACTGCTTACTTGAAGCACGTTGCTATCATGGCGAAAGCGGTCGGCACGTGGACAGAGAGTTGACTGCTAGCTGTAAGAGCGTGGACAGCTGGTTGCCTGCTAGCTGTAGGCGCGTGGACAGCGAGGCAGTCATGCCCGTTTGAGGCGGTGTGTTGTGCGGGAGCGGTGTTGGAAGCGGCGTCGTGTAAGTGGGCTACGGCCTTTAAGGTACCTATTCAAATCGAATAAATAAATTTGTAATTCTGTTTGGAATGTCAAAATAACAGCTTTTTACTTAACGTATATAATATAAGTGCTAGCTTATGCTAGCGGCTTCACTCGCGTGAATGTCGAAAATTATCCCAAAGGAAAATATTGCCGGAATAAAAATCCTATGTGCTATTCCAGACTATAATCTATCTCTGTGCCAAATTTCATCCAGATCTGTCCAGCCGTTTGAGCGTGAAGAAGTAACAAACAAACAAACACACACACTCACTAACTTTTGCCTATAAAATATTAGTGTGATATAAGGTACCACACGGTGCCTAATTATAACAAAAAGGAAACAATTTTTCGTCTGGTTTTCTATTGTCTGTCTGTTTGTTCCGGCTAACAAATAAACGTTTCGGAGGTTACAAACAGACACTACAATTTAGTGTATGTTTGTAACCTCCGAAACGTCGAGACGATTTTCACGGGACTTTCACAGGCAGGTAGCAGATATTATAAGGCTGCTACTTAGGCTACTTTTTAGGGTTCCTTAACCTAAGGGTAAAAACGGGACCATTACTTCACTCCACTGTCTGTCTGTCTATCACCAGGCTGTATCTCACGAACAGTGAGCTAGACAGTTGAAATTTTCACATATGATGTATATCTATTGCCGCTATAACAACAAATACTAAAAAGAAAAATAAATATTTACGTGGGGCTCCCATACAACAAACGTGATTTTTTGCGATAATGGTACGGAAACCATCGTGCGCGATTTTAGAAAATAAATTAGGGCTCCGCATAAAAATAGCCCTTGAATTTATTTAATTTTACGAGTTTGACGCGGACGAATCCCCGGGCAACAGCTAGTTATGACATTAGCAGAGTTTTGTGTGTGCAGCAAAATTAGGTTATTCATAGACCTGTCGTGAATCGTGATGATTTGCATCGTGAGTCAGGTTTTTCCCTTTAAAAAGAAACGTGCATTAAGTACTAGGGACGGCGCATATTAAAACTTTATGCATAGGTAATGTTATGAAGATTAAAGTTTGAATGAATGAATGAAGTAGGTATTATTAACTATGTAGGCACCTTCAGTATAAAGTACATCATGTGCTTCATGATATGGTTCGGAATTGACTCATACCTGCAGAATCTATAACGAGCGAATACCTTTTTTTTCTGGGGAATTTTCATGGACACTTTCCTTCTGGCGTACGGAGAATTATGTCGGACTCTAATCAATTAAAACCCCACAGTTCCTACCGTTAGCATGCGACGAGGGCTCTGGATACAGTTAAATTCATGCGCACCCCCGACTGGTATCAGCCTGCTATTGCTAGCGTGACGCGCATGGAACAACTGCTCGTCTCTTCTTTGGGCCTGACTGGTCAAGCAACGGATCAGCTCCAAGATCACCGCTCGTAGGCCCAGCCTTATGTACGGCCGCTCTTCTGGTGCGGGTAGATTGACGGTTGTGCTCTCTCTACCTCTCGGCCGCCTCCAACATCTTAACAGATTCGGTACACAAACGAAAACGCACCGACCCGGTGAGAAAGGCAAAGATGACGGCGGAGGCGTACCTACAGGTGAATCTAGGCAATAATAGGATGCACGTAAGAACTAGGCATGCTACGCCGACCCCGACGACAAATTAATTGGAATAATGGCAGAAAGATGATGATGATTATATATCAGAGAGGTATTTATCATAACAGACTGGTCACCGCACATCCCCCACTGGTTGCTGGTCAGCCCCCACATTATCATTTTATTTATTTTTCGAGTAATATTGTTGAAAAACGTCGTTTGATAATCACATATCCTCTCGGCTCTATATCGGTCTCGCCTTCGTCTCGGGCATCTATTCCGCCTCGGCTGCAAAGACAATGTTTGTCTATTTGTATAAAAATTTACTTTTTCCGGCATAGTCAAATCTGAAAATATCCTCTTGACAAAATCTGTCAGTTTCCACTATCTCCCGCTGGGACTACCAATCCTTGGTTCCTGTTTATTGGATCTCACTCTGTAGCCACTTTTGACCAGCGCTTATCTGTCAGGTTATCGTTCTATTCAAATTTACCAGCTGTTTTTATACAGCAAAAACGCAAAACAGCAAATAACTTATGTAGGAAACCTGCTTACTATCGAATGGAAGGTCAAAATAACGGGTTCATACAATAACTTCATCGATTATCATATTTTTTTGGGTAAATAAGTAAAGATTTACGTGCAGGTACTCTATTGTAGATTGCCATGAAAAATCTGATAATATTTATTTTCTACTCATTTCGACAGGTGCCATGACAGAGCCATGACATCTTTGAGCACTCACAAAAGCTTACGTTATTACAAGTTGCCGCTAGATGGCGCTTATTTATGATTAAATCATCTCATATTAGTATCTACCTAGTTTTTTCTTTGCATGTATTATTTCAATCAATCTGCCTAGCCTTTTTTCCAACTATGTTGGGGTCGGCTTCGAGTCTAACCGGATTCAGCTGAGTACCAGTGTTTACATGGAGCGACTGTTGACCTCCACAACTCAGTAACTGGGTAACACGGTACCCCTTAGCTAGTCTGGAGTCAGATCTCAAGCTTCTGACTACTCGTAACGACTGTCAAAGATCTTCAAATGACTAATATGAATTAAATAAAAATAAGCTTTACATCAAGTTTTAATCTTGAATTAAATTAAATACTCATTGTTGACACTGACATCTAACGTCTTATTCCAACACCATAACCGTGCAGGACCACAACATTTTGTTTTAGTGTTAAGTAAGTTCACTAGATGTCGCTGTATGAAGAATAGTAAGTTAGGCTTAAACTCGTGTAAGCTTACAGAGATGTCGCTGCTTACCCTCTTATGGCTAACCTGACTGTGCAAAAGGAACTGATCGAATCCTAGGCTGAGTAAAGTGATAATGGGTTTTCATAAACGGAACTTCTTTGTAACAGCTCGGATTCAAGATGGGTACCTGCTTGATGTCCTTAGACTGGCCAGTATTGAAAACATTTAAGTCCAAAGTAATAGTGAGTATATGGGGCGTGCTTAGTAACTGGCGTAATGTCGCCTATCGGTATACTGTAAACACCTTACACTCAACCCTTTGAGGTATACCTACAGGTAGGATAGGAAAGATGGACCACTTTTTTCGCACTTAGACTCCAATTTGGTCCGTTGTGCGTGCAGACCTCCTTTCCGTGAGAGGGAATGGGCCGTAATCCACCACGCGGGCCCAGTGCGGGTTGGTGCATGCCTTCGAATTTTTGGTTCTAAAACATGCCGGTTTCATCACGATTTTTCCTTCACCGTTTTTCGATGTGTTTTGAGTGGTGATGAAATAATTTACACAAAGTATAGCGACTGCCTGGGTTCGATGTTCGAACCCACGAACTACACCTTGTAAATCGCGGCCGTTACCACTGGGCAACTACTGCTCTCACTTACAGGTAGGTCCACAGGTCCTTCCAATCTTTATTCACTAACATTTTTTTCAGTAGTAGGTAGATAGATAAGTAATAAAAAAACATAACCGTCGAAATGTGTGTGTAATGTAGTTGCATCTCTACCTAACCCTTCTCGGCATACAGGCGTCATATTATGTGAGTATGTAATCTCAGTTTTTACCCTCTCATACATAACCCGTAAATAGAATAACAAGTCGGCTACCTACAAAACACTTAAACGTCATTGTACAATCACGTAATTTACAACATCTCTCAAAACTAACGAATTTGAAACGTCCCGAAAACAAAAGTAATGTACCTACCTTCCTAATTTCCACGCCTAACAAAGAGTTTCCTCGAAGCAAGGTGCTACTGTTTTTAAAATATTTTAAAACAAAACTTTTGACGGCAATAAACCCATAAATCTGATGAAAACAAGTGTCCTTCAATAGCTCACAGGTATAAAAGGTACGAACTCCGGTAGCTATCTGAATGGTAAATATTTTGGTCAGCCATTGTACCCAGGCTTTGAAACGCGGCGGGGTGTTGACGTGGGCCATAAAGGTAAAATGACAGGTTGTGCTGTTAATGCTTGATGTAATTGTTAGGGAAGTTATTTTTAAATTCATCATGCTTTTTGTGAGGCGACTGGAGGCGGGTTTAGATTTGTTAAGTATTTTATGTCTGTCCAAGGATATACGAAAAACAGTTTATTCGCCTAAAAAGCATTGCTGTGTCACAGCTTTGAAGAGTAAGTATGGGGTAGGTACTAGTGCCTCCCTGCCTGCCAAGCTAGGTTAGGTTTATCTTTCGCTTTAGATCAAAGGAATCGAATCAGACATCATCCTAACGTCTGCTCTATAAAAAAGTGAATAAAGGAGATTTTCATAAAAATGCAAATTAGGTACTTAGCCATTTTTACAAGTGGGTACTTCATCAGATAGTTAAGTATCTTGATATTAACTTCGAGGTGTATGTGAATAAGGATCGTACTAGGTGGCGAACTGTAGCTTCTGCCTACACCTATGAGAAAAAAGGCGTAACTTTACGTACTTATTAACTTTATAAAAGATAGCAGTAGAACAATCAAGACTGATGCCACAACGTTTACTTGGACCCTATTGTCAACCATCAGGAATTGACGCTAACACCTACAACAGAATAGCCCCAACATCTCATTTGGTACGCTTCCGTTGCCCATTACTCCAATCAGGTGAGCTTCATAAACCGACGCGACAAAAACTCAAGCGAGGCAGTCTGTAAGTGTGTCCAATTGACCGCCCACGAATCTATTGGAGGTGTGCACATTGTGACATTGTGCAAGGTATTGTGCAATACTGTGTTGGTGCACAAGACAATAGCACTAAAGACACTGTTGGGGTTGTGCTGCAGGATGAAAAACATGATTTCTGAAGGATAATAGATTGAAAGAGCCGAATGTAAGAAATCTTGTTGAGAATTGTAGCTTTGAAATGTGTAACTACCAGTTGAACAAAGGTATTGTGCGGAGATTTCGTGATCGGAGTTGTCATAAAAAATAAGTTACAAAACTAAAACCCGAGTAGCTGAAAAAGCACGCTCTAAAAAGTATCGTATTGGCATCGACCACGGTTATCCTCTACCTACGGCATAGTTTGTAAGTTTGTATGTATATAACAATGTCAGATGAGAATATTTTCTTGTTTCATACTTTATAGAGCGTGATTTTTCAGTAGTCGGGTTTTAGTTTTTAAACTTACTTTTAATTTAAAGTAGTTTGGGTGCCGTAGTCGGGCAAAAAAAATGTTTTCATGACTTTGACGGGATATACCTCGTAAACGGTACGCTTGACAAAAATATGATGTACCAAACCCTACCTTCACTTTAAAATCGTTGTTCAATAATGACCACCCATGATGGGGTGGAGCCGAATAACAAAAAAAAAACTTGACTCCGTGCCCCCTATAGGGCGCACCATTCAATTTAATGTAACATCACATATAACACTATAACCGTCGGACCAACAACAACAGCTTCCAACGACAACATTTGTCAAATTATGATAAGTAGTTTAGAATTTATGAGGGAACAGATGAACTTACATACATACACACATACCTACTGGTCAAAAACATAACCCTCCCTATTGCTTCGCCGTAGTCGGGTAAAAATAGGAAAGGCTACGAATAAGATTGTTAAGAATCATCGTAGCATCTTGATTAGCTGTAAATCTGCTGTCAAACAAACCTTACATCGGAATCTCAGATAAACGTAAGGTGAGGCGCCCTCAGGTTAGGTGGAGCGAAGGTCTTCGCAGGGTGGCTGGTAGAGAGCTGCCGAAAATCAGGACAAATGGCGTGCCAATGAAGAGTTCTACGTCCAGCAGTGGACTGCTATAGAATGATGATGATGATCAGTACCTCGGGGATTAATATCACGTCGGCTGTAAGTACTACGGTAAGGCCCTACTCCAAAGATGATAAAAGAAATATTCAATAACCGGCATTCCTTTTTTAGGGTTCTGTACCCAAAGGGTAAATAACCTATTACTAAGACTCCACTGTCCGGCTGTCTGTCTGTTGGTATGTCTGTTTGTCTGTCACCAGGCTGTGTCATGAACCGTGATGGCTATTAGACACTTGAAATTTTCACAGATTATGTATTTCTGTTGCCGCTATAACAAGAAGTACTTAAAACAGAACAAAATAAATATTTAAGTGGGGCTCCCACACAACAAACATGATTTATTTGCCGTTTTTTGCGATACTGGTACGGAACCCTTCGTGCGCGAGTCCGACTCGCACTTGGTCGGTTTTTTTCTGTATCTGGAATTCTCGGCACAACATTTCTGAAATCCGAACGAATTTGCTTCACTGTAAATGTAATATGCTCAGCTCACGTCTTGTATTGATTTTGATCGTTTCTCAACTTTATTTTCTATATTATTATTTTATCCTGTTTTTCACCTAGTTATTAATCACAGTTATGTATCACCTAACTATCTAGCTATCACGATTCATGTGATACAGCTGGTGAGTGTGACAGACAGACAGTAGAGTCTAAGTAATAGTGGGTCTCGTTTTTACCTTTTGGGTACGGAACCCTAAAACAATTATGGACTCTGTCGGGGGCTGTTATGCTTTGTAATAAAAAAGTCTTGTATCTTTCATAATAAGTAATCCAGTTGACATTGTTCCGCCCAGCAGTGCTCGAGCTGGGGCGAAGTGTGACGGATATTTGCGCGTGCGCCGGTCGCTCTATTTGACCCGCGCTGTGTCCAATCGCATACGGATTGCCACTCTGCGTTTATTTGGAACTTACATACTGAGCTGTCAAAACTGTCACTGAATTTTGTAATGTTACTAAATAACCAGTAAAGCTGCAGCCTAATTGCCTAAGGGAATTCGACAAGGCAAGGGTTGACCGACAATCGACCAATCACATGCGAGATTTAAGACGTGATGTGGATTTCCGTCTATGTGATTGGACGATTGATGGCGGTCAAACCCTTTACCTTGTCAAATTCACATACACAATTAGCCTGCTGGTCTCCATCACTATGGTGATGGAGACCAGCAGCAGGCTAATTGCGTAAGTAAGACTGAAAAGAGTTACAATATAACGCCTATTCACTATGAGATAGCAACGTTACGCACCTATACAAACTGTGAATTGAGAAGGGCACCAACTTTATAATATTAGTAAAGATAGATAATATAAAGTACAGACAAAGTAAGATTAAAAAAAAACCCGACTGCTAAAATGTATTAACTGAAAAGAGGAAAACAAGTACTAGATATAATTTATACATTAAATATTATGGGTTTTAAACTCTTTTCAGTCAATTATTTTTAGCAGTCGGTTTTTTTGTTTTTTATAATAATTTGTTTTATTTCAGACTTTTTAGTTTTAGTAATGAACGAGTTCTCCAAATAAGTTACGTGGTTATTTTGCTATCAATGTTACGCTTATCTTGAATTTGTGCCAAAATAGGAACATAAAAGTGTTACAATACATATATTTTTGGAATGGCCTATTTGTTAGGATAAAGAAAAATTATAGGCGCTATTTTATAAAATATATAGCCTATGTCACTCCCACAACTGAGACGAATCCAACGACACCTCATACGTCATAATCCGTCAAGCCGTTTGGGCTATAGAGCGTGCTATAGAAATGGACATACATACATATGTACGACCACGGTTATCTTCCACAGAATAATTTGAAGGGCAAAAAGTAAAAAGCTATGGGTGCCCAACCATGTACGGGTTTCCAACCACTATGGCTGTGTTTTGTTTAAGTCTCATGAAAGTTTCTAAAGTGCACCTCTGCCTAACTGTCCGTTATACAGGCCTGATGTTATGTTATTTGTACCTAGAACATCTAAAGAAGACACCATAATAACTCAAGAAGTCCATGTACCAAGCCTTCTTCACAACTTCTCCGTTGCTAAGGTCAGAGGCTCGCGAGTCGCGATTCGCGGCGAGTTAACCCAAAATGCAAGTAGAGCGCGCACCGCTTACCTAGTTACACTAACTTCAAACAACAACGGGGACAACGCTATTGTATGTTTGTTTCTTTCTTTATTGAAGAATGCGGACTTTTTAGGAAAGAAGGAAGTTTGCTGTTTACCTTATAAACATAAGTAGAGTATTTCGTTGTTGGTAGTGGCTACATAAAACTGAAATAAATTTGAATTAATTGTTATCTAAGTTTTGGTTGGTAAACCATTGGGACTTGCGAACTTTGTCTTACTAGCAACAAAACAAAGTTTTGCTAATTATTTTTGTATTATTTAATTACAGTTTATTTTCTATTATTTTAAGTTTGCTCAAATATAAAGATACAATACTTGTTCGGTTATTTCTTTTTATACAACTGCCAAAGGAGGATAATGATTTTCAGTGAATTATTTGGCGGATCAGCAAGAAGATTTAGTAGTGAAGGTATAAGACATGTTTTTGTGTATGGTTAGTGCCTACAGGTGAGGATTTTGTTGCTCCATTTCTTCTTTCTGCTAAAACAGTAGGAAGTAGTGACTGGTGCTGTTTTGAAGAAATTTCTTTTGTAATGTTTGACGCTCAAGAAGAGCTGATTTTCAGAGTTGTTTGCGTAAATTACTAGTGATTGTGGATACTTAAAACTACGGTACGGACAATGCCGATGGTAATAACCGTAAGAAAGACACAGGTAAAAGGCAGGTGACGAAACAAAACCGTCAGCTTCTCCCTCTACCTCAAACACATAAACCGGCATTCTTGTAATACCAAGCATTATGAAAAGAACCTCTACGTTACCAAAATATTAGAATATTTAACGGCAATCCGCAATAAACACACGCCTAATAAAACTTTGCCGCCTTTATGACCGGTAACGGCAATTATCTCGTTCAAGCCTGTTTCCTTAACAGTACTCACAGATATACAAACAAAAAGCCATAAAACTTTAAAAAAATAATCCTTAAACATGTGCTCTTTGGTCAAATACTTTTTAAATATTAAAAAGTAAATAGTGCTATATCATGCATTCTATTTTTAAAAGAAGGTTCGATAATGTTTGTCTTTTGTTTTTTGGGAGAAAGACTTTCTTGTATTGTGTAATTTCTTTCGCCAATGTTGAGCAACATGTGTTGGCCAATGTTGATGAGTGACAATGATTATTGTGACAAATAGTTGTTTATGGACGATTAGGACATCATTGTTTTACATATTATACACAAAGCCAACATAATAGAGTGTTAGTGTTCCTCATGATGCGTTTAACATTTTGTGGGAGAACAATGTACACAAATGATAAAAAACCTTCAGAGAAATTTGTATTTTTTTTCCATTGCGTCACTAAAACCCAATAACGTTGTGAGAAATAAGCAATAAACAATTCCATCTCTAAAGGACGAAAGAGTTACAATACTTTTTGGGGCATGAAACCAAAATATCTAGTGTGAATCCGTCCTCTCCAGGGTTCACTCTTTTCAGTCTCCATTTTTAACAGGCTACCTGATCATACTCGTACATGGGGCATTCTACGCATTCAAGTATCGTCTGACTTAATCAAACAGTGTTTGTCTAACCCCCAGTTTCCCAGCTCAAAATTATCGGCGAATTAATGTGACAAATTGTCAAGCACGCGTTAACTGCTGTGATTGGTTGAATGAATTTTCAAAAGCGGCTGTTGCTATGGCAAATCTTGTGGCTTTAGTAACAAAGTAAGCAATCGGCGAGGCGGCGCGCCTCTATAGTCAAGACAAACTGACTTGTTGTTCTATCCGCGAAAACGATTGTCGAAAGCCCAACAAGTCGTGTATACGTAATACACATGCGAAATGTCACGTATTCAATCCTATTCCTTCCTATAGTTGTAATGAAAGAGGGAACTCAGAAGCCACATTATTATCCGGCATCAGACCTGCCAAGGGGTAAGGTGTTACCCAGTTTTTATTGGGTTGTGGAGGTCAGGTAGGCAGTCGCTCTGTGCAAAATATGTACTGGTACTCAACTGAGTCCGGCTAGACGGGATGCCTATCCCAATATACGTTGGGTTGGCTAGGCAGAGTTGACAATCTTTATTGATAGAATGACTCTTTGTCTAGAGCCTCTGATTACATAGTAAACATACGGGTACTGCATCTGCTATGTCCAGTGATCCACCTAACATCTCTTCTTATTCTTTGTCTTCATTACTGAAGGTCGTACACGTCTTAGAAAGTTTGACGGAGACATTGACGAGCTGCTTCCAAGCCACTCTGTTTCGGCGGCTCTTTTTAGGGCAGTGATCACCGCGTGAATCCTGTAATCGCCTTGATATAAGTCTTATCATCAAGTGGATCCGCTGGTTGCGAGTCGCACAGGACCGGTCAATGTGGTGACACTTGGGG
This sequence comes from Orthosia cruda, assembly GCA_964057195.1. NCBI lineage: Eukaryota > Metazoa > Arthropoda > Insecta > Lepidoptera > Noctuidae > Orthosia > Orthosia cruda. The sequence goes on along the minus strand of OZ059825.1, from coordinate 35,475,585 downwards.
GAGGCCTATGTTCAATATAGGGCGTCTTTCGGCTGAAATGATGATCGAGTAAGTGAGCGTCCACCCAACATAGAATCCAAACTAATGCGAAAGTAACTCTGTCTGTCTGTCTTTCTGTCTGTCTGTCTATCTGTCTGTCTGTCTGTCTTTGCTTCACGCCTAAACTACTGAACCGATTTGTGTAAAATTTGGTACAGACATAGTCTGGAACTTGAGAATGGACATAGGATAGTTTTTATTACAAAAAATAAAGAATAAAATAAAATTTATTCCGGACATACAGCGCCATCTATTGGTCAAGAGTGGAAGTCACTATTCCACGCGAACGAAGTCGCGGGCAAAAGCTAGTCTCCTATAAATCTACCGTCCCGCATGATCACCTGCGCGTGAGTGTCGCTTGTCGCGCGTAGTGCACGGCGCAGGCGCATGCCGCGCGAGCCGCCGACCGCGACGTGAGTCTGCGCACGTCTGCTAACACACGCGGCTTACTTGCTGGACTATGTCTCAGGATAAAGCAATACAAACGAGTCTTTATTCCCAGAGGATACCACCTCTGCCATTCTTCGAAATGAGAGGGTACTACATCCTTATATCGCCAATTATGTAAAGTGTAATATGGCAAGAGAGCTTTGTATATAATCTGGGCTGTTTCTCAATACGTAGCTCGGATTTTCTGGAGTCAGACTCGGCTCTGTCATCCCTAGGACTCCTACGAGTATCTACTACATTATGAAGCGTTCACAATAGTTACAATTATGTTATTACACATAATTGTAACTATTTTGAACACCTCATACAAAATAGTTACAATTATATTATGTTATGTATGAACCAAGAGACATCCGTTTGTATTCCAATTAATACAAAACATGCAAGTAACGAAATTAGGCTTCTTCATAACAGTTCGTGACAGAAAAACCCGCTAACTTCGCAGTAGGGCAGCAAATTTACCGAAATTCCCATAACCTCGTTAACGAAACCGATCCACTCCACATAGAACCAAACAAGCCGATCAAAATCGGTCCAGTAGTTCCGGAGATAGTGCTAACAATAGAACAAACACCTTTTACCGCTCCAGTACATTCTGTCCTGTTATGGCCAAAAGCCATTGTTTCAAAAAAGGTAACATCTTTACTTTGGCGGTTTGGCGGCTAATATACCAAGATATCGAAGGACATGAACTGAACCTTAACTTTAAAGACATAATGTTGTAATTCCATTGGATTTGATTCGTGTTAAGTTTGCAAGGGCAATTACGGTTAGTCTAAGATGCCGTCATGCAATTGAAGGTGCTATAAAATAAACAAACAAACAGCTACCTGTCTGCTGATGCCTTTAAGCTCTTTGTCCGCAATAGTACTGTATGGCCGTAAAATTAATTGCATTGGGTATCTATTGTGTAATTGTTTGGGTACTCTTACTTGTGAAAATATTGGAAGAGATAAAGAGAAATGAGGAGTTTAGGTTGGCGATCCTTCTCATTCTGTGGGCTCCGAAACCTGAGAAGTTGGAAAAAATAACAACTTTGTCAATCGCTATCCTCATACAAGTGAAACCCGTTACCTACGCAACAAAGAAATCAGTAACTAAACGCTTTTATTTCATCCCTAGTAATCTGTTGATATCGAAAGCGGACCTTTTGGTCGTATAGAATATAGACCACTACAGACTCAGATGTGGAACAGGTATAGGAGATGCCCGATCGTTTGGATCGCATGGATTTGAATTGATCTAGCAAAGATCGTACCTTAATTATTTTTTTAATAAATAAGCTCCAAACATTTGATTTTACCGGCGGGGGCATTTTAAAATGTATTAATGCCCCCGCCGGTAAAAATTTAAAAAAGGTAATAGAGTTTAAAAGTGATTTGATTTTACCGGCGGGGGCATTAATATATTTTAAAATGCCCCCGCCGGTAAAATCAAATCACTTTTAAACTTTATATCTCACGTTCTCAAGACGCACAATGGTCCATCTGAAGGACTTAATGCGGAAACCAAATCCTTTAACATAACATAGAACATAGAAAACGTTCTCAAGATTACAATGCGTAATAAAGGATCAAACTATGAAACAACTCACCGATAAAATAAACGAAAAATTATAGTAGGTGAATTGAACCCATTGAACATATCCGCAATTTTTTTACAGTACACTTCATTTAATAGGAAACAACTCTCAATGTACAATATATAAAACATAAACATGTTTATATTATTAATTATAAGTTTATATTAACTTAACAATAACAATCATTCGATTGATTTTATCCGTGTGCCTATTCCGAGTTATTTAACGTACTCGATCGTGATAACGTAAACGATCTCATAAGTAGAAATGTATGCAAAAAAATGGTTTCTCCATACCGTCACCAGACGATGTGAAAACTCACACTAAGCCCGCAGGTCTTCTAGGCATGTGGTTTGATATGGGCGAAGATCGAATAGAAGTGAATCGATACAAAATATCGTATTATTATAAACACATCAACACGGTCTAGGGATATTTTAAAAAAAACCAATTACTATCAATGTGTTAATTATTTATATGACATGTATATATTTAAAAGATACGTTATTTAATATTCTACCATTTTTTAATAATGGTTAAGGTACTTCGATTAAAATTTCAGGATTTTATGGAAAAAAAATGAAGCATAGACGGAAACCGTATATGAATTAACTTTTAATTTATGAGTATAAACTGAAAAAATAGAAAAATCATTTAATTTGTGTTTATAAACTTGAAGTTAGTAGTCTGAGAAAGCGCCCATGATGTTCATAACACATCGGCAACGATTCGGCATGCTCAGAACAAGGTTGTCAATGTCTTGCTGCGGAATATTGTCCCATGTCCTTCTGAGGTGCGCAAAAAGTTGATCTTCTGTAGCCAGATTTTCAGGAACTTCCTTCAGAGCTCTTCTTTGCAGCATATCCCACGCATGCTCAATGGGATTTAGATCTGGCGATTGAGCAGGCCAGTCTAAGGCCCTAACATTGTGTGTATGTAACCAAGCTGCTACCGTTCTCGCCGTGTGTGCCCGGGCATTGTCGTGCATGAGCAGGAAATCTTGCCCCATTTGTATTCTAAGGGGCAAGATTACGGGCCCCAGCACCTGTTGGACGTATCGTTCTGCCGTCATATTGCCCCGCACCCAAACGAGATCCGTCCGTCCTCCAAGACGAATTCCTGCCCAAACCATAATTGTTCCTCCTTGGTATGGGTGAACTTCCTGAGGGTTCTGAAGACGGCTCCATCGTCCAGGAACTCGCCAAACACGCGTCCTTCGTGAATCTGGATGGAAGCCGAACCTGGATTCATCCGTGAACAGCACATTGGACCATTGCTCACGGCCCCAGTCCACGTGGTTCCGAACCCATTCTAATCGTGGTCCACGATTGCCTCTCCGTAAAGGTGGGACCCGGAGTGGTCTACGAGAGCGTAGATTGCTTTCATGTAGTCGCCTTCTTACAGTTTGGTCACTCACAAGCAATTGGTGTTCCATTCGCAGCCTTTGGACCAATTGAGTCGCCGTTGCATTTGGTTGAGCTCGCGCAGTAATTTGCAAAAATCGGTCTTGTCTGGTGGTAGTGATGCGACTTGGCCCACGGTGTCTCTCCGCTACTTCACCTGTGGCACAATAGCGTGTCCACAGTCTTGAAATTACATTTTGGTGGGTCCCTATGGCCTCAGCAACATTACGCTGAACAGACCCAGCTTCCAGCATTCCCACAGCTCGTAACATCTCCGCCCTCGTCAAATGTTGGCGTTGCATGGCTACAATACCTCAATTTTAACTTTATCTTTCGTTTAAAAATGACAAAAAACTGTAACTAAACGTAATTCGTATTGTTTTCTAAATTTCGCACAAATGAAAATTCCCTCTCCTACACATCAAGACATTTTTACGCCACCGAAACAAAAGAATTTTCAAAAATTTGAATTTGGAATTGTCTGAGATAAATTACAAACAAATCGGTGTATAAAAGATTCCAATGCGGCCAGTACTTTTCGAGTTATTTAATTGAGTATGAAATATCCCTAGACCGTGTTGATATGTGTATATCGATCTTGTAAAATATTGTTTTGATGTAAGAAATGAGCAAGATCAAAACTACTAGCTTAGGTACCACCTTTTGCCCAAGATTGATGATGAAATATGTAGGCGTCATTTTTTTTGTAATTTTTATCTCGACTTATAATAGCTTTGATTTTAAGCTCCTGTATTTCAAAACTGATGCCTGCAGAAATAGTTTCCTTAGACTTACTAAAAAAAACTTTGTTTAATAGCCTAAGAAATATGACAAGTTTCTGAACATAACGGTGTTTTTTATAACGGTAGGTCTACTAGGTTATTATTGATAACCTCGCGCTTGTTCACTATCTCACCTGATTGTAAGGGATGATGTGGTCGACGGCGAAGCACGCTTGCCTTGAAGTAACCTAGTAGTAGAGTAGGGACTCCAGTTTGCGCACTCAGACTCCCATTCGGTCCGTTGTGCGTTGTGGTACTGGCTAACATAGCCAGCCTGTCTCCGTCCAAAAGCACAGAAGCTTCCTGGGGGCTTCACAGGCTGCACGGAGTGACCGACCGTTCCGAGGATTTCTTCACGTTGAGATGCCACGGCCTCGCATTCCAGTATTACGGCTGATTCTTCGGCGTTAAAACAGCCCCAGCAAAGTGGGTTGTCTGTGGCGCATATGTTGAAAATATTTTTGTTAAGGAGGGAACCTATTCACTCTTGACTTAAAGACCCCATAATAAACTCATCCAAAATCTCGTATCCAGGCCACATTCTATTAATCTCGTAGTGGATATAACGGTGAGCTCATCAACGGCCGATTGATCTCGTCACAACTGGCCACTCGTCACTCGCCACCGTCACCGTGACCGACGAGATGCTATGCGCAGAGCACGCAATTAACGGCTTTGACACGTGTCGCAATAGTTAAGTGTTGGGTCATTTTTACGGCCCAATGGTGCTTTATGGGCCATGAAATATAATCTATTTCAACAATAGTGGCACTAAATGATTTGCTTGAAACTTTAAATTAAGAAGGTTTCATGTATTTGTGTAGTATGCGAAGAGTTTTTATTATTTGAAGGCAATATGCTCACCCCCTTTCCCCTGTCCCTTTCTGGGACTTAAGGCCGTACCCTGACCAAAAAATCAGCATGTGATATGAGCATTCCTATTGGCCTAGCGGCACTGGTGGCGCATGAATAACAGTAGTGAATACGCCCAGATTTTAGAATAAAATCTTTATAAAATCGAATATTGGTCTTAAGAAAAAAAAAAACTTACAAAATGTTCGTTATCAAATTGTCTATCCTTTAGTGTTAGTAAAAAAAATGTTAATGAACACTTTACGAGAAGATGCATGCTATCAATCATTATTTCTTATTTTTATGGTTTTGTTGAAAGGAGATTAGTGAAATATATACTACATTTTAAAAAAAATGTACAATTTTGGAATCAATAATATGTAGAAATTTAATGTATTTATATAAGTTGATATTTCATTTTTTAATAACGAGTAGATAGCTCCTAAAAACTGCACATAAAACGGCTAGCGCGGCGTTTTGTTCGGGTAGCGCCTTAAACATAATTGGTGAAATAAGGGCTTAATACAGGTGCACCTCTGCCCAAACCTTCGCGGAATACAAGCGACATGTTATGTTATATTCTCATTAAGATAAGTGAGTTTACCTAACAGTCAAAATTCGTGCTGCTACTTGGAATTTCACTGTAGAAAACCGCAATAACTGTAGGTAATCGATATTGGCGTGGGTTCTGCTCGACAAGAATTGTAGTTAAATCTTTTAAATTATTGCCTAATTCAACCCATGTGTAACAAAACAGAAATGTTGAGTTTTTTTTTTTTTTAAAACATTGCCCCACACTAGGAATTTCTTCCTGTATCGTGGGTGCGTTTACAAACATATAAACTCACTTACACAAACACCCAGAGCCGGAACAACTATCTGTAGGTCATACAAATATTTGTTCCGTGCGGGAATCGAACCCGCGACACGCAGCGCAGCAGTCAATCGCTCAACCACTGCGCCAACCGTGCGCCCGATGGATGTGCAGCGTGACAAGAATGAATAAAGTGTCTCACTTTACAACTAATACTACTACTTTACTTTTTCTCTGGCGACACTTTCAAACTTCCTCTAATATTAGAGACAGAAAAGTTGAAAGGAAACAGTTTGTCCTGGTATGATCATGTGATGAGGAAGGATGAAACGCATGTTACTAAAATAGTTATGAATATAAATGTGGATGGATGGAGAGGGAGAGGAAGGCCAAATGAAAAGATGGATGGACTATGTGAGAACTAATATAAAAAAATGGAGTCAGTGATAGCGTGACAGGGGACAGGACGGTATTTTTTTAAAATTAATAATAGGCTTGCGCTCGACCACTATCTCATCTCATGGTAAGTGATGTTGTGGTCGACGATGAAGCACGCTTGCCTATAAGAAACCTATTCCCTCTTGAATTAAAGACTACCAGGTTGTAGCTATCAGGAAATACAGACTTCGGCAGGGAATGCCTCGCTTCTGCTGTGCGCATAATAAAAGTATTCCTAAAACGTTTGGTTCGTATGGGTGGGATGTCCACCATGTACCGATCGCGATGACGCATCGCCGTACGTCTTATAGTCCGGTGATGGAACGGGCTAGGAGGAATCAGTTCACGCAATTTCAATGCACGCTCCCCGAAATGAAACTGATAAAAACCAACAAGCCGGCGCCGATGTTCAAGGCTCTGGAGCTCTCTCCATCAATACTTTGGGTGACTTTAAGTTTTCTCATAAGGTCCATTATGAGCGACCACGTCTCGGTCCCATAGGTGATCATTGGCTACACACGTTACACTGGTCATAAACATTTGTCTTGAGACTGCGGTAAATTGGACGAGAAGATACCGCGCAACTTACCGAACGCCGGCCGCCCAGCCGAGTCGGATTCGACGGTTGACTTCTTTCTCGAAGTTAGACCTACCCAACTGGACCGTTTGTCCCAGCTAGACATAATCGTCTACAATTTCGAGTGTAGAGTATTCGATCTTAATAGGAGTGGGTGTTCCATGGGCATTCACCATGACCTTGGTTTTGTCCATGTTCATTTTAAGATCCACTCTTTCGGAAGCTCTACTGAAGTCATCGAGCACTGTACTGAGACCCTCCATGGTCTCAGCCATGACCAGTATGTCATCGGCAAACCGAAGGTGAGTGATGTACTCGCAATTAACGTTGATGCCTAGCTCCCTCCAGTCCAAAACCTTGAAGATATCCTCCAGCGCAGCAGTGAATAGTTTCGGCGAAATTACGTCTCCCTGTCTCACACCGCGCTGGAGAAGGACAGGTTTTGAGGTCTGATCCTGATGACGGACTAACATGGTGGCGTTTTTGTACAAACACCTCAACGTCTCGATGTACCGGTAGTCGATCTGGCACCGTTGGAGAGACTGCAGTACTTTCTCGTAGTCCGCAAACGGTAAGCAGAGAGGCAGGTTATACTCTTCGGTCTTCTGTATAACCAGCCGCAGCGTATGTAAGTGGTCTGACCGACTGTGGCGTGCGTGTATGACCAGATTTATGAACGTAAACCAGGCAAAAGGAGTATTTAAAGAAATATAAAGAGCAAGAATCTGAAGAAGTTCTGTAGTTTCTGCGTCCCATTTGAAAAAGACGTGAGTTTATTAATGGTAAGAACAACTGTAAAACCTAGGATTTACCGGTAAAACCTTAGATTTCTTGTTAGAACAAGTCTGAAATGATCTACAATAATAATCGTTAGTATCGGGCTTTTACTAGCAGTTGCGGTAAATGATACGAAATGATGTACCAATTAAGGACTATGGACTGATTGATTAGCTTCTCTTATTCATTAATAACTATAATAATATATAAACTATTATAAAACATTTTCGAATTCTTTTAATAGGAAATGTTTTAAAACCATTTAGAATATTTTTCTGTAATCTCTTAAGCAAATGACAGACAATACAATTTTTCAACATTTACAACAGTCTCGGAGGGAAATCCTAAGATTAACTTTATGATTTCTAGTAAAAGCCCGAAATAAGCGAATTTCATATATCAAATCTTAGGATTTACCGGTAAATCCTAGGTTTTACAGTAACATTTAATTAGTAAACGTGCTCTAAGATTTACAATCTAAATAATAATTATTTTTATTGCGCAATTGGCACCAGTTATCCAGGTCAACTAAGCTCAATAGCTACTAGAAGTCAATTGACTTGTTACCTGTCGCTACCTGTCCGAAATATAGTAAAAACTAATCTACCGTAATACTGAAACAGTTACCGATCAGTTGTGATGACTAACTAGTCGTACTAACTAGTTCCAAGAGGAAGGATCACAGCATACAACAGTAATCATCTTTTTATTAGTATTAATGATCTGGGCAAACATGATTTGTATGTAATAAAACTTTTTTCTATTGATTGATTTTTTGTTTTGACGCGTCTCTAGCCTTTTGCGTATCATCAAATAAATGTAGACAGTAGTTACACCATTTTTTAGAACTAGGTGCAGTCTCAAGTTATTTTAACCATCATAATAGGCTTACTGCTGAACAGTGAAGCCTACTTTCAGAAGCTTAAATTATTACTAAGCTAAAGTACGTAGTAATACGTAAGTAAGACGTGTATATGTACCCATATAACCTCTTGATCTCAGTCAGAAGCTCTGGTTTGGCGGATACGATCCTGCTATTGTCGTTCTTTAGTTTTGTGAGCTGGCTCTGGCCAATAGCCAGATCTCTTGCAAATACTTTGGAGCCCTTATTCCGCTCAATCACATATTTAATACGCTCGGTATTAATGCGGCGGAGGTCGCTTTTCAAGGACTTAGAGATAAGTCTATTTAGCTGCCGGTAGATCCACGCATCGTCTGAAGACTGTAGGATCATTTCACGCCTCTCCTTCATGATCTTGAGTGTAGCATGGGATAGTTTCTTGTTCCTATTTGCACAAAGGGTCTTGAAAATGTTAGACCCAACCGTATGGACAGTTTCCACGAACCCATCTTTGTAATCGTACACGGAGCTCCCTAGGAACTCGAAACGATTCTAGAGTTCGAGCTGAAAGCTTTCGGGGTTTTGGATCTGGATTTGTGCTGGACGGAGCATGGACTTCATCAAGCAAGATTTTTCTAGCTTAACATTAAAGTTCAATGTGCCTCTTAACATACGGTGATCACTTCCGGTTTTTACCGGGGTAATCACAGAGACATCATTGAACATGTGCTTCTTCGTCGACATGATGAAGTCTATCTCATTTTACGTTGCAACATCGGGGCTCTGCTAGGTCCTTCCTGTGCTCACCCTTTCCGAGTTCATCATATAGAGGCCCTCCTTCCCCATAAAAATGGCCAGCAAATGACCCCGGTGGTTCCGTCATCCAGATCCAAATTGCCCCACTCGCAGCTCATTATCGTCTCGATTGCCCAGTTTCGCATTGAAGTTCGCCATGACCACGGTGAAGTGAATTTTATGACCTTGCGTTTTGTATTTTGTTGATAAAAAAGCTACTGCCCGTATTTTTTTATTTTTGTTTTAGGTAATCGCAGTTCGAATGCAACAGATCAGATTATTCCAGTGAAATGGGTTGTATAAAAGCGATAAAGTAGCATTCTTTTTTAAAATTATGATGATCGTGAACGTTTCTGTTAGTGCTCTTGAGTGAGAACGATCTCCAATTATCATACCTGGTTTCTGAAAAATATAATCAATTATTTAATTACTTGCTTCAAAGATTTTAATAGAATAATAATAATATGGTGATCAAACCCAGGTTGTATAATAGTCTCACAATTTTAGGTGATGTTGTACTAACACGACACGACGGATGTTACCGTCACAGCTCGGCGCAGTATGTCTGTCGAATGGCCAGCACTAGTGAGGCGCGCGTTGATATCTTAGTTACGAGACTAGTGGCAATATATTCGCGATAAGATTAGAGAGAGAGATAAGAGGTTATTTGCACCATTTTTTATATTTGGATTACTTTAGGGTTGAATTATTTTGACTACGAGTTGGTAAAAGAAATTGCTTCCCGATGTTGAGCTACGATTTTTTTAGCCTCCGTTTAGGGACAATTTAATCAATACTGAATCAAGCTTTTGCTTTCTAAGACACAGTTTTTTTATCCGTAGTTAACTGAAACAAAGGTTAAATGTGCTAAACAATGGCTTACAATTTCAGCTGAACGATTTAATTCATCAGTTGTAAGTCTAACAAATGGTCAGATAATTAACTCTAAAACTTATTTGATCGTTTGTGAGGCTAATAATTGATGAAGATACGCATTTTAGCGAAATTTTAAATCATTGGTTAGCATATTTAACGATTGAATGAGTTAACTACGGATAAAAAACTGGGCCTAAGAACTAGACACTAATAAGTTGGAGAGTTAAATATTTGTTAGACTTACAACTGTTGAATAAACTCGTTTAGCTGAATTTTTAAGCCATTGGTTAACATATTTAACCATTGATTGAATTAACTACGGGTAAAAAACTGGGCCTAAGAAGATTTTGTAAATTATTTTAACCAATATTTTTCTAGATTGTGACTTTTTTTATTTTTTAAATGATAAATCCTAAAACAATATTTTTCTTAAATTGCAATAATGATTTACTAACATAGTCTATAAGCTATATTACTAACACATTATGGATCTCGATTTAAAAATAATTTTATTGTAAATTCATTCAACCCAGCTACCGCACAAAAGCTAACAAAACGGAACCACTCATCTGACATCTCTATTCAAAAAAGGAACATCAAAAAGAAAAACAATGGTGGACCAACGAAGCGTACGCAAATAGAGTCACGAAAAAACGTCGTCAACTTGGTCGATACTCGTCAAAATTCGGGCCGTTCGCAAAAACTCCGTTGTCCTACATAGCACACCGTTATGGAATCTAGGACACCGCCCCCCCCTTCTCCCCCCTCTGTGTTTCCTATACCCTCGGAGATGACCCGATGATGGCAGGTTGTGCAATCGTGATGACATGTCAGGTTTTAGTAACGGGAACTTAGATCATGACTCAGATTTGGGGATCCGGAGGCTGAGAATTTTGTGGAACTAAATGTTCGTGTGGAATTTTTAGAAGAAAAATGCAATAGGAAACAAGTGACATTCTGTCAACAAAAATATCACCATAGTGATAAGAAAAAAGTCAAAAATGTTTGGGAAAGTCAAGCCTGATCACCTGCCTATCGAAATGTCATGTGATATATCCCTTACATTTTGGCATTTAGGCCATCGCTTATAACAGGAAACTTTGTTTAGATTTCTAAAACGTGTGGATAAGGAAGCCAATTTTTGGACTTAAAACGTTCAATATTAAATCATAATCATCTCCGATAATCAATGTCAAGTTATGTTAACTTAAGGGGGTTTTTGATAAATTGTCCCTGCGATACAAATTTTCCTTATATAGTATGGGCAAAGTCTCTTTGATGATAAGTGATTATTGCCGCCTATTGACATCTGCAACCAGAGTTTTCCGAAAAGCTATGAGACTTTTTAAAGGTAAGTATGTTTTTAGTCAAAGTTAAAAAGTTTTATAAACCTATAATTTTACCGGTACCCATACCCACATTAATGATGACTTATGCAGTTATGACTTGATAATTTTATCACAAAAAGCCGAGTCAATTGGCGCTAAACCTCTTTTATGCCCATACCAGTGCTGGATCGATTCCCACGCGAGTATTAAACTTTTCACGGCCTATCATTAAATATTTGTTCCGTGTATATTTTTATGCATGTGTATTTTGGCTTATCGGTGCGGCCTACGTACAGTTGATGTATTTATACCTCTAACTGTATATTGCACGGTGTTCTGAAAGCCTGATATACAACATAACGCCTGTTTATTTCGAAGTGTAAGGCAGAGCAAAGTCTGAGCAAAGCAGAATGAATTTGCTTAACAAAACTTACTGGTTTGTAAACTATGTAATGAGACGAAAAAATTTACATCATGTTAAGATTAATACTTCTTTTTCATCAATCGGTCACACATTACTGAGGATTGTGGTCACTGGAACCATATAAACGGACAATCTGCCTCCATCGACTCCGGTCCAAAGTTGCCATCACCACCTGCTGGAATTTGCTTGAGGACATAGCTTCTTTCACTTGGTCAGACCACCATGGTGTTGGCGACCAGCCTCAAGCTCTTTTCCTTTTGGTATTATGCTAAATACTTAGTATAAATAAATGTAGGGCAACGTTTTCTATATTTTTTAGTAGTATATAAAAACAACTTCTAGTGGCATTTCAAATATTATATAGTCAATAAAAGACACATTAATATTAAAAATAAAACAAGCATACATCTGTAAACATTGCTTAGTGTTAAGTACATCCATCTCGACGAAGTGCATACTAAAGCTACCAATATAAATAATAATAAATTAAGCGACCGAGAGAATTGTGTCAGTAAGCCAGACGCGCCATTAGCATGAAGCCGAATTGAATGAAACTCACTTATAAAGGTGTGGATATAGCCACAAGCGGAGTGGGGAACGAAGAGACAGCGACAACGTGGCATAACAACGTAAGTATGGCATGTAATTCAGATATCTAAAGGTAAAGGCAGCGGTCTTTCTAAAGTTTCAAACATTCAGATTTTGTCCTACCAGTATGTAGATACTCAGATAGCTCTCTCATTCGCTACGTTCAAATCCTGAAAGGTTATAAGCAAAGAAGAGATAGAGAATAAGTGCAAATATACTAGAAGTACTGTTATTCAGTCATATTCTACAAAAGTCACTTATAAAGGTCGGGATTAAGTCATAAGGGGAGCGGCAGCGGGCGTAATAGCGTCGTGTCAGTATGTCAGTCGTGTGATTAAGCATGAAGCCGAATCAAAAGAAACCTACTTATAAAGGTGAGGCTACAATCAATAGCTGTTAAAATAATCGAACAGAATTGGTATAACTTGAAAGATAAATAACAATTTGATGTAGTAGTACTTGGAAACAGTCGTGTATAACAAATTTTCACATAGAAATAGCATTGACATTGAAGCATTAATTCTAGCCGAATTACCAATGACACAAAAATATTCATAACCGTTAGAAATAAAAAACATAATGTAACATCACGCCTATGTCACCGAAGGGATAGGTAGAGGTGCACCTATAGAAGGCCCACATTTCGCCAAGTCTTAAATCCCAAATAATATATATCATTTCAGCCGAAAGACGTCCACTGCTGAACATAGGACACCCCCAAGTGTCACCACATTGAATTGCATCCAGCGGACTCCCGCCACCCTCATGAGTTCATTGGTCCACCTAGTGATAGGTCTTTCAACGCTACTTCCCGGTTCGCGGACGTCTCTCCAGTACTTTTCGGCTCCATCGACCATCCGTTCTGCGACCAATGTGCCCTGCCCATGTGTGCATTTTGTAGGTCATTTAAAACAGCTTCCGGACCCGCTCATAGTAGCACCAAGTTCGCAACCTAACCTATTTATAAGAAAGCGATTCATCCATCTTAGTAATGACTGGCCGTGCCGCATTTGATGTATGGCCAGCAACAACGGCTCCAGTCATTACTCGCGAATCACTATTACTAACAACTTTAATGTATGTATGTGTGTCGGACATACTTTTGGCAGACGATGAATCTGCGGGATTTTTATTAGTAGGGAACCGCACAGGTCGATCATCACGGTTCAGCCACGCTTGCCGAGGTCGGTCCATGGATAGGTGACCAATCTTCACATTGTGAGTTTTCTCCGTTGGTCCCGGCTGTTATTTGAAGAACTTTGACAGTCGTTTCGGGTAGTTAGGAGCCTGAGATATGACACCAATCGTACCAAGGGATTTATCGTGTTACCCAATTACTGGGTTGTGGAGGTCAGATAGGCAGTCGCTCCATGTAAAACACTGGTATTCAGCTGCATCCGGTAAGACTGGAAGCTAACCCTGACATAGTTGGGAAAAGGCTAGGCAGATTGTTTGATATGTAGGGAAGTAGTTCGGACCTTTGGATTCTATTATTCAACCAGTCAGATGTGTTCCTGGGGTGTATGTGAATTATAGTTCCAAAAAGTAATATGATTAATTATTTGTTTCTGATTATCCACTCAATACTCAAATGGATGTCGTTGGCTTGTTTTCCGAAATAACAAAAAAAAACTTTATGCAAAAAAATACTACCGACTTCCAAATACAAAACTACAAAGTGAAAAATAACTTAATTTTTTGAAGTCGGTGTCTTTCGTAGCTACCATTTTTTCTCGTTATAGACACCGACTTCAAAAAATTAAGTTATTTTTCACTTTGTAGTTTTGTATTTGGAAGTCGGTAGTATTTTTTTGCAAAAAGTTTTTTTATTTTTCACTTTTTAGTTGTTACGTACCTAATAGGCAAGTTAGTAAGGGAACTATTTCGCCAGAATAGATTTCATGAAACTTGAACATAACCGGTGAAATGAGAGATCTGCTTACCCCTTAAGAGCGAACTGGCGTGATGTTATGTTATGAAATGTTATAAACAACAAACAGACATGCGATTGCAGCAATCCCGAGAGATTTGCCGTTATTTATTGAAGAGTTCTGTTGTATATCTCCGAAGTTCTTCATCAGATCTTCACCAAATTAAAATGGGACCAATTTCGGAACATACTTTGTCAAACAATAAAAGAATTTTCAAAATCGGTCCACAATTGACGGAGATATCGGTGAACATAAAAAAAAAAAAAAAAACATGAAATCGAACATAGAACCTCCTCCTTTTTGGGAAGTCGGTTAAAAATGTGATACCTAATGAAAGATAGAATTATTGGACAGTCTGAACGATTCTTACTAAAAAACAATTTATAAAAACCCTGCAAAAATAATGAATTTTAGATCATATATTGTATTTTTTTTTTGTAAACCTATTCTATTCGTTTACATTCTTCAAAACAATATAATATATTTTGAACCATCTTAGTATTTCCATTCTTTCAACCATACCGTGCAGTGCCCACCCACAAAAACTATCAATAGGCAACAATTTGTCAAGTGAATCATTTCAAACTGAAAAGAGTTATCTAATGAGCCCTAATTGTGCGACTGTCAGATTAAAAAGCATATAATTATATTTGCAACAATGGGACCAGCAATAAGATAATTCATTAGAACAATTTATTAATAGTTATCGATAAATAATTAAGAGTTACAATGGAACGTAGTTTATCTTCGTATGTGGCATCAACTCGATATTTTGGAGTTCAAAAACATAGTGCCCGGTCATGGCCTTTGGGCTTCATTAGCAACTGTATATGTAAAATCTTCGTTGGTCGCAACTAGACTTCCTGCTGAGCAAGGCGTCCCGAGTTGGATTTCCTGATCGGGCCTAAGTCTGAACTATCTTTGTGTTCGGGTGCTGATCGTATAGCGATTTAAGACAACTAAATTTCAAGATAAGATGGTTCTTATCATTTACTATCTTTAAAGCGGAAGCGTGCTAAAATGCTTGTACTTACATCAATCACTCAAACTCTTCTATTTCGGCCACAATTAACACTGACAGTAATTAAGAACGAAATTATCATAACAAGACTGATTGTAGCCGTTAATGCGAAGACAGGTCGACTTGACTGATGTGCGAATACACGGACAAAAACTGCGATTCGAGGTGCCAGGATGATTCATAAGTTCATAGAAAATTTACGAACTTTATTAAGAGTTTTAGTAAGAGATTGCATATAGCAGAGATGAGAATAATGGATAAAGTAAGAAATTTGTATATTAGAGGAAGTTTGAAAGTGGATCCAGTGACAGAAAAGCTGAAAGGGAACGTCTGTCCTGATAAGACCATTTGTGATATGGAGGGATGAAACGCAGGTTACCAAAAGAGTTGCGAATATATCTCTGGATGAACTAACTAAATGTGGATGGATGCGGAGGAAGGGTAAGCCCATATATAAGATAGAGTGACATGAAGGAGAAGGGAGTCAGTAATAGCGTGACGGTTGACAGGACGGTATGGAAGAAGAAAACGTGTTGCGCCGAACCCAACTACTTAACATGGGACGAGGGCAGGGAGACGATGATGTTTTATTTTGTTTACCAAGAGTTTGACTACAATATATCTTTGGTCATTTTGGTATATAGTAGTAAATGGTGCCTGAGTTTTCTATCTGTCGGACTCTCGGGCATTTTTGCTGCTTGGCAATAGAAATTCGACGACATTACTATAGATACTTTGAATAATTACAACCTTTTTACTTGACTGTAGTCAGAGACGTGAGTAATTCAATTAATTCAGTTGAACTTAAATTCCAACGACAAAGAATCTTTCACAAGCTATACGTAGAAAGTTCTAGCTGAAATAAAAACACAGTATTGCATCGATATTTAAATCTTTTTAAGCTACAGAACATCGTTCTCATCTAACAAAAAGTAATCCGTCTGCGTTCCCATAACAATACCCAGCCAAGTACCCACAGGGCTATCGGTACCTACAGTTTTTTGCGCCCGCACACCTGCGAAGATATACCGTCATCAGTACATTGCGAAGCGTCAAAAAAAGATTGTCTTAACTTTACTGTTACTCATTGACCCCCTTTTCATTTGCCGCCGCGATGATATATTTTGATTGGAAAACTACTAACAACGTATTTCGTTTTCATTATTATTTGATTGTCGTTTTAAGATCAATAAAGAGATGAGGCTTTTGTAATGTTGGAGTAGGAAATTGGACAGAAATGCACAAAATATAGCTGCAAATGTTTTGCTATTAACATAGCTTAGATGCAAAGCTACGCTTAGTTAAATGCCTATATTATTATATCACTATTGTCCCTTTGTCATGCAAAACTGCAATTGAATAGATTTTCTTCAGGTATTTTTTGCATAGCATGTTATTGCCCACTCCTAGGCAGAGGTTGCCCTCTACACATTCCACTATTCACGAGGCCGCGGTTTTTTCTTCCAAATCGTACGAAATCTGTCTAGTTCATCCCGCCATCTCCTTTGTGGTCTCCCGCGGCCAAAGGCTTTGGCTCAAACTGTTTTGAGCCAAAGTTTCTCCGGCCACGCGGCAGACATGTCCTATCCAGACCCATTTAAGTGTAAATAAGGCATTTTATTGCCTAAAGAATCCTCTTGCTAGAAAAAGTAAGCAGTATAGGATCATCATCAACTCGCATCGTTTCAGACCAATTTAACACGATTGACAAGATGTGAGATGTGACGGGAACTCAAGCCACCCATTATTCAAGCCCCTGAAATCTACGTCTTCTTCTATTTTCGTCGATGATTCCTCGTTCTTAATTTAAATTTTCTTTGAGCAGAAATCTACGTTTCATGCAGGATCATCAAACCGCGTAATCTTACGCCTCATCATCAAAGACAACGGTACATCATCGCACACCCATCACAATTAATAACCAGCAGTCGGTGAAGCCGGCGAAGTTGCAAAAGTCGCAGCCGGGTCAGCAGTCATCAGTCTTGTGCCACTAAGTGGGCATCCGAGTAAAAGTGACGCTATCTTATATATTTTGGTTAGCCCGCCATTTATAATGTGCCACAAACGTTTAGATTTATGACTCGAAAATATGTGGGCAGTGTGAAAATATATTTTATTTAAATCCAACTTATTATTTTAAATGCGAATGTAACTCTGACTGTCTATCTGATTATTACCTTTTTACGTCTTTAAGGCTGCACGGAGTTGTATAAAACTTGGAACACAGGTAGCCCATGTCCTGGACCCGGGAGTGTATAATTTTAACGGGCAAAGGAGCACCCAGAAGCTAGTGCAAAATAATGTACATGTTCGTTGTGTTGACGTGTGTTTTCTCGGATTATAATCTTCTTATTTTCGAGTCGATGGAAACCTTTTAGATATTTTGGGACCAGTAAGCAGCCACACCAATAGCAGCATCAGTAGCATTCATTACGTCCTCCAAAGGCAAGTGTGTGGACACTCCAGCATGTGTGTCATATTCTGCATAAGGTGCACATTGTGTGTCAGACGAGTATATAAAACCCCATTTCTCCAAATTGTCTTTGCAGCGGCATACCTGGGTACGCAATCGATTGAATGCTTTCCATACAGGCCACTGCAGTTCACGGCCAAGTGGCGAGTGTGATTTTTCCACAGTTTGCTTCTTAGTATGGGTGGTTGGTCTTGAATGGCCTGTGTGCAGCGGATAAAACTCTTCCGGCTCTTAAGTCTATCCGGGGCTGTAGTATGATCATAAAGGAGATGTCGAGCATCGGATTCCTGGTTTTTTTTTCCAGCGCATATGATTATAATAAGGTTATCAGTTTTGGTTAGTTAGGTCATGAAGAGGGATGAAAGTCATTCGACTAAAGGAGTGATGATAAGATGATGATGCAGATTTTTTAAAGAACTAAAGGTTGAATTGTGCTTTTCAGGACTGATGTGTAAGAAAATGTGGTGAATAAAACCGTGACGGTAGACAGGGGAGAAATGAAGAAGAAAACGTGATACATCGACCACAATTAACATGCGACAAGGGCAGGAAGATGATGATGTCGTAAGAAGTTATGACCCAAGTAGTTATATTTATTTCTCAAGTGTATGTGATTTTTTCCATTGGGTGAGTCAAGGAGGTCAACAGATAATAGTTTCTCGTTAAAATTAAAACGCCTTGAAATATTCAAATTCTAAGAGCCCGATGACGTAATCAATAGTTTTTTAAGGTTTCGACAAAACAATCATATTTTTTCTAAATACATAGATTAGCTTACAAATATAATTTTTATTGTT
Organism: Orthosia cruda; assembly: GCA_964057195.1. Classification (NCBI taxonomy): domain Eukaryota; kingdom Metazoa; phylum Arthropoda; class Insecta; order Lepidoptera; family Noctuidae; genus Orthosia; species Orthosia cruda. The sequence continues at coordinate 35,456,797 of OZ059825.1, read as the reverse complement.
AGGTACAGCATTTTACACACAAAAAAAATATCAATACAGGTACTTAATTTAATACCTACCTAAGTAATCCTAAATAAAACATATTAAAACAAAACCGGTCAAGTGCGAGTCGGACTCGCACACCGAGGTTTCCGTACAAACCTCAGCTTAAAGGTATTATAGACCTAAATGAATATGAATGATATGAATTTCAATTTAATACCTCTACGCGTTCATGAGGAAAGGGGTAGTAAGTTTAAAATTATTAAAATATTTTTATTATAATAAATTGTAAGTAAAAATTTACAATTTTCGCAATTATTCTTTCATCTGTGCTACAAGACGTTGCTTCGTACCAAATTTCAAGATTCTGAGTTCACGGGAAGTACCCTGTAGATATTGATGCCCTTGCGAGTGTCGAAAATTTGCGGAAATTTGCGACATAAACGGCTGTATCGTTTGATTGCGTTGGCTTAGAAATTCGGTTTTTTCACAGCTTTAAGGAACATTAGACCTGAGTATTTGATATAAATTTTAGCTTGATACCTTTACGCGTTCCTGAGAAAAAGGGTCCTGACCGACAATCAGACGGACAGACGGACGGACAACAAAGTAATCCTATAAGGGTTCCGTTTTTTTCCTTTCAAGGTACGGATCCCTAAAACACTCATCTCTGTATACAAATATTTCTCTATCAATATTTATGATTCTTTCAGAAAGAAACAGTTGTTCGTAAGTCAGTTGTTCTATAAACAGAATTAGGTTACAGACTTTCGTAGCACAAGCTCTACGCAGCTACGCGATCAGCGATCTCGTAGGCGTCACAAGAAAACGTAGTCCGTCTTAAATTCTGCTACGAATCTTTGACGTAGCCGCTTACTAACTATTATAATTTATATTTTTTACTAGATATAAATTACAAGGGTTGCCATCCATTACATATCGATACTCCTCCGTACCTCTAAAAACTCGTTAAGGTGTTGGTAACGGCTGTCAATTGTAGATCTTTGACGGTCGTTAGGGATTGTCAGGAGTCAGAAAACCTGACATCAATTTTACCAAGGGGCATCGTATTACCTAGTTACTAGATTATGGAAATCAAATAAGTAATTCATAAAGGTAAAAAAACTAGTTTTCAGCTGCATCCGAAAGCCGACCCCAACATAATTAGAAAAAGAGTAGCCAGATTGACTTATTAACTAAGGCATTAAGTACGCCTTTGTACTCGTGCCTATATTGTTAATAAATAAATGATACAATACCAAATACGCGTGCTAACTGCCTTTTTTACCAATGGGTAACATTGCATGGCAGTATTAAAAATGGTAGACCAGCAGTTTACGTTGAAGAATTTCCAGATACTCGTAACTACTGTACCACATATTTTATTATAGTTTGAGACGGTGGTTGGTGGTCTTGGAGGGTATTTATTAAGAAGGGTCGTTGTTGGGCAAGGCTCTAAGGAGAGACGTTTCATCGCGGTGAAATGATTAGCCGGCTAGACTCTGCGTTACCGAGTACTAGCTGCCTAAGTTGCGTCGGGCGTTTGTTATAGCAATACGATTAAAATTAGCTCCACTCAGGGAGGTTCCTTTCATGTACCCCATATTACAGTTATTGGGTTCGATATACCAGGTTTCCGAAGACACAGCATACGGAAATTGTCTTGTCTACCTGTATTTTGCAATCAGATCCTGCATTGATAAGAAATACTTAGCAAAGTACTGCTTAATGAAGTCATGCAAATACTAATGACTAAATGAGTTACTATGATAAAAAAGATAAAAGGGTCGATTTACTGGTCATCATAGTCATTTGTCTACTGTTTTAATATATAATATGAATATGATGTGAATCAGAGCATTTCTAAAATTTAAAGAACATTTCTAAATATTCAGGTATGCGAAGCTATGTTAGCAAGTAGTGTGATGACCTAGAACAGTATCCATTTGAAAAAAAAACTGTTTCTTACGAGATAAAAAATACACTTGATGATTCCAAGCATTACTAATACGAAATAGTCACCTACCAAACCCATGCCATAAAAAACCATGGAGCCACCTATCTATAGATGATTCATCCCTTCGTTAAAGCCCTTCAAATGAGCATGACCTTAACATTACAGCCTATAAATCGAGGAGGACCTTGTGAGGGCCATAGCAGGGACCATAAAGAAACCATCGGTGTCCCACTTACCAGCTGACTAACAAACATACTTCTACTCGAACGACAAAGCAAAACCGTCCTTATTTTAATAACGGTAAGATTGGAGAAAGGTGAAAGTAAAGTTTGTAGGTCTGTAGGCCTGTCAGCTTGCACCTGTGTGCGTAGAGTGTGTAGTTGTGTGTCAGTGTGCGTGTACGCAATGGAGATAGCAGCTGTCAGGGGTACCCAACTATAAGAGAAATGCGCCGCTTCTAGAGTGTGGCAATTTTTTATTTATTTGTCTACGAGTTTAGAAATTACTGATAGATTATCGTATAACGTAGTATCATAAAAAGTAGGATTTTTGTTGCTACGATTAATTACTTAATTTTAAAATTGGGTCATACTACCGTTTATCGTAGTTAAAATCAAACGTCCTGCGTTGTTTGTTTTTGGCGGTGTCTAACCTTCTGATTAGTGTTCATAATATAATTACTGTGCGAATGTTTCCTCCAAAGTGCTGAAAAACTAAATAAATTACAAGCGCGCTGTTGTTGCGTGCTTCCGATGCAATATCCTCCGAGTTAGTTACTGGTACGAGACCTAGTTCCATATGATAGCTGTAACTACTCATACTTGACTGTGTTATTTTATGTAAGAAAACCATTTAGATTTTGTTTTCTTTAAAATTAGGACTTTACTGTGACTTGAAAATAATTCATCTGGTGCTGTAGATTTTTTTTTGAAAGTTATTAGTCATATTTTCAAATATTTTTACTCAAAGCCATTTCAAATATTTTGTTTTTGAACAAGCATTTTTCGTACGTTCTTTCTACAAATGGAAAAAAAAGAACTGTCTTCAAAACAGTTAAAAGCCCCGAAAATAACACATCATTATTTCGGCCACACATCACGAATCTTACGGTAATAATAACACAACCTGAATTAACATAATTAATCACAAAATCATAACTAATTAGCGAATGTAATAACCCACGACCGCGACTGCTACGAGCGTGTAGCGGGCCGCGGTTCGCCCGCCCTGCAAGAGCGCGGTGGTAGAAAATTTTTGGTGGGAAGTGAGTGGGGTGCGCTAGCGCCGACAGTCTGACGACGACAATCGCGCGCTGCGCCCGCCGGAGTGAGTGAAGTGTAGTGCGGACCCACCATAACCACAGTGACGCTATACTACCCGGAGAAGAACATAAAAATTAAGTGTACGTTAACAAAAAAAAAAAGAAAAAATTAAAACACTCCGTACGAAAGCGAAGCGTTTTGGGAATCGTTTGTAATTGGCATTTTGTAGTGACGTGACAGTGCCGCCGATTTGTGGATCACACATTGGATGCCTTTACTTAGGACGCCAGTTTTTTTATTATTATTTTTTTATTTTTAGAAACAATAATAATAATCTTTCTAATTTCTACCCTCCTTGTAAATATTCGAAAGATTATTTTTATTTTGTATTTTTGTACAACTATGCCAATCACATCTTTTCCTATTTTTTTCTTTTTTTTCCTTTTTTTCTATTTTTACTAACGACCGAGCTATTACTAACTGCATGAAAAATCCTGAAGAGTAGAGAGAAGTTAGATTATTTAGAGACTTGTTTGTAATTGTTTTTGTATGGGATTATGTTTAGTAGAGCGTAATCGGAAAATGTGTGTTTTCCGGCGCGGGCGCAAGTACGGGGCTATCGGAACGGGTTCGGTTTTCGGCTGATAGCTCGAAGGTCGCTCGACTGGTTATTTTTACAGTTTTAACGGCGCGGCCGGTCCGTAGCGACACAAATTATTTACCACCGTTCCTTTGTTTTCATTTTAATTTTAACAGTTTTTTTTTCGGCCAGAAGTCCGTTGATTAATCTAAAGTATAATAATTTATTTAAAAAGTAACATTTTTAGGTTAACTAAAGAATATTATTGGTATTTTTATCATTTATAAATAATTGCATAAATTTAATTAGGCTACGGTAATACAACATTTTACAACCACAATTTAATTCTAAGCTAAATTAAAACGAATTCTAAGAATGAGGTCATTACCCTTAAAGAAGCTATACAACCTGTTACTAATCGAGTAATCGCAATCATTTTAAAAATACCTGTAAACTATAAGTAGGTCAATTAAGCTTTAGGTAATCCATTAACCTATTTAGAATTGAGAATTAGTATATGTAACTATTGAAGCGATTTACACTATTTTTTACATCTATTAAGTTATATTAAGTAAACTGGGTCATAGGGTAAGCATTCTTTAGGCTTTTTTTATGCCTTGCCCTAGGCAATAGTAATCCCTCTTACTAGCCAGCTTACTAGCCCCTAGCTTGCCTCCTCTAGGCCCTAGGCATCTGTAGTAAACTTCTAATCTTGTTATAGTCTAGTCCTTCTTTGTCCCCCACTATCCCGGGTAGTCTTCTGAACATTTTCGGACGCGCGAGAGACGGACTTGGATTGAAAGCGGATTGAATGATTGATTAGCCAAGTGGACATGATTATGTTCAGGATTTGACATCAACAACGCACCAACGATTTTGCTTCAGCATATATATGTAAGTATATAATCATATACTTATAGTTTATGTAAAAAATATGGCGAATCTCTCATGTATCCTACTAATATTGCAGATGCGAAATTTTGGGTAGATATTTGTTACTCAATCACGTCAGAACGGCTCAGCGAATCTGGATGAAATCTGGCACAGAGATAGATTGTACTTTTTTTTCCGGTAGTATGTTCCCGTGGGATAATTCCCGTGATCCACGCGGGCGAAGCCGCTGGCAAAGGCTAGTTTTAAATAAGTGCAAAATTAGCAAGGTTTGCCGATTTAGGCTGAAACACGGTAAATTGATGACGTATCTTCCGATCAATAAAGACAATATCAATGACCTTGTTATTTCTAGGTAAATGAACTGTATTCAAATTAATTTAGCACCGGCGACGAACATTGATAGAACATACTACGTCAGAGTTTCAGATAGTATATTTTTAGAATTATTTTCCTTGTGACTTAGCCTAAAACATTAATATTTTAGACTTAACTTGCGAGAAAATTTCCTAGGTACAGATTCCTGGGCTCCGGGTGATCTTATGAGAGGTCACGGTGTCTCTTCTACGTGCTGATGATGATCATCGGGGTGGTTTTAGTAATGATGAAATTGGAAGTATGTTCACATGGACACAATGCGATGCAATTCAACCAATACGCATCGCGCCATCAGGAAAGGGCCTTAGCCTAAAAAATTCCTGCAGAAGTAACCCCTTACGTCAATCATTCCGTTATTATATTCATTCATTCGGTGTATTGCGGTCAATTTTATACTCGCATGAATTCAGATTTTGTTTACTCTGTGTATGTCACTTGCACTTTTTAGATCCTTGTGCGTATTATGTATTGTATGTTTGCTATTATGTATGACTTTCGGCCTTCTATTAAAGCAGTCGGTCAGTTTACGAATATATTTAGATATTTTTATTACTGCTTCTGCTCATGCGACTGTTGCGTTGCTGTTACTGTGCTATCAAGTGTGTACTTTTTTCAATGGAAAGACTGTTTTTTTTTGTGTTTACTGTAATCTCAAAACATACTTTTTATATTAATTTTATATTTTATTTTTTAACGCAGGACTTCGAGCAGTGGAACTTTATAACTATAGTCATCGCATAGCAAGTCAAGCTCGACAATTTCTTCTTAAAATACAAACTATTCACTGATTCTTTGAAAAAACAATTTACCATCGAATCTACCGCCAATTCTGCTAATCTGTTCTTCGTAACAATTCGGCTACCTTCGTAAAAACCTGACCTACATACGATACAGCGTTGTTCCGTCCCGCCCACAGAGGTTGGCTCAGCGCGCCAGCACATTGACTCATCGCAAGGATACAAACGACTTGTTTATGTTTTATGAGCGCCTGGTAACTTGAGTGAGAATTGTAGAAGCTTTGAATGAGCTTTTGCGGAAGTACTTGTTAAAGTCGCGAATTGCATTGTTTTAATAAAGTTAGGATTCGATTTTCTACTGTTTTAAACTTTTACGAATCTTTGGTACATAATATATTTATTTATTTATTATATACTTTATTGTACACCACTGAAATAATTACAGGACAAAATATTTATAAAGATAAGTGTATAATGGGCGGTCTTATCGCACAGGGCAATCTCTTAGAGACAACTTTTGGATGGACTTAAAATAATAATATATTAATATAATAGAATAATATGTATTTAATAATAGAATATTATTAGAGAATATAATTAATCATCAAGCTTCTAGTATTAATCTATTATGCCGCAAAGTTTGCGGCGCAAACTTTGATAAGCTCATTAATTCTCATATATTTCGAGGAGGCTATAATTATGATCTCAGTTTTAAAATACATGCATTTTTCATAGCTGAGTCACGAAGTCGTACTTTCGCTTCGAAGCTGAAGGAAACTGCTCATTATGAAGGATTCATTCCAAACAAATATGTTTGATCTGTTCGAGTTTTCAGTTGCTGTAATACAAAGCATAATTTCAAATAAACTGTCTGACTGAGATTTAGCTTGTTGCCTGTTCCAAAGCCTAGCTAGGTGCTTAATGAAATGAACCATCAAAGTATGGTTCGATTTGCTGCTTTTCTATATTAAGTTCACATTCTTTTATTTGAAGAAACTCTGCATTGCTGCATTGCATATAAATCATTATTATTCCGATTCCTGTACCATAAGTACCTCAGGTTTTAAGTCCGCCTATCTACCTGAATGTTACATGAAATTTAAATCAATAAATAGATAAGTGGGCAACAAGGCGATCAACCAACAATTTATTGACACCACCATTCAACACGATATAATTTCAAAGCTAATACAAAAGGCATCACAAACTATATCGACAACGGGGTCTAACAGTGACACATATACGGACGCTAGAGGGGGGGTGCTAGGTGGGCGGTGCGCTCGCGCAACTTTCACTCGCGCGCCGGAGATGCGCGGATCGAGTGAGCGGCAATGACCATGCAGACGTAAAGTCAAGTGCAAGATAATGATGCCGGTTGAATGGCTGCTGGCGGTTCGAAAGTGGTGGCTAAGAGGAAAATATATACCTACTTGTTTAGGAGTTTAGGATACACGGTACAAACAAGATAGAACAGTTTTCTTAAAAAACAAGCTTGTATAGTATGAGATCCCAGTGCATAAAATTGCGGCCAGGCAATCCTACTAGTCTATTCTACTATCAAAAAACATAAATAAAAACAAAAACCTGCAGATTTTTGCAGTGGGATCTTAGCTAGTATTACATCCTAGAAGTCAAGTTCGCAATAGACAATGCATTTTTAGTTCTGGACGATGTCTTCGATCATATCAAAATATAGATACTGTAAACCGTTGCAACGTACTACCTCTTTCAGGCGTACTTCTACTTTTCCAATATTCACATCGCTCCTACCGCTAAAAAACATTTTGACGTTAGGACTGATTTTCCAAAAACATTCTCAATTAAAACTTTTATTTATTTCTTTAGAAGTAGTGTGAATAATTATAATCATTCCCGTCGTAAAAAAATCTAATAGAATGCTTACTTATACCAGCTAACCCAAAGAACACGAAAAAACTGAGTAGGTACTAACTTTGGCAACCGATTTCGTTGGTCAAAATAGATACGCAAACAGTCGTCCTAATAGAGATGACACACAGTACTGAATATTTCCCGAAGGTTTCAGGATGTTACAAAACATAGGCGTTACGATGGCCACAGGTGGGACTTCCCTATAAGTGCAGATCATTGCAGTTGCATTGTTACAACAGCAGTAGCCAGAAGTGTGATTCATGAGGTGTGTCGTAACAATTGATTGAATTCTGATTAGCGACGTGCTGGGACGAGGCCGTAGACAGTCATAGAGTTAGCCTAGAATATTAGTATGTGTTACTTAAATCTACCAGTATCTGTCACAGGCCTTATGAACAGTTAAGCATTTTATGGAACGCTATTTAGTTCGATCAGCAAGTTTTATCGCAGATATTAATTCAATTTACAACAACCGACCATCATTAGAGATCAATGCAGTTCAATTAATCAATATACAACAATTAAATCCATTACATAGCCATCATTAATATTACAATTACTCATAAGTCTGATTATAATCGATGCAAGTCAAAATCGCTGTCTTAAATAATCGGTTGCCAATAAATATTTAGTTGTTTATTTGTATGATCACGTGAGGGTTTTGCATGTTCTACAATATCGTAGTGTGTGAGCTATCGAGTTATCCGTGACAAGTGTGACATACGTCTAGTCCTGTCACGGTTGCAAACGGTGATTTAGTGCTGATCTTTTTCAAGTATCTATATGTTGAACATTTGAAATTTTACACTACAGTCCCCCCATTCCTTCCATTTCCCTCGATATTGTGCTTCAACCCGCAAATTTTCTTGGAAGTCATACAAGGCGTCCTGCTTCTTGAAGTTATATTTCATAACTATTTAAGGTTATAAAGACAATTGAGAAAGAGTCTTTTCACGAATACTATGTCCTTCTTCTATCTAAAGACTAGCTTCTGCCAGCGGCTTCACCCGCGTCAATGACGAAAATTATCCCAAGAACCTATTCCCGGGATAAAAAGTATCCTATGAGCACCTAGTATACTTTTTATATACCCGGGAATAGCAATGCCAGACTATAATCTATCTCTGTGCCAAATTTCATCCAGATCCGTTTGATAGTTTTTTCGTGAAAGAGTAGCAAACATCAAACACACACTCACAAACTTTCGCATTTATTATATTAGTGTGAATCCATCAGGCGCACCTATAGTTCACTCACACTCGCACATATCGCCAGTTTTGTTTAATGCCCATGTAATAGGGGACAGATAGATATCTAGACAAATCGCTATGCCTATGCACAACAAAGTGCATCAAAATAATCCCAGCCATGCTAGTGAGTAGAAGTTGTATGCGAACCTGCGCACGCGACGCTTGCCGCATCGATAACGACGAGCGGACATTGGCCAGCGAGGTGAAAGCGAAACAGCTGATCCTGGTACCTTGTCCAAAGGGGTAGGCAGACACATAGGTCCTAGTTAAACTGACTAGACTAGTAAAATGATTTTGTTATGGTAAAATACTTTTGAATATAACATATCTGGGAAAGGCCTTGCAGATGTTGATAATGATGATGGTTGATCAGCAGTATCCTTAATATCTGTGTTTCATACTGGAAAAAACACTCCTAGTAGTCGATTTCTTAGAATAGTTTATTTGTGATGTGTTGTGTCATTGTCTAGCCAAGTGAAAGTGATGAGTATATGCTTTGAAGATGTCAATGACCTGCTAGAATTTGCTCCCAACACTAAACGATTCTAGCCCAGCTCTGTACAGGCAACTGCGTATCCATAATAACAATTTGGTTTGATAGCGTCCTAATTCCGTAGCAGTAAAGGTGGTTCTCGTAGTTCAAGTTTTACTACTACAAAGTTCACGCTAGTACCCGCATGTATTGTTAATTTTCCGAAGAGAAAACTTCATGTCCTTGAATAGACTGATATCAAGTTGCTTTTGTGACTTTAATTTTCAAATGCGCTAAAATAACTCTTAAAAGTTTTATCATGTATTGCAAATCCGTTCAGGTGTTGAGATGTGATTGTTTAACAAACATCAAGACACTAGTAGGATTTATACTTTATCGCTAGTAGACATCTTCTCTTTACTTCTTTATTATCCACTTCTCTATCAACATCACTTATCAAAGTTAACATCAATACATCTTTATAAACCATCCTGTAAGTCTGCCTACTCCCCGTTTGCGAACAAGCGTGATGCTAGCCGCGAACAGTCAAGTGCGTAGTTGTGAGGAGAAAGCCGCGCATCAACGACCGGTCCGTGTCCATATCTATGTTCTAGACTAGAATATGGTATTGTGACCCACATCGATCCTATCCCGGCTTTAGGAAGGAACCAATTATTGTTAAATAAGTGATCTTTTTTCTCAAAAATACACAGAAAAAAGGAATAACCGAATAGTTTGTAACTTTCAATTTAAGCAAAGTTTATTTATTCCACTAATATTATAAAGGCGAAAGGTTGTAAGTGTGTGTGTGTTAGTTAGTATGTTTGTTACTTCTTCACGCTCAAACGGCTGGACGGATTTGGATGAAATTTGGCTTTTTATCTCGGGAATATTATGTTCCTTCAAGATAATTTTCGACTTACACGCGGGCAAAGCCGCTGGCAGAAGCTAGTTAGAAAATAATCTTTAATAAAGCAATACAAAACTAAGTAGCAAATAGTAAAACTCTGTTTTGTTCTTTGTAAGACAAAATTCGCAAGACTCAACAATTTCGTTACCAGCAATAAAACCAAACCTTTGGTAACAGGTAGGTAACTAAAAATATTTTTAGAGTACTGCTGCAAAGATTGATATATATTTGTTCGAAGTGATCTTAGTTAACTACTCTTAGTTCTCTTAGTTTCTACTATCTTAGATAACTATTGATTTCTAGTAATGATTCGACGAAAATGTGTAAAAATTGCCTGCTTTGAATGCGGGTGTTCTAATATTATCTCAGATTATAGTGCAATATGGTATAGGCAACAGAGAGTTAATCAGTTATGTTGCTATATCTTTAGCTGTTTTCGTACCCCAACCGTGGACCATGTTAAATTAAGTGAATTTAAATAAGTATAGAGAGAGATCTTAGGCTTTCGCAAAAAGCTTAATTTATCTGACTGATCCCTTGACAAAAGTGGTTGTAAAATGTTTTAATTGAAATAAATACTTTCATTCTAAATAGCAAAATTATTGATATTTATTTATAAACTCTTAAAAATATAAAAAGTCATGACCGAATCATATCGTAGTTTTAAAATCTTTATCGTGGTTTCTTTAAAATATGTCTCGCTCGTTGATGTCTAATACACACAAACTTGTGTCTTTAACATTTTCAAAAGAAGAATAAATATTTTGATTCATATCAAAAGGAAAGTGTTCCACACAACAATTGTCAAGTAACAAGTTAAAAATAACCCCATACTTATAAAACATTGTCCCTAAAAAAATAAAATAACAACATACAAAAGACCGAAATTTTAAAAATTTGGCCGTTTCTAAAGACCACATGTCATCGAACAATAAGGTTTTATGTGCATATGTTAAGGCTTTCTCGCGTGTTGCTTTCACCTATAGAGCCTGCGACAGATGTCCTCCGAACCCTTCAATCAGTCAATATTTGAATTGGGCCGAAATACGGCAGGTAGGAGGAAAAAACCGAACATGTGTGTACTGTGGGAACTTTGGAAGATGTGCCGATATCTGTGATCGACGGGTACATCGCTAACATCCTTTGTTTGAGGATGTTTACTGTTCTTATGGCAGCCAAAACTGTTACGTCAAACTAGTTTTGTATCTAGCCGGATCTTGAAGTTAGGTGCTCTTCGGATCGGAGAACATAACATCCAACCAAACACTAAACAAATCTATTGGATAATTTTACCTATCTGTGGTCCACCTTACACTTCTCGATTTGCGTTGCTTATAAAAAAATAAGTGTACAGTTTAATCAAATCGATAAAAAAAACATTAGCCGCCGGTTCATCACCAGTTGATTGCCCGCCACTCCTTGACCAACTCTTATATTTTTCTATTATTAGCCACTTTACAGTGGCCCATGCAGACTGTCTTCTTAAGATACGCTAGCACGTTGCAACGGCAATTAATTGCGCAAGTATTTTTTATTGTAGTTAAATATAATGTCCCAGCAACACCTAGTAATGTATGAAATTTTGTTGGCCACCTTTCATCATCATCATCCGCAGCCTGACTTCGCCCACTGCTGGGCAAGGCCTCTTTTTCTTGTCCCAATCCCCACGGTCATGTACCGCCCTTATCCAGGTTCTACCCGCTATGTATGTTCCTGCCCACCTTTAGTTCCATATAATTCGCCACACTAATAAGACATATACCTGTAATGTTTCCTAGCATGGGGGTAGCATTGATCATGTAGTTTGTACCTCGCCAGCTATAAACCTTGTTAAATATCACCTGTAATTGTGTACTTTTTGCCAAATAAATATATTATATATTATAATAATGTGTTATCATTACACGTCTTCCAATGGTATCAATAAAACCGAAAAGCCCTTGTTTACCCCTTCACGGAAACTATTGATACACGCCTATTAATATAAGAAACGACAGCCACCTTATTTTTATCCCATTATAAACGCCTTTATTGGCAAAAAAGGGGTCGCACTTAATAGTAGGGACTATTAAACTACCCCAAACAATGTAGGCAAACAACCCTTTTATTTAGATCGTCCCTAAATCCGGAACGAACCGGATATCGTTTCAATAAGCGGAGGAAGTGACGTCATGTAATATGATGCTGCACATCCTTCACTAGGTTAATAGGCGTTTGGAGGCTTTGAAGGTTTTTTGCTGATCTGCCGATTCTTGTATTGTGGGACACTATAATTATAATCTTGTTGAAGAACTATTGTGTGTATTTAATTTGATCTTTACGTTTTGGCATTGATCTGAGAATTTTGAGATAGAAATGACTTGGGCAGTTATTTTCTTTTGACACAGTAATTAAATTGTGTTTCTATAAATTGATTGATCAAGTATTTACACACCTGGTTTTTTTTTTAATTCTAGTGGTGTTAAATGTTGCTAGATTTTTCTAATATCACGTAAACGTAACCAATACCGTACGCAATAAGGCTGCTGGACTTGCTCGCAATAAATTGCAAGAAGCTATAAGGGACCTAATTCCTCACCAGCTCAATGAATATCCTATTACTATCAAGCTAGTACCTATCAATTGCCACCCTCAAGAACACAGTACAACAAATAATTTAGATTTTCTTACGCAGCTGAAGCCGATATTTGTCACCTCATCTCAAGAATGCAGGGAATTCGATTGTACTTGTTGACAACTAACCATTTATTTTTATTTTTCCCACACTGGGATAATAGTGAATGGATTACTTCTAGGCAAGCGTGCTTCCTTCGTGTTCCATCGTCGTCCACATAATCGCTAGATTACCATCAGGTGGCACAGTGTTCAAACGCAAGTCTAGCAATAATTATATAAAAAAACTACTTAGTATTTTTATTGATCTCATGAAAGTTACAATTTTCTAACTAGGAGTAAATATATTTAAACCGAACATTTTTATTTTACTCCAAAAATCAGTACCAAAACTACTAAAATACAGTTATTTATACACGTCCGAACACGATTCCTATTGGAGGCTCCATCATCCTAAATGAGTAGTACCGCAGCCTGCGTGCGATAAGGACGCAGCTATAGGAGTGAAGGAGATGGGACACGGGCAACGTCCTGATTTGTCAATAAACTTGACCCACATTTCATTGAGAGCGAGTCTGGAAGGCTTTGGTTGAAGGTAAAGATGCGGTTACAAGGAGGATAGAATCGTTGTGGATACTAAAACGGTTCCAAATAAGATTTGCTTTATGCTTATTTTATTATTTTGATACTTTAGTTTAGTTTCGACGGGCTGGTGTCCGCAACTCCACAACCAAGCACGTATTTGATTTCTTCGTTCGATTCACTCCAGCTTCTCAAGGAAGGCCAGCAGCCCTTGGTGTTGCTGACTATCTCCATTAGGGTCTTTCTTTCTTTTCGTGTGAGGTGTGGCCCCCTCTGATGTCAGAGTTAATTAAGCCGCCTCTGGTAATCCCCACAGGCCTCTGACTTGGCTATTTCAGACTTTCATTATAACTATATAAGTCCAGATTTCCTCACGATTTTTCCTTCACCGTTGCCTGCGATGTCCATGATTAACTTAGAAAGTATATATGAATTTGAAAATTCACATTGTTACTTGCCCGGATTCGAACCTACGACCTCAAGCACGACAGCCGAGGTCTTAGCCACTGGGCCACCACGACACTTTCCAGTAGGGTACTTTAAATACTTACGAACGGTATTAAAAAAATAATAAGAAGTGGTCGAACTTACTCGTAAGCTTTATGTGCAAATAATTATATCGTACTCTTGCTAGCAAAAATTTTCAGTCTTATTCCTTTTCTATTGAACTATTCATACTTTAACATTAAATCAGAGGCTTACAAACTGTAAACTTCAAATTCTCAATTTAGAATCGTTAATATCATGACTTTTCTCAAATTGAGGACAAAATCATTTTTGTTTTCCAATCCTAGCAAAATCAAAGGCTTAAATAAAAAAAAATATCAGAATTTTATAGACAACCCAAATGGCCGCATATCTACATAAATCCCACACTAATTGTACTGTGACCGCGGTTTTACTCGAGGTCCTTGTCCCTTGTAACGGTGCCTCGGTTTCGGTCGTGTGCCCCGCCCGGCACCGAACCACTGGTCAGTGCCATCGAATGCGTCAATTGTGATGATTTAATTCTATACTATCTTTTTCACACAGCTTCGATCCTGTGGTGTATCTGTGTTGTAAAAAATAGCCTGTGACATTTTGAGATAGAGAAGCTTCGTAACAATAAAATAATTTTGATAATCGGACCAGTACTTCCTTTAAAACATATTATAAATATACAATTTTTCCTCGAATATTTCTTCGAACTAGTCTGAACACTGAAAAGACCAAATGAAAGGGAACAGTCTTGGTGATATGAATAACTCAATAATTGCCGCAAAAAGCTAGGTTCATTTACTGTCTCAAATATTTTCATATTACCATTGAAACTATGACAACAAGGAGTAGGGACATCATTTTTTTGAATTCTTTCGACATTGCCTATTTGCGGCAAAACCTTTTAAATAACGAAACGTTACTCGTTTCATTCATTCCATCCAAAAGTTGCCTGGAGATTGCTCTATGTGATATGACCGCCCATTGTACACTTGTTTTATACAATAAAGTATATAAAGCAAACGGACCACAGTCCAACAAAAGCGTCCGTCCATCGCGCATGTGATAGCAGTAAACCCGCGGTCCTGCACTATGCTAATGCCGCCACGTGGCGCGGGCGTCGAACGGCCTTGTTCGCGAGCGGCCAGGCGTGCGCCCGCGCAGTTACTCTGCTACGTCACGCCGCCCCGTACGGTAACTGTAGGTGTAGACACACGTGCGCGTGCTTACCAATGCGCTGATAAGCTTTGTTTGTGCGCCTATTCGTTTGTGAGACATGATTTCTTTTTGTTTGCCGGTTTTAATGCTGAAAACCAACTGTCGGTATGTGGAACCAAGTGTCGCCATCTTACAGTGTGCTAAGCTGGAGCTCTTTAGGTGCCTAATTTATGTATTATCTTAATTTTGTAAAGTAGTCGATATTTTGCCTATAAACTTCTAACTTTTTGTACAATTTAAGCCCGGTTTCTGAGTCTTCAGATAAACTCTCACTACATTGCCTCATGATTCGAATCGACCCCCAGAAAGCACCGAGACTATAATGGTCTCGGTTGTCATTTGTAAATCTTTAACAATGAGTATTCTGCTGCATGCAGTTAGGCAGGCATCCAACCATCATTGGGAAAAGGTGGACAGATGGATCAAGACATTTTTAAAAGTTATCCATTTACGATACTTTTGCCCGTAACTAAATGTTCAGAAACATAAAAACAAACCAATAATCACTATCGAATAGTTGAATTTAAAGAACAAAATAAGCCACAGAAACAAGGCATTTTTGGCTACGTAGCTGCGAATAAACTTAAAAGCTACATTTTCAAGACATTATTTTACTAAACATTTAATCGAGAAAGTCTGAATTCAACAGTTAAGATAGCTGTGAAAGCTTCAACTTTATCCAATCAAATAGGCCACAAAAACAAGTAAACGAATTAAAAATGCTTATTTACAAAATTAACATAGAAATGTCCGAGGCCTCTGTTCCGTTAGAATAATATCATAAAATCCATCTCGATTGCATTCATGAATAATTATAATTAATATCCTAATGTAAACATGATAATGAAGGAATTAAAATATTCACGACCCCTAACAGGTCAAATAATACTACTTATTTATTAATTGAGTCGTAGACTCGTTAAATGGGGTTAATTCTTTTTATAGTTCTCGCCAAACTTCTTGGCCGCCCTGAAGTTGGGTTTCCAAGCGCAAGGTGCGGTGCGGTGCTGTTTTTGTATGAGATTTACTACTGCGCAGGCATTTTAATGTATGAATTCTATCACATTCCGAGGAGCTCATGGCTCAAAACAGCTGCATGGATCGATTTCCGAGGTTAGGCAACGCTTGTCGAGGTCGGTCCGTAGATGGATCACCATCCTCCGTGCCTCGGGAAGCAAGTTAAGCTGTTGGTCCTGTTTGTAAATCTTCAACAATCGTTACGTGTAGTTGGAAGGCAGAAAATCAGACAACCAGCATTGCGGTTGCCAAGGTTCATGATTTTACCAGGTTACTGGGTTGTGCGGAGGCAGTCGCTCCATGTAAAAATATTGGTATCCTGGCTATATTGGCTTACGGTTAGACTAGATGATTTACCCAACATAGATGAGAAATAGCTAGGCATCTAACGCAACCCTTATTTTACTTATAGAAATAGAATGCAGACAAAGATAATGCTTTTGCATGTTTACTAAACTAGTATTATAAGGCTCCTGAAGACAGACGCGACGCGAGAATGTGACAAAGATTATGTAAATACACCCTTTCAAAAATTATGTTAGCGCACAGGACCGTTTAGTGTGGCGACGCTTGGGGAAGGCCTTTGTCCAGCGTTGGTCGTCTTTTGGCTGAAATGATGATGATGATGTCAAAGATAGAAAAAAAAACAGTGTCCTATCTGTTGCTATGTCGTGTTGTGGTTGTCTGCCGGAGTCTTGAAAAATGTGATTTCCTTAAAGCAGCTATTTATTTTATTTTTCTTTTGTTTACAGACCAGCAGATACACAGCAGATACACAGAAGAAAGGAATGAGCAGAAAGCAAAGCCATACAATTGCTTTACATAATCAAAACGCCTTTTATTTGGTCTAGTAAGTATCTTTTAATAACTTTTACTAACCTTCATATTATTATAGTATAAGAAGTTAATACACTAAGGGCTGATTTTTCAATAGATAGTCAGATAATTTAATTACAATAAATTTGACGGTTTAGCACATTTTCTACACAAAAATATTTAAGTTGATATTTTTATTTTCATACTGGTAAAAGTTATCTGACTTACTTAAGCGGACCTAAGTATCTATTGAAAAACCGGCCTTGTATAGCCATGGATTTAACGTCGGTTAACTTTATCTAAGCCCACTTGCACCATAATATGTCAGTTAATACATTTAGCGTTTAACATATTTAAAAAAACATGAATCTATTTCTGTCAATTTCAAAAATCTGATGCTCTGGTGATTTGTGGTGCCTTTTTGTTTTACCAGTACCAAGAAGTTCATCTTTACTTTAGGTAAATTATTGTCCCTGATTTTAAGCATTAAACCAAAAACGTTCTACCTGATGTTCGACACGAATTCAACACGTGTCTGATTTTCGGCACAAATTTAGTACAGTCACGTGACCACTACGTACTTGACTTTGAAACGAGGTTTCGAGGCCATTGCGGTGGAGTGGGAGGAGGGGGGAAAGGCTTTCGTCTCAAAAAGTGAAACGGGTCTAACTGTAAAGCCGGGTTAATTGCCGGGTTTGTTTTGCGAGAGTTATTAAAACTTGTGTTATTATATTTGACTTTTGAGACCATATATGAAGTCGTGAGATTTTGAGTTACACGTTTTGTTGAAAGTCTGTTCTTTTTCGTGTGATCTTTGTTTGATTAGATTGATGAAGTTTTGGTAGTTATAGTGACGGGGCTTATTGCCACGGCATTCGCAAGCATACAAATTGTATATCTTTTGAGAATATGAAAAGTTATTTTTATTTTGCATAAGATATTGACTTTGAAAGGCACCATAAGTTAAACCTAGACCTTGTATAGTATAAATATTTTCACTAAGTTCCTTCCATTACACTTTGTGCAAAAGTATGAGTGTTTAGAATTTCCATTAAGAAAAGTTATTTTATTTTCTGCGAAAGCAAAAAACCAAATATAAATTATGACAGCGCTAATTACGATCCTACCTAACTTTTGAGTAAGTAAAGTTACAATGCTTTAAAATAAAACTTTAATTACGTTAAGTTCGCAAAATCATTTCCTACAATTTACACCAAGTCAAGTGGTGTCAATCTCTGAAGGCTTGCAAATAATTATAATCTTAGTTTACCTGTCAAATTACAGTTTTGCGTTTGACACGATAAATTATATACTATGGAAGTACATCTTTAAATGTATTGTTAGATTTTAAATTGCCTGTATTGTCTATCTACTGAACAAAAAACTGCTGTTGAATGGTTATCAAGTTAGCAATCAGTTAGCGCTTGAAGTTAACTGCTGTTTAATAAGCGGTTTAATAGATGGTGCAATCAGCTTTATAATTATTGTCTATAAACCTATAAAATGGAAATTTAAGATTTTATATTATAATAGAAGCTGATTGTTAGTGTTTTTCAATTTTTGGACTATTTCTTCTTGAAAATGTGAACCAAAATCATAGTATTTTACTGATTTCGGATTAAAAACTTCTCAGATATTTTCATCCAACTGGGGAAATCATCTAATCATTGATTCACTTTCATAATTAATAAATGTTGCATTCGTAAACAGCTGAATCATATTCTAAGAAAAGAATGTCTTTAAGGAAAACATATTACTTTCTTTTGTCAGTATTATTCGTGAGAAGATTCTCGCTATGAAAGAAAAGCACAAGGAGGTCAAGGACAAATAATGATTAATGATTTGTTTAAACAAACTTACGTCGTATGAACAAAGCTTTCTATTTGTATGAAAACATATATTCAGAATTATTTGCAAGACCCGTTAAATTGTTGAGATGATTCTTATATTAATCTCTACGAGATATATCAGATATCGGGAATCCCCAAGCTTTTGAAACGCAACTTCTAAAATTAACGATAATATTTTTTAGTAAAAGGAAAAAAACAACACGAACTTTCTTTTTAGCAAATTGCATCACGAATGCCGGTTTACATCGTTGCATCCGTGAGATGCTCTTTTTAGCACAAAAATTGGGTCATACGATGAAAAAGGGCAGAAACTGGCTTCTTTGGAATTTACATACAAACTCGATGCCGGCTATTAAGGAGTCTGGACTTTATTTACAACAATGTTGCATTTTTGCTTCGACTCCTTTTAAGGGTTCATTTATGGATGACAAAAAATAAGTAAGAGAAACTTTATGTTTTGATATCATCTGTTTTCGAAGAAAAAGCTGCACTAAAACAACGGAAGCTTTTGACAGCGACACATATTTTATTCTCATAGCAACAAGTCTTCAAGTTGAGTCAAATTTTGGTTTGAAAATGAAAATGCAGAACAGCAAATAGGTTACTTGTACTCAAAATTCTTCTAAAAGAAAGAGTTATAATAACAATAAACGTTAAGCAGCAAAGAATCCACAGCTGACTAGGTTTTCGTCCATTAGATAAAGATATACGTACCATTTAAACGCCATTGAAAAATCTGAACCAATTTGCGTATATTTCCTAATGGATTTATATTTGTACATAGTTAAGTTTAGGAGTTAGTTAGTAGTTAGTTTGGGAGGGTTTATATTTCATGCTAACATTTTAATGTCCCCAAATTCAAAGAAAAGCAAATGCTGGAGAAACCTTTATATGTTCCACAAATTCAGATTTTCTATCTTTCAGTTTATTATAAGTAAAAAGTTACGTACTAATACATACTCTTTTTCCCAATCCAAGAATCTCATATTCTCATCTCGATATCCTTCTTCTCGATGCCACCGGCCAAAGGTTCCGAAAACCGTATTGGGGTCATTCTGGTCCCGTTACCTCAAGGAACCTGTTCCCTACCGGACCAGTACGCACTGACTGACAACTGCTTATTAGTTGCCCAAATTATGTACTTTACTCCGAAGTCGTTTTAGTACGAAAATGTAAAAATTGGTGTGTGACAGAGCTTTAGTGTTGAGCTGTAAAGGAATTGGCGGGTAGGTGGTTTGGTCGTGATTGTTTATGCGTTTTTGGGGATTCTTGTTTTTTTATTTTTGATGTACTCTTTTCATAAACCAACTGTAGTTACTTGGTATTTTAATTATTTTTCTTTTTGTGCACATACAGCATAGCTTACAGTTTTTTTCTTTATCCTTAAAGATGTGTACTTTCTACTTTCTTGGATACGTATTTATTGTCATAAGCATTATTTGCCAGACACACTTTAAAATAACGACAATTTTTGATCTGCCAATTAATTATTTTACCAGAACTTTTCATGGAAATGCAGAAAATACTATTGAGCAACTACTGTTAAACATGAACCATTAACATCAATATTAAAAATAGTTTGTCTACCTAAACACATTTTTTCTACGCATTCACAAACAAAAGCGCAGGGATTATCCTCGTCAGTAAACGAATCTCAAACAGTTCTAAATAGTCGTACTAAACGCAAAACGTACGCGTTCCACATACGAACGAGGCGGTGCTCGTAAACCCACATAACGTCACACACTCACATTTTTGTGGCCAAAATACAGTTTGTTTTTTAATTCGGTGCTCAACTGGTCTTCTGTTTAACGCGTTTTTGTGGAACTGTGCGGTTGTTCGCGGATTAGAATATTTGGCGTTTATTTTTTGAAATTTTGCAAAAGACACTGCATTTCAAAAAGGAACAAACAGCCCGTAAGTTTCTTACTACTTTCCAAAGTAATATTAAGAAAGAAAGAAAGAAATCATTTACTTGCTGATAATGTAGGTATACATATAAGATGGAATATTAATAAATTGTCCCAATACATTTTGCCTTACGGCATACAAAATATTACATTTGAATTTAATAATACAGTTACAAACATCATAATTATTATTAACACCAATAATAATTTCCTAGATAGGTTCAGATAAGTAAAAAAAAAAAAAAAAAATTTAAAATAACTTCTGGGGTTAATATTTTTAAGAAAGGATTATAAAAATGTGGATATGTTATGGAAAATTATTTGAATATTTCGCGTAACATATCCCTATTATTAATCTTTTAAATTGTCCATTTTTCCTTAGACCAAAGTATAACTAACATTTGTGATTGATTGCCCTATTATACTAATATAAATAGCCCAGCAAATGACACGGCCAAATATCTTTTGCTGAGAATGACATGCGAAACTAACCCGTTCATTACCGCACATAATGCGAAGTCGGTTAGTACCACGTGAGGTCTTAACGGTTTGAGGGTTAAGTCGGCTGGTGACCACGGTTATTGACAATAGCGAGTAATAAGTCTTGGGTTAAACTGGGTTTGCAGCCTATTGCTGGGTCATTGAGGTTATTTTTGTGAGTAGAGGCACAATACGTTTGTAGATAAATAAGGTTTATAAGAAGTTTTGATACTGGCTACAAGAAACAAATTCTTATTTTTCGGGATGGATAAGTCGAGCTCCTACAGATAGTGCTGACCCGTACTAGCAGACAACAAAATTGTACAGAAAAGGGCAGTTCAGTGAGACATTATTAGCTAAGTATGTTAAAACAGTTGAATAAACGACATTAATAATAATAACAGTTTATTTTAGAAAATAAAGTATCTTTGGTACATATGTATGGTGCCTGTAATTGATTAGTACCTATTTATATACTCATCATTGTATTACAGGAATATTAATTGATTATTGGCGTGAATAGGACGTTTTGATGCGAAGTCATTAAATTCAGCCATAAAATTCTAAAACAGAGCTTATTTATCGTCTTTTCTAATATCATAGCTTTTGTAGGTATTTTACGGTAAACTCACGTAAGTACCGGTATTTATATAAACCATTACCGTCATAAATCAAATTCGTTATTTTCCGCTAAAACTCAGCGGCTGTCCGTAACTGGAATGTAATTAATACCTTTAAAATAAATAAGTGATTTACGTCAGTACAAGTGATGAGAGAAGAGCGATTTGTCTATTCAACCTAAATATTATAAATGCGAAAGTTTGGATAGTGGGATGTATGTTATTTAATCATGTCAGAACGGCTGCACAGATCTGGATGAATTTTGGCACAGTCTTTTTATCACGGTATAATGTTTCCTTAGATTGATAAAACACTTTTCATGTGGGCGATGCCGCTAGCAGAAGCTAGTACTAAACTACAAACAGCTAGTGACCGTCAAACCAAGTAGTAGGTTCAAAGCTATCAGCAAAATTTACTTTCCAAGTCTCGATTGTATGTTTTGTTATTTTAGATTTTTAAACCGTATCTAATAACTGTTTAATTAATTGTTCAAAAGTGTCTTAAATCCCGTACTTTTGCAAATATCTCAGTTTTAAAACTTGCCAAAATTATGACAAGTATTTGAAGCTTATAAATATTATGACTAGAGATTTAATCATTTTAATTTTGACTATCTTCTGACAGCGGCTTCGCAGACGTGAATGTCGAAAATTATCCCAAGGGAAAATATTTCAGGATAAAAAGTATCATATGTGCTATGCCTGACTATAATCTATCTCTGTACCAAATATCATCCAGATCCGTTTAGCCGTTTGAGCGTGAAGAAGTAACAAACATACAAAGACACTCACAAACTTTCTCCTTTATAATATTATAGTGTGAAGTGTGATATCTAGAAGGCCTAGTGGTGAGGTAAAACAAAAAGTGGGTAAAAGTTTATGGAATTCTAGTCTACATTCGTACTGATCTCAAAAAAACGAATTCAAGTACTAGGATAGTAGTAACCGTATTATTTTTACAGAACATTTCGCTACTCTCCTATCCCTTGGGCACTAACAGTATCCCTTGCTCACTCAGTCCGCGAACACCCAATTACATGAGATTTAGCTTCGAGCGCCGTTACGCCATATCAAATTTATTCGCCGTATGTTTATAAACGTTTGTATAAAAACGAACTCATGATACGCGATGCGATAATTGGTGAGCCACTTAACAAATTAACTTATGGTAGGTTCGCAAGAGCCTTAACGGAGTCACAAGTGAATTAGAAATAAGCCTGACTGGCAATTTTCTTCGATATCATAATAGAACACTCAACTAAAATATAATATGACTGAATTTTTTGCACGAATGTTTAACCCGAACGAATATCATGGTATTCATGTATCAAAGGCATCATTATGCCTGCCCTCTAAATCTTTTTCTTCAACAAAGATTAATTACACTGTCAAAAATAATTAAATATCACTTTAAACATAAAAGTCTAAACTCTAATTAATTTCACTACAATATTCACACCTCAAAGAATCATGTGAAACGTAATAAAATTAAAAATTAATTGTTAGCAAAATGCTCCAAATAACATAGTAACAATGTATCAGTGTGACGTCACTAAAGAACGGTAAATAAATCTAGTTCGGTTTTCAAAAATTCAAACTAGTTTTACAGAACCGTTAAATTATGAGTTTTTATGAGTTTGTTTTAAATTTATGGGTGACGAATACATAATGTTAGATGAGGAATTAATTTGTTCAGGATTTTTTAATTGCACGCATGTTTATCTTTTATCATTGGGATAAACAGAAAAATTAAAGTGAAATTCTATTTCTTTTTTTTTTGTTTTTCAATCCCAGGATTAGCCCCGTGGATTATTAATTATTATTTTCAACAAAGTTAATAAAAATGTTTCTTTCATGAGAGCACAATCAATTCGAACACTTATTTTGTTGGTTATACGCACCATTTAATAAAATCATTAAATCCTTTCGGCAGCTTTCCAATCAATCAGACAGATTGTGTCAATACATTCGGTTGCTACCGAACTTTTGAACATACCTAAACGAATCCATTATGACGTCACACCGAGGGTGTTCTCAATAAAGTTGTCAGTGTCCACCATTAGCGAGAGATTGATTGCGAACGGGACGTGCGCACGCGCAGCGCACTATGCGGGGCAGCGGCAGAAGGTTTAGAGAAGAGGCAGAAGTTAAGGTTTTAATTTTTGGTTTGAGACAGACCGTGTTGAAAAAATGTGCGTGATGTTCTCGCAAAAAAACTTTTGTTTGCGGCAACGGGGTTTCGAAGAAAAACTGGGAAGTATTATGTGGTTCATTAAATGAAGATTTACAAACTAGGTTTGTTCATTCATAAATTATGGCACTTAATTTACAAAAATAAAACAATACAGCAAACACGAATAATAATATAACACAATCGCAAAATGGTCTGTTTGGAAAAGCAGTTCCTCGATTTCAAAGTTTAAAGCTACTTGTTAAACCTTTAGATACGATATTTTTCTAAACTATATAACTTTTAAATCATCATCTTAATATTTTACAAAAACGGTATATTCCACCGCCTACTACACATTTCTTAAATAACAAACAATCATATGTTTATTAACTTTCTGTTGGCTACGTATACTCTTGTGCATAGCAGAATACGCCCGATCGATCGCTATCTGATCTATAGATCACACAGACAGGGCTGGATTTAGCGCAGGGCAACTGGGGCTCTAGCCTCGGGGACTTCTTAAAGAAGGGGCCATTCGTTCATAATATTTGATTGCTTTTACGCCGAGAATCGCCGAAAAGTTGATTTTGCGACCAGAAACCTCGCATATTTCCATTCGCTTCGTATGTATCTATTTTTTCCTTAATAGTATTATTTAAAACTACATTATCTGGACTTTGAAGCCGATTGAGACTCACCTGCATAACAGGTGAAATGTGGATGTACTAGATGCACCTCTGCCTATAAATCCTTCGGACACTTCAAAGATACAGACGTGAATTAATATAATGAAAACTGTCTTTTGTTAAGTCTGTTTCAATTTTTTTTCGTTGGGAATCACCTTTGTATCCGGCCCTGAACAGATCATTACTATCAGATCCTCAATAAAAATACACTCGGCCCCAAAAGGCGTCGAATAGCTCTGAATGGCCCCGATCAAGGGTCGAAGCTGTGCGTAAATTAAGTTGTATAATTTAAAGCAGTAACTGTATCTTTGTATGTGCCAGGAAATGATTGATGATGTGCTAAAAGTGTTCGGTGGGTTTTGAGTTAACTGTCGTTATCATGAATGGATTAATGTAATGAGTATTTTTTTACCCGATTGCTCCATAAGGAGGGTAATGTTTTACCTCATGGCAGCCTCATAGTGGTACCATGGATTGATTTGCGTGTGAGGTTTAGCTGCACCTGCCCCGGTAGGACAAAATCCAGATACATGAACATTTTTTATACATTGCCTTTCATAAGATAAAAAATCCTATGCATATTTTTTGATACTATAAATTTGTGTTACTATCACAAATCAACGTACTAAAACAAAAATCCAAATTCACAAAATCTCTCATTCATAAAAAATGTCTTGATCCGCAAGAAACATCTTTAGAACAAGATGTTCTCCACGCGAGAATCGAACCTGTGGGCCTCGGCGGTAGCATAGAAGACACCAATCGCTCATCTACTAAGCTTACCGTACCACCAAGTCATTAGTCTTACAAAATGCCCACATTAGAGTATCAGGTGATATAATGGTCAAGCGCGAACCTACATATAAAAAAATAATATCCCCTCAATAATAAAAAAATAATCTAATCAAATCTAATACTCTACAACATAATCAAAACAAACTAAGACCTCAAGTCCAAATACAGTCAGCTAAATAATTCAAAGTGTTCAAGTTCTTGCGAAGTTTCACGAACCTGTTCGCAGTAGTTACAATGTCACGGTTGCAAGAAACGAGGTGCGCCCGCGCCGGTGACTGCGAAAGAAAGTTGATGACGCACACAATCTCACACACTATGCACGTCGTGTGTGTGTGAGTCGGGGGCGGGGCGTTTGTGAGTGTGTGTGAGTTAGATGAATTGATTGTAGTATTTTGTGCCACTATGGTATATGGTATTTATGATAGTGGTTGTATTTTTTGCGTCAATAAGATAGTGTTCTTGGTTTGAAAATTGTTATTTAAATGTCTTTAGTTTAATTAATTAAAAATACATGTGAAAATGTGTGTTTTTAAAACATTAATCATTATTGACTTTGTATCGCGTTTGACCGTAAAACATAAAAATGAGAATGAGATGGTTGGTTTAGTTGGAGTATCTCCTATTAAACAGCTCACATACATAATAAACGACATCCCTACTGACACCAGCTTGTTATCATCAATCTGACAAATAACAAAACCGTACAGTACACTTCACTTTCACTTGCAAAATTGCTAAGTCATAACTTATTTTTCAAATCATTAACGAATACTTACGTTGTACCAAGCTATGTGTGTGTGTGTAATTACAAGTTCACAAACACACACAAAGTTAACCGCACAACCGTACACACACACATGCATAGACGACTCAGTAGGTCACCATACCGCGGTGCGCGTTGATGTCTTTTCTATGGACATTAGTGCTTAGGCGCGGGAGTAGATTTATATTATGAATTTTAATTTAATATTGGAACCGTTTTTATCAGATTTATAGCTCGAAAGAGAAAATTATGAAGATATTTTCTCTTATTATTATTCTAACTTTGGAAGGTAAAATTATAGGCAGAAAATTTTCAGCTTTAAAAATTGTCCAATTCAGATAGATTTAAAGACCCTACAATAAATAAGTACGTAGTAATAAGATACTGTGTATAATATAGATTAAGTCTAAAATTGTTCTTGCAAAAGGCGCTCTTCATTATCATTCCTTCTACAGTTATTGATGAATATATTTTATTCCCAATAATGACGAGAAAAATTGTAAGTATCCCAAAACTCCTTTGTCATTGCATAATAATTGCAATTTTTACCTATTCTGCATAAGAAAAGGCTGTATTTACGTACAAATGCTTATGACTATAACAAAAAGAAATGCCCAAATCGTTTAAAACCGTATTAGCGGGATACTGCGAAATGTAAAAGTCCTAAGTCATGTTTGTAAACAATGGAAAAATCTTACGATTCTCAACCTTACTGCTCAATTCATAAGAGTGTGAATATTCGCATTTTCTATTTGCCAAGTAAAAGTTTTGTTATACTTGTAGTATGGGGAAAATTGTTAAAGAAAATTGCTTTAAAGTAACGATTAGTGATGGTGTTATTTTGTTTTGTTTTTTAAAAAACGTTGCCCACCACTAAGAATTTCTTCCTGTATCGTGGGTGTGTTTACAAAAATATAAACACACATACAAAAACACCCAGAGCCGGAACAATTATCTGTAGGTCATACAAATATTCGTTTCGTGCGGGAATTGAACCCGCGACACGCAGCGCAGCAGTCAATCGCTCAACCACTGCGCCAACCGGGCACCCAATGTAATTATTAAATGCGTTACCAATTATCTTTTATTGTTTATCGTAATAAATAATAAAAATGATGTTATCTTTTTGACTAATTCGCACGGCGACTGTTACGATCAGTGTCATAAGTAAAAATTAAAAGCAACATTTTGTTTGTTATTTAAACTCATTTTTTCGATCGTACGGCGGTTAACAAAATTTTATTTAAGTTACAAGCGATCAGCGATTTTGATAATACTTATTGCATTGATAAAGCAGTAAGCTTCGCTCAGTAGGGATAAACAAAAATAGAAACTAAAGAAAAATAATGATTAATAGGATCATCTACATGTTTAAATTTTCAGTCAACGAACACATTTTTTTAAAGAATAGCCTTGGCTAACTACAGCTTTCATTCATTGTACCGATTATTATTTGATTTCATTTATTTATTTTATATACATATGTTTACATTTTTAAATATTATTCTATAAAAAAATAAATAAAGTATTTGATTTTATTATTACATAATATATTTAAGCTTCTGTACCCAAGTAACCTCCAATTCAAACTTACAGTATTTTTTTTCATGGACGTTGTTTTAAGTACAATTAGGTATTTATTTTATAGCTTTTCGCTTTTATCTTGCGCCACTAACCACCACCTGCAACTGAGTACCGAACAGAAAATAATGACAGCCTCATATCTCGATGAAAGAACTGTGACGTAGCATGTAATAATAATACTATTGTCATAAAAAAATAAGAACACTGACAGGTTCGTTAAAAACATTTCACTTATTAATGGAAGTTTTGCCTGTACCTTAAAATATCTAGAAATCTAAAAATATGAACAATCCTTTCCTCATATATTTTTTTCATCCAGTCTCCAAAAGCTTTTGTTATTTTAAACTATTGAATTTTGAAAAGGACCATTACGTTTGTATTTATTGTTCAACTATTTTATTTTATTATTTCTTTAATTAATAAAGAACACACACAACGTTGTTTTTTACATACTCTCGTCATGGTACATGAACAGTGAATTAACTCAGCCTATCGCAGTACACTCCTGGACATAGGCTTCTCCTGGTCTCGTACGTTTATGCTCCTACACCTTTTGCATTCAGTCTCTCCCAGCTACCTTCTTAAAGTCATGGTTTTACAAATATAATCATCAATCAAATTTTAAACTCTAAGATTCAATCCAACAAACAATTTTCAATAAAAGGAGTATGTAAGGAATTAAGGATCATAGCAGGTGGCGTTCTGTAGTTTCTGCACAATCTTACGGGGAAAAGGCGTGAGTGCATGTATGGTAGTCTTTAATAAACAAACTCTTACTATAATGAATTCTTATCAAAGACAAGTAAACTAAAGTACTCACAACACCTGTCAAGTCTTGTTAGAGAGCATCGCGCAGTTTTATGGTGCTTCCCCATTAGGAGCTAGCTGCCATCAATTGATTCTGCGCACGCGACGCCTATCTCAGCAGCTGTCAGTACCTTGTCTATATGTATTTGCGTTTGTTAGGCAATTGTTTTTGATGACAAAAAAAAAACAATATATTTTTGTACTCTCAATATTATTAGTTTTTTCTGAGGTTTAATTATACTCGATGCTATGAATAACAGAATAATTTAAGCTAGTCCACACAAATAATTTGTTATTAATATTCTCATTATGGTTAAAACTACTCTAATTTATTTCTGGTTATGGTAGACGGTATCATACATACGACGGTATTATGATAAATTTACGAAGGTAATATGTACAAAAACTGATGTTTACTTTGAAATAGTTTGCGTGGCAATTTGAGTTTGTGCTCGTTGTAGTTTTTTTAAATATTATTAATAAAAAAAACAAATCTTAAATCAACATTGTTTCAAATAACCAACACTTGGTTATTATTTACTGATCGAAAAGGGTGTCCGTGAAGTTTCTTGCATGTTCGTTTACGCTTTAGAAATGTGGTTGACAATTCATTTGAGGTTTTAAGTTTGTATTTTCGGTTGAAAACTCTCTGGAACTCCATTACTACCACGCTAGTCGAGAGAATTTGGTGACTTTCATATTAGTTAGCTATATCTGCCATCATCATCATCCGCAGCCCGACGTGTCGCCCACTGCTGAGGATAGTCCTCTCTCTTCTTGTGCCAATCCCCACTTGCCTGTGTCAGCCTCATCCAGGTTCTACCCGTGATGGCCACAACATATATCGCCCATTAGTAATCATTTCGCCGGATTTCCGACCTCAGACACTACGATATCATTCGAGTACCTACAGCATTGAACCTCAGCCTGATAAACGTCTAATAGCTTCCCGTAAAGCTGTCAACATTAGCATAAACAATGACTATAGTATTCTCGGTACTTGCACTCATGGTACGGTCAACCACACTATCAAGTCGCGTTTGAACTACGATTACCACCCTTACTGATAAGGAGTTGAGACGCTGTCATTGTGAGATGTGTTACTATGTGCGCGCGGTTGAGTGTACGGTTGGAGCGAGCGCGTATGTAAACAATGGTTAACTGTACCGCCACCTTGACTCGGACAACGAGTCGGCCGCCGGGAAATATTCTCGTGTGTGGAATATACAGGCTGGTTCAAAGGGAAGCCAATAAGAAAGAAAAATATTTTAATTGTGATCAGATTTTTAAGCTTCTCAAGATTATTTATTTATTTATATATAGAAAACGCTGGAAACTGGAACGCTACAGATGATCTCACTTTCTGAGTTCATACAAAATAAAATTGTACAGTGTCTGTTCAACCGTCTAATATCTAATGCAAGTATAACTAACTACATTTAACAATACAAATACAAAGAAAATGAATAACAAACACAGTTCCATTAAACATTAGTAATACCAAACATTACAATACCGCAATAACATTTATTTATAACAAATAACTGACTGATTTGATTGGCCAACCGAGTTGTACTAGATGTGCAAACTAGCAACTATTCAAATTAGCTTGTAACCCATTGTAGTAACTATGCGGTCTACCGCCAATAATATCATGATAAAAAACGGCGAAAAAACTGGTACTTACTTATTTAGCTTCAGAGAGGTGTGAATGACTGTATGAACGCAGATGAAGCAAAATGAGTATATAAGGATCAGTATGTATGTAGCAGGGTACGTTCTGTAGTTTTTGGCTTACCCTATTGGGGTAAAAGGCGTGAGTTTGTGTTATTTCTATTTTGAAATCACTGCCAAGATGGGTTCTGGCTGTTCACGTGTGCTTTGTATGTTTCAAAAGCTGAAATCTGTATGTATTATTGTTTATATATTAAATAATTTTATCTTTTTTGGTGCACTTACACGGGTAACTGCAATTGGGCAAGTTCTATCATATTATATTGCTAGGTGTTGCCAGGACAACATATTTAATCACCGCGTGGTGGTGACCGCACCTTCAGTGTCTTAAGCAATTAGGGTCCAGAATCTATAAAATTGAACAGCCTGTATGTAGACGGGAGGGTCACTACGTCACAAGTGATCTAGCGGGGCGCGCATGCGTCATACAATCATACGCGTCGACTCCACCACACTCACTCACAAATGTATGTACGTAAACTGTGCGTGCGTGTGTGAGCGCAATGCGAGTTATTAACGTTTTTGTGTATAAAGATGAAATGTAGGAACTGGTTATTGTAATTTTGTATTTAGATGTTTAGGTTATTTGAGTTCATCTTCTAACTTCTAGGGGAGGTCTTTGCCCGGTAGGATAAAACCTATCTGTGGCTATTATGCCCAAAAATGTTTTGCATTTGGGTTACCGTAGTTACAGGCAAAAATGATTCATGAACCGTGATCTTACATGAACAGATCAAGAACAGCTTAAATGAAACCACAAAGCTACAGTAGTAAATACATGAAACTTCCAAAAATAATAAAGTTGAAGCTTATCCCACATAAAACACTTAGAAAAAAAGTTCCCATTAATATCCCAAATCACAACTAAAATTTATAAAAGCAATCCGGGCAATCCAGTAAACCACAATAAGATCTAAGCAAAGTATAGAGATCTTATCTGGCGGACAGCATGCAGCTAACCCATTGCCCCTGTGGCTTACATCGCGAGTGGCGCACGCGTCGCTCTATGAGCCACTCTATCTATATATATCTATAAAGACTACAAGATACGCGGTTATCTCTAGAATCTAGATTACCGCGATCGAATGATTTACAACCCTGCTGTAATCATTTCTACTATCAAGAATTATTCATAAAGGTACAGTTTTACCAAACAAAATACATGTAGATTTTTGCCATCCGATCTCATACTATTATTTTGATACGTAATGTAGAATCTGTGAATCTGACTTGTGTGAAGGATATCATGATATGACTAGAAAGGGTGCGTCTACTGAGAAGTATAAAAGATGAAGATAGGATAGAACTCAGGATAGAAAATGGGATAAGGGCAATAAAATAATTTAACGTCTGTATTGAAATAGAATTGTCTTTGGGTATCTAAATAGCTTCGAAAATAAAAGCTTATTTCCATAATTTTCGATATATATATTTTTTTTTACTTTTGTGTTGATACTCTTATTATTTTTTTATTATTTTTTTGGAAGTAATCTAAACAAGTGGGTGTTTTGGCAATAGTATCTCAAATATTTGGACCTCCACAACAAAATATAGGTACTGAGAGAGTAGAATACAGATCCTGCTATACTAAAGTCGTATGCATATTACAGCAAGCCAAAAGTCAAAAATACTAAAACAATTCTTCACTAACAAACAACACAAATGCATTTCAACTTTATTCCTACAATTTTTTCCCCAAAACACAGTCGACGAGTCCACCTGTCCTATTCATATTCACGGGAGGATCCTCAAGGCCAGGCGCTCGGATATTGACCCCTAACTGTACAGGGCTATCCCGGCGGAGAGGCGGGCAGTCGGCCCGGGCGACGACCTTAGGGCGAGCAGGGGTTTTTGTGGCCCTGTTGCGGCACCGGGATTTGGACAGTTGCGCAGGCGGGTTGATTGTCATGTCAGGTTACAGTAACGGCATCTTATGTTAGAAGGGTATCAGCGTTTTTTTTAAATTTTGTTCCTTAATAGTGCTGGGTTAACAAAACTACAATTCAATTATGCAAGTTGCAAGTGAAGTTTATTTCTAAGGACGAAAATACAAATGCCTGTAACTTGCTAGAGTGCATTTAACTGCTTCTGATTGGTGAATGTCACAATGGCATGCAAGCTGCCTGCACATTTTTATGCAAGTTCAGCTCGTGTATTTTAGCCCTAAAAGAACTTATAGGTATTTGTTTTGGTATATTTTAATTTATTTTTTGACAGCTTTTGTTAAAGCCCATCTCTTTCTTATTTAATAAGAGGGATAAATACAGCTAAAGGCAAAAAGCACAATTCAATCGGTGTCTTTGTCTAACAAAGATATATATTTCAAAACACTAACATAGAGCCAAACAAAAAATATACAAATGCATCTTCTACCATACACACAAAGAAAATAGCCCCATTTAAATTAGAATAAATTTTGGATAACAAATTGAAATGCTAATCAACCCTTTTACAAGTTAAATTAACATAATGAGTGCAGGAACAATGTCTTTATTTGTCTTTCATTAGCATTTTTCTAGTTCACAGAAGATACTCATCTCTATGTCTCCGGCGTATTATTTCTTATTTTGTTTGTTGAAGAATATGATCTTTCTTTCTCGGTAAGGCCAAATATCGTATTAAGTGGAAATGACTGCAACTACTCGTAAGAAGGGAAGTTGGGAAAGACACATTTAAAAATTGAGTTGACTGTATTGTCAAAACGTGTAATGTGATTTCCTTTAAATAATGATCCATTCGCTCACATATTTTGCTATAGTTGCTATTAAATATACACATAATAATGCTCAGATGCTATAATATATTGAGTCTGAAGGGTAATGTTCATACAGTATCCTCCAAGAACTATTCTCATGTTCTGTTATTAATTGCTGCTGTCAATACTCGTGGAAGTGCTGACATTTAAGAAAGAATACTGCTTCTATGGAGTCATCTTGAAACGGGGTGTATATCTAGGATGACTTTTGACGAACATTTTACAATATTACTTGAAAGAGCTTTCGATAGAGTTTTCTGAAATAACTTTCCGACTTTCGAATGTTAAATAAGTATCTACAAAGCAAATCATTATCACCAACGATTTAATGTTCGCACTGCTAGGACATAGACCTCCTCTCTGTGAGAGGGAATAGGCCGTAATCCACCACGCGGGCTCAGTGCTGGTTGGTGGATGTCACATGCCGTCGAATTTTAGGTTCTATGACATGCCGAAAGCGGCAACTCACGATGCCAAAGCCAATAAATGACAATTACTGAATTTATCAATCGTTGCAGCAATGTCCCCAGTTAAAAAAACTTATTGATATCAAACATGGCTACTTTCTATAGCTTGTCAGCGCAATGTTATGATATTAGCTTACAGTATAGTATATTGCGAGACCAATCTCTTTATTGGGCTTTTGGACGTAATTTTATAACGTAGAATAAATGTTTTGTAAACGGTTGCCCAACAAATCGTGGTTGATTGTCGAAATAGACTCGTTTCGCTGTTGTACGATTGGTTTTACTTACCTACCAAGTTTTTCAGTACTTTTGTCATTGTATTCTTTGAAGTTTTGAACTAGTTTCAATATAGCGTCTGAGAAAAGAGTTGCAAAAACAACTGCCAGTTATAATTGTCTTCTGTGTTATTGCGATCATAAAATTTGTCTAATAATACGTACATAATTTAACTGGCTGTGGTTACGATAAAATATCCGTTTTCCCAATTTTCTCTTAATAAAGTTAAAACATAATGACAAAAAAAATAGTTATCTGATATCTTTATTAGGAGTATAGTACCGGCACTTGCATTCAAAGAAGAATATAACCAATAAACAATAACTGTAAACAGAAAAAATACCATACCAACTTTAACAATAACCGTCCCAATTCCAATCAATTATCAACATAGTAGGTACCAATTACTATGTCACACTAATAAGGTCAAAACAATAGCACCTACGCGCCACGAAACACCATGCGTTCCCACACGGAACCTCACTGGGCCGCAGTGAGCCACGCTGGGCCACCCAAAATCCACTCAACCTCGTTGTGGTACGCATACCACCGTCCACTCCTAAAAAAACCCGTTGGGTCTATAACGGTACACGCTGCCTTGACAAACGAACAAACAAGTATATTAGGCAATTAGGATGTAGGGATCAAACATGCCGACTGTACCTGTACAAGGAAACAATTGAGTAAAGTACAGTTAAAATAATAAAAGTTTAGCCTATGCAAATTGGCTTTGTTTTGTGATATTTAATTTGTGCTCTGAAGTTATAAAGTTGTTTATGATAATGTTTGAACCAGTTCGGTCTTTCTCTATTTATTTTTTGACTTTATGGTGGAAAGAATATAACTGGGTAAAATTTTAACGCATCTTTCAAAGCATCTTACTCATTAACTATACCAGTGGTGTCTCATGCCTACAAAGAAACTGTCCTGACGTACTGTACTGATTATACTGATTATTTGATTTATATTTCGATATGGATTGATTATTAGATAGTGATCTATCTATCGCCGTGGAACGGAACCGAACGCGATCGATTTACAAAAACTAATATAGTATAATCAGATGAAAAACGCTAGTTACGTGGCACGGTTTCTTTGTATGGGATGAGGCATCTGTATGCTAGTATTATATTATCTGTGACTATACCTATTAAAACTCATCTAATTCAATCGTAATAACCTCTTGAGTGTCTAAAACGTGGATCCACGCGAGACACAACGGCTTTTAAATTTTCCAGTAATTAGGAACGCAGCCGTTTAATTCGAATTTCGAAAATTCATCAACTTTAAAAACTAAGTAGTATTTTTTTTTAACTTAATGTTAGAATCTAAAATGTCAGTTCATTCACACTAGGATACAGACAGTAATCTTTTCGATCACGATATAATATATTGTAGTGCCGTTACAGTAATATTGGAAATAAATATAAACAGTATTGTTATCGGTATAAAGCTGTATCGATAATGCGCTTGTTCTTATTGTATCGCTCTAAAGGATATCTTATCGCTGCAGGAATCAATTGACTGTGGAGCGATAGCAATAGTACACGCGCAGTGTGGACTCAGCCTTAGGTCAACTCGTGATGGTGACCGCAGCTTATTCAGTATTGTCACATATGGCTTATGCTACTAAGATTTGCATAAAGAAATCTGGATAAATTGATAAACGACTCGTGCTCATAAAAAATGCAAAAATGATATTTACCAGTATAACAATATGCATGTCGGTAAATTATTATCATAATCGGTAATGTTATCAGTTCAGTAAGATGTAACTTTCTACATCAAACTCTTCGATGCGCTATCGCCTGTCAATAGGCCATCAGTAGCCCAACCGCGAGTCTAGCCTTGAGGTAGGTTTAAAAACTGGATTCTCGTAAGTATTCATCAAACAGAAACGGACATAGCTCTATTGTCGTGAATCAGCACCGTGAAAATCGAAAACCAACCCGCTGCCTACCCAAATTCCGACTTTATTACCCCCCGGTCAAGGTTGTGTTTTGAATGGCGAATCGTCGTTGGTTACGACCCGTGTATAATAAAGTAGTGTTTACGCCACTGACATACTTCCGTGTGTGTACCGTTAGGCGGCCCTGTTTCGCTTACACCCGTTTCTTTCACTCTCGTTTGTAGCGTATGTTTTGTCTCTTTCTGTGCGCGACAAATTTTCGATGCGGGCGCCTCGTGTAGGTTGGCCTAAAAATTAATTTCGTGATACGATTTTTTTTAAGAATCCGCCTGATGGGGCGGGGGAAGCCGTTTGTGTGTCAGTGTGTCGTGTGCTTTATGTGTAGTTGCCATGTCTAAACTCTTGCGTTTGAGATTCGACTCGACTTCGGATTAGCATTAAAGTTTTCGGCACCATAACTTGGGCTTTATATCTAGTGCTGAATGCTTTATGGATAGTTAAAGACATTGGAAGGCTTTTAAGATCATTATTCGACCCAGATACATGAAAATGTAAACGACATAGGTATCTAAATTAGTTAATTAGCATATCAAGAATTATTAACAACCACTTTTGGCGTTTTTAAGGCCAGGCATCTTATTAAGACTTCCAATTTACATTCCATCATTTATAAATAGAATACCTGAGTTATGGATTGCCATCAAAATATTTAACGAAATTCTAGTTAGCACTACTGTTATGAGTGCCTAGCAACACATGTTGATACATTGATAGCCAATCATAAATAGAAAGACAGTATCTCTAAGTAGTCTGTGAGACAGACAATTAGGGACTGACGCTTCAAAATCAAATTGGCTACTGAGTAGTTTGATTGTATTTTTATAACTTATGAAGATTTTATCAAACTTGGCTAAGTTTTCTACGAGTTTGTTTATTTACGTTTATTATTCACCATTGAAGCTTCAAATTTAACTTCAAGGTCCATGGCAACAATTGCTCACTGCTAACCCTTCCTAATATTAGGTATAATTTTAAGCAATTTTTAACTTAATAAGCAATTGATACACTCTACTTTCCCCAACAACGGATTACCCTACTTAAACGTAGCAGAAAACGTTCTAAAATCAAAAATTTCATACTTTCATCGCTCCCCGTTGTCAATCATAACCAATATTTTATAGAAGATCGTTTTGATTCACAAAAGGCAGACGTGTTTCTACTTTCACTCGCCCGGTCCATCGGAGCAGATAATCTATGGAACTGTGACAGTTTCTACGGAATTGGGTCGAGAGATGTTAAATTCTTGTATTTTTGTTCGTGTCACAGTTGGTCACTGAAACCGGTGACACGGCGACGATGGGTGACGAATTTTTTACGCTCTTTTTGGCAAATGGAACTTTTAATAATGTTGATGGCAAAGATGATAGATAATTGTAAACACTGGTACACTATAATAGTTAACAAGAAGAAACCTTTTGTGGCGAGCGATCAGACAGTCAATGAAAATGTTGATCAAGATACTCACTCTAATATATTACCCAAACATTGCGTTGTAAATGGTGAAGCTAAAACAATTCGGTGAACGTTAAAGATTAAAAAGGTTGACAACATTATAAATATTAATAACAACGTAGCAAACGCAGTGAACAGTTAATATTTTTCCGTTAATAACTCTTTACAAAGTAATGTTAATCTTAGCTGCCCGAGTTCCGACCGATACATCCAAATATCCTGAACCGTTCGTCTCGCTTGCTTGCACACAATTAACTAAAATGCTTACTGCCATATTTAAAAAAAAATACCGCTTTTAATATCTTCGTATAATAAGCCTCACTATTAAGGGTATCAACCCAGGTATTTTTAACGTCTAGCTTAAGGGTTCAGAGTCTGTTCTCATCCCTAACATTGACTTCAAAAACCAAAAGCATTGATTCAAAGGCCGGGTGTAGTCACCTTTCCTAAATGGAAAATATTGAGCAAAAAAGATGGACTCTCTTTACTTCAGTCTACTGTAATCATGATCATTTATTGATAGAAAGAGGTCTCCTCACCATACAAAGAAAATACGAACAAATTAACATCCACCTCATTGATTTCTACTATTTTGAATATATGAATGTCTAACTAAGAAGATACTGCTGCATTATGGAATAGCAAGCTTCAGTTTCGATTGACTTTTATTTCGAACTTTTACTGGCCTATAGATAAAAAAATTACAATAACTACAAAATGTTACGAAAAATAAAATCTTAAATAGTGTTGTTCTCTATTAAAGTCACGTTCAGTATGCAATCGGGTGTCTTGGCAATTCATTTTTTCTGCACCGGGTTGCGCCACGCCCGCGGCTCGCTACGGCTGCGCGGGCGCAATCAACCTTTTATCCACACTACAGTATTTCGCGAAAAACCCAATCAAGGCCGCGTACTTGGCAGCCGAGACAAATCTATATTTTAATAGTATTTTTTCCGTTGAGCTATCGCAACTCGTTGCGTGCAGGCATTGGTCAACGGTGCGTGTTGTCATAGGTTCGATTTTTTGTCAGTACCGAATTCAACGTTATGAAAATGCTTGAGAATCAAAGGATAGTTTTTTTTGTTAGGAAAGAGTTGTGTAGACATGTTCGATATAAGCTAAATCGTTAAATTAATTGGTAGGAATTTGTTTTATTGTGCTGTTTTTTAATAAAATTCGCTCGCAATGCCAAATTTTTCACAAAGTTGATTGACCCGCACCTCTGACATTGAAATGCGCCAGTCATTCGTGGCGATGTAGCAATAGTCTATCAGGGAAAAGTTTTTATTGATCTCTAACTATAAAGCAGTAAAAACTTTGTCAGAATTCTTTGGGAAATAGCGATTATGTTTATACCAAGAAAAGATCAGTCATTTCCTGGTAACAAAGCAAGCGGGCATTTTGGGAGAGCCCAAACAAAAGTCAAGCCATTCAAAGGTGGACAAAGCCTCTAAAAGAAAGACTTAAATAATTATTGGTTTTGGAAATACGAAGGAAATAAGTTGTTAGTTAAGATAAGACGCAACACTGGATCAGACTGATAAACAGCTAGTAAGGATCTGATGCCATTTCTGTAGGTAAATGTTTGATTTGTGCTTGAAAGATACAAAAGGATATCAATATCTTTAAAAAAGCTTACCGCTCGACGCGCTATTTTTACTAAGCGAAGTTACAATACGTTCACATGAACGCAATGCGACGCAATTCGACTGACTTGCACTTAAAATTTTCTTAGAAAATACAAGCGCGATATCGCCTATCGTTGCAATTTAAATTGGATCGCGCCACCAGCTCATAGGAAATGATGACTCCAACATAATGCCCAAAATTCTACACAGATTTTCTGTTTACATCCGTCTATAAATCCGTAGGTCTCAGTGCATAATTACCGATAAACTAGCAATGTTAATGAGTAACTCGTTTGATTTCGTTAGCGGCGACCGCGCAGTGCCGAACACGGTCAGCTATCGGGGTCCGGTAATTGTGCCGGATCGGTGCCGGGCTATCCGACGCTGGTATCAGCGTTGCGTTTTGTGTTGCAAGTGTATTATTGGCTTTTGTTGACATAAACGTAACATTACGCCTGTAATCCTTGAAGAGTTAGGAGACCTACGATACACCATTTATGTTTAAAGTCCCATGTAATATTTTCATCAACCGGACACAGGACAGTGCAGGATATATGGGATGGGATCATGAGACATTTTGCTTGGTTAAGATGATGCTGTCCGAATGGTGTTGAAAAAAGTCTGTTCTTTTTTAACTTAGTTAGTCTGTACAAAAAAAATGGGATGCGGACAATATGATTAAAACGAGAAAAATATAAGACTCGGAATACTTAGAGATAACGTGATTGGATTCTATCTTAAAATGACGGACATAATTCACACAATTAAATATTTGAATAAATCTGCTAGATGATTGAAAAAAAATGCGAAAGAAGCGCGAGTTTACGTATATAATTGAAAATTACCGTACTTATTACACAATTCATAAATAAACACGATGTCAAAATTGATTCCCAGAATGGTCATTCCTATCCGCCGCCACATTTAGTACCGTACGCCGCACAAAGCCTAAAAGCCTTTTGTTTATATCGAAAATAGAGCAAAACTGTCTAGAAATAAAACAGAAGCGACTATGGGCCGCAGCACGGTTAGCTGGTGGAGCGTGGCGCGATTACCGCCTGCATCTGCGATTGCGCACCCGTTCATACCACTGGGCTGTACCTACTACTTATTACTAACACTTGTCTTATTATTTATTTTGGAGTACTTTTTATGATTTCCTACCCGATGGGTCCAAACGGAGCCGTCACGTGTATTACTCACGTGTCCGTCTGTCCGTCGTCTGTCACAAAATTTTGTTCCGAAGATTTTTTTAAATGCCCATTGATTTGAAATTTGGTGATAAT
This sequence comes from Orthosia cruda, assembly GCA_964057195.1. Lineage (NCBI taxonomy): Eukaryota > Metazoa > Arthropoda > Insecta > Lepidoptera > Noctuidae > Orthosia > Orthosia cruda. The sequence goes on along the minus strand of OZ059825.1, from coordinate 35,416,530 downwards.
GTATTTATTACGTATATTTTACTAACAAATACCAATATATTCTACATTTTGTACGCAACCCTAAATTTGCGAAGTACGATACGCACTTGGCCAGTTTAGGACATTGTAAATAAATATTGGATTAGATCATTTTCCTATAGTATTATCTTTAGAGAATCGATGAACGTTTTGGTCTAGCTTAGCATGATGTTGAGATTGCAAAGTTATTTTCTGACTGCAAAGTTATTTTCTGACTGCTACGTAACTGTATACTGATGATCGTTCTCCGTTGTTACAGATAGCGCAGCAGGGTGGCGGCATCCAAGTATGGTGGTGGAGGGCTGTCGCTGGGCTCCGGCGTCACGGTGAGGCGCGCCATGAAGTGCGCCGGCGTGGCGGGCGCCAGCGGCGACGAGCTGCTGCTGGCCAGCTGCTGGCTTGATCCCAAGCTCGACGCCTCCTCCCCCCCACCGACCTGCCACGAGCTCCTCGACTCGCTCTTAGCCCCTACCCCTCTCGCGGAGCTCAAACCTCTTCCCCCCTTCACCGGCTACACCGGGCACCTCTCTATCAACGGTATCTCCGGGCACCACTACCATGCTATCGCGCAACGCCTTCCGGAAGAGAACAACAACTACCCCACGCAGAGTGGCTACGGCACTGACCACGACGTGGTGTCGTCGTCCACATGTGCGGCGGACACGGAGCCACCTGATCTGGAGGACGTGAAGCCCTTCCTGGACGCAAACGACACCAAGCCCTTCGCTGACACCTCGGCCGCAGACTCGTGCGCCGCTTCATGCTCGCCGCCCGCCAAGATGTTCGAGGACAGCCACAAGCAGGACATGTACGACATCAGCTCCATAGAAGACATCGCGGCCATCATCGGCTCAGCCATCGCCGACACGACCGTCCCGTCACAACCTGAGGACCCGGAGAGAAATGATTCCAGAGACAGTTGGATGGACATCGAAACCTGGATCACAGGCGCGTGCATACAACCTGGTGACAAAATTGTACAACAAGATCTTGCGGAGTTCGGTCTGCCAAACTCACCACCGTCGGGACAAAATCACCACTCCAGTCTCGACTACCCCTGCAAAAACCAGGAGTATTCTAAAAGCAGTGAGTTTCTTCAGAAAAACTTAGGACAAGCGGGGTCGACGTTGCAGTCGTTGTTGACGCACGGGTACATGCCGCTGCTTCAGAATCGGCTGCAGAATGGACCGCCGGTGAAGCAGGAGGCACCGAGCTCTACCAGCTACGGGATGGATGTGATATCCACGTCGTCTCCGCCGGGGAACGCTGTGTCCACGACTGACGGGGTCGGTGGCTTATTAAACGGCCGATACGCACCACATTACTCGCTTGGTCTCAAACCTGACGGGCTATGCAGTCCGGAGAGGCTTCTCGGCTATCCTCACGCTCACACCACGACTTCCACAACAGCAAGTAAGAGCAAAAGGAGTCGAGCTAAAGCGAAACAAGCGAACAGCGGGCACATGCATGGCGGTTCACTTTCGTTCCCGTCGGCCACGGCGGCGGAGCTGAGCGGCCTGCTCGGCAAGGAGAAGCCGGTGCACCGGTGCGGGATATGCAATAGAGGCTTTTTGAACAAGTCCAACATTAAGGTCCACCTCCGGACTCACACTGGAGAAAAGCCTTTCCGCTGCGACGTGTGCGCGAAGGCGTTCCGTCAGAAGGCGCACCTCATCAAGCACCAACAGATCCACAAGCGGATCGGCAGGGACTAGCGGCATTAGGTTCTAGCTCAAAATGAAGCATTTTGTAGTTTATAATATAGTGTGTCTGTGACTTTAGTGTCAGTGAGCGGTCACGCAGTGCGCTGAATCTCATGTAGGCTATTGTACATTTATTTCGTAAGGATCGGAGACGTCGCGACGCTCTATAGAGAACATTGGCGTCGTCGCAGGACGCCAGGCGCGTCGACATCCGTGCGTCTTTTAACATAGTTACGTGGTATCACGAGTAATTAATTTAACCCATTAATATAACATTCCTAAGGACAAGTGCAATGTTAACTAGTTTTAAGTGATTTATATTCTCTGTATTATATTATTAGTTTGTAAGTTCTTGAAGTTTCCGCTCCTCTCTTTATGATTGTTTTCTGAACTCTCCGTCTCATTAGTGTAGTGATCTTCTATTATTTCGGTTATGTGTTGACGTCACTACTCATGGCGCGCTACGTCATCGGTTGTACTCAAAAAGTGCAACTTCTGTAGAACAGACAAAACATGAACGAAATAAATATATTTTTGTAATGTAGGAACATTTTTATTTAATTTTAAATGTGAATGGTTACTCCGATTACCTATTGTTAGTCAGAATTTTTTAGTTAGTTTTTTCTTTTAAATGTATAAATAAGTACTTAATTAATTTAAGGAAGAGAAATGACAAAGCAAACGAGGCTAACACGATACTGCCAATTGTAAACCTTTTGTACTTATAAACTTTGTATAAAATACTCTTTTAAAATATACGTGAGGTAAGGCTTTTTAATAATTTGGTTGGCAACATAGTTTGATTAAGGTTTAGTTTTCATTATCGTTAGGTATTTATTTTTCACGCCACTTCTTGGCTCTTTGAATTAACTTTCTACTTGAATTAACAAGTATTAATAACATAACATACCTCAGAGTAACACAACAGTCACAAAATGTAAATAAATAAAAATCTTTGCGACTTATGTACATTATAGAAACATCATATTATATTTAATTTTCATCGTTTCATTATTATATTTAAATGGGGACCAAAAGATTTGAATTAAAGAACAAATTAACTTGCAAAGATTTTTAATGTTATTATATCAAAGTAATCATTCATCATTCTCTCACATCAGTTTCACGAAACCATTATCATAATAATTATCAAGTAACAGGTATAAGGGTAGGTAACTCAACCCTCGTAGTCATACAAGTTCATAAGCTCATACATCATACACATTCATGCATTTACAATACATTCATTCAAATAAGATCACATACAGTAATTTCACTCCATGATCACAAAATCATGATACATTTTTGTGTGGAGCCATACATTTGTCATACATTGGCTTTTTGTCATCTGCCCTAACATAAGTTTTTTGTGTTGAACTATTGCACCAACAGTCAACAGTGTTGCACTATTTCCGTCATCACGTCTTAAGGGACGGCCTTGTTTTCGCTTTTCTTTATCCAAGGTAATAAGGGCAAGTACCTGAACGCTTTAATTCCAAAGTTCAATAACCCTTTGCAATACAGTCGAGAAAAAAAAAAATTTAAAACGTGCACAAAATAATTAGATTGATACATTCTTAGATATTTTATTGGTTGAATTGAATAGCCAATCAAAACGCGCTGGCCAATTTATTATACGCGCTCACTAGACGCGCAAACGCACGCGAACGGAACTCGATGCGTCCGGGAAGCGGACGGATAAAAAATAAAATTCATACTAATAATTCCGATCCGCTGTTGCGTAAGATTGCTACTCGTTGGCAGTTGATAATTGCTATTACGGCATTCGGTATTTGGGTCATTTACCTCTTTAAGGCTAAGGGCTGCGTGATTCGGACTGACGAACAATTAAAGATGATTAGCAGTGTAACTTGAATGAGTTATTACTGCTTTTCGTGAGACGCCAAATTCATGGATTTTATTGTTATCCATGGCTGACTCATCTTGGGGTTATTCGTCACCATTGTCTATTTCAGCCCGATCTTACACTATAAAAGCTGGCCTTTAAAGAAAACTTTTCTCACTCATCATCTCATGAAATTGACGACAGAAAAATTATAAATAATAAGCCTTTGTATAAGAAATCGGATAAATTTTTCAACATCATCACAATCATAAAACTGTCACTTTCATCGATTTCACAATAATTTATCAATTTTGCAGGTCACGCATCTAATTTACAAATAAAATGCGTTGCTGTAAATCATCATGAAAATTCTTATTCATTATCTTTTTCTAATTACTTAGCATTTCTGATTGTGAACTTTGACATAAAGCAACGTTTACACTATACATTCCACTTCCACACATTCCTATCTCGCTCATCTGATGTATCATCTTTCATTTTCTGTGTATTCGATACACGCGACTAACATTCCACTAGGAGCCTGAATCGAAGGCTCATCTCTGACTGTTTGAGGCGTTTAAACGCTTGTCAAAGGAGACGAGTGGCTGCCCGTAAGGGAAAAACACGCACTGCGAGAAAAACGCGCGATAGAAACGCTGGAATTTTCTGTCGTTTTTCTTATACCTTGAAAACAATTTTATTGGAGTTTTCAAAAATAAAATAATGATAGTTATATTTGCAATTACTTTACAACGAATGACTCGTTTTATACAATAAATATTGTTTCGAAAGCATTATTTACACATTTAAACCAAAAACGTAAAGTCAGAGCGTACCATTAACAATAACACGAGTGTGTCTAGACTTCAGCATAATTGAAACTGATGAATCATTAAATTAATGGACTCTTTTAGAAAGACATCATAAAATGAAAGCAAAAATTGTGTACTTACTTCTCTGTTATATTTTATTATTTGCTTTCTCTAATAAAAGAAATATCACTGGTATATTGGAGTTTCAGTAACATAGAAATTGAATTTTATTAAATGTGCATCTCTTAAATGCAGCTATCAATTTTTTTTCAACTTTTATTTTAAAATTTTATACCTAGAATTATGTTTAACATTCTAGTCTCTCTGTCACAGCTTGGTTTCGTCTGAATAGTTTTACATGAAGTCTAATGCATTCTGTATTATTAAATCAATGATGCTGTTATGAAAGGCAAATGTAAAAAAAGCTCTTAACGTACGTTTCGAACGCAGCGTTTCTCGCGGTGTGTGTGAGTAGAACTTAATAAAAGTACCTTTTTGTTAGAATAAAAATTGTTAGCGTTAAGTATTTATTTTTCAATCATAATTTTGTAATTATTAATTAATTGTAAAGCATTACAGTTGTCGAAAACAATTAAATATTATGCGTACTTTTTAAGCGGCGAATGTTATTTTTCAAGAGGTTTTTCCCATAGATGTTTAAGTAAATTTGTAAATTAATGTAAAATAAATGAAGATTTTTTTTGTTAATGATAACTTTTTGTTTGTTTTCAACATTCCTTCATCTTTGAAATTCAAATTTAGATTAGAACTTGGTAAGTTTAATTTAAGGTTGCTAAGCGAATGTTATGATATTTTCAATTATTTTTATCAAGTGTACATTATAAGAAAATGGTCTCAATAACAACAACAAAGAATCACACATAAAAAGATAAGCAGCGATTTTCTAAAAATACACGCAGAGACACAAGTAGGTCACATTAGACATCCATGGAGCAAACAAAGGTGTGAACATACGAAGTGAAAGATCCGACTAAAAGTTTAGTTCACACAACACACGTAATGTTCCCGTGCGTCTCGGAAGAAAGTCGGATGTGAAAATTGTCATAATGCACACACAAACGACAAATTGCCTTTTTGCGTCAACAAGTGCTCTTGCGCAGGGCACACAAGAGAAAACTCACACACACACAGCCGTGCGAATATAACTCACACGTGCGCGGGAAATGTCAACGTATCGCTGTCTCTACACGCACACATTGATAGAAAAGTACGGTGAACAAAAACATCGTTGCGAAAAATTAATTATCTTTTATTATATTGCAACATAATGAATTTGTTAGTACCGGTTCTGTAACAAATCAATGTTTTATATAATCGACGTTTACAAATCTGTATCGGTGGTTGATTGAGTGTCAAAATTGAAATGTCAAAATTTTACATTGCCTCAATGTAGTTTCTTAAAAGCCACTTAAATTATGTGACGGGGCTGTACCTTTTTGTGTAACATATTATTATAAATTTATAACAAACAAGATAACATCACGCCTACATTCCCAAAAGGGCTAGGCAGAGGTCTAAATGATAAATATTCTAGTTTATTTTAGTTTTACTGTGTAATCCAGAATATTTAAATTTAATTTAATGTGTTTAGAAATTGCTTTAAGAATATTTTTATTAGAATTATTAAAACGTAAAAAAATTTCAAGACAATGATTTTTGTTTGATTTAGTACCCAAAAATATAGTTACAAACTAATTATTCAGCAAAGCCTACTCAAGACCAAGACAATAAGAACATTAAATTTAACATTTGTCAATTTAATCTGCTTAAAGCAGGTAATTAAGACACTAAATAATAAGGCCAATTTGGGTAATTATCTACCTAATAATACAGAGTTAATTAATAATTTAACTAGCTTATACTTTTTCGAATTACTTTTAATTGCAGCCAGCGAAGACAAAAATTGTAGTACGAAGTAGATGGCAATCTGCATAATGTTTAAGACAAACATTACGATGGCAATTCCAAGACAAGAAATAACTATTTTTGAAAATATAATAATATAACCAGCGTAACTATCCCACTGACGGACAAAGGCCACTTCTTAAAAAAATATTACAGACTCAAAATAACTCAGCTTTATATAAAACTAGCTTCGCCCGTGACTGGAATAACTTATATGCTATTTCAGACTATAATCTATTTCTGTGACAAATTTTATCCAGATTCGTTCAGCCGCTCTGGCGTGATTGAGTTACAAATATACGTCCATCCATCCAATCTTTCGCATATCCAATATTGGTAGCATCATTAGTAGGATAAAAGGAAAAAAAAAACAAGGCAGGAAATGTGAAAAAACAGTGTTTTTTTTTAATATTTTAGGCAGTATAATTAGTGATTCAAGGTCGGCTTGTCTTGCTGTCGGTACGGTGCGCGCGCGCCGGAGAGATTCTTTCACCAACCCACTTACATAGCGCGGCTTGATTTCACCGCCAGCCGCGCACCGCCGCCGCAAACTGCTAGCTACTACGTGCTCACACTACATGTGGACTTGAGACATTTAGCTTCGTATTTACGATGACACACCAAAGCAAGGGAGCAATAAAACGAATGGAGGAAGCGCAAATGAAGCAAAATAAATATGTAAGGATCGTACCAGGTGTTGTTCTATAGTTTGTGCCTACCCCAATGGGAAAAAGGCGTAAGTTTACGTATTTATGTGAGAAACCAAAGAAAAGATGGAAAACACTACTTAATTTATAAAATTACTATACTTTTGCCAGAGGCTTCTCCTGCGTGCAGGTCGGAAATTATCTTACGGAAGTCTAATATCGAAATAAAAATATCATATGTCATCAAAATCCGTGGTAAAATACAGTACTAATTTAATGACATATTTTAAAAATTCACGCCATACTTAAACACTATTGTTTCTTTTTTTGGTCTTCTCGACTGGATTTGTATGGAATATTTTTTTTTGGGTAATCACCGGTTAAGTTGGCATTTCCACCGGTGCGAAGCCGGACCCGATCGCTAGTTACGAATAATCATAAAATACTCCAAGTTCCTACACACAGTGGTACTAATCCGAATGCGGTGCATGCATTGTTTACTCCACGCGACGAGCATGAACATCACGCTACAACCAGGCACGGGACCGGCAGAGTGATGACCTCAGGGCAGATCTACGCGCTGTTTGTCAATACTGATTGGTAAATAGTAAGGTCTTTGCTACTTACTACGTATTCCGGTTGCGAAAGTGTCGAATTTGGTGAGGAATCAGATCCAGGTTACTTAAGCTATTCTGTCCATATTAAAGTTGTCAAAAAATAAAAGGCCCCTTTTTGACAGCTATAAAAATACTTAATAATAATTAAACTTGATGCTTGCGAATTATACTCGTTGTTATAGTCTATGAGTAACATAGTAATTAATAAGGATTATGAATTTGATTTTTCAATTTCTTACGTAGAAAGTTATCGCGGCATGTAAAATGAGAAACTTCAACGGACTTCTTAAATTGTGACGACTTTAGAAGAATGTTTTATAAAAATACCGAAGAGAGAAAACACAAATATGAAATGTGTCCAAGTTCTCATAAAGTGCCTAGTGTAGGCACCATGGGCTATTAACCAAAAAGCTTTTTTTTTTTATAGCAATATTCCATTTGCAAATACCAATTTATTTATGGTAACTCCTATCATCTACGTCTGCGTAGTTTAAATAGTTATTGAAAAAGCAAATACAGAATTCTGAGTGCATACACTCTAATGTAAGCCTAATTTGAGTCGAACAAACTGAATCGCAAAGATCTTGTACAAGCTATATTAATATATTATGTGCCTAAATCTAGCCTTAATTCACCATGAAAACTAAAATCATTTCTAAAATAAACGAACGCCCACCCATCCTTTGGCTAGCCGGTCACACCCCCACATGAAGCAAAGGTCAGCGCAACCTTTACCTCGAAGTGAAATGCTTGCGAATGTGCGCCCGCACCCCTCCTTGCCCTTCATACTTGAACTTGTGCTCGACCTGAGCGCGGCGCAAGTTATAAGCGATATTATTGTGAGTGACGAACATTGCATCTGCCAGCGGCTTCGCCCCGATAAAAAGAGTTACATCATCCCAATGGAACCGGGAAAAAAAAGGCTATGTGCTATTCCAGACAATAATCTATCTTCGTACCAAATTTATTCCAGATCCATTACATTAAGGCAAAGCTTTTGAAACTATCTGGTTAACGACGAAACCTTGTGCATTACGATATATTTCACTAAACTATGATATAATTTAATTAAAAATCAATCAAACAATTTTTTTTTAATTTCATATAGGCCTACGTGGGCACTTATAAATCGTCGACAAAAAGTGGACGGTTCGGTTTGGTCGTTTCCTATGGAGAAGAACCGGCAAGAAACACCATCACGGTTACTCTTTAAAAAATGGTTTGATTTTATAGTACTTAGATATGGGGGGACAACGTAGGCCTGACAATAAGTCGTAAGAAACTAAAAAAAGAAAAATATAATTATATAAACAAAAGAAAAACGAAAATAAAACGAATTAAAAAGTTAACAAGCATCTAGAAGGCCTACAATGTTCACACATTCACAAAACAATCAGTAAAAGAAGCTATACAAAGGTAAAAAAATGTATAACAAGACTAAATTTAACCATGGTTGGTAATGGTGGTATGTCGGACTCAGCTGACTTACCTATGAGACAACAGCTAGAGCATCGGTCAAAAATACACCGCTAAACTAATGTCTGGTCCTCATGGTGGCAGCTTGAAACTAAAGAGAATCATATGCTAAAATAACCCTTCAGCTTCAGTAGTTGTCCATTCCTATAAACTTTTACCTCACTAAAACCACGCCGGTGATCACCATCACCACATGGAACTCCCAGCTGTGCAAAGTCTGTTAGGGCAAATCCCAAAGGAGGCTAAAGACATGTGATTGCTTGTGCCACCGTCTTTTCTGTGGTCACTTGGTAAGTGGCCAGAGTCCCCGCTTTAAACGCCCGCGACCCAGGAGGCTATGGTGCAGGGGGGTTTTCGACATTTTAGGCAATGGGCTGGTTTTATTTCACATATCATATAAATAATAAAATATATATATATAAAAGCGAAAGGTGACTGACTGACTCAATGACTGACTGACTGATCAATCAGAAGCATGAAATTTGGCAGAAAGGTTCCTCAAGTGACGTAAGTGTGCACTAAGAAAGGATTTTTGGAAATTCCACCCCTAAGGGGGTAAAAAGGGGGTTGAAAGTTTGTATGAAAAATCTAATTCCTTCGGCCAAAATTCTTGAAACTTAGCACAAATAGAATTCTAAGTAAATGATAAGGATTGACATTATTAGTTTTTCGAAACTACCCCCAAATGATGATTTAGGGGGTGTTGAAGTTTGTATGGAAAAATCTGATTTCTTGGGTCAATAAACTTGAAACTTGCCACAAATACTAACCTAAACGAATAATAAAGGTAGCAATTCATATTTTTGAAACTACCCCTAAAAGACGATTTAGGGGATGTTATTTTTTTTAGAATCTTATATCTTGGGTTAATAAACTTGAAACTTGACATAAATAAACAAAAAAGGCTCATATTTTTAGTTTTTCGATACTACCCCCAAAAGATGATTTAGGGGATGTTAATTGTTTTGCAGAATCTTATATCTTCGGTTAATAAGCATGAAACTAGACATAAACACCAACCTCAATAAACAATAAAGGTTTCATTATTAGTTTTTTGCAACTACTCCCAAAAGACGATTTAGGGGGTATTACAGTGTTTTTGAAGAATCTTATTTATTGGGTTAATGCATTTGAAAGTTGACATATATACCATCCTAAAATATGAATAAAAGAGTGAATAGCATATTTAGGTTTTTCAAAACCCGACCCCCAACGGGGCAAAAAGGGGTTGATAAGTTTTTAGGGGAGGATTTTACTTTGTGGCGGTAACATAAAATTCATTATTCTTTAAGTCAAATAACGAATCATCCCAATCCAATAAACTCTGTATACCTAAGATACGCATTTTTTATTGTTTTAATAATAGCTAATTTTTGGTCGCCTTCACTAACTGCATATAAGAAAATCATTTATAGCATAAACGAAATCACGCGAACGAAGTCGCGGGCGGAGTGCTAGTAGTTTTATATAATTCCACAGAAATAAGATAGATTTAATTAATTTGATATTTAATAATTATATTACTAAGTAACCATAATAAATCTACTGCTCATGCAATTTAATCTACTTCTAATATGGACCCGCTCATATCATATAGTAATGCAACAATATTTATAAAATAACAAAACTCGCTTCGCTTATGCCTTAGACCTGTGACCTTTACCCGACGCCTCAGAATTTGGGCTGCAGTGATTAATGACAGTCATTTGCACGGCGCACGCGTCTCAATGTAGGTACGATGAACCAGTTCATTTGTGCTTAACCATTCCTGTTTATAACAGCTTTATTAAAGCTTTGATGTCGATTGGAAAATAATAAATTATTATTATTAATTATTGCCATTAACATAGCATAACATCACGCCTGTATGCCCGAAGGGTTATGCAGAAGTGCACTAATAGTACACCTTTTTTTTACTAGTTATGTGTAAGTCCCATGTATTAGGGGGTCAACCTATTGCCATCCATCGGACACGAATCTAGGCTCCGGGCTGCTATTGCGAATTACCAGTATTAAAACTTAATTCAAAGAATCAAAAACCCGCGAGACATTCGCGAGCTGGTTGACCAAAACCAGATGTATCCTCCGACTGCACAGCATGATTTCCTTCTTGTTTACGTATTTTTGGCAGCCGGGTTTTTAGATTCTTTGATTTAACTTTTTTATTTATAACTTTCTAGAGAACATTTTTTTTTTCGAAAAACGCCATTTTTCTATTTTCCAATTTTAATGTAGCCAGTGACAATCGCAAGGTTAAGACGAATCGACTGACGGCAATCATCAAAATCGGCCAGCGCGTTTAGTCTCTAGAACGCCAGTAACGCCACATAGGAACAAACATACATACGAGTACATTCATAAACTGATAAACACATTACCCTCCTTCGGCAGTCGGGTAAAACCCAACAACACTTTGCCCGACTCGGGAACCGAACCCAGAACCTAATGCTGCGCAGTAGTGCTTGCGACCACTAGACCAACGAGACGGTCCAATCAATCCTTGCTCATAACTGATGCTCATATTCAAACTCCAATAGAACTACAGAAAAACCTTCAATTTTAATGAATACTTTTCAAGCTGTAACTAACTGTAAATTGACGATTCTAGTTGGAGTCGAGTTGAAGGACATTACTCGGAATATAGATCTTAATTTGTTGTGACTTATTTTTGTTACAATACGTTGCCCCACACTATGAATTTCACCTGTATCGTGGGTGCATTTACAAACATTTAAACTCACATACACAAACAACCAGACCCAGTACAACTATCTGTACGCCATACAAGTATTTGTTCCCTGCGGGAATCGATTCCGCGACACGCAGCGCAGCAGCCAACCCCTTCATTGTGTCAAATAGAATAAAAAACAAATCATTACATTTTTTGGTGTTTGCTGGAGATTGATTCGCAGCACTAAATTATTCTAGTAAGTTAATTAACAATACTCTTCCATAAAGAAGCCCGTCTAAAAGTCTGCATCACTAAGAGTGAAATGAAAGACACAAAAACAGTAAAACTCAAAACAACCTATTTACCCCAATTGCCTAAAAAATTGCCAACCGAATTTATTTTGGAGCGTGTCATAAATGCGACACGCTCTAGAAGTTATGACTTACTTAGGCACATGATATTTCGTGACAAGCTATTTTATATACTACCCAAAGAAAGCGAAGAAATAATCACTATTTGAACTCAAGAATCACGAGGCTTAGTAGCATCCTTATGAGGTCAAGATCAAAATGACAGTAACACAATTCAATTAATTTTACAACTTTTAGAGGTAAGATAAAAGAAGCAATGAATTAATTAAGTCTATAGATGGTTTTTCGAAAATAGGTACATTGCAACTTGTTGATTTGTAAAAACAATGTGTAGAATTTCATGCATGCGATGATAAATAAATGGGAACGAATTATAATAACAAAAAATACTAACATACGTAAAAAAGAAATATAACTATTGTTCTGTTACACAAACTAAAACATTTTGTAAAATGTAAAATTGAAATGCATGAAATAAAAGGCTTTTTTATTTTATTTATTTAAAGATGGTTTGGCTATACTAATTACAGATAATAACAGATTGATGGTAGAAGAAAAATGGTAAAGGACGGTTAAAATCTTCATCGACTCTTGACCAGCAGAAAGATGCAAAATCAACATATTGAATTTTGTAAAGGTAAAAAAAGAATGCTCTATGTTTATAGCAACTAAGATAAACCTACTCTAATGATATTATATTACCCATACTGTCACACTGCAGAGCAAAAGCCTCGTACCTCATACGTTCCAGAAAATTCTGTTAGTGCTATCGATGACCGAAAACCACCAAAATGTTCCCACATGACCTATGAAAGAAGGCGAACCATAACCTTGACCAGGCGACCTTAAACGCCGTTTGCGGAAGCTGCGCGGGGGGACGATCCGCATACGGCCCGGCTGCGGCCGAGAAAGTGTGCCGGTGACCTCAATCCGGTGCCGCTGCATCCGCCACGCCGCCACTCCGGCACGCCGCTGAACTATGACGGGCTTTACTTACCGTACTGTACCGCCTGCTGCCCAGGTTAATGAGATGAAAATGTGAAATTTGGTAAATATTTATACTAATGCCACATTGTCTAGTGGTATCAGGCGCTACTGCGGACCTAAAGGTCTTGGGTTCGATTCCCGGGTCGGTCAATTGGAATTGCTCTAGATTTGTGCTCTGTTATGTGTAATATGTGTGTGTGTGGTGGACCGCGTTCATCTACGTTCATACATCTAGACATACACGCATGCCGGTTATGTGTAGCGTAGTATATGTAGTTACAAGCTTCTGCCAGCGGCTTCGCAAACTTAAAAGTGGAACATTATCCTGAGGGAACATATTATATATATAAAAAGTTTCCTATGCGCCATTCCTGACTATAATCTATCTCTGTGCCAAATTTCATCCAGATCCGTTCTGCCGTTCTGGCGTGATTGAGTAATAAACATATACACATCCAATAAGAGCAGTGGTGGCCCAGTGGAAGCGGCCGCGACTTACAAGTTGTAGGTCGTGAGTTCGAACCCAGGCAGGCGCTTTACTTTGTGTAAATTATTTCATCACCACTGCTGTCAAAACGGTGAAGGAAAACATGATGAGGAAACCGCAATGTCCTAGATCCAAAAATTCGAAGACATGTGACATCCACCAACCCGCAATGAGCCCGCGTGGTGGATTACGGCCCATTCCCTCTCACAGAGAGGAGGCCTGTGTCCCAGCAGTGGGACATTTAGAAGGCTGGTGATGATGATGACACATCTAAACTTTTGCATTCATAATATTTGTAAGATTAGTAAGATTCTCAACCTCAAAATCAAGAACAGGTACTTCTCTGACAATCATACAGAAACGCTTAAAGAAAGATGACGGAATCAGTACACCATCAAAGCTCGCTTGCTTACGCAAAGAGTTAATGAAACCAGTACCTAGTGTTAAAACAAGTTACCTGCATTACTAATATTACTTAAAGCAATCGTAGGTAAATGGACAGCGAACTCTTATACTGATAGTTTAATCTTTGAAGCAATCTGCTATCTGGTTTACTGAAAGCCTCTTTGGTGTATACCTAAGTCTTCGCAAGTGCATTGGGTCCTGTAGTACTATTGTGTAAATATCTCACCGTGAAAACTTACGTGAAGTGAACATGAACTGAGCTGTCAATCCAAAAAACCGGCCAAGTGCGAGTTAGACTCGCGGAGGAAGGGTTGGCAAAATGGCACACAAATCACGCTTGTTGTATGGGAGCCTCACTTAAATTATTTATTTTATTCTGTTGTTATAGCGGCATCAGAAATACATCATCTGTGAAAATTTCAACTGTCCAGGTATCACGGTTCATGAGCCTGGTGACAGACGGACAGACAGACAGACAGACGGACCGTGGAATCTCAGTAATGGGTCCCGTTTTTACCCTTTGGGTACGGAACCCTACAAAAGCAGTTCAGTTCAAACCCACCTAAGATTTCACGGTGAGACATTTAAAGACAGGCTGGATTCAATACCCAGATCGAGTTATTTTATTGTGTTATTTCTTTATGGAATTTCTTTCTTACATCAATTAGATTTGTAGACCGTTGGTGCCAATTAGCTCGTCTCTTAATCAAATCTCATATTAGGTGCCACATCTCATCAATATTTGTTAATTTATTCCCTAAAATTGGGTGTATTCAAACCAAGGGTACCTACCTAACACACCTGCCAACTCTTTCGTTGAGGTCAGACGGTAGATGAGTCTTTGTTGCAATCTACCAGATGGATAGGTGACCTGAGTAGACTGGGTGCAGAAAGGTATTTAAATCAGTACAAACGCCCCAAACCATGACTTTTTAACAGGCCGATGACTAATCCGCCCGTTAAAGTACAGCATGACCTTATTTATTGCAACTATATATTGCCATATATACAACCCCATATCAACAGATTCAAAACAAAAAAGATTTCGCAAACAGGAAAAAACATCACCAAATATTACGGCCATGCAAAACACAGCTAACTATCAATGCCACCATTTTTCAAAGTCAAAGTCAAACTATGTTTACATACAGCATGCCTAAAGCATTTTCTTGTATCTCCCACACTAGGAGGGGAAGGGAGGAGGGGGGACAAAAGTAAAAGTCTGGCCGTCGAATAACAGTACCGCTGTTCACTCTCGACGCGACACACTTAGCAGTGTCATGGCGAGGCAAATCACGTCCGAATAACTCCTTAGTTACCAATACATGCTGAGGTGATGACACGGTTTTTTCTACGGCGATAGGCAGAAAGAACAGAAGACGGTGATTCTAACATTCTTCTTTTTATTCTGCAACGTTCACGCTATATCTGGCCTTACCTGAGTGTCATGTTTTGTTACTAGGTCACTATCGTGCTAGAATTGATGACATACCAAATAACCACTACACGATTTTGGATACAAAGATGGCGATTTAGGACCAACTGTATACAAAAACTGTCCGTACGGTCTTTAAATTTTATAGAGATCACTTCAATAAGTCTTGTTTTTATGTCATCTTTAAGATAGGCAGTTGGGCTTCATAATTCTAGTGGAAACAATTTTTTTTGCAAAATAATTATATTATTATAATACTGTTGTACTGTAGTACAGAATTAATAGCAACAAATCATGGTGAAAGACAATTTGGTAGCTACTTACGCGTTTTAAAAGCAAGGCCATTAAAAAATATAGACAAAAAGGAAAAGAATGGAGGTTCCCACGCACCACTCTAGCTTAGCAACCAGTAACCAACATTTAATAACAACAGACTTAATTGTAACTTATGAGTCGCTATCAATGTGACTTTTTCGAATTCATAAATGCACTTTCTAAGTTTATCTTAGACATCGCTGAAGGAAAACAACGTGAGAAAACCTGCCCCCCTAGCCAAGTTACAAACGTTTCGTATCTCTTTCTACAATCGTTAACGCCTTCTGTTTGTTTGGTCAGACCACGTGACCTAACGTTCAGATGAGTCACATCGCTGAAGGAAAACAACGTGACAAAACCTGCCCCCTAGCCAAGTTACAAACGTTTCGTATCTCTTTCTACAATCGTTGACGCCTTCTGTTTGTTAGGTGAGACCACGGCGTGACTTAACGTTCAGTTGGGTCACATCGCTGAAGGAAAACAACGTGACAAAACCTGCCCCCTAGCCAAGTTACAAACGTTTCGTATCGAACCTCTTTCTACAATCGTTAACGCCTTCTATTTGTATGGTTAGACCACGTGACTTAACGTTCAGATGGGGCACATCGCTGAAGGAAAACAACGTGACAAAACCTGCCCCCTAGCCAAGTTACAAACGTTTCGTATCGAACCTCTTTCTACAATCATTAACGCCTTCTATTTGTATGGTCAGAACACGTTACTTAACGTTCAGATAGGTCATGCCCATGTACATTGATTCGTTTTCTACTAGCGTTATCGATTGTGGATTGTCAATTTGGCTACAGCTGCTGGACTTTATAGACAACAAAAATACATTCATAAACTTAAGCCTTTTTCCATGGGGGGAAGCAGAAAATAAAGAACGCCTTCAGATCCTTACATACTTCTTTTGCTCCACTTAGATACGTTCATACATCTAGACATATAGGTACGCGGGTTATGAGTACTGCGCTCCTGGCTTTTCTGAAGAACATCAGTTTAAAATCGCCAACCCGTCTTGAGCAAGCGTGGTGATCAATGCTCGTGCCTTCTCTGTGTGAGATGAGGCCACACTTTGTACGGGTATTATATAAGTTGATGCTACCCCTTCAAGGCTTCACATTATAATGTTGTAGGATTAAGGAGTGAAGGATCTCCCTGCCAAGCAGCCAAAATCAGTCAGATTTCACGCCAGGTTATGACGGTCACCCATCCACGGACCTACCTCAGAAAGCGTTGCTTAACCTGAAGACCCGTGTGGTTGTCAATATTTAGCCACGAGCTCCTCCGAATATTCAAACAAAAACCTTATAAAATAATTTAAAAATCGAACTAGATTTGGTGTCAATCCAATTTGACCTAGATCTCGTTGCTAATAACAATAGCTTTACAATAAAATACCGTTATTTTTACATCAGACCTGTACTGATATCACCGGTGACGAGGCTGCCTAAAATTATCACCTACATGGGTACGTTACGGCACAACGGTACATGAACCGGTGATCAACCTTCGCCAACACTAAATATAGACTCATCACTTTTTGGGCTTTATATAAAACATTTTGCCAACGGATTTTGTGTTATTTTTTTTGTATTTTTACTTGCTCGTGCCGCTTTGTATTTTCCTGATATTTGGGATCCCTCCTCCTTGTCGTAGTTTTGTGAGTTATATTACATACCAGTATGTGCCTTATTAAAAAAATATGGACTATGATGATGGTGGGTTGTCTTTACCTACCAATGTGATTCAGTCCTTTTCTGTGATTTTGGTATTAATATAAGATTACTTTATAATAAGGAGGACCTCGTGGCTAAATAATAACAGCCACGCGGGTCGATCTTCAAGGTTAAGCAACGCTTGACAAGGTCGGTCCGTGGATGGGTAACCATTTCAACATACCGAATTTCCTCCGTGCCTCGGAAAGCACGTTAAGCCGTTGGTCCCGGCTGTCATTTGAAGATCTTTGACAGTCGTTACGGGTAGTCAGAAGCTTGAGATCTGACACCAGTCTTGCCAAGGAGTATCGTGTTACCTAGTTACTGGGTTGTGGAGGTCAGATAGGCAGTCGCTCCATGTAAAACACTGGTACTCAGCTGAATCCGGTTAGACTGGAAGCCGACCCCAACATAATTGGGATAAAGGCTAGGCAGATGACTAAGTATTATGGATTATGCTTAACTAAATCATACAGAAATCTTTTGAACTATCTAACCAGCTGCAAATAAATCAGAAACGGGCACAATTTATACCTAACCATGAATATAGCAACCAATCTACTAACATAATAACGTCTAGGCCTGATCGAGCCTCCACTGTAATGAGACAGATCGCACTAAGCTCATGATATGCTATACTTAACTTTCTTTTCCAAAGACTAAGAATATAATGAGAATATCTTATCTATCGCGTAATGTACGTACTTAGGCTATAATCTGGAAAATGTATAGCGGGCAATGAATGGCAATTAAGGCATGTAGTTTAAGACTAGAGAAATTATATTTGAAAAAAATATCGTTTGTAAGGCTCTCGTTCATAAGGTAAAACTAATTATAAATAAAAAAAAACTTCCAAATACAAAACCACAAAGTAAAAAATAACTTTATTTTTAGAAGTCGGTGTCTTTCGTAGGTACCATTTTTTTTGCGTTAGGGACTCCGACTTTTAGTTGTACCTACCTAATAGGCAAGTTGGTAAGGTACCTTTAACGCCAGAATAGATTTAATGAAACTTGAACATAAACGGTGAAATGAGAGATCTGCTTACCCCTTAAGAGTTTACAGGCGTGATGTTATGTTATGAAATAGTATAAACAATAAACAGACATGCGATTGCAGCAATCCGGAGAGATTTGCCTTTATTTATTGAAGAGTTCTGTTGTATATCTCCGAAGTTCTTCATCAGATCTTCACCAAATTAAAATGGGACCAATATCGGCAAATATTAAAAAAAAAAAACAAAATCGGTCCACAATTGACGGACATATCGGAGAATATAAAAAAAAAAAAGAAATTCAAACATAATGTCGAACATAGAACCTCCTCCTTTTTGGGAAGTCGGTTAAAAAGTGGACAACATGCTCTAGAAAAAACAATAATAATATTGACAAGAACCCCAAAATTCACATATATATATATGAAATTGACATGCGCTGCCGAAAGTTACAAGGGTCAATCCCAAACATTTTGGACTCTTGAATGTAGCCATATACATATTTTACTCTATTTCAGATGTAGTTGATTGGAGCAGGGCCTCAACAAAACACACCTGCCTAGAAAAATGAGAAGAATGTAATGAGACATTTGTCCTGCATCATCCCGCAGCCTAAGTTGTTGTGAGGAAAGTAATGAGACATTTGTCCTGCATCATCCCGCAGCCTAAGTTGTTGTGAGGAAAGTAATGAGACATTTGTCCTGCATCATCCCGCAGCCTAAGTTGTTGTGAGGAAAGTAATGAGACATTTGTCCTGCATCATCCCGCAGCCTAAGTTGTTGTGATGAAAGTAATGAGACATTTGTCCTGCATCATCCCGCAGCCTAAGTTGTTGTGATGAAAGAAGATAATTGCTCTTTGTACAGATTAACTGCCTCGTCAATCCTGTACTCATATTAGGGTATTCGATTCAGCAAAATTGAAAGGATCTTCACAGAAACAGCCTGGCGTTTGGATTTGGTCTCAAGAAATGGTACTTAGCCTCATGGTAGCTTTATATTTCATAGTGGGTATTGTCCGAAAGGGTCTTCACCTCTTCGGGAAATCAAGGCTTCGGGCATGGCCATTATCATCTTCCTGCCCTTATTCGCTGTTACTTGGGGTCGGCGTTTTCTTCTTCCATACCGTCCTGTCCCCAGTCACGCTATTACTGACTCCCTTTTCTTTCATGTCACTCCTCACACAGTCCATCCATCTTTTCTTCGGCCTTCCTCTCCCTCTCCATCCATCCACATTTATATTCATTTTTAACTATAGGCTTATCTTTATCTTCTTTACGTAACAGCACTTTTCTATCCTGGAACCATGCATATTTGTATGCTATGCTATGCTGGTCGCAATTTTTGTTGGGTTAGCCACAGTAAAGATTTATTAGTTATTGTCAGAGCGTGACGCAGGATCTCTTTCGACTTGGATCGTAACATGCGTTTAATCCCTCCTCATCACATGACCATACCAGGACAAACGGTTTCCTTTCAACTTTTCTTTCACTGGCGCCAACTTCAAACATTCTCTAATATACCCATTTCGCACTTTATCCATTATCGTCACGCTGCACATCCATCTCAACTTTCTCATCTCTGCTACATGCAATCTCTTTTCATCCATCTTTTTTACAGCCCAACATTCTGATACATACAGTATGACAGGTCTAATCACGGACTTGTAGATTTTCCCCTTTAACTTGAGGGACATCCGTTGGTCGCAAGTTGTTCCAATGACTTGTCGCCATTTCATCCATCCTGAGTTGATCAGGTGCGTTACGTCTCGGTCCACCTCATCATCCCCTTGGACAAGTGACCCTTGGTATTGGAAGTCGGAACAGATCGGTAAGGGCGTTCCAGCGAGAGCTATGGACACGGAACTGGACGGACCGCTAAAATCGCGAAACAAGTATTCAGTTTTTCTTCTGCTCAATTTCAGGCCAACACGATCACGATGTTATTAGGGTTCCGTACCAAAAGGGCAAAAACGGGACCCTATTACTAAGGCTCCGCGGTACGTCTGTCTGTCTGTCTGTCACCAGGCTTTATCTCATGAACAGCTAGCTAGAGAGTTGAAATTTTCACAGGTGATGTATTTCTTTTGCCGCCTAACGACAAATACTAAAAACAGAATAAAATAAATATTTATGTGGGGCTCCCATACAACAAACGTGATTTCTTTGCCGTTTTTTGCGTTAATGGTACGGAACCCTTCGTGCGCGAGTCCAACTCGCACTTGGCCGCTTTAGCTTTTATTAATAATATCTTTAAATTATCGGAAAACTAGCGTCTGCCAGCGGCGTCGCCCGAGTGAAAATTGTTTTACCGGCCCAAGGGAACATTATACCGGGATAAAGTAGACTATAATCTGCTATTCCAGACTATATAATCTGTCTCTGAGCCAATTTCACCCAGTCCATCCAATCTGCCGTTCTGGCGTGATTGAGTGACAAACATCCATCCATAATTTCGCATATAATGCGATTGAATGTAAGAACTAAGATCTGCAAGAGAATCAGGGTTACCGACATAGCCTGAAGAATTTCCAAACTTAAGTGGCAGTGGGCAGAGCACATTGCTCGCAGAACGGATGTTCAATGGGACCGAAGAGTCCTGTATTGGCCACCACGTACCGAGAGACATAGCGTTGGAAGGCCTCACTCTAGGTGGAAATACACAGAAATGATCAGTGTGGAGACGCTTGAGGGAGATCTATGTCCAGCAGTGGACGTCCTTCGGATGAAATGATTATGATGATGATGAAGTACTAAGATAAGATGTATCAGATGCAAAGCTAACTGTAACACCCGTTACAGGTTTCATTTCATTATTACGACATGTTTTAATTAAACAAAAACAGAAAATTATATAGCTTACAAATAGTCAGCCCCGTTTGCCTACTTACGGCAGATAAGTTATTAAGCTGTAATGTCTCCGTCATTCACACTGGCAGCTTTCCTCACTCACACTAACGAACACACACACACACATGTGGGAAACATGTGCGCATGACTGCCTAGATCAGGGATGGCGAATGTTTTATTTGATAATATCAACAGATTATTGGTGTTGAACCCATATACTCGAAAAGGCAGTCAGTGGTAGGTATACTGGGTAAAAGATAATATGATTATAACATTGATATAAATTTATGAACCTAGAGGCACTAAGCAAGGCAGTATTCCAATCAATGAAAGCATCGTGATAGCTATTGGAAAAACTTCAAAAATGCAGCATTTCTTCTTTCAGACACCTCGCCGCCATCTCCATAGACATCTTATTGCTAGTCATATCATATCATCAGTCGGTTCATCATCATCATCAGCCTTATAATGTTCCCACTGTTGGGACACAGGCATCCTCTCTGTGAGAGAGGTAATAGGCCTTAATCCACGCGGGCCCAGTGCGGGTTGGTGACTGTCAAATGTCTTCGAATTTTAGGTTCTAGGACATGACGGTTTCCGTCACCGTTTTTAGAGCAGTAGTGATGAAATAATTTACACAAAGTAAAGCGCCTGCCTGGGTTCGAACTCACGACCTACGACATGTAAGTCGGGGCCGTTACCACTGACCCACCACTGCTCACCTTTCGGTTTAAATAATATTTAAACCGAAAGGTGAGCAGTGGTTTACTTCACTACACACAACATGCAAACATTTTTGAAATTATTACTTTTACTATTATTTCTTTCTTTCTTTCTATCTGAAGAACATCACCAATAAGATCCGTATCCTTCAAAGGCTTCCTCTCTCGGCGTATTCCATAATATTTACACGCTCTTGGACCACAAACCGTTTTAACACTTGCCTTTGGTTTGGTAACCCTGCTAGGTGTGTCTTGTTATCACGTCAGACCTGTACCGATTGCGAATCGCAATGAGCCTCTGAATGGCGCACAGATGGCCAAGTCATTGGTATTGCAGTGAGTCGCCCTTTGTCGGCACAAGGTGGCACTACCTCTGCTTGAATCACGATAGGAATTGGGCTGAAATGTGCGCTGTGTCCGGTTAGGAAGTTGGCGTTATACCTACGGTGCGATGGTCGTTGATTTTGTTTTGTTTTGAATTAGTTTATTTTTCAAAGTTACTATTATGCCTGGAAAGGCTGTACAAGAAATAAACATTGTGTAGAAGTAAAAAAAAAGTTTTTTTTCTAAATCAAAAACCCTGACTGCGAAGCGAACTAAAAAGATGTAAACAAGAAGGAAATCATGCTCGTGGGAGGATACATCTGGTTTTCGTCAGCCGGCTCGCAAAAATGTGTCCTCCGACTGCACAGCATGATTTTCTTCTTGCTTACGTTTATTAGTTCGGTTTTCTTGATATTTTGAATTAACTTTTTTTATTTATAACTTTTTAGTTAACTTATATTTTTCGAATTAGGTATATTTAAATATATAAGTGTTATATATTTTTGAAATCACCTCTTAAAACCCTTTATTTTGTTACCGCTACGCATGTTCTCTTTAAATGCACAGGGGTCACCCAGATTAGAACACTAACCCTCGGGTCGCCCAGATCTTACACAGAAGTTCTAAGAAAACCAGGAGCCCTAATTGGCTTCTGGAGGGAGGTGGGCTGGTTGGAATAATCCACCCAACGGCTGCCATGGCCCACGCACAATGGTCCACTTGAAGGACTAAGTGCGGAAACCAGACCTAATAACATAGAACCCTTTATTTCGATACCCCACAAGAGGAGTACGGAAAAAAAAGGGCCCCCACGATATGGTGCTCAAAATACGCCAATTTTCTATTTGCCTATTTTAATGTAGACAGTGACACTCGCAAGGTTCTTAACCTTCTGATAAACACATAACCCTCCTTCGGCAATCGGGTAAAACTGTTTACAAACAGGATATGTTATATACAAAGATCAAAACTACACCCGTATTTCGTCAGTTTTAAGGGACAAGGCGCGAACCTATTGCTACGCTATCTACTGAGTACAAATACTAATTGAAAGAGAAAAAGCTCAGTAACTCTGACTAACCTGTGAATCCTGCGTACCTAGATCCAGGGAACCAAGAAAATAACAAAGGAATTTATCTCATCTAATTAACAAAATAAGATTCATCTCATCAAAACGAATACTTTAAGCAGCAATTTTTTTAAAAAGGAAAATCTCACACCTGTGATACCCTTGCAGCCTTATTGCTTAAGTGAATGCGGCAACGCAAAGGGTTTGACCGCCATCAATCGACCAATCACACAGACAGTAATCCACACCGCGTCATTCATCTCGCATGTGATTGATCGATTGATGGCGGTCAAACCCTTCGGCTTGCCGAATTCACTTGCGCAATTCGGCAATGCAGGTGTTGCAGTTGTCCATAGGCGGCGGACATTTATCATCGCTTGGGCCGCCTGCTCGGTTGCCACTCTATGTTATGTAATAAAAAACTTATAGCAGCTACCATCATCAACATCATCATCAACATCATCATCAACATCATCATCAACATCATCATCTACATCATCATCAACATCATCATCAGCCATTTTTTAATGTTCCAACTGCTGGGACACAGGCCTCCTCTCTGTGAGAGGGAATGGGCCGTAATCCACCACACGGGTCCAATGCGGGTTGGTTGATGTCACATGTCTTCGAATTTTTGCTTCTAGGACATGCTGGTTTCCTCACGATGGTTATCCTTCACTGTTTTGAAAGCAGTGGTGATAAAATAATTTACACAAAGTAAAGCGCCTGCCACGATGTCCACCATGTGGTTTGAACCCACGACCTACAACTTATAAGTCGCGGCCTATATCACTACGCCACCACTGCTCTCAATCAATAGCAGCTATAGTTTACCTTATTAATAAAAAATAACGTTATCAATGAATTTCTCAGCAATATTACCTGAAACATCTTCATCCTATGATCTGCAACCTCCTGCATTTAAGCTCCACGTGGTGTCATTTTAAGTTATCAATTAAATTTAAAATTAAAAAACCCTCGAGGCTTACTAACCTTTTTAAACTACATAATTTATCTAGTAATAGACACGCTTCAATCGAAAACCCATGGAAACACGAATTAATACCCCGATTCAAAGAATAAAATGCGCATAACTTTTGAACGGCTGAACCGATTTTCGCCAAACGTAGCTAAGAACACTCTCGACAAAATCATCTTTCAAACAAAACAACTGAATCAAAATCGGTTTATCCGTTTAGGAGCTATGATGCCACAGACAGATAAACAAATACACAGATACACACTTCAAACTTATTATATCTCTATTTTGCCGTGGGGGGAAGGGTTTAAAACAGTTCAAACCTATAACACCCCTATTTTCTCTTCGGGGGTTAAAAAAGGTCGTATTAATAAAAATCTCAACGTTGTTTTACACGGTAACACGAGGTTAAATTAACAATAAGTCATACAAAATTGACAATTTATCTCGCGTTAGCAACTAACTCTGAGTTAAATTTTCATGAAAGTGGATCAGTCACCTATTTTCTATTGCCCAAAATTATGATTCAGGTCACAAAATAACCCAATATCAAAACCCCATTGACTTTTTGCTTCGGCCAAAGTTTGTGTATGTTTGTGTGTACGTGTGCGCCTGTGAGCGTCTCGGTGCTCGGCCGCGACGTCGGCAGTGGGTCAAGAAACAAGGTCACGCCATTTCTCTCGCCGGGGAGAGGGGGGAAGGGCTATGCGTAGGCGCAGATAGACGAGACGCGCGGAACTCGGGCTGGGTTAGTAAATATTATGTAGGAGCTGAGTAGGGATTGTGAAGTAGGGGATTTTGGTGAGAGAAACACGTGTGGTAGTTTTTATACGTTAACGTAAACGATCTTTTATATCACTTTGTATACAAAAGAGGCGTTAACTCAAGTCCCTCCAACTGTATGAAAACCAAGCGTGCCACTTTTTCACAAACAATCTAAAATTAAATTTACTTACCAATGAAAGAAAACATTTCCAATGCCTCGGCCAACTTTTTCTATACATTCTTTACAGCTCAATATGATATACAAAGGCATATTTTTTTTTTTAAATGCCTTTTTATGTCATTAATTTCTAGTTTTCGATGGATTTCCGGTGCCGATAATGCTAAATGAAAAGCTCAGATTACGCCCATTGGTCGTAACTCTAGTACGTTTTTTGCCACGCGAAGTAACATTACCATTCTTCCATTTTAAGTACATACAAATCGCGTCAAATAATTAGATTTATGTGTGTGGTTAACGCGATCGAAGACGTTTAAAAACTGTTACTAAGTCTCATAGCAAATATTTTATAATTTTATTTGCGATGGGTTTGCTCTTGACTCTAGTCTAAGTCATAGGTGACAGAGACAGAGTCGACGATGGAGTGAGCTTACCCAGAAGGAGCCTGTTTACTCTAACTTTGAAGAGATTCGGGTTGAATGCGTTCGGAAACACAGACGCAGGTAGTGAGTTCCATTCATTCGCTGTGCGCATTATGAAGGATGTTTGGAAGCGCTTGGTGCGAATTGGTGGAATGGCAACAAGGTAAGGATGGTAACATGCAGTGCTTCTAGATGTCCGATGGTAGAAGGGGGCTGGTGGGATGAGGTCGTGGAGTTCTTGAGCACACTCACCGAAATACAGTCTGTAGAAGACCGACAAGCAGGCAACCTTGCGGCGATGAGCCAAGCATGATGTCTTTAATAAAACTATAGTTTTTTTTTGTGTAAGGAAACTTAGGATTAGCCCTCGTTGTTTTGTTAGCAAGTTAGGAACCTTTGTGATGGCGCAGCACAATTTAAATTGCGTCGATAGATGATACCGCACCCGTACGTATTTTTTAAGGAAATTTCAAATATTAATCGGTCCAATTGCATTATGCCCGTGTGAACGTACTTGCAATTTCGCATATTAAACATCGCTCATCAGACTGATATAAATCTAATCACGTCGAGCCATTAGAAAGGTCTATTATTAATCATTATTAATCTTTACTATAAGTTAAATTAAGTGTAGCCATAAAAAATCGCAGTTAACCTCTATGAATCTCGCTCCAATTTATGTCATGATTGGTTACAATTGTTGCCATGGTGCATGCTTACCTAGTCTCATGAATGCTCTCCGCCAATCACTGCATGGCTCATTCCATAAATTAATGAATTTCTGGGATTTCACTGACTTAAGCCTCGATTCTGTGAGAATTAGGATAGGATATATGGACCTCCTTTACCGCACTTAGATTCTCTTTTGGTCCGTTGTGCGTGCAGGTCTCCTCTTTGTGAGAGACCGTAATCCACCACGTGGGTCCAGTGCAAGTTGGTGGCCGTCACATGTCTTCTTGGTTCTAAACATGCCGGTTTCCTCACGATGTTTTCCTTCATCGTTTTGAGAGCAGTGGTGATGAAAATAATTTACACAAAGTAAAGCGCCTGTCTGGGTTCGAACCCACCACGACCTACAACTTGTAAGTCGCGGCCGTTACCACTGGGCCACCACTGCTCTAAATTGGCACTGGGCCACCTCTTTGAGAATCAATGGTAGCCTTAATATTACCCCGCAGGCCAAATGAGAGTTTATTTTTTGGTGCAAGTCCGCCATGCTAATCTCTACACAACTCCTGAAAGGCTGTGAATTATCAGTGGCGAACACCAAAAAAGGGCCGAGTAGGTATATGAAGCTCGACGAGTCCCGCGAAAAGATAAATCTGTCATGGATTCTGTATCGAAATCAATAAAAAGTCTGTGGAGTATGAAAAAAAATGAACCAAAAACATAAACATGAATTCTTACAGTACAGAGTGAGTTGTCACAGGTCTTCGAACCTCTATGGCATGACGGCTTACTCCATCCATGGCCTGGTTATATTATTCAGTCCAGTAACTGGATCTCCTTAAGTGCACTGCAGAGCTTAGTCAGCCTCTGTTCAAATCTCGCCCACCTTCGAGCTGAGTCTGAGCATCTCCAAACAAAAATAGTGTAACAATGAATATAATATCGAGGTCAATAGCTTAATTAGGCACTCCCACAGATGCAGAACTGTTAGAACATTTACATTTCATTATGAATGATAAATATGTATGCGTTGAGTTTGTAATTACTAATTACCATTTAGCTTAGTGTTATGTTTCACAATTTTATTAGCGGTCGTGTCTGTCTTTAGAAGAAGTCCTAAACATACATACAAACATAAACTGACGCCTTTTTAGAAACTAGAGATCGCCACCTGCTAGGATCCTTACATACTTCTTAAGCTTCACTTACGTTCAACATTTACGCACGCCGGTTATGAGTACTGCGCACCTGCCCTTTCTGAAGGATCATCAATATGTTCTATCTATAAGTTCTTCTAGGCCATCCCGTCGTTAGTCCTAAACACATGGCAAATATGGACACACACAGGAACATTGAAATATGCTCCTATCATGTGAAGGGTAACGTTTGTAATAAATTACATGCGTGCCAGCGATGGCGATGGTCGAGATGCCCAGATGGATTGATGTGGTGACATTTCGATAGCACTTGAACCCATACATTTTTGACAGTTTACCAATCGCTACCGTGACTCTTATGTTGATAGAATGTCACTTGTCTACAGCCTCTGAAGGCATTGTTTGTTGTTAGTTATAGATTTAAGTCCTCCAATAAGCAACTTCTTATTTTTCGTGCAGATCTTTGCACGTTACATTTTTTATTTAGATACTGCACTTCGACCAGAAGTCAGCCATGTCGACAGTGCATTAGCGCTGGCCCCGCAGAGGTCTCTCATGGTGCAGGTGTTTGTGCACAGAAACAGATAGTTTGCGGAGTGGTTCTACAGTCGCATTGTGGCTGATCTGACCATGTTACAGCGGCCCACTTGGCTTCGCAGCCGTTAAGATTTCCAGGTATCTGCGGTATTCATGGCAGTTTATGCCCTGCTGAAACCTTTTAATTAGTACCTAAAATCTGATTACATAGTTGAAATTGCAAGACGTCGAGATAAGTTAAGAATCCTCATTATCTTGAAAGTTGAAGTGTGGTGTCTAAATCTAAAGTATATGATGTAATTCGTAACCATTGCGTTCCGGGTGGAACAAGACTGTGGTAACAAAATCAACCTATAGTATAGTATTATTAAATCTTTGCTATATATAAAGTTGCCACTGCTGGGCGGCTACGACACAGGCCTTCTCTCTGTCCGAGGAAGTAGGCTATAATCCACGGCGCGGGCCCAGTGCGGATTGGTACATATCACATGCCTTCGATTTTTTGACACTGGGCCACCATTGCTCTCTTGACTGTGGTAATAAAAATTAATTCATAGAATACATTAGCATCATTTCAGCCGAAAGACTTCCACTGCTGGACATATGCCTCTCCCAAGCGTCGCCATGCTAATAATCACTGACGATCACTGGTCATCGGTGCACCTAGAGGTAGGCCTTAGATGGCCAGTGGCCATAGACTACATACTTAACAGTAACATTATCGTCAAAGGTCTAACTCTAAACAACTACAAAACGACAAAGGCATCAGCAAATATTCTTATCTACATCTGTACAGCAATAATACGATCAAATCGAAGAGATAAACCTGCTCCATCGCATCACATTAGGACCACCTCCGGATTATAACAGATCTGTAATCTTAATGTACTCGATATTAATCAGCGACGTTTCCTGTGGGCCTAGAGTCGGGCATTGAGGTGTAATGCTGGAACTAGGCCTTCCCACGACTTTGGCAGAATGAGGCTGCTATGAGCCGCGGGCTATAGGTTGGCGGCGAACAGAAGTTATAGTGAGCTCTTGCTTTATAATTATTGAGACAACTAGCTTTTGCCAGCGGCTTCTCCCGTGTGAAAAGTGCTTTGCCATCCCAAGGGAACATAATACCGGGATAAAAAGTAACCTGTGTGCTATTCCAGACTATAAACTATATCTGTGCTGAATTTCATCCAGATCCGTTCAGCCGTTCTGGCGTGATTGAGTAACAAACATACATCCATCATCCATACATCTATATGTCCATTCAATTTTTCACATTTATAATATGTAAGTACTAGCTGCCGCCCGCGTGTTATTAGTACTTCTCTCAATTTGTTTTTTATAAAATTTTGCCTGATGTGTTATTCTTATAAGCTATATTTCTGTAAATTTTCATCAAAATCCGTTTAATATAGTTTTTGCGGCAGATGATGAACTCCTTAGGAGATAGTTACTCTGTCCATCTGTTTGTTTGTTACGT
The DNA here is from genome assembly GCA_964057195.1 of Orthosia cruda. NCBI lineage: Eukaryota > Metazoa > Arthropoda > Insecta > Lepidoptera > Noctuidae > Orthosia > Orthosia cruda. The sequence continues at coordinate 35,386,955 of OZ059825.1, read as the reverse complement.
TTTCACGCCATAACTGCTGAACCAATGTTGATGATTTTTACATAGGAGTAAAGAAGAACAAAAGCCTTTGTGCTCTTCTATCTGTATTCTTGCTTTTCTTTGTTAAATGGTTTGTGTATACATAAATAAATAAATAAAATATATACTTTTTTACCCGGGAAACTGTTTTCCTTGGATTCCTTGGGAGCTCGTTATCCTTGAGATATTTTCTGACATTAACGCGTGCAAAATCATTGCTGAAAACATTGATATCATTGTTCGATTTCCTTCCCGCAATGAAATAAAATGGACTAATGTTCTGATTTCATAAGATGTTCCAGGATGTGCTAGAAACTTTTAGCATAACCAATCGCTAATGATAACTACGAAGTTGTGGATATAGGAGGCAGTAGTTTTTTGTTTAATTATATATAGGCTCGCGCTGAACCACTATCTTACCTCTTCTCTCTGAAGTCCAGTATGGCAGGAGTAACTTATTCCTACTGAGCCTGGGCATATACTAATTTTACTGGGTATTGTCGGTATATCTATAAACATCTCTCCTTGAAGACTGATGCGAAGCTTTAAGTGAACTATCGTTCCTCAAGTACCTAAGTTTTCATAGTAAGATTTTTTGAGAATATTGCACTTCTGTAGTCCAAGTAGAGCTTACTACATTTACTGGATGCAGTTTAAAAAAAAGGGTTTTGTTTAATGGACAATCTTAATTGATGACTCAGGTACCTAAGTACAAGTAAGATAAGTACCTACATAAGTCGTCAAAAAAGGAAATGTCATGTCATGGGAAAATGAAAAATAAACTAATAGGTACAAGATTAATTAAGCATAGCAAGAGAATAAGTAGCCTAGAATCCTATCCCTCCATTGACGTCGTCTTCAATCCCAGATCTTCCAATTGAATAAACATTCCATATAGCCTAGAAAAGACTCACGCTCAGTGGTCAAAGTGTGCCAATTTTAACAACCAGCGACCATTATACAGATGTGCATAATCTCAGCATGTCCACCCCTCTCCCCCCCTTTCACCTGCCCTCCACTGTTCGCAGCCCACTTCCGCGACACACATTCCCAAATCAACCGGATTGGAACCTAGATATTTTGGACACTGCTCTTCAAATAAAATTATGCCTTCACACCACGTATTAAAGAACTGTTTCCCACGACGTTTTCAGTTTAAAGGAAAGTATGACTTGTTATTCTGATTTTAAGGTCGATTAAAGCGTTGAAGACGAATGATCAATGAATTCAAAACGGTACGCGGTTTTTCGGCGCGTGAGCTCAAATTCGTATGATTTTTAAACGGCTTCATTTGTTTTTGGTCACTTGAAATTTTACTTTGGCTGTTAACACATAAGGTTTTGAATGGTGTGTCGCATTTAATAGGTTTTGGAGTACGCTGAGCAAGCACATCCGTAGCATCGTGCGACTTTTTTTGAATTGCAATGATAATGTTTGTTTTTCGTCGGTCGGCGAGCGCAAGCGCGATGTTTGACACACTTTGCACGACTTTTACTATCTTTTCAAGTAAATACTTACTACCTACTTGGATATATATAAGTAATTGTTCACACTTACCTAGCCACAGTAAAAATACTACTAAATCAGTTGGCATGATGTGCGTGGGCGATACTGCTCCATCACTCGGAACTACAATAAGAGGCAGACACCGCCAGTTGATGTTCTGGTTCTTTGGGAGGCCTTTGAGGAGTCTTTGCTCTTCACTAGTAGGTCGGCTACTCATGGCGACTATCATACTTGTAATACAACTACAGGGCCGGCAATGGGACAGTTACCAGCTGTAGTACTTACTATAGAAGAAACTGGATAACTACCTTGTCTCAGTTTTGGAATAGGTAGTGTGTGGACTCTCCGCCTATTTATAGGCGTCCTTGCATATTATAAGACTGGTAACAGATAACTGTTTAGTTTAGGAAGGTGATTGAAATAGGCACGCTTGTCAAATATAGAATGTTTTTGTTTAGCTTTTGCTTGACACTTCGCACAGACTACTTCAAAAAGAAATACGTATAAGGTCTTTGGACTACTTAGAGATAGACACTTCGGTACAAGCCACCTGAAAACAGGCGTGTTGTTGATTCAATATAACATTTCACTGCTTATAATTTATAGCTCTCTGAGCTACCTACTCACAGTATAGCGCTAGGCAAACTTATTGGCCGCCCTGAAGTTGGTTTACCGGATGCGCGAGGCAAGAAACGGTACTGTTTTTACCCGACTGCCGAAGGAGGGTAATGTGTTTATTGTAGCCAACTTCAGGGCGGCGAATAAGTTCGGTGAGAACTATACTTAGATTTAAAGCGGAAGTTTGGTCATGCTTGGAGTTCTGCTCTCACTTCTGGGACGGCTCTGGCAAATATCAGCTTAATGCACTTGAGTCGATTGACAACGGGCCAAGAGGCTTATCGGCCAAGATGCACTGGTCGGCCACTTAAAGCTCTAGGGACTTGAACATCGGTGCCGAGAAGCCTGCATGTCGGTTTTTTTTTTGGGAGAATGCGATGGAACTGCACAATTTGATTCCGTCTAGCTCTTTCCATCATCGGACCACAAGACGTAGGTACGGCAATGCGCCATCGGTACATGGTGGACATCCCACCCATAAGCATAAAGCGTTTTGGAAATACTTTCATTGTGCGTACTACTAAGGAGTGAAATTCACTGCAGGAGTCTGTGTTTCCTGATAGCTAATATAGAGGTAAGGTAGGGAAGGAGGTCTTTAAGTCAAGAGTGAATAGGTTACTTCTAGGCAAGCGTGCCTCACATCATCGCTTACCATCATATGAGACAGTGGTCACAAGAGATCCTAGCGTTAATTAAAAAAAACTGCACAAATTATACTTTGATAGAAGTTTCTTTTTATACTAACATTATGAAATATCAAGACCCCGTCTAGTGTAGTCTATATTTTGTTGTGATCAGTCATACCTGTTACCAAAACACGCAGAGTGGCAAGCTCGAACACATCTAGTGCCCTTATGTACAATAATGTGCTTAAGGCAGATATGCCTCTGACTTAGTGCCCGGAGTATTGAGCCTTTAGGTTCAAAACGAACACTTGCCAAAACGTTCACTCTCCCAAAACATCAATTTATCAAAATGGTAATTTCCTATATTTGTGCCGAAGTGGGAAAACAAGGGTAAATAGGTACTAAAACCTGTATTTAACTTTAACACCGCAATCGGCGTTGCCACCTACTAGGTTCAAAATATTTAAAGAGTTTTCCATCGCCTCGAGAAGAATTTTGTTTTTAGGGTACCGTACCCAAAGGGTAAAAACGGGACCCTATTACTAAGACTCCGCGGTCCGTCTGTCTGTCTGTCTGTCACCAGGCTGTATCTCAAGAACCGTGATAGCTAGAGAGTTGGAATTTTCACAGATGATGTATTTCTGTTGCCGCTATAATAACAAATACTAAAAACAGAATAAAATAAATATTCAAGGGGGGCTCCCATAAAAAAAACGTGATTTTTATGCCGTTTTTTGCTATAAAGGTACGGAACCCTTCGTGCGCGAGTCCGACTCGCACTTGGCCGGTTTATTATTCCAAGCTATCTTATTTCTGACTAATATTATTAACTAGCTTCTGCCAGCGGCTTCGCCCGTGTGATAAATGTTTTATCATCCCAAGGGAACATTATACCGGGATAAAAATCCACACACACACACATACATCCAAACTTCCACATTTATAGTATTACTAGCTTCTGCCAGCGGCTTCACCCGCGTGTATTATACATATAAACCTTCCTCTTGAATCACTCTATCTATTAAAAAACCGCATCAAAATGCTTTGCGTAGCTTTAAAGATCTAAGCATACATAGGGACAGACAGCGGGAAGCGACTTTGTTTTATACTATGTAAGGATAAGGAAGTAAGATGAGACAGTTTGGATGTATGAATGTATGTTTGTTACCTACTCAATCACGCCAGAATGGCTGAACGGAACTGGATGAAATTTGACACAGAGACAGATTAAAGTCTGCAATAGCGCATAGACTACCTTTCAACCCGATATAATGTGACATATGGATAATAAAACTAAAACACCTTTCTCGCGGGCAAAGCCACTGGCGGAAGCTAGTGCTTATATAATTTGGACTCAGTTTCGTCCCAGGGCATCCAGGTGAGAATTAATAAGAAACAAGTATTTCTTACATCTGATTTATTTTATTTTGAAGCCCCAAAAGACACCTCCACCGATATATGGTTAACAATATAATTATCTTAATAATCAACAAAAGTAGGTATAAATCAACAAAATAAAATTCTAGAATATCTAGTGAAAATATAATTTGTCATAGACGATGGAGTCTATGACGAATAAATTGTCGTCAACTTATTTAATGAGTCAAAAAAGAATTTGTGTATTTTTAAATCAAAAATATTTGTGACATGCGGATATGCATTTAAAACATATATATTTGCAAATGCCAATAAATCAATTACCAAAACGAGAATACGATAAAATAGATAAATAAGTTGAATAATTTATTCAAAAAGTATAAACAACTTATTTATACCTACCTATCTTTAAAATTCCACATAATTACGAATGGGGTTAATAAGGTAGAAAAAGCAGTTCTTGAATGTATAATTTTGACAATCTTAATAATTGCAAGAAGTATCTTCATCGTTGACTTTTTAACAGAACAGTCAAATTATTGTGATCTACTTTTGCCATAACTGTAAATAAATTTTAATTGCTACTAAAACTGGTAATTTATACGAAGTTTATTAAGCGAAATCTAGACCGATTCAGATTACAAATTCATACTTAATTATCATTTTATTATCAATAGCATTAGCATTGATCACTAGAAATGTATATGCAGTATTTATTTGTTTGTTAAAAAGCTGATAAGTTCATTAGGGACTCTGAATATATCCGCATGAAGGTATGACGAGTTTATAATTTTTTGTGCTATTGGTTCTAGGTACCTACTGATTGTAGCAACAACAGATAAAATATCAAAGTTAGCAAATCTATGTTATGTAGTTTATGCTTTGTTAAACGGTTATGTCATACTTAAAAGCTCGATATAATATGTCATTCGTTTTCACGATAATTAACTAAGTACATTATTTATGCCAGTCGTTGACACACTGGGATGAACTATTGTATCATCAACATTAATTATAAATCCTTAAAACTAAAACATAATAAACCGTATCAAATATCACGATTCTTATACCAGTCAACTTATTATAAACATTTAAAATGTATCAGTCAACATTTTTAATACTTTGATTTTATAACTATAGACAAAAGAATAATGTGCATAATTGCCCGCTTAATTGGGTACAGCGCCATCTATGCGCGAATCAAACATCTACTATGTGCCTAAAATGTGATGTTTTGATAACATTCATAGTAAAATAAAATCTAATTTATTTTTGTTAACAAAGCATCATGAAATAATTGGATTACGGCTTTAATTATTGTTCTAGTGCCCCTCTATGGGTGGCCCTAGAACAAAAGAATACTTTAACACCTTATTTATAAAAATCTCGACGGTGTTTAGCAAATAAAAGATTCTAAATTCAAGTTTTGTACATAAAATTTGAATGAAACATCTGCAAATTATGGCTTAACACCGTCGAGATTTTTATAAATAAGATCCATAATGTATCAGTTAACATTCGTAATACTGTGATTTTATAAAGAAAAGCAAAAACAATCTTCATAATTTCCCGCTTCATTGGGCACAGCGCCATCTATACGCGAACCAATCAACTACTAAGTGCCTAAAATGTGATGACTGTTTTGATAACATTAATTATAAAATAAAATTCAATTTATTTCAGTTATCAAAGCGTCATTAAATAATTTGATTACAGCATTAATTTTTGTTCTAGCGCCGCCCACAGGGGGTCAAGGGGCGATGCGAGAGAGATAGAATTGTAAACGTTTGCGTCAGAGACGACAGATGGCGTTGTTTCTCCGAAGGCCAGGTATTGTTCCCTCGGACTCACAGATGTCGCTAGTGAGTTGGTGCGGCGACGACCGGAAGCCATGCGGACACTGCGCATCATGGCCGTGGACTTAATACGTTCTGAAAAAAAAACTCAAGTTTTGTTTTCATTTGGTTTACAAATTATACATTGGAAATAGTGATGTCTAATAGGTATTTAGAGTTTAAAGATATTAGTTTTGGACTTTCACAAAACATTCCTGCAATAGTTTTGCTATTTCTATGTTTTTAGAATGTTTCCAACGTATTTGAAGCGTTATAGTTGATCAAGTAACTACTAGACATTGTTTGGCAATGTTCTAACACCCGTTTTCTGAAAGATCTTAGCAACGTTATATGTCAAAAGAATTAAACTCATATTATTATTCAATTGATTTTCATGGGTGCTGATGTAACTAGTACACCTAGCCAATAATATCAAAATTAAATGACATATAATATGTAGGTAGTATTGTGAATTAATAACATAATTATAATATAACACCACCAACCACCAACAAAACCAATAATACAAAATGTAAAAAAAAAATACAGACACATAGAATAGATAACATCACACCTGTATTCCCCGAATGGTTAGGCATGGGCACACCTACAGCACACCCACATATCACCAGATATCGCTTATCGCTATTCCTGTCGTGGCACCTGTCGCTACTGCTTGACGGAATCAAACCTTTAGGGGCGGTTACGCACTACATCCTATCCATGTCCGTCATAATCTGTCATATTTTTTTGAGGAAGTACTCCTGGCTTAAACTATAGAGAAGTAATAATTTTTCTTTTTATTTATGTGTGGAAGCTTCTTATTAGCAATTTAGTTATATATGATTGTTATTATAATGTTATTAGTCTGTAAGCTTTTCTAAAATGTAAAAAATAAAACAAAATAAGATAATTCAGAATATTTTGCACTCGGCACTCAAATCACGGACACGGATGTGTAGTGCGTAGATCCAAGAACTATGCTAACTTAGTTTAAGCTTAGCTCGCACAGCTGAGGTAGTTTAACATACTTGTAAGCGGAGCTAGCACACAGGTGCCGGCAGGACTTTTTTCTGAGGCCGTGGTCTGCATCTTCAGCATTCTGCCTAGAATACGGTGAGCTTGCTTTTGTTCAAATACGAGTGAGCGAACCGAGATCGATTTTGGCACCTTGCTTTGGATATGCTAACTGTTAAGTTCTCTAATATTATATGGGGCTTTTAATTTAAGACTTATTTTGTAAATTTTATTGAAAGCCAGCGTCAGCAAGTGCATCACCTCTAACCGCGCCCATGTACTTGTATACAGATGCCTCACCCTATTCACAGTAACGGTGCCGACGTAACTAGTATTTTTCGACGGTCTAAACGGCTTATTTACTAAAAGCACATCGACCTCGTTCGGTTCCGTCCCACGGCGATAGATGGTGTTAGTAGTGACTTGTAAGGAAAAGGGTTTACTCGGTTCGTGAATATTTTTCTTTAGATACAGAGATGAATTGTTTTTCTTTTTGTTTGGGTTACCCCCTGTTTCCCAGCTCAAAATTGTCGGAGAATTAATGTGACAAATTGTCAAGTACGCGTTATCTGCTGTGATTGGTTGAATGAATTTTCAACAGCCAATCACAGCAGATAAAGCGTACTTGACAATTTGGTTAATTAATTCTCTGATAATTTTGAGCTGGGAAACTGGGGGTTAGTGTTACTCACAGGCGGTACGTACCGTCGTGCGTGCTGAGCGGGCAGTACTTGCTGGTGTGCGCAGCGTCCCCGCGCGCGCCGCAGCGCTTGCACACGAAGGCGCGCAGCACGGGGCACGTGACCCTGCCGGTGGCATCCTTGAGCGCGTGCGCGCGGTAATACGACTCGCGCTCGCCGTTGTTCTTGCAGAAGCGACACTCCTGGAACTGTAACCTCGTAGTTATTTATTTAGACTTCATGCAGAAAGGTTGGTTCAAGGACAGACTTAGGCATTCTCTACCAGACAACCAAGAGTGATGAAGAGAGTTAGTAAATAGTTACCCTTCTGGGTAAACAGGCGTGGTGTTAACGCTAATACTCACGTTAGCGGACCTCTTGTTGCGTTTTTGCAGCTGTCCCCGCAGCCGCTCCATGTCCTGCAGCAGCGAGAACAACACGGCGTTGGGCAGAGACTTCAGCAGCAGCGCCTGCTCCGCCGTCAGGCTCGCCGTGTTCTCCGCGCCCGCGGCCAACTCTACCGGGTCATAACAAGCTACTGGTTTATATGCAAACTACTGCCATAACATACAAACATACGAAAATAACAAAATAAATATATTTTATTAGTGACGCGCAAAGATAAAAAAATCAAAAAACCCGACTGCTGAACAGCATGATTTTCTACTTGTTTACTTCTTTTTAGTTCGCTTTTTAAGCAGTCGGGTTTTTTGAATTTTTTAATTAACTTTTTTTTTTACAACATTTTTGTTTTTTTTTTTTAAATTAGGTTCATTTAAACATACAAGTGTTATATATTTTTGAAATCACCTCTTAAAACCCTTTATTTTGATACCCCACACGATGGGTTTGCAAGAAAAGAAAAAAATCCCCCCTACAAAATGGCGCCCAAAAGCCGCCATTTTTTTCTTATCCAATTTTTATATAGCCTATGACACTCGCAGGGTTAAGACGAATCGATTGACGTAAGAATCATCAAAATCGGCCAACGCGTTTGGTCTCTAGAACGCCACATAGGAACAAACATACATACATAGACTGATAAACATTTTTTTATTTTTACCCTCCTTCGGCAGTCGGGTAAAAATTAAAAAAGCCCATGCGAGAGGAAAAGGGCTCCTGTCTCAGCTGGTGCGACAATTAAAATAAGGAATAAATAAATTGTCTTCACCAGCATAACCCTCACTACTTCTGGCAGAGTCAGGTCCTGCCGCTTAGAGGCACACGCAGAGCACTCCTCGAGCGTGTGCTGTGCAAAATCCAGGTCGCCTCTGCAGTGGTGGGAATATGCCTCAACCTCTCGCCGAATCCTATCTAAAAACTCACCGATAACCGTGCCCGGTCAGCCAGCACCTCAGTGAGCCTGTAGGAGATGCACTCATCTCGTTTCTCCGAAGCCTCGAAATGTGGCAGGACAGCTTCGACAATGAGCTTGCGCGATTTGCAGCTGCTGTAGCTGTTCGCGCTACGGCTAAAGCGCGTGTCGTCGTTCCTGCCGGCTTAGCCTGCAGGAACGACGACACACCTGTTTGTGCCAGAAAAATGTAATTCCTTTTCTTTATTTACCTTCAATAGGCGTGGAGGACGTGCACTCGAGCGGATTGAACTCTACTGGAATGGAGAGCTGGGACAGCGCGGTGAACGCCGAGGGCGCGTTGGGCGCGGTAGGCGCGGGTAGGCAGTCGGAGCGGGGGCGCGGCAGGCGCGGCGCGGGCGAGCGCTCGGGCGCCGGCCACGACTTCTGGCGGCAGGATGCGCCCGCCGGGCCCAGCCCCGATAGTCCATCTGACGGACACACAGATTATTTGACATAGATACAAAGATAGATTACTTTTTTATTGTACCTACACAGAGGAGGAGCTGGACATGCTTTTTGGACAAGCATATACAGGACGAAAAGTTGATAGCTGAGTAGGTGCGTTGCTGAACACCGAATATCTCATATGTCTGCAAATGTACATATAAGTACAAGTCATATATTAAGGCATCCGGGGTCCATTTTCAGATTTACAAACGGTGCCGTCGGTTTTTCGACGGACTAACGGATTATTTTCTAAAAGTATATCGACAGCATTTGGTTCCGTTCCACGGCGATAGATGGTGTTAGCAGTGACTTGCAAGTAAAAGGGTTTTCTCGGTTCTTGAATATTTGTTCTTTAAATACAGTGACGAATTGTTTTATAGTATTATTTGTAAAAATAAAGATTTTCAGAATTAATCATAAAATATTACGTAAGTAATGTTTTATGATCAATTCTGAAAATCTTAATTTAAAACAAAATTTTAAAACATATCGATGCAAATCACACAATCTAGTGAAATTTATAACTACCAACCAACCATTACACACCACACCACAATACCATTTTTAGGGTTCCATACCCAAAGGGTAAAAACGGGACCCTATTACTAAGACTCCACTATCCGTCTATCTGTCTGTCTGTCCGTCTGTCACCAGGCTGTATCTCATGAACCGTGATAGCTAGACAGTTGAAATTTTCACAGATGATGTATTTATGTTGCCACTATAACAAAAAATACTAAAAATAGAATTAAATAAATATTCAAGTGCTCCCATACAACAAAAGTTATTATTTTGCCGTGTTTTGCGATAATAGCACGGAACACTGCGTGCGCGAGTCCGACTCGCACTTGGCCAGTTTTTTACCAAATTTTCTTTCTTTGTATCTAGCCTGCAGACCCTGCCTATTAGAATAAATTTCTTAAAATAGGTAATTATTAAAAATATTAATAATTATATAATATTTTGTCGAGTTAAGCAAACATGAGTATGAACAAAAACAAACCATATAGGGCAGTTGATTACTATCCTGATTTCTGGACTGATAAGTTGTTTATAATGATGGCTACAATGAATATAGAATATTCGTTTATTCTGTTACACGTTACATTTACTAACTAGCTGTTGCCCGCGACTTTGTCCGCGTAAAAACCGTAAAACTATACAAAATTAGGAGTTTTTTTTTATAGGCTCCTGCTTGACAACTATGTCGCCTGATGGTAAGCGATGATGTGGTCGACGGTGAAGGACGCTTGCCTAGAAGTAACCTTTTCACTCTCGACTTAAAGACCCCCAGATTGTAACTATAGGGAAACACAGACTCCGGCAGGGCATTCCACACCTTAGCTGTGCGCACAATAAAAGTATGTGCTCGTAGTCGCAGCGGAAAAATGTCAAATATCTTAATTTCAGTTAAGCAGATAGTTAGTGTATGACGTCGTGTAATTGTGTATGGTAACTACAAATTTGTGTATCCAACTATTGGGGAGCTAATCAATAAAAACTGTTTCCGCTGGAACTACGTCATCCCAGCGGAACTTTTTTTTTCCTATGCACGTAGTAGAAAAAAAAAACATCCAATAATTAGTTTGTAACGAGAGGTAAATGTGTATGCTTGAATGAAATTTGTGTGACATAAAACTGCGGCAATAATCAAGTTTCCGCTGCGCTGACGTTTGGCAATTTGATGAAAATCATATAAAACGGCTTAGTGCAGAGTTGATTTTTTTTACGCACGTTGCTTTGAATTTGTGTGTAATGATTGTTAACACAGAATTAGAAAAAAACATACCGTTCAGAAGATATACACGTAAAAGTAAAATAAGGTTATTAGGTCCAAAAACTTAAAATAGGAACACTAGAGCATAACTTATAACTTTTATTTGTATCTTTTAAGGGACTACAATGCCTTGCCAAGTTTCATTTATGTGGTCTTAGTAATTAATGAGCAATGGCATAATTTACTACGGCTTGAGTACTATATTGTATGACATCCGATTGCAGGACTTTTTAATGGAAAAGCAAAATATAACTTATTCCGATGATTAGTTTATTAATGCAACTATTCACATCTAAAATTTCAGCTCAATACACTAAATAATTAAAGAGATATAATAAAAATACCAGAACAACCGCAATACATGGATAAACCGACCAAGTTTGAATGGCTACAAAAAAGCGGCCGTGCAGTATAAAGAGCTAACGTTCTAAAATTTGCAGTATAGCTCGTTATTGTGTTTAATAGTTTCGTACAGGTGCGTACACAATAGTTTGCAGAAAATAAAACAACTGCATTAACTTTGTATTCTTAAAAGTATTTATTAGTTAATGTTAATATAACACTTAAAAAAAAAAAAATATTAACAAAGTAATAATAACAGAGATAGGTCCGCAGGGCAGCTTTGTGGTGAGCTGCTGGGAAGTGCCGGCCCCACGGACCAGATCTCCTGGGAGAAGTCTTGTCAGTTGACCCTCATCTTCCGCTTGCCTTTATTGGCCGGCCGGAAAGAACACTGATGGGGAACAGAGCTCCCATCTCTCGTTTGCCTTAATTGGTTGGCTTAAATGAAGATTCACAAGAGCAAAAGTGCTCGGTTGCAAGAAGTATAATCTTACTGGATGATGCTGGTAGGGATCTTTATCGTATTTTCGGGATTGGACTGATAGCCGTGGTATACCTCTCCACTCCTCAAGCACCGTAATTGAGTGTGCAAGTCACCCCCTGCCATTTTATAGCCGTATAATTCAACAGTGGTCAGTCAGGGGCTAATAGTCATCCTATAGTTTTAGGCAATCGGTCCACTAAACCTGCCAAACCTATAGCCCAATATCTTTGTCTCCATATTAACAATAGTCCTGCACCAACCGGGGATTGTCCTTGGGTGCTCTTACGTAGTGCATCTACGAATAATCATCGTTTGGTGTCACACATCATGATACATAGTTAACAGGGCCTCTGCGAGTTAGCTTCGGCCCCTAGCACGCCTTTCAAAGGTTCGGGACCCCAGTGTCCCGAGATTGTTAAAAACATTGATATAATGAATCAGTTTTTTTTATTATATATATATAAAAAATATATTACCTACTGAAGCCCATATAGATTGTAAATCTTAAGTTCTACTATGTAAATTTTAGGGAGTTGGTTGTGACTGATAAACAAAAAAGAAGAGGAAGCGCGTGCTAAGAAAATACCTACCTACTTTAAATTATTCCATAGTATACTGTTAACTTTTTAAATTCGACATTTGAAATACTGGTGTAAGTTTTTTTTTTAAATTATTACTAGCTTAATATTAAGGACATAATAATTACCTACAGTAATAACTTTTTGTAATATAAGTACTGGTAAATAAATGCATTTGTTACAGATGCAAATAATTTTGAAAGTTTTAGAAAAAAAACTTTGTTACATAAAAATACAACCCGAAAAGTGAAAAATTACTTTAATTTCGGCAGTCGGTGGTTCTGTTTTGTTTCTTCGTTTTCTGACACCGACTTCCGAAATTGAAGTTATTTTTCACTTTGTACTGTTTTTATTTGAAAGCCAGTTGTATTTTTATGGTAAATAATTTAATGAGCAAGTTCTATAGTAAGGTACCCACAATGCCCAAAGTTATGCCGGAATAGATTAACCGAAAAAATGACGATAAAAACCCGAAATGACAGTGTGCCATGCAATGCAATTGCAGCAATCCCGAGAGATGTGCTGTTGTTTATTTAAGTGTTCTGTTATATATCTCCAAAGTTCTATATCAGATCTTCACCAAATTTAAATGGGACCAATTCAGGAACCTACTCTTTCAAACAAAAATAATGTTCAAAATCGGTCCACAATTGACTGAGAAATCAGTACATACATATACTGCCAACCGTACATACATATACTCCTTTTTGGAAAGTCGGTTAAAAATCAAGTGACCTACTATCTTTATCACGAAAATTATTATTATATTTATTTATTCAGGACCTCCAACGAAAGATGTACACAAAAAACACAGTGAATCGTCAATATGAAGTAATGACAAGTGCACTCCAAAATTATTAAAACATAGTATACTAGTATTAGTTAATTGTTCAAAACTTGTGTGCACAGCTGTACCAGTCCAATAATGGTGCAACACTGGAAATTTTAGAACGTTAGCTCTTTATACTGCACGGCCGCTTTTTTGTAGCCATTCAAAATTGGTCGGTTTATCCATGTATTGCGGTTGTTCTGGTATTTTTATTATATCTCTTTAATTATTTAGTGTATTGAGCTGAAATTTTAGATGTGCTATTCACATCTAAAATTTCAGCTCAATACACTAAATAATAAACTAATTTTGCATTAATAAACTAATCATCGGAATAAGTTATATTTTGCTTTTCCATTAAAAAGTCCTGCAATCGGATATCATACAATATAGTACTCAAGCCATAGTAAATTATGCCATTGCTCATTAATTACTAAGACCACATAAATGAAACTTGGCAAGGCATTGTAGTCCCTTAAAAGATACAAATAAAAGTTATAAGTTATGCTCTAGTGTTCCTATTTTAAGTTCTTGGACCTAATAACCTTATTTTACTTTTACGTGTATATCTTCTGAACGGTATGTTTTTTTCTAATTCTGTGTTAACAATCATTACACACAAATTCAAAGCAACGTGCGTAAAAAAATTCAACTCTGCACTAAGCCGTTTTATATGATTTTCATCAAATTGCCAAACGTCAGCGCAGCGGAAACTTGATTATTGCCGCAGTTTTATGTCACACAAATTTCATTCAAGCATACACATTTACCTCTCGTTACAAACTAATTATTGGATGATTTTTTTCTTCTACGTGCATAGGAAAAAAAAAGTTCCGCTAGGATGACGTAGTTCCAGCGGAAACAGTTTTTATTGATTAGCTCCCCAATAGTTGGATACACAAATTTGTAGTTACCATACACAATTACACGACGTCATACACTAACTACCTGCTAAACTGAAATTAAGATATTCGACATTTTTCCGCTGCGACTACGAACACTAAAAGTATTCCCAAAAAGTTTAGCGTATGGGTGGGATGTCCACCATGTACCATGTTTGTGCATAATTATATTTGTATTGTTGCATTTTTTTTATTTGTATTATTAATGTAATGATATGCACGCCGTAAAGTAAAATGTAGCTGATCTCATTTATATATATCATTAATCTTATACTGTACCTAAATTTAGACCAAATACGAGTAAAATTCTGATTCTGACCGATGTTGGACATCGCCGTACGTCTGGTACTCCAATGTTGAAAGTGTTGAAACGGGCTAGGCGGAATTAGATCATGTAATTCCATCACACACTGCCCGAAATGTAACCGATAAAAAACCGACAAGCTGGCAACTCGGTGACGATGTTCAAGGTTCTGGAGCTTTGACTTGACCAGTGCCTCATTGCCGATGAGCCCTTTGGCCCGCTTTTCGAAAGAATCTAGTTCATCAAGCTGGTATTTGGCAGATCCAAGAGATGAGAACAGTACTCCGTGCATGATACAACTTGCGCATGATACAAGTTGAGCAGCTATTCTGGCATGAAGTACCTTCTGACCTTCGCAAGAATCCTTAATTTTTCGGCAGCCAGCTGAAGCCCAAAATTGCCAGTCGATGTCACCGTAACGCCAAGAAGCTCAAGATGGTCCGTTATGGCACGGTCACATCTCGAAGCGCGTGAAATTGACTCTTTTAATAGTTTTACTTTTTTACGTGGAACCATAATCCTTTTTCCAAAATAAAAGTAGCCAAGTTACTCCGTATATTAACAGCTATCTGCTAATAAAAGTTTGGTTAAAACAGGTATGCATGTATGACCGGAATATACAGACAGAAAGGCAAACAATTAAAATCAAAAATAGTTTTTGTTATAAGTACCGTATATAGGTACTTTTATATGAATTTAGTAAAAAGCTGATATTTTTACATTACAAAAAGAAGATTTGTATAATGTAGGTTGTTAAGCGTCCTACTGACCTGCACGATTGCTCCAAACCCTGTCTTCGCTTGGTCTGTAAGGCGAGTCCATGCCGTTCATCTGAAACTCCCTCATTATGTCCTTCAGGGTACACTTCCCCGACACCACTGCGGAGGAGAAACACATGACATGAGTTAATAACAGCTTTGATACTTCATTTACTTGACAAAAGACCATTGCTTATGGAGAATTTTCAAAAATAACAAAGTTATTTTTATAGGTAGAACTTACGATCCTGATAGCTGGAGGACATTTGTTCTATTGGCCTGTCCGGAGTGCGCTCGGGCTGGTGGAAGGACCACACTCCATAAGGCGGCCATGATGTCGACTGCAACCAATCAAATTAGACGTCATTGGCTGCCGACTGCCGGTGCCGCGTTAGTTAGCGGGCCGTGTTTGATTCCCAGATCAGGCTGTGTTTTTTAAATCAAACCATAATACATTGTTCTATAGTACTTAGAACGGATCTTTGGGGCTCTGAATTGACTGCATAACCCTGCGCAGTAGCTATTTTTGTGTCAATGTTGAAGGTGAAGATAGCATTGTATAACTGTCGCTTTCACTCGCTTACGTTTGTCGCATCATCCTATCTCGCTCGCTTACTCTATACTGCTATACTCGATGACAAACTGTTTCTTGCGCAATGGTTGGCAGAGCCAACTTCAGAGACACAAAAATCCGATGAGACTATTATCAGGTAATTATTACTTATTATATTTATTTACTTTCATCACATAATTAAAACATTCATTGCCGCATAGATAGGTACCAAAAGTGAATAAGGGCGCTCAATAATCGCTCACTCGCCTCTCAATTACTTACACTCACAAAATCCACAATCTCTTATGTTTGTTGTTTTCACGCATGCGCTTTATCTCAGGAAATAAAGAGTCTTGACAGACAGACATCGGAGTGATCCTAAACCTAAGGTCTACCCGAAAAATGGAACACGGAGCCCGAAAAAAATATGTTTCAGCCAAATAGCCATTTGCGGGAGGAAACGCCCGGGTGTCACCATTGTGTGGATCGCCCGGATGACACGGTGGAGGTCTGCCCCGCTTGTCCTCGTGGAGGCGATCAATGGCGGCGATCTATCGCGTCAGGTTCTGGTTCAGGCCATGGTACAGAGCGAGAGGGCATGGGAAGCTGTCATCTCCTTCTGCGAAGCAGTAATGCTCGCGAAGGAGGAGGCGGAATGCATGAGGGAGACGCCCTCACGCCCCTAGCCACCGCAGGAGACGCCCTGGGCGTCGGGAGCCGCAAGCCGGTGCCCGGGTATAATAGTATAATGGGTAGCTCGCCGTCCGATCCGATAAGGGCCAGAGTCGACGGCGCGTAGTGTTCCACGCGCGCCTCAAAGAGATGTCAGCAAAAACTGACGAGCCCCGCTAGGGCCGATACCTGTCTGGGTCTCGGATAAATTTGAAAGAAAGTTACCGCTGCGCTGGCTCAAGCAACTGAAGGAATACGGGTAGGTTTTAGTCGCTTCACCTAGAGCGAGAAGTCATTGGATTTTATCCCACCCGAACCCACAATAGTGTTTTTTTATTAAATACTAGCTTCTCCCAGCGGCTTCGCCCGCGTGATAAGTTTTTATCATGCCAAGAGAACATTACACCGGGATAAAAAGTAATGCATGTGCTATTTCGGACTATAATCTATCTCTGTGTGCCAAATTTCATCCAGAACCGTACTGCTGTTCTTGCGTGATAGAGTAACAAACATCCATCCATCCAAAGTAAGATAATGTTTACGAAATGTTATTTATTGTTTCGAGTAAGTGTTTTGAAAAATGTCGTTTGGTACGCGTCGTTTGATTTATAACGGCAGTCTCTCGGTTCCCTATCAACCTCGCCTTCGTCTATCCGCCACGGCCCCAATGACAAAGTTTGCCCGGTTGTATCGTAATTTATTATTTATAGCTAGGATTCATCAAGGCATCCAAGTATAGACAGACCTTATCGTGTTATCTTAATATGATATATGCCAGACTATAATCTATCTCTGTGCCAATTTTCATCCTGATCCGTTCATCCGTTCTGGCGTGATTGAGTAACAAATATTATATATCCATCCAAACTTTTGCTATTTTATTATTAGTAAAATTAACTATAAGGCTCCGCGCAAAGTCGAGCCATCAGTGGCGGCCACTGATGGCTGGCGACAAACACCACCTTCGTTAGCGTGGTACCAAAGGACGCGGCACGCGACAGCCACTGGCTGTAGTCGGTGGCCCGCAGTGGCCCGTTTGTCCGGGTTTCGTCACGACGTTGTCAATGATGTCCAAGACCAATTTAGAAATAGCTGAATTTGAAAAAGTCACATTGGTACTTGACCGGATTTGTACACGACATCGAGCACGAGAGGCGAGGTCTTAGCGCAGTTGATGAATAATCAATCCCCATATGTTTTCCAACAGTAAACATTGTTCAATGACACAAAAATGACTCGTCACTATTTTGGTCACAGACATAAATCTAAATAGATAACGCAAGTCCCTCCGTCTGTATGAAAACCAAACGAGCCACTTTTTCACAAACAAATTTACTTAACAATGAAAGAAAACATTTCCAATGCCTCGGCCAACTTTTTCTCAACACTCTTTACAGCGCAATATGGCATAATGGCTATATATATATATATTCCGGTGCCGATAATGCTAAATGAAAATTTCAGATTACGATCATTTGTCGTAACTTTAGTCCAATTTTTGGCACGCGAAGTACATACTATTGCGCCATCTAGTTTGATTTAAGTCTGTGATTTTGGTGTAGTTGTCATGCTCCATAGCATGGGGCATTACATTTTCATGCAAAAAATAGGTATTTTATCTGCTGTCAGAAAAATACCCACGTCAAAATACATGTGCACTTGGAGCTGTCAATGTCACTCTGACGTTCGACTCTCGCTATCTCGCTATTGGCGAATTGGCGCACGAGCCACGCACGACCACGAGGCGAACGCAGAGCGCCGCGCGGGTAGGTTGACAATGAAGTGCACATTTATTTTGACCGAGTAGTAGGTACTTAGATACCTGCCTTCCTGTAACTTTAGCTATAAAAATAATATTACAACATGATCTCTGCATAAAATCAGGAAAATATAATCTAACATTCCTTCGTCAAAATCAAGAAGTGGGTCCAAGCCATACAAGTTGGAAAAACAAATTCTCGACCGAAAATATTTTCCACTACCCTCAGGTTTTATAACAACAACGCATATAACTTGCATCATACAAAAATTACATTTAGCAAATGAATAAATCACTATTTTCCATCTCAACAAATAGAAAACAACCAGAATTCGCGAAAGATAGAACAAGTCCGTGCTTGTCTGTTTAAAAAACAGATTTTTGAAAACAGTTTCTTTGTTTTGACAATTATTTCCGAATCAAAAATATATTAATCAACTTACAGAACTCGATGAAGTGCCGCTACCATAATCACTGTAACAATTGTCGGCGTCCATTGTTCGAAACTTAATTAGTAAAAGAAAAATTTAATTTTAAAATAGGAGCAACAGGCAACGTGGTCCTCCCGAGACAACTAGAGCGGGAATGCGGGGTTCTCATTGGTTGGTTATTGGTTCATTGGATATGGATAGCGGCGGCAAGCTGCTCAAAGTTACCAGTGCAGTGTAAACTGTAATTAGATATTTTATAAACAAACTTTATTGTAAACTACTCAAATAGGCACAGTACCTATTGTATGCTATGTTTTTTGTGCAAGGTTGATATCTCAATGTTTGATGATTTATGAAATAATGAATGGAGTGTGTAAGTAGAACTTAGGAGTCAGGTGGCATCTCAGTCACCTCAGTTTCAACTTCTCAACCCAAGAGTCCAGGGTTTCGGGGTACCACCTTCATATTATTTATATTAAATTAGGTACCTATATATTTGATTTACCGTCATCCGTGTGTCATTCCAGGGTCTCACAGTCACACCCATGGTGTGAGAGATTTACGATTTAGGGATAGGCATTGCGATCTGGAATCGATTAATCGAAGAAACGATTCCTCAGTTTTTTTAAATCGATATGTTGTTCTGAATCGATTCAGTGAATCGATAATTCTCCCAATTGAAAATAGACATTAGTTTTTACTGTTTTGGTAAAAACCATAAAATTATTTATAATTATAAACTGAATGTACTCGTAATATTACGGTGTTGGCGGTTAAACGGTTAATTACTCAAAAACTCGCGAGATGGCTGTGTGCTTAGTTTCCGTTGCCTTTCCTTAATAAAAAATAGTTACGTTTGTAATCTTTAACTTTCTTAATTATGATTTAAGAATAGGCTGGATGATGCAACACCAAGGCCGTAAAAATAATAACCAAAATAAAGACTCTAGATTGATTTTGCGGCATTGTCTTGTCATTCATTCGTTTGTTTATTTATCTTACAGACTGTTGTTTTTATGATATGGTAATAAAAATAATTGTTATTATCGAATTCCCTGAGCTAAAAAATCCCTGATTTTACTGTTATGGGATCCCAGAGATTGTTTATTATGGTATCTTTCTTGTTTTTCATAAAATCAATTTATATTTACATTGCAAATACAAACTTGAAAAACATCGATTTTTTAGAAATAGATCTTTAAGACCTCGATTTTTTGTTGATCGATTTTTCTGATTTCGATTCGGATCGATTCTAGGATTTTTTTAAAAGAATCGCCCATTCCTAGAGTGCAAACTTAAAACCAGGATGTCTGACCCAAGACAAATTAATTCTGAGTTGGTAACACTTTTGGTATGGGCACGCTCATCGCAATTTATGATTTAACATTTTTGTATGTTTTTCTGTAATTGTTGTTTTTGTATTAGGGAGCGTCTTCACTGAGAGCATTCACGTGTAATGAGCATTTGAGCATTCGACGTCAAATATTCGAATGGTGTGGACGTTGAGCCGAGCGTTACAAAGTTTACACGCAAGCGCAAACTTCGACCGGTGTGGACGTCGCAACGATTTTCGCGGAAACGGCTCGCATTCGAATGTTCACGCAAATATAATGCTCAATAAAAGCCAGTATTCAGATAATGAAATGAATGAGCATGTATGTAGGAATATTACTGGCCACTTGTAAAGCAAGAAACAATTCCTTAATCTTAAGTGTTTGTGACCTTCTTGGCAAATAAAAGAAAAATCTGCAGCCACGACCCACAAAGTACGTAAGCGGCGGCGCGCCTCAGACAGAGAGGCCACTACGAACAAAGCGTCATTTTGCACACACACATTGACATTGCGATTTTACAGGGAATATTAGGCAATATTGGACCGAGCTCAGTCGCGGCTGTCACGAGTGCTTTGTGCGGGCGTTTGTCACGTCATTCATAAAGTACTGTAACGAGGTTGTATTGGCTGGGTTACCTTTCTTAATTGTTACAGACCGAATATTCTTTCAATTAATTCATTAAATTCGTTCTTTCATTCATTTTTAAGTTATAAAAGTCATTAAATTTTTCAAGATGGCAAGTTAGAAATTCAATATCTAGGAAAATAATAAATTATTTTAAGTCCATAGACGAAATTGGAAAAGCTATGAAACTTGTCATAATAATAATATGGTTTAAGTCATCCAGCTTGCAAATATGTATCCTCCGACTGCACAGCATAGTTTTCTTCTTGTTTAAATACATTTTTTTAGTCCGCTTCTTAAGCAGTTGGCTTTTTTTTTTTTTTTTTTTTATCGCATTTATATTTTGGTCGAGCTTGGTGCTTTACTCATTTTAATGTTTTTAGTGGGATAATTGTTACACTATTGTTACGTCTTGTTACCCTCCTATCGTCGTCGATATTGAATTGATATTTGATGCTCTGTCTACCCTCTAAAACATGTAAACATGATCTTTAGATGAATCGATAAATTTATGTTTGCAACATAAACAACCTACTCTTTTTTTAAATTGGCAATCAATATAGTAGCAGCCCTAGTGAATCTGTCAAGTTTAGCTGTCAATTTTTGAAACGGCGGGAGTGGCCCTTCTACTTTCTATTTTGTGCACGACCGCTCTACCCGACATTTTGAAATGAATGACTGTTAACGAGATCGTATTTATTCGAATGCTCCAAGCTCGCAAGCGAATTTTCGACTCGAACGTTCATTGTTTTGCTCGAAAGTGAATGCTGGGCTCGCTGGGAAGCATTTGTTGCTCTCCTGCGATTGCTTGTTTACAAATGCTCACGAAAGAATGCTCCCAGTGAGGACGTTCCTTAATTCATCGAACAAAATAAATGTTTTCTATTCTAGGTGGTAATATTTTGTCCTGTTCACTTTTATTGACAACACCAAGTGGTTTTATCACAGGCATAATATTTTGTTGACAACAGTTTTTTAGTCTACCTACCTTGGTCAAGCTCTAAGTTCGACGACTAGTCTCAGATCAAATAAAAAGTCTATTTGATCTGAGCGACTAGTAGATAAAACCGCTAATTAAATAGGTATCCAAAAGTAGGTATAAACGATTGAAAAGTTGCATTCGGCCTGTCAATCCTGTGTTTTTTTTCTGATCCTGTGTCTTTTTAACCGACTTCCCAAAAAGGAGCAGGTTTCTCAATTCGACCGAATATTTGTTTTTTTGTGTGTTCGCGGATAACTTCGTCGTTTATGAACCGATTTTGATGATTCTTTTTTTGTTGGCAAGGAGATATCCCAAGGGTGGTACCATGAAAAGAAAACTAGGATCTGATGATGGGGTCTTAGAGAAATCGAGGGAACTCCTCAAATATAATAGGCATACATTTGGTATTTTCATCAATAATGCACTCAGAAAGTATCATTTGGTGAAGTGGAAATGATGAAGAAGACCACAATGGCCACTGTAAATCCGAAAAAAAAGAAATGTATCCTAGTCGTGTTTGGGCTTATTGGAATCGTCATAAGATGTACTTTGGGTATAAATGATTTTTATGTTAATAGGAGGTACCTACAAAAACAAAAAAGAGGAAAATAAAAAACTTTTCAACAAAAAATCATACCGAATTCCAAAACAAAACACTTCAAAGCGAAATAGTACATTATGGTACGAGTGTGTTATGTTGGTGATTACCGCTGAGGCGCCATTGAGACCCGAGCCGTTAGGTGAGGGTCTTAAGAGAGCCGAGGACGGTAAACATCAATACACACAAGTATCATACGACGTTTTTCAACACACTTGTGAAGAAAATAATACTAAAATATAATTTCCAACAGTGAAAACGAGTTGTGATTTTTTTTTCGCAATGGCGGGCAAAATTAATCAGTTTTCCTATGCGCGCGCATTTATCAATGGCGATCGGCCATAGACTAAAAATAATGAGCTATCTTTTTTTTGGTTTTTCGCGGACAGCGTTTTAGCCTTGCACAAAATGGGGAAATTCAAGTTTTCTTTATTACAGACAAAAACAAAAGTTATATTTAAGTGAAAGTTTTATTTATTAAACACGTTGAAATTATCTATTTAAATACGAAGTTGCATGAAATGTGTTGCATTTGTACTATTGAGCACGATCTTTTTTATATTGAAACTTTTTTAAGAACAAAGCAACTCAACCAATAAATTTAAAAAAAAAACTCTTTATCTCATTTGTGAATAATAGTAATGAAAAAGTCACAGTTTGATAACAGGTGTCATTATGTGCCTAATTGCGGTGAAATTGGAGCCACTTTATGAGCAAGTGTGTTGAAAAATAACTTTCTTTTCCAAAGTCGGTGTCGAATAACGGCAAACAATGGGTACAAAAGACACCGACTTCGGAAAAGAAAGTTATTTTTCGCTTTGAAGGGTTTTGTTTTGGAAGTCGGTTTTTAAGTACCTATTACTGTAGGTATACTGAAATAAAAGAGCTTATCTATTGTATTTTATACCTAAAACGTTTATGTGCTCATTTCTAAAAAACGATTTCTGATAATCACAATTAAAATTAATCGTGTCGATGTAATAATAACAGTATGATTATTATGATACAAGTGAGCTAAGTTGCTTATTACGCCCTCGGCGTAATTCAGCCTAGCGTATAATGAGCAGAGCTCACGAGTTTCATACGACGTTTTTCAACACATTTGCGAGGAAAAAACAAACATGTATAGGTATCGTTTAATTGGTGACAGTTGGTGAACGTACAATTTGATTGATTTGGATGGCATTTTTACAGTTTGTTTTTCATTGGTGCTTGCCACTTTAGTAGACACTTACGTTTTCTTCTTATGTAAATGTCGGCGACAAAGGCAAATCATAGAACAGTAAGAACCAAATAACTCATGCTACGAGATGTAGACACATGGTTGTGGCTCGACGCAAAACTTTTTTGCCGGTGGCTCCAAATTAGTGGCTTGCGTTATTTTGTCACTGATTTTGGCCGTGTTATGAATAGTGTCTGCTTTCGGGTTTCTATATCCTTTGTTGTAATATTATAAAGCTCTTGTCGTCTACACGCACCAATAACACCGAATATTAGGGCAACCTGCAAATATCAGTAAGTTAGTTCTAAGAAGTTATGCTAAGGTTACGCAATTATTTAGATACGTTTAGATTAATAATAAGTATTCAACGTACCTTTGTTGCTAGGTACTGACTACCCGGAGCCTCTTACAAAAACTTTTCAACGTCGGCTGGTGACAAAAAGTTCGTTTGCCGTCCAATATTATATCCGTCCGAGCCGTGTCTTAATAAATTCCATCAGGTTTCAGTTCGTTTTGATATCAACACCATGTTTGAGCACCACCAGGAATAGATGCGCCACAGGGAGCTGGGCTTTTATGTATTGGCGAGTTCAGAGAAATACGCCAAAAAAAAATTTTCTAAAAATTTGGTACTGGTTATTATTCTTGCTCTTCCATTGTAGGAAACTATCGTAGGCAGCTAAGCACTTTTCTTTAAATTTTGCGGCTGTCGCTTGCATTTTGTGCTTCATTTAGTATTTCTGGCGGGGTTTGTTCATCTTCTGCACGAAAACTTAACATTTCAGACATAATTTACCACACAGCGAGAAATACTACAGAAACAAATTATGAAATTTATGGGAAATGGCGAGCAAACTTTTTTTTTCACGGTCCATATGCAAGGTGAGTAAACATACATACTACTTCAAAAATATAATTTTAAATGATAAAATGTAAATATTTACAACAAATTATTGTCAATTATGAATATATAAATGTTTCTTTGACTTAATTAATAGGTACACATTTATTTATACCACAAATGTGTATGGATTTTCAGCGGCATAAAACCTCTTTGTTATTACTAAAAAAAATACCTACTGTATTACCCGGTTAAATTGAAAATGCTCTGTTTACTCGCATATAACTTGCAGAAAGGTACTAATTTAACTTTGTAGGTATATTTCTATTACGTACTAGTGTGTAATGTTTTTCATTGGTGCCAAACGACTTCGACTTTGAATTACAAAAACAAACAAACTTTCGCCTTTATAATATTAGTGCGAGTAGTAAAAAAAAAGTATAAACGCTAAGGTTTTCATTTGATTTGGCGGCTTCTATGAATATGGTTATTAACTAGCGAGAACATTGTTCAACGCCGTCTTAAAACCACATACATAATAGATGTCGCTATAGTAGATTATTACGTAAAATTTCTAGTTTTATTCCAAATCTGCCACCCGCCGACGATTCAGCGAGTAGAGCCAAAGATTACTATTATAAGCAGAGCTAGAAACTAGATACCGAGTTGGCGAGCTGCGAGTGTGTATGTGCAGTTCCAATAGTTTTGTCGCTCGGCTATAAGCGAGTGTTCTTGTGTGGGACGGGCGATTACCTCGCATGGCTCGAACTCCTGTGTAAACGCAAATGCCGGTTAGTCTCCCTGCGCAAATACCGGTTAGTCCTGCGCAAACGCTGGACGCTGGTCTCTCGGCGTGAGTTCTGACCGCCAAGCGAGTATTATCATTGATAGCTCTTGTCGCTAACTAGTGGCGACAGTTCTCGAAGGCAGTGTGAACAGCCAGCGATAAACTATTAATGTCCATATATTTTGTATGTTTCTTCAGCGAGAAAATAGCCCATAGCTTATCGCTTTCTCGTCGGCGGAGCGCAAACTGCCCGATACATGAAAAAGAGGTAAGCAGATACTTGATACCTACTACAAATCTTTTCAATCGTCAAATGGATGAACCCACATAATTATGAAGAGTTGAAATAAAACCAAATAGTTTTGCACATAGCTTTTATTACAGCCTCGATTAGTACAATAACATAGGATCTCCGTAGAATACTGATTGCGTGAGGTACTAAGCACCTTAGTCACCTACATTACATTATTGTCCAACTGTTTAGGAAAATCGGAGTATGCGCCTGTTTTTAGCCGTCCTACTTGATCAATTACATATTTCGAAATGGAATTTTGTTAGTAGAACTGGCCGTCAACAGGCCTATCGCATGAGATTCAGATTTTTTTCTCTAACTCCAATTTCCGACATTCAGTGTTATATAAAAGTGCGAAAATTGCACTCACGATATAGAGCTATGTTGTTTTAATATTATTTGTGAAGCCTAAATGCGACTTCATGAGTGCAATTTTCGTTCACAAGAGAACTAGTTTGCCGAAAATGTTGAAATTACCTGCTAGTCCTGCCACATTGAGGAAAAACTTTAACGTTTTTTATAAAAGCGTTTTTTTGTGGGTAGCAGGTAATGTCAAGTTTGAGCGGCGAGTGGGGTGTGCGGGGGATTAGTTGGCATCGACGAAGTATTCCTGGGCGGCCTTGGTGTCGGGCTTGATGGTCTTGGAGCCAGGCTTCCAGTTGGCGGGGCACACCTCGCCGTGCTTGTCGGTGTACTGGAACGCTTGCACCAGGCGGAGCGTCTCCTCCACAGAGCTGGGAAACAAAAAGGCAGATTAGAAAAAAGCCGTTATTGCTACAACGAGAACAGTTGAACATCATCATCATAATTTCAGCCGAAAGACGTCCACTGCTGGAAATAGGCCTCCCCCACCCACCACGCAACCTCTGTCGGTCCCGTGCGTTTCGCATCAAGCAGATACCCCCAGCCTTGACGGTCATCGCTTCATCTAGGGCTTATCATATAGAGCCGGACGAAAAGAAAAGCATACCCCATATCTGCCCGTGGATGTCGTAAAAGGCAACAAAGGGACTTACCAGAGAATGGACAGCAGCATTCTCTGTGCATTGTAACAACTATACTTAATTAACATTAGAATCGGGCTATTTATCATGTTTACTGTTTGTAGCGAGTTTCCGATATTTCGGCGCTGTTGCTGTATCGGAAACTCGCTACAAACAGTAAACAAGGTAAATATCACGATTCTAATGTTAATCTTAATGACCATGACAGTTTAAAAACTCAATCGCCAAAACCCCATTAATGAGTTGAACATCATATAAGTAATTTGAGTTCGAGAGAATTGAAAAATTGAAAATCTATGAAAACAATTTGAAATTGGCAGCGCTTTTCTTTAGTAGCAGTAAACACGGTTTTAATAATTCAAGTGTCACTACTTAATTCGTTTTTATTATTACTTTATAGCGCTAGCCACGCTTGAGCACTATCTCGCCTGATGGTAGGCGATAATGTGGTCGACGATGAAGCACGCTTGCCTAGAAGTAACCTATTCATTCTTGACTTAAATACCCTCAGGTTATAGCTATCAGAAAACATACTTCGACAGAGAATTACATTCCTTAGCTGTACGCACAAAGCTGATCCTGGTGACGCAAGGTGGTATTATTTTTGTGGAAATTTTAATTGAATGAATTGAACTGAAGTCCGAAGAGAGGGGCAGGACTCGATAATCCTCAAATCCGGTAACCAGCTCTATTTTCGAGAGGGTGACCGGCAGTCCCAGGGTGGTGTCGGGTTTATCGTCCACAAGTCCCTTATGAACAACGTGGTGAAGATCGAGAGTGTCGACCAGGGTAGCGTACCTTATACTCAGAATTCCCCTCAAGATATTCGCTGAAGGTCATACAGGTCTACGCCCCAACCTCGGCACACCCCGACGATGAGGTAGAGAACATGTATGAGGATATCTCCAGAGCCATGCATGGTTTCAAAACTCACTTCACCGTTGTCATGGAGGACTTCAACGCGAAACTGGGCAAACGAGACGAGGATGAGCTGCAAGTGGGGCAATTTGGAGTTGGACGACGGAACCACCAAGGTCACCGACTGGCCAGTTTTATGAAGGCGGGCCTCTACATGATGAACTACTTCTTCAAAAAGCGTGAACACAAGAAGTGGACCTGGCAGAGCCCCGATGGTGCAACAAAAAATGAGATCGACTTCATCATGTCAACCATGAAGCAAATGTTCAATGATGTCTCTGTGATCAATTCGGTAAAAACCGGGAGCGATCACCGGAGACACATTGAACATTAATATTAAGCTTGAAAGGTCTCGACTGATGAAGTCCACAATCCGTCCACAGATCCAGGTCCAAAACCCCGAGAGCTTTCAGTGCCTAGGGAGCTCCGTGGATGAATACAGCAACGGTTCGTGGAAGCTGTCCATACGGTCGGGTCTAAGTTTTTCAAGACCCGTCGTACAGATAGAAACATTAGCTCTCTGATCCTACCCTCTAGCTTATGAAGGAGAGGCGTGAGATGATTCTGCACACTTCAGATGAGGCGTGCAAATACCGGCAGCTCAATAGACAGATCTCTAAATCCTTGAAAAGAGACCTCCGCCGCTTCAATACCGAGCGTATTAAAGAGCGAAATAAAGGCTCCAAGGTGTTTTCAAGGGATCTGGCTATTGGGCAGAGCCAACTCACGAAACTGAAGACCAACGATGGCAGGATCGCATCCGCCAAACCTGAGCTTCTCAGGGAGATCGAGACATTCTATGGGCAGTTGTACACATTAATCAGCAAGCCCGTTGAGGGTCTAGCAAACGACCCAAGAGCTAGATTGACCCGACACTATACCGAAGATATCCCGGTCGTCAGCCTGTACGAGATTAGGATGGCTCTGAAACAGCTCAAAAACAACAAGGCGCCGGGTGAAGACGGAATTACGGCCGAACTCCGGAAGGAGCGTGGAAGCGGGTGGCGACTATGCCCGGCTGAAGAACTATAGGCCCATCTCACTTCTTAGCCATGTCTACAAGTTGTTTTCAAGAGTCATCACGAATCGTCTCGCGCGCAGGTTTGACGATTTCCAGCCCACCGAACAAGCCGGATTCCGAAAAGGCTTTAGCACCGTAGACCACATACATACGCTGCGGCAGGTTATATAGAAGACCGAAGAGTATAACCTGCCTCTCTGTTTAGCGTTTGTGGACTACGAGAAAGCCTTCGATTCGATCGAGACGGGCTGTACCGCAGTCTCTCCAACGGTGCCAGGTCGACTACCGGTACATTGAGGTGTTTGTACAAAAACGCCATCATGTCAGTCCGTCTTCAGGATCAGACCTCGAAACCAATCCTTCTCCGGCGCGGCGTGAGACAGGGAGACGTAATTTCTCCGAAACAGTTCACTGCTGCGCTGGAGGATGTCTTCAAGGTTCTGGACTGGAGGGGGATGGGCATCAACGTTAATGGCGAGTACATCACTCACCTTCGGTTTGCCGACGACATAGTGGTCATGGCTGAGACCATGGAGAGCCTCAGTAAAATGCTCGATGACCTCAGTAGAGCTTCCGAAAGAGTGGGTCTTAAAATACACATGGACAAAACCAAGGTCATGGTGAATGCCCATTTAACACCCACTCCTATCAAGGTGGGAGACTCTACACTCGAAGTTGTAGACGATTATGTCTACCTGGGACAAACGGTCCAGTTGGGTAGGTCCAATTTCGAGAAAGAGGTGAACCGTCGAATCCGACTCGGCTGGGCGTCGTTCGGAAAGTTGCGCGGTATCTTCTCGCCCAATTTACCGCAGTGTCTCAAGACAAAAGTCTATGACCAGTGTGTGTTGCCAGTGATCACCTATGAGACCTAGACGTGGTCGCTCACAATGGGCCTTATCAGAAAACTCAAATTCACCCAAAGGGCAATGGAGAGGGCTATGCTCGGCATTTCCTTGGGTGATCACGTCAGAAATTATGATATCCGCAGGAGAACCAAAGTTACCGACATAGCCCGGAGAATTGCCAAACTTAAGTGGCAGTGGGCAGGGCACATTGCTCACAGAACGGATGGCCGATGGAGCCGAAAAGTTCTGGAATGGCGACCGCGAACCGAAAGACGATACGTTGGAACGCCTCCCACTAGGTGGACTGATGACCTGGTTAAGGTTGCGGGAAGGCGCTGGATGCGAGACGCACGGGATCGGTCAATGTGGCGACGCCTGGGGGAGGCCTATGTCCAGCAGTGGACGTCTTTCGACTGAAATGATGAATGATGATGATCAAATTTTTGATAAGCGCACTAAGCAATGCAATCAGTAATCATAATAACACAATATTATGTTTCCTTAATAACTTAACCTATCATATTAATTACGTAGCTTCAATGCCATAAAACTATGGTCGTAGGATTGCCACGTACACGAGAACTGGCAACTGGCATGCACAAGGACAAACTAATCGTTACCGACACAATCCGCTATCCATTGCAAAGTTTCTCAGAGGAATTTATTCGTATATTTAGCTCCCGCGCGCGGGTTCGCCCGCGTGAATATTGTTTTATTATCCCCATAGTTTATCTGGATAAAAAGCAGCCTTTGTACTATTTCAGACTGTAATATATTTCTGTGCCAAATTTCATTCAGATCCGTTAAGCCGTTCTACCGTGATTGAGTAACAAACATCCATCCATTCGTCCATTCAATGTTTGGATTTTCTTATAATATTATTAGGAATAGGAGGATTATCGGAGATGCAAGTAATCTAGACTATGGAATGCTCTTGTTGTGAGTGTTACGTAGCTATATAAATAAAAAACTATTGTCGAATGTATTTAAGCACATCACTTCAGATTCATAACGGCTGTACCTATTTTTTTGGCTAATTACTTTTTGTTGAATCTTTAATTAACAGGACGAAAATTGTATGAATATAAAAAAATGTCATTACTATTGCGCGAAACCGTTTTTCTAGAATCAACGAAAGCCTATATTACTCCTTATAAGAGGAGCTAGCGTGATTGTGGAAATCGCGTCAAAATTGGAGCAGCCGTTTCGGAGATTACCCGGTACAAACAGACAAAATTTTAAATAATGCTTTTTTTTGTTATAGTTGTTAGGTACCTACCATATAAATTTTCATAATACATTTACTAAAAACCTGTTATTTTGATATAACAAAGAGACACTTAAATTCCATTTATTTATATAGATTTTCTTTAACAATCGTAAATTCTAACAATAGTTATTACTTTTTAGAGTAAAACAATAAGCAATTAAGTCACAGTAGTAATTCTATTTATGGTTCATTCCGGAATCTTCTATTGCCGATACGTTATCATTCCATGAATATTGTTTAATACTTTATAGTGCACGTTTATCACTATTACGTCTAAAGGTTAAATTACGTAAACAGCTGGTACATACTTTATTATAGCTGCGTTGATAAGCGTGTTTCAATTACTTAAGTTTGCAAATAAAATTCAATTTATCTTACTAATATTATAAATACGAAAGTTGGATGGATGTCTGTTTTCAATCACCGCAGAAGGCATCCGAATGAAATTTGGCACGGACATTGATTACAGTCTGGAGTATGGCAAACTTTTTAGGCGGTCGAAGCCGATGGTAGAGGCTAGTTAATACTTTTTAGAATAAAATTTGCATGTATTGCTGCTGTTTTTTTTATTATTATTTACGAGGGGTTCGCTCTTGACTCTTAGTCTAGGTCAGAGGTGACAGAGACAAAGTCGACGATGGAGCTTATTTTCTAGAGCTAATTGATATTATTATGCTTTTTTAGCATTCCGATTGTGGAAATAACTTCTTACTGAGATATGTCTGCGACTAATATAACTTATTATCATGAACTTACAATAAATGAACGCGAAACGCGATGTCAATTTGTATTATTTTTATTGTATACAAGTTTACAAGAGAACGTTTGCGTTAACGAGATCGGCAGGCTTATTACGTATCTTTTGCAAGAGCAAAACGATAGCAATCAAACGCTTTATGTCATAAAAGTCGGATTACCTGCAGTGTAGCTATGGTAGGTCTTACACAATCGTTTGCTAATCGCTCGCTGTTATTCAAATGCACCGATTTAAAAAAAAACCGCTAACAACTCTAAAACTTCTGTATTGAAGAGTAATTATTGCAAAAAATTCACTATAGTTTTGCTCTTTCAAAAGATACGTAATAAACCTGCCGGTACGTTAAAATCTCGCACTAAGGCCTTGGGGCCGAAAAGTTCTGGAGTGACAACTGCGGACCGGCGATACGCTTAGATGGCGTGGCATCCCTATATAGGTGTAGCGTGCAGCTGGTGAGGGTGGCGGATGTCCGCTGGATGCGAGACACACGGGGCCGATCGATGTGATTACACTTCGGGGAAACTCATGTCCCAGCAGTGGGAACGTTTTAAGGCTGATGATGATGAAGAAGGCCTCTGGATACAGGAGTCAATGTCTTACCGTCCAACAGGCAGGTCGTTGACGGTGATCTGGCGCAGGTTCTGCTTGTCATCAATCACGAACAGACCGCGGAAGGGGATGCCGGTCTCCTCGTTGAGTACGCCGTAGTCGCGCGCGATGCGGTGCGACTTGTCGCTGATGAGCGGGATGTTCATGGGGCCCAGACCACCTGCAACAAACCAACCACTTAGCATTACAAGCTTTCGTATGTGTCCGGCAATTAGTTATCGATTTTTTAAGCACTTCGTGGCATTCGCAAAGCTGAAAGTTGTCGTACTTATGTAATTTTGGAAACATTGAAATAATATGGTACTAAGGAGCCATACACAGATGTATACACAGATGATACACAGGACAGATGTATATGACTTGTATACATCTGTCCCTTTTTCACAGTCGAAGAATAGTTTTGACGGTCTCATGATGGAGCCGGAAAGTTGCCTTAGCAACTCCTTAACCAGGCAAGATAGCACCATCTTGTTTGGGCTCATGGGATAGGTATTGACAACCTCCATTACAATTCTTACTTTTAAGTCCATTAAAAGCTTGTTTTAAAAAGATTTAACCTTTAATTCATGATTATTGGCCTGGAATTAGGTGGAAGAAACAGTCTATGGCGATCATCAATATTGCATAGCTTTATATCATTAATCTATACCAATATCATAAGGAGGTAAAGTTTGTGAGTTTGTTTGTAGGCAGAAATCTCATGGGAGTACTGAACCAATATTAAAATCTTCAATCACCAGTAGAAAGCTACATTATTCCTGAGTGTGTAGCTTTTTATCCCGAATAAATAACGAGCCTTGCGAGGTGCGCCACGGGAGCGAAGCCACGTGAAAAAAGTAGTAAGTAGTGAAGTAAAATTTTCAAATACTTATGTTAAAATTGAAATTGTCAGTTGGGCAATATCGGTATTGCCCAACTGATTACTTTGACAAAAAACAGACAAGAACAAACAAACTCATAATTTTCGAATCAGTGCTTCCAGAGTTAATCTCTTACAAACAGACAATTATTTACCTCTTCGTATAGATTAAATGTTGATTGTAGAAATATATTTATTCGACACAGGTACAACACAACAAACATTGAAACATAGGTAAATAACAAAAAAGAAGTGCAAAGACAAATTGCGCTGACCGTACCCATACCGAAAGCCTTTGTTCGCATATGGACAGATTCTCATAAAGACAGATTAGCAGAAGGACAGATTCTCATAAGGACAGTTTCGTATAAAGGCAGAAAAGGTACAGTTCCGCACACTATTTTCACCGCCACGCATAATTATAGGTATAAAGTTTTGCAAAGCAGTGTGATTATGAAATAGCTATTCTACAAGCTATCAAGCTAACATATCCTGACATAGTTCTCATCATCTGACTAGCCTTTACCCAACTATGTTGGGGTCGGCTTCCAGTCTAACCGGATTCAGCTGAGTACCAGTGTTTTACATGGAGCGACTGCCTATCTGACCTCCACAACCCAGTAACTGGGTAATACGGTAGGTACCCCTTGGCTAGACTGGTGTCAGATTTCAAGCTTCTGACTACTCGTAACGACTGTCAATGATCTTCAAATGACAGCTGGGAGCAACGGCTTAACGTGCTTTCTGAGGCACGGAGGAAACTCGGTATGTTGAAATGGTCACCCATCCACGGCCCGACCTCGTCAAGCGTTGCTTAACCTTAAGATCGACCCGTGCGGCTGTTATTATTTAGCCACGAGCTGAGATAGTACTAAAACTTTTATAAATACAATTTGGAAGAAGTCAAAAGTCAATTTAATTCAGTTCTTCTAAAAAGGGTCGTAAATACGAGTACACTCAACTATTCTCCCTATTAGCACTATTGCCAACAACACATATACCGGAGGTGTACCGGAGTTATTTATGCGAGTAATGAGGAAAGTTCAAGACTATTTCAGTAAACAGTGGATGAAACTCATTACCAGCGATCTTTTTAATTGCTATAGCCAAAAGTTTCGAACCACGTATTTCGAGACTGTTATTTTGATGAAACAAAATTAAGGTGGTATTTTAGGAATCTTAGAAGTAACTCATTGAAGAGTTATTTCTAAGATTCCTAAAATACCACCTTTATTTTGTTTCATCACAATCATGAAAGAGCAAGCAAAACGCCGCGATCTTAAAATAGTCCGTGGTGGTTTTTATTGTGCAGGAAGAGAAAAGAAGGAAATCTGATATGTCGGTTGACAGTAAAAATGAGAACATTATTTTGGATTTCGCAAACGATAAAATGTTTATCATAGAATGCTTGCAACGCCTCGCAATACTGAGACGTGCAAAATGTGAACCGTACCAAACCTACAGTAACTAGTTTTATGAAAAGTATTTTTTTTATTAATTGAATATGGTGCATTAAAATAATTTTGTTTTGGTTTAGTTTGTAAAATAAAAAAGTAAGTAAATATATATATTATTTTCAACTTAACTGTACTTTGTCTTTATGCGAAACTGTCCTTTTGAGAATCTGTCCTTCTGCTAATCTGTCTTAATGAGAATCTGTCCTTATGCGAACAAAGGACCGAAAGGGTTACCAACTCAGCATTTACTGGGCATCAGACACCCATCGCTAGTTTTCAGCTGGCACCCCGCAGCGATACACATTACCGTCCACACAAAGTGTGATAAGTACAAGTAACACACGCTAATCTTTTCTACAACAACTTATGTCAAACGTACAGGTACTATAAAATTCAAGGGACCTTAACGATGGCGGGACGCAATTTAAAATGCACCGATAGGAGATACCGTGTAGTTACGAATTTTCTATGAAAAATTGAATGTGCAGATCGGTCGAATTGCATTGCATTGCGTCCATGTGAACGCACTTGCAATTTAGCTTAGCAAAAATCGATAATTGGTGTGATCTAAATCGAATCAAGTCGAGTCATCGGCAGGTCACTTAACACTTTAATCTTCAGCGTACTATTTTGCTAATCTACAAAATTAGTAATTTCAAGAGCGAATCGGTAAAATTGCATCGCATTAATTGTGTCCATGCAATCGCACTTGCAATTTCGCTTAGCAAAAATCGCTTATTGGTGTAATCTAAATCGAATCACGTCGAGTCATCGGCAGTTCACTTAACACTTTAATCATCAGCGTACTATTTTGCTAATCTACAAAAAGAGTAATTTCAAGAGTGAATCGGTAAAATTGCATCGCAATGTAATCGCACTTGCAATTTCGCTTAGCAAAAATCGCTCATTGTTGTGATCTAAATCGAATAGCGTCGAGTCATCGGCAGGTCACTTAACACTTATCTTCAGCGTAATATTTTGCTAATCTACAAAATTAGTAATTTTAGGTGTCACACGACTGATTGAAGACAACGATAGTGTAACAGTATTATTAATAATTTAATCAGGTGCGTGGATAGGTCGTGTTGATTTCAAATCATAATCATGTAACACATCTATTAAGCGTTTTTATAAGCCAACATTTATTTAATACTAATCTTGGATTAGACTTGATACGACTTATCTGAACAAGATACAATATTTTTTTAATTCTTTTGCAAGATTTCACTCATAGATACTAACTAACCAAACAAGTTTAATAAAAGCTTTTAAAAGACTTTTCTTATTAAAGCGGCCCACACACCTTCAGTTTTAATTATAGATTTGGACTGTTCTTATATACGATTAGTTCTATAGTCAGATGCTTCACTTCGAACCTATAATCTGTATTGGGTTGGCGACACAATTTCAAATGAAGCAAAATTTCTATGGATGATGCTGTAACAATTACTGGTCTATTGTGCATATATATAAAAATAAAAAATAAGGAGAAGTAAATCGTGGTGTATATACATTGGTGATTACAAAGGGATTATATGTATACCAATATACTGTAAGGATTAATCCAAACGATTACATTAATTACTTTTGAATTTATGAAAAATCTTATGATATAGGTTTGCCATTTCGATTTACAAGAACGCAGTATACGAATCGATTTAAATTAACAGTCAGACTGTACAGTTAAAACTGAAGGTGTGTGGCCCGCTTAAGACAGATTGTACACGACAGTATTGTGCCTAGCTCAGTTATTATCTCCTGCTTCATACTAACCCTGTTTGCGCGGTGTGTTGATCCAGGCGAGATGCGTGAAGTGAGAGTCGGTGGAGGCACCGATGATCTCGCAGCCAATCTTGCGGAAGTCGTCGGCACGCTCGGAGAACGCGATGATCTCGGTGGGGCACACGAACGTGCTGCAAACAATATGTTACACTTTTAAACGTTTGAGACAGATGACAGTCGGCATGCTCGTGACGATAAGGGAATGAGGATATATAACTATTGCGCAGACGTGTCGTGACGCATACTTTCCCTTTTTGTACTTAAGTATTTATATAAAAATATGCGTCATGCATGTCACTGTTTTTCTTTACTTAACAGGGTAGTTGAAAAAAATAATAAAAAATAATCCATGACCTAAAAATATTAGACAGGTGTTTTTCTTTCAAAAAATTATTACGATACAGTGAATTGAAATATTGTGTGACGTCACGGTGTGCTATACACTTTTTACTGACAATGTGACGCCACAAGGCCCCACTCCTGAACTTTGATGCGCTTTATATTTGTCACTTTTTATTTGTTTGATTAAGCAAAAAATACGGATCCAATGTTATTTCAGGAATCATCCCTATCCGTCTCGGTACCGTCAAACGGGGTAAATAGAAATGCAGGTATGAATAGAAACAAGCTTCTATCAACAATACGAACTCGATTTAGCGTCTGCGCAAGAAATACTTTTCGGAGCGGTAAATAACAGACTCATTTTTGACGTGTACTCTTATTTTGTTTAGTTTGTCATACCTAGTAAGTATTGGAAATGGAGGGTAGTAAG
The DNA here is from genome assembly GCA_964057195.1 of Orthosia cruda. Taxonomy (NCBI): domain Eukaryota; kingdom Metazoa; phylum Arthropoda; class Insecta; order Lepidoptera; family Noctuidae; genus Orthosia; species Orthosia cruda. The sequence goes on along the minus strand of OZ059825.1, from coordinate 35,350,108 downwards.
TATATTATTATATTCACGTCACGCGGACAGAATTTAACAATGATTTAGTACGTTGACGTTGTTCAAAATTAGCTTGTAACATTTAAATAGGTAATCCATTTAATTAATTAATTGTAATAAAAATTATCGAAGCTTTGTTAGAAACTAATAATATGGTATGGTTTCAAAGTGCAAATCTTAATTAACATACATAGTAGGTATCGAACTTAAGCCATTTTTATTAAAGATAGGCTTGACCACTATCTCACCTGCTGGTAAGCGATGATGTGGTCGACAGTGAATCACGCTTGCCTAGAAGTAATCTAGGTAAGGTTGATCTCACAGCAGATTTGTTTTAATATTGGTTCTAACTAAGAACCGAAATGTAGAACTAAGATGAAACTACTACTTGTCACCAGAAAAATAATCGTGTTGATAACTATTTTGGCGTAAATCGTCAACAACACTCCATATTTAATTTACACGCAGTATCTTATCGGTTGAGGTTTGTTATATCAGTACAGCTACAGGGTCAGCGATCCCGAAAATTAAATAATAAGCGAGCAAATAGATATAAAATAATATTTATCAATTTGCTGTGTTAAAGCGATACTGAGGCCGAAGTTATTTAGATAACGTTTACGATCAACAATGGTTTAAACGAGGTTGTTTTTTTTACATTGTTTAACATTTTCTTACCTCAATATGTTTTTTTTTCTTACTAAATATGTTTAATAGTCTTCAGTAAGTAATGACTGACAGCAGATAACATACACACTAAATCACGCCATTGTTTCGCATGGGGGAAGGCAGAAACTACAAAACACGACCAAATACGATCCTTACATACTCCTTTTGGATTTACGACAATACAATGAATAATTAACATCCTGCTAAAGATACGATATAATTAATAACTGTACAATATACATACACATTTGTATATTTATGAGTATGACTCACTCGTTCAATATACCTGGCGAATGCATCAAGAGATCATATCATCCGAAGAATGACAAACAATGATTACAATAAGATTGTTTACTGATTTACTCTTCCAATCAAGATCGATATTTGTGTGGAATCCCTATCAGTTGATTGCTAGGAAGCAACGTATTTGAAAGTACATGAAATAATATACGAAGTGTCAACGCAACCAAAATGATTGAACCAAATCAGCAAATCTTAATTTAAACGAGGCAAACCCGGCTTGTAAATGGAATCCTTACTGTCCATAATCTACTATAGTGTTTTCGACCGACTGTTACATTGTCACTTCAAACAGCAGAACGGCTTACTTGGAACACAGATAGACTCAATGCATGGATAAAACCATAGGATACTATTTTATTTCGGTAGCGACCCGGAAATAAACGCTTATGTCTTCGTCACTATTACATCTGTGACGTATGCGTTTGATGCGGTCAGAGTAGATGAAATACCCTTGAACAAAAACAGGCGAATATATATAAAAATAACGCCTGTTTTGGTACACTTATAATACACCCACATTTGACCTCTCAATTTAAATGAATGTTAGCCCTGCTGGGACACAGGCCTCTTCTCAGTGCTCTCTGTGAATGGGCCGTAGTCCAGTGCAGGTTGGTGGACGTCACATGCCTTCGAATTTTTGGTTCTAGGACATGACGGTTTCTTCACGATGGTTTTCCTTCACCAATTTGAGACCAGTGGTGATGAAATATTTAAGTACACAAATTGAAGCACCCGCCTGGGTTCGAAACCACGATATACAATTTGTAAGTCGCGGCCGTTACCATTGTAACCAATAGTTTCTATAATTAAGCCCCATAAAGACATAAACCAAAGCGGAACAAGCTAGACTGAAGTACAGTGAACACGTTTGCAAATGTAAGCACTAACATAAACCGTTCAGAACAAACACAGTCCTCTCCCCCCTTTTTAGAAAGGAACCTTCCCCTATTACCCAGTTCCTCTATCTCGGATAGTCTCAGTCGTTAGCTGGTCTGTCTTAGAACCTTCCTGGTTCGATCGCTGGCAGGAGCATACTGCCTTCTGTATAATGTGCAGGAGAGACGGAGACGGCGTTGTCACCGCTTTCGAGATCTCGTCCTTCACTCCTTCAGTGATGTGGGCCTCCCTGAACATATTCCTTGTCCTTACATAATAGTATAACGCTATCCGTGTTTGTGGACAAGCACAGAAGCATAAAAAAGAGGTTCCGTAGCCGATTTTTTTATTCGTCTTGGCTTGTAACCGTGAGTTTATTGTAAATGGCAGGTCAGCACCTTAATTGCGTACCTATCTGTTTAGACAACTAAACAGTATTAAGCATGACGAGTGGATTTTTGAATATATGTATTATGAAGCAAAAAATTCAAGTTAAGCACACTTCGAAATTAACGCAAATATTTTTACTTCACCCAATGAAATGATACACTGTGCAAATTTAATTTGGCGAGGGGTGTTGACCTCTCGATGTAAGAGAATGCTATCTATGTGTCACACCCGGGAAGATCGTTAGGTACGAAAAACACAATCAAGTTGGAATGAAAAATGTCGTATACATAGAACAGTCTACAACGCTTAGGTTTATGTTTAACACATATCCGTAAATAGGAGACGACGACGGTGACGTTTAATATTAATTGGATACAATTGTAATTAGGGTTGGCCACAATAATGTTGAATGCAGAACACATATATTTGATTGAACTTTCGGCTTCGGCTGTCTTCGGCCGAAATGGCTCGAAGGGCACATGCTAGAAACTTTTGCCATTGGACAGATGCCAAAAATTTCTAGCATGTGCCTAAATCTAACGAACTATTACAAAAACAAAATGTTTCCAAAACTCAACTGAATTTCTTAGATGTGCCGATAGTCGATTTTGGCTTCTGCCAAAAATCAACCTTCGCACACAAAAATAAACTAAAAATAATATCCGGAGATTCCGTTACTCGCAGACGTTGGCAACCCTGAGTTGAGTGGGTTAAGTTATACGTATCGGTCAGTAGATGATTGTGTGGTAATGAACGCAACCGGTTTAAGGCGGATGTAGTGCGGCCAGTTCAAAGAACTGAATAATATATACGTAAATAATCAAGCTTTACATAACAGTAGGTACGAACGTTTAGATTAGGTTGTGCACCAACGCGGCATCGTGCGAACAAACGCGTTTTTTAGGCATAGGTATTTTTTTGTGATCGAATTCCGGTGTAGTTTACGTCCCATGCTGGTGTATTTGAGCCAACAGTGTTTGTCACAATGAGACAGCTTATTTTAAAGTTACGACATATTTTTATGGCAAAATGTTTCGTGTTTTCGATGCGCGTGTTCTAATTATAGATTTAAAACGAACGCTTCATAAAATGTATTAGTGGTGCTAACTGGCTGCTAGAAAACAATGGTTGCGTTGATACAGCACATTAAAAAATAAGATTAGTAACGATAAGATTTGTAAAGGTCTGCGCACACATCTCGTAAACGGGTCGGCCTCGGCATCGTATCAACTCGAGCCGTTCAGTAATAATAAAAAAAAAAGAAATATGCATGAAAATAATATTTGTTATTTGACCAGTTTCTCGATAAAAATATTAAAAAAGTGTAAACAGAATCAAAATTGAGCGAAAATCGAACCTGGAATAACAATTTAAAAATATCTATCTATCCCTCTACGAAAACGCAGTTGTATGGGCGTCGTGCCCTCTGACGTCAGATGACACGTCGAACTTCTCTTTCTAATTCTCAACTTTGACGCTTAATACTTCCATCTAAGATCCAAGATATAAAAAAAACCTGTGCATAATAAAATAATGTATATACCCTATTACACTGCAACGCAGTCTAATCAGTATCGTGACTGTTGCCTCGCCTCGTACACAAAGAGTCATAAAGCGGGCAGCAGGGCATGATTTGATGACAAGAGACGAAGATCTTATTTTTATTTGAAAACGTATTAGATAGGTACAATAGATTATAGGTAGCTGTCAATATCTTTCGCACGTCATCTTGTTTGAGTACAGAATTCTTTTTGAAGACAGTACACAAGTAAAATCATGCCGTTGACGACACGTAGGTTGTCTGTAAGAGATTGCCTAGTGCGATAAAACCGCCCATTGTACACTTGCTTTTGTGAACGTTTGTCCTGTACATTTGTGGTGTATAATAAATAAATAACTACCGCAAGATTTCAAGGATACAATACGATGACAATATTTAGCCTGGTTAGTACAGCCGCTCAAAAAAGATAGCGATCTTTTGGCCGACTAGGACTTTTTCGTTCATGAAAATGGGTACGTAAAAAGAAGATTATACTCACAAGTCCAGAGGATAGAAGAACAGCACAACGTATTTGCCCTTGTAGTCGGCAAGAGCGACGTCCTTGAACTCGCCGTTCACGACTGCGGTAGTCTTGAACTGGGGAGCGGGCTTAGTCAGCTGAAGAGGCATCTTGTTAAAGCTGGAATTGAGATTAAAACCTTGTTACTTGACGATAAGGTTGGTATTCAATTGTTGATGTGTTGGATGTAGTTTATTGAGCCGTGAAGATAGGTATTTGCAACTGGCGGGTAACTAATTAGAATTATGATCTACTTCCTTTTAACATATTCGTTTAGCAAAGACTAAATAAAATAGGCTTTTGTGAGACATACATGGTGATACTAATGATGAATGTTATAATAATTATGATGGTCTTAACAACAGTCACAACTCACCAAGGCAATTTTTTATTCGTAGTTTGAAGGAATGCTAACCAATGGTTGCAAATTTCGGTAAAACACCACTTTCTTCAGTTATTAACTTATTAGCCTCACAAATGGTTAATAAAGTTGATTATTTGACCATTTGATAGACTAACAATTGAATAAACGCATTTCACCTAAATTTAAAACCACTGGTTACTCTTAGATTAGAGAATACAAACTGAGTGGTTACTATAATATTAAAACATTGGTTGAGTTAACTACAGATCAAAAACTGGCCTAAGGGTACAAAAAGTATTTAGCTACTATGAAATATTATATCATTTACATTACCAAAGCATTGTACTTATCCGAAACACTAGGATGCCACTTAAGGGTACTAAACTCTAAACACGAATGAGGATATAATACAATCTTACAATGACTGGCAAAATCGAATTAAGGCACATTATCTTTATAAGTACCTAGAAAATTTTCACGTTCACGATTACACTTCTTATCAACCTAATACACGAATAAATAAGAAATACTATATAATCACATTTTGAAACCAGGTATAATACTCGCAACGGATCTTTGTGTCTCTGAATTGGCTGTATGCAATAAAGTTCAATTTGATCAGGCACCGTCGCCGAAATGGCGCGTCATAACCACGTCCGAGCAACGACATACCGTGTGTCCTAAATTGTGCTTTATTTCCGTGCATTATGTATGAAATTTGAATGGAATAGGAAACCGCCCGTGCATTGTCCGCGCCCGACGCCATTTCTGTGTGGCCTGCGCCTAAATTGACAGAACCAACTTCAGAGACAAAAAGATCCACTGTGAATATTATAAAAAAATCCCTGAAGTTAAGATTGTTAGGGTGTAACCACACCTGTGGATCGATAACATGGATCGACGTCTATTGGTGTGGTTTGTGTAGTAGGAATTTCGATCGGCTTCGACTCCGATCCTTTCTACCATCGTTCGACGAAGCATCAATTGGCGTGGTGGTAAGGTGAGAAGCATTTACTTGTAACAGTGTTTTTCGGTTCGAATGTTCTCGATGTTCTGTTACAAGTAAATGCTCTAGCTAGTCTATACTCACCTGTATAGAGATATCAATATTACCCTTGAAAATTTTCTTATTTGATTTTCAAATTAACAGCTAGTCCAAGGACAACATAGAAGCTACGGTTCAGATAAAAAGTAACTCTGTCTGTCTGTCTGTTAGGTAACCTTTCGCGCTTAAACCGCTGAACCGAACTGTTAAATGAAAAGAGAAAAATCTATATGGAGATAATTTGAGACCCCGGGAAAGACATAGGATAGTTTTTATCCCGGAAATCATCCTTAGAAAGGGATGTGGAAGTTCTTATCGTGAACCAATAATTTCTCAAGCAAGGCAGCGAAAAAAATAGGCTATTCGAATTACTAACGCTACGCAGACGAAGACACGGGCAAAAGCTAGTAACGTATAAACGCACATGTCTATGACGTGATGTAATTGGTCTATCACGATGTACGAGGTTGGTACCGTTATTCATGTGCCTAACACGTTTGAATGTAACAAGACCATAAGTTGGGACGCGGGTTATGCCCTCTGCGCAGTCTAATGAATAATGATGCACGGAAAATAATGAAAATATTCAGTCTGTACAATAAAGGAAACGAATTACGGGAATAAATTCTTCGAAAACAAAGGCAGTAGGTTTCTAGAGATTCGTTCAAGGTTCTAATTAAAAATATCGGCAATAAATAAATCTACCTGCATGGTAGTGCAGTAATAAAAAAAAATAAAAGAAAAAATAAAGATAATAATTAAATAAATATCTCTCTAAAGGTGGACGCGCACCTATCCGCGCCGCACGATCCGCATTTCAGCAAAATGCTGTAGGTATACGGATTCCACCAGCGCGTGCGGATTCGCACTCGATGGGGGTGGCGCGGAAACATCATCCGTATCCGTATGAAAATAAAGTTCAAGATGTACAGAAGTGGATATAATGCGACATGCGTGCGGCGCGGATAGCGCGGGGCCTTGACAAAATGCGATGACTGCGGCGCGTGCGGCTCCTGCGGCGCGGACAGGTGCGCTTTCACCTTTAAAGTCGCACAAATATGTTTTTAATGTAAGAAAATCACGTAAGATTCAAATTCAAAAAATGTGTCGGAATGTTCACGACTGCGGTAGTCTTGAACTGGGGAGCGGGCTAAGTTAGCTGAAGAGGCATCTTGTTAAAGCTGGAATTGAGATTAAAACCTTGACGATAAGGTTGGTTTTCAATTGTTGATGTGTTGGATGTAGTTTATTGAGCCGTGAAGATAGGTATTTGCAACTGCAGGGTAACTAATTAGAATTATTATCTACTTCCTTTTAACGTATTCGTTTAGCAAAGAATAAATAAAATAGGCTTTTGTGAGACATACATGGTGATGCTGATCATGAATGTTATAATAATTATGATGGTCTCGACTACAGTCACAACTCACCAATGCCCGTTTTTTTATTCGTAGTTTGAAGGAATGCTAACCAATGGTTACAAATTTTCAATTAAAACACATTTTCTTCAGTTATTAACTTATTAGCCTCACAAATGGTTAAAAAGTTTTGAGATTTAATTATTTGACCATTTGATAGACTAACGACTGAATAAACGCATTTCACCGAAACTTAAAACCATCTGTTACCCTCTGATTAGAGAATGAAACTAACAGAAACTGAGTGGTTACTATAATATTTAACCATTGGTTGAGTTAACTACAGATCAAAAACTGGCCTAAGCGCTCATGAACACGAGACGGTTTTAACACGGCCCGGTTTTTGCCACTCCCAAAGCCATAAAGTGAGCCGGCGCTAAAGCCCCGGTGTCGTGTGTATGGCTCCATAATGTCCCATACATTACTGACGACCGGACGTAGACGCGGTTTGACGCCGGGCTTGGCTCCGGCGAAAAACCGTCTCGTGGGCATGAGCGCTAAGGGTACAAAAAGTATTTAGTTAGTATTAAATATTATATCATTTACATTACCAAAGCATTGTACTTATCCGAAACACTAGGATGACACTTAAGGGTACAAACTCTAAACCCGAATGAGGATATAATACAATCTTACAATGACTCGCAAGATCGAATTATGGCTATCTTTAAAAATACCTATAAAAATTTCACGTACACGATTACACTTGCTTATCAACCTAACACACGAATAAATAAGAAATACGATATAATCACATTTTAAAACCAGGTACATATTCCCTGAATTTAAGATTGTTAGGGTGTTACCACACCAATGGATCGATTTTCGATCGATGACATGGATCGACGTCGATTGGTGTGGTTTGTGTAGTAGGAACTTTCGATCGGCTTCGACTCCGATCCTTTCTACCATCGTTCGACGAAGCATCAATTGGCGCGCTGGTAAGGCGAGTAGCATTTATTTATAACAGTGTTAAAGCGCGGTTAAAAACAATGAATGGTCGATGCTCTGTTACAAGCAAATGCTCTAGCTAGTCTATACTCACCTGTATAGAGATATCAATAATACCCTTGACAATTTGGTTACCGTATTTGATGTTAAAATTAACAGCTAGTCCAAGGACAACATAGAAGTTAGGCTTAGCACGCACTGCGATTTATATTCGCGCGAATTTTTTTCCGCGCGTTCTGTGGCCTATGGACTTGTATGAAGCTGCACGCACTGCGGAAAAAAAATCGCGCTCAAATAGTACTAATAAAATTCGCGCGGAAAATAATTCGCGCGAATCAAAATCGCTGTGCGTGCTATGCCTTACGGTCAGATAAATCCACATTTAATATTATAAATGCGAAAGTACCTCTTCCGTCTGTTACCTTTAGCTGAACCGATTTAAATGAAAAGAGAAAATTTGGTATGGAGGTAGTTTGAAACCCCGGGAAAGACATACGATAGTTTATAAGCATCGGAAAGCATCCTTAGAAAGGGATGTGGAAGTTCTTATCGTGAACCAATAATTTCTCAAGCAAGGCAGCGAAAAAAATAGTATATTCGAATTACTAACGCTACGCAGACGAAGTCGCGAAACGCACATGTCTATGACGTAATGTAATGGGTCTGTCACGATGTACGAGGTTGGTACCGTTATTCATGTACACGTTTGAATGTAACAAGACGATACGTTGGGACGCGGGTTATGTCCTCTTGCACAGTCTAGTGAATAATGACGCACGGAATATGTGGTGGGAAAATAATGAAAATATTCAGTCTGTACAATAAAGAAAGTATCCTTGTTCAGAAATTCTATAGAAACGGATTAGGGGAATAAAATCTTCGAAAACAAATGCAGTAGGTTTCTAGAGATTCGTTCAAGGTTCTAACTAAAAATATCGACGAAGTAGTTGGTGCAGGTAGGAAATATTTAAATAAAACATTTATGACACTTTTCGTCTCTCTAAAAGACGCACAAATATTTTTGAAATGTAAGAAAATCAAGTAAGAATCAAATTCAAAAAATGTGTCGGAATAATCTAGTAAAATACCAAGTTATTTAAATAAACAGGTAAATTCAATCAAATATGAAATTCTAATGAGAATTTATAAATGTAAAATAGCACATAAATCACAAAGCCTTGTGTTAAATATTCACGGCACAAATCGCAGAGATATTATATTTGAAAGAATAAGTAATTGAGAACTCACTTCCGAGACGTCTTACCGGGAAGAACACTTACTGTCAACTGATGAAGTGAGTGACTAAACTGAATTATGAAGTTCTGATGAGCAATACTCACGCACACAGACCGATAAGATAAAGTGAAACCAAGAGGCGCTTGAAAATTTCAATAGAAACACTACTATGTGGGCTTACTTTTTTTTAAAGAGCGGCAATATGACATGCTTCTCATAATTTTCTGTCCAAGAGATAATAGGTAATTATGAAGGAGATCAAGCATTGGTGTTTGAAAACACCTAGTTTGGTATTGAAAACGCAGATATTAAGAATAGAACTTTCGTATTATCGCGTATCGGGCCGAGGAAGGCCTAGGAAACACTGGCGTGATGACTTGGTCGAATAAGGCAACATTCCGGAAAGAGTGCAAGGCTACGGGGGAGATCTTTGCCAAGCAGTGGGATGTAGCAAACTACGTATAAAAACAAAAATAAGTCGCATATGATTTCGCTCGCATTGACGTCGATATGAAGAAAGGAACACATGTGCTTTATTTCACATTCATGGGCAACTACTATGCACTTGTCTAGGCAACATCCCGGGAAGAGTGCAAGGCTACGGGTAAGATCTTTTCCAAGCAGTGGGATGACGCAACCTACGTATAAAAACATAAATAAGTCGCTTATGATTTCGCTCGCATTGACGTCGATATGAAGAAAGGAACACATGTGCTTTATTTCACATTCATGGGAAACTATGCACTTGTCTATAGCTAGGTGGAATGAGATTGTCTGTCTCTGCCTAGCCTTTTCCCAACTATATTGGGGTCGGCTGCCAGTCTACAGAACCGGATTCAGCTGAGTACCAGTGTTTTACATGGAGCGACTGCCTATCTGACCTCCACAACCCAGTAACTATTAACATACGGTACCCCTTGACAAGACTGGTGTCAGATCTCAGGCTTCTGACTACGCGTAACAACTGTCAAAGATCTTCAAATGACAGCCGGGGCCGACGGCTTAACGTGCTTTCCGAGACACGGAGGAAACTCGGTATGTTGAAATGGTCACCCATCCACAGACCGACCTCGTCAAGCGTTGCTTAACCTTGATGATCGACCAGTGCGGTTGTTATTATTTAGCCACGAGCTCCTCATGCAGAATCCTCATCCACATGCAGAATGTAAAGACAGTAATTATTATCAAATGTTGTTTAAATATCACCGTGGTTAAAAACAAGCCGAGAATCTTCCATGGTGAAACGTTACATAATCATTTTATCTACTGAATGTCAAAGGTTGAATATATATAGTTCTGTAAGCAAATAATTAATTCTGTATTATCAAAAGTGTTGTGTAATACCTAGATTAACTGGTAAGTTAGTAAATATTTTTATTCTAAAAAATTATTAACAAACAACGTGAAAACGGCAGACACGGCAATTGTTAGAGGATAATCTGAGAATACAATTGCAATTGGAGACAAATAATAACTACCATTTTGCATGCTGAAAGTACTTGTAACTCTGGAATCAAAATTGACCGAGTTGGTACGTAACTATTGAGACGAAGCCACTGATTGAATTAAGATTGTAAAAGCCTGAAAAAAAAGTATAACGAAACAGCCAATTCTAACTTGTTTAATATCTTAATAAATAGTATCCCGTCTATTTATTACAAATTCAACATTTCCTACACAAAAATAAAATAATTTTAGACAAAAAATTTAACCGACGAAATAACGAACTATAAAGTTTTCTTTTTTGTTTTTCAGTTTACTTAATTTCAACAGAATCGGTTCACAATTGAAAATTCTGAAAAATTATCAATAAATCCTAATATTTCCAATATAAAAAAAAATAAATCTAACTACTTTATAAAAAGTTATGCGTGTTCAAACACCTACATTTTTATCATGTCGAGTCGAGAACCTCCTCCTTTTTTTTCGTCGGTTAAAAACTCCTTCAATTATGTGCTAGAAACTATTATTTTTCTTATCGACCGTGCTATGGAGGCCGAGGCATACGATATTCTGAGGCCAATCAAGGGTCAATAAAACTATGGTTCCATTTCGAAACCCACTGCGCTACGAATCCATGAATTTAAAACAACAGAAACTAAAAAACATCAGAATAATTTCACGGCATAACAAGCCTTATAAAATCCTTTTACATGTAACGAAATAGTCGCGGTATAAATAGCCAGAGAATCTTGATTTTATTCTTCTAGTTAAAATTCAAGGTTGTTCAATGTGCAATCTTGCGAAATTATTACTATGAGAGTGCTCTCAAGGGGCTTCTATATTCGGAGTTTTCTGAAGATCATTTCAGTTCGCAACTGCTAGCGAAATCCCTTTCCTTTCTAGTACAAATCATGACATCCTAATATCCTATCTACAGGGCATCAACTCGATCTCTTGACATCCGACAGGAAAGAACCTACAAACTGAACTAAGTTTTTCCTTTATAAGCAAAACTAACCCATGAGTTTGAATGAGGTAACTCTGGATATGCCGTGGCACCCATTCGTGGACAATGTCGTGCATTTTCTCAGTCTCCCTCCATAGTCCCACTAGGAGGCGTCCATTTCCATTTTGTATATACGCACCGAGTATTCCACAAGTAAACATGTTTTTTAGAATGGACTCCAAGTTGCGCAGCCTGGGAAGGAGGACAACTGTCCGTTATGATGGTTTCTCATGGCCTAATGAGAGAAAGCTTAAATATGTGGGAAACTGGGATCTTACTATGATATTTGCTCTGAGAAAGATGCATATTCATATTCTGTATTGTACATAAAACAAAGATACAATAGGACATCATAAGTACAAAGGTGAGCTTGATGCATAATCTGGTTCTCTAACAGCAAAAGTCAGTGTTATGAGATTTGCAAATTAGTACAGTTAAAAGATAATTTTAGTCCTATGCCGAACATTAAATCAGTTTTCAACTACAGACAAAGATCAATTAAATCTGTATTATGGACACGGCAATACCTGCTACTTTTGGTTAGGTTAGTTTACGGAAGCTTACTTCTATCTAGGATAATATTTTAGACTTTGAAAATTCACTAGACTTCTGTGGTAAAAATAAACAGTGCGAAACTGCACTCCAAGAAGATAATCCTCGGCTGTTTGCTAACGTTTATCTTGAAGATGATAAGACAATGGAAGGAAGATAAAGGTGCAGTAACTCAAGTGTTTACTACTCATCTGATTAAGTAGCTTGGAATAAGAATGGTTGAGTAGAATTTTTTAAAGAGAATATTGGTCTTGTTAATACTCGTAGTTCCTATCTAGGCCCGTACCCACTACTCGCCCTGCTTTTCTCACAAATTCGTGAGTGGATTCTCCAGAGATCTGAACCTTCATAATAAAACTTCATAATAACTTCATAATAAAAAGAAAACTTCATAATAACAGATGGTCCCGGGCAACGACTGAAGACAGTCAAAAATGGCTTTACCTAATGTAACGTGTACCCGTGATTAGGTAACCAAAAAACTTCTCAGGCTAATCAAAAATAACCTTAGAATAATCATACGAACAATTACGGACCACACCCCCCTTAACAACCATCTTTCTGTTCTGTGGGCGCCACAGAACGAAATCTTTGCAGCGGCTGCTTGAACGCCGAGGCATCAGCCGCCGTCATCCTGGAATGCAAGGCTGTAGCTTCTCAAAATGCAGAAATCTTTCACTATTTGAAAGGTCAGAGCCAGAGGCCAGAGGTTCCCAAACTGTGCGGGGCGTCGTGGTGCTCTCTCACGGGCGTCGTAAACGAGAAAGAACAGCTATGAGATATAATTATGTTATACGAGCCTGAAACTCCAAAATACTACTCGATAAAATACTAATAGCTATTATTGGATAATGTATCCCAAGATTATCCAACTATGGGTACCTACTGAAGATTCCTAGTACTGCTTGATACGTTGCGTCGCAGTTGCAGTAATTAACTCGTAGTACGCTCTTAGTACTCGTCGTAAGCCAGCAGTGAACTGTTATAGGCTGATGATGATGAAAGATTACAAATCAATTGAGAAAATGAAAAAAGACTAACTTTTTCAAAACTTAAGCTCTGATTTGGAAAGTTATGCTTTTCTGAAAAAGAAAAAAACAGCTCGCTTCTTCAGAAAAGCTAGCCGTTTTTCTTAATAATCAATATTTTCAAGGAACTAGAAAAATCTGTTAATAATCAATAGTAAGGGTACAAAACCGTCGCAAAAAAATACACAATGTAAATGGAGTCACAGTATAAAAAAGATTGGGAAGCCCTGTTATAGGCTTATACATTACTATGACCCATGCATAGCCGGGGCGGACCACTATATTCTGCTATAAATTTGAGCTTTCTATACCTTCATCGTAATTATTTATTCAAGACAGGTACTTAAAAATTACACGTGTTAACAAAATATCATAAAAGCAGTTTATTGTTACACCTTCAAGTAAAGATAAAAAGTAAGATATGACGTCATTGAAAATCCATTGGAATTCGATGGAATGTTCTGAATTTTCATTATCGTTGAAACGAATTTGTCTAGACAATTAGTGACAAGATAAGCTGTTCATAGATATAATTCAATCGCCGTATGCACTTATCGGACAGCCTTGACTTCAATTCGAAGATTTCGAAGTGGCCGATAAAAGCAGGAAGGATAAAGAAGGCAATTTTTAAGGAGAAACACGATTATATCATTTACACGATTAATCACAAAGTTTTGTGAAAACCCAGTGCGCCAGAACCGCAAGAAACCCTTTGAACTATTATTATGACACAGACACAGTCGAATCAGATTCCAATAAACTACCTTCTTGATGATGGACCGACGCAATTCGATTTATAGCATTTTTACTAAGCTAATACTCAAGTACGTTCACATAGATGTTATGCGATGCCATTCGACCGATTTGCACTGGAGATTTTCATAGAAAATTTCTAACAAAAAAATTAAACCGACTCCCAAAACAAAACTTTCTTTTCACCAGTCGGTGTCTTTGGTACCTTATTATTTTATAAATGTTGGCATTATAAAGGAAAACACAAAAACTACCCGTCAGATCTTGATCAACTGGACCACATGAAAAGCACCAGCTTACCAATATAAGAACCTTTTTGGAGCCGGTTAAAAATACGTTCGAAAACGCAATTTAAATTAGGTATGTCGCGCCATCGGGAAGGTCACGTAGAAAAAAGAAATATGTTTCATGGATGGCTTATTCTAAACCTTTTGATAGTCATGAACATTACCGGTTCCGTCACAATTTTCAGGTAAAATTAAAATAATCGACAAGACAAACTGAACCTCAAATAACTATAGCACTTATCACCTCGGTGAGAAAAATTCAAAATATCTAATTGAAGCCAATGCCACGGCGACGTCATATTGAGTTGACGAGTGACGTACAGGTCTGAACAAGAAAATAGTACCTAGTCATCGAGGCAAGGATGATGAAATTATCGGAAATACCTAGTGCCGTGCCGTGTGTAATATGAAAGAAACCTTTATTAGCATAAGGACAGATTCGCTTTACGCCAGATTCGCGTTAGGTCAGATTCGCATTAGGTCAGATTCGCTTTAAGACAGAATATGTACAGACCGCAAAATACTAATATTCGAAATGTCAAAGATGTCCGGTTGTGGTTGAAAATTTAGTTTTATTTGATGAAGGTGAAGAGGAAATTTAATTAGACTTTTTACAATGGTTTTCAATCATCTTTATAGCCCTTTGCTAAGAATAGTTACAGCACTGATAAAAACATTTGTGCCACACGTTAAATTTAGTCTTGTTTTACTTTTTTTTTTTTTTTTACCTTTGTATAGATTCTTTTACCGATTGTTTTGTGAATGTGTGAACATTGTAGGCCTTCTTGATGCTAGTTAACATTTGTTAACTTTTTTATTTAATATATAATCTTTTTATTTTAATTTTTTTAGTTTCTTACGACCTATTGTCATAAGTCGGGCCTGCGTTGTCCCCCCATATCTAAGTACTAATGCTGTAACATGGAAATATTGTAAAACCAAACCATTTTTAAAAGAGTAACCATGGAGTTTCTTGCCGGTTCTTCTCCATAGGAAACGACCAACCCGAACCGTGCACCTTTTGTCGACGTTTTATAAGTGCCCATGTAGGCCTATGTGAAATAAAAAAATTGATTTTGATTTTAATGAATAAAATTACTTTTTATCCGACTATACTTCTGTCTTAAAGCGAATCTGACGTAACGCGAATCTGACGTAACGCGAATCTGGCGTAGCGCGAATCTGGCGTAAAGCGAATCTGTCCTTACGCTAACAAATGGAAAGAAACGATACTACTATATTTTATGTATAAACAGTAGGTACATTGTAATATTAACCCGACTACCCCCAAAAAAGATTTTAGCGATACAAAACAACTGTAGATACTGAATTTAAATAAAAAAGAAATAGTACCAACCATTAGGCAAGTGTACCAAAGCATTCTTTTTTGTAACATGGTTATGGGGGGTATCAATATAAAACCAGGTGACTTTTCCAAAAATATAACACACTAACTTGAAGAAAATAAAAATATCAAGCAGTTTTTTATAGTAGATCGCATGAACTCGTGAAATTGAACTAAAAAAAACTGCCACCGACTGCAATAGACTGCTTGAAAGTTATTTTATTTTTAGCAGTTTTGGCAGTCAAGTATTCTCACAATTCTAATAAAAGTTTTTTTTTAACACTAAAAAGGGAAAATATCTCTGAAATATGATATAGTTACCTAGTTATCAATAACATTAAAATTGCATGGGAACAAACAAGCAAATTTTTTTTAAGAAATTATACTTTTAAGCGTGATTTAGACGATACAATTTTCTTGTACATTCAAGTGCAATTATTGAATGCAATAAATGAAGTGCGTTAATTGCCCTTCAAGAATTGTACGCAACTGTTTACACGTGGATACAAGTAAAAAAATTGAACGCAATTATTGAATGCAAGTCTTGACAAAAAATAGTTGCAAATGTCTTCTGTTTAGACCAATACAATAATGTTTAGGAGATTATTGCTTTCAAGTTTTGACTTGTCTAAATAGAGAGTTGTATGTGCGTGTACCATTCATTGGCGGGTTGCTTCAAGTATTGCACGTATTTGCGTTGTCAAATTTTTCATTCAAGTGTTGGAAGGTTTTGTAAAGAGTCTGTTTATTAAAAAATATGAGTCAAAAAGTGTTAAAATTTGGTTCTGCTGACTTAATAAAGTTTATTGAGATTTATCGCAGTCATGAGTGTTTGTGGGACACTGAAAATGTGAATTACAAGAATCGTGATGCACGTAGTGCTGCACTTGTAGCATTTGCACAAGAATTTGGAGTTGACGGTTTGGGACCTAAGGAAATTACAAACAAAATAAAAAACTTAAGAACGCAGTATCATGCGGAAAGGAAAAAGATAAAAGATTCAATGAGCACTGGTTCCGGTACTGCTGATATTTACAAGTCCAAACTCTCTTGGTATAATTTAATGGATTCTTTTTTAAGGAAAACTTCTGAACACAGAGAAACAACATCAAATATGGTAAGTATGTATTTATGTAAATTTTCTAAAGTACAGTCAAGTGCATAATATTATAAATGTGAAACTTTTTTTTCATTAAAAAATGGCACTGTCTTGCCAAGGTACAGCACCATCATTGTTAAAGTAATGACAATAATTATCACGGATTCTTATAGCTTCCCTTGTACTATTCCTGTTGTTCTGTGATGTTATATTTTCAAAAGCTCCGCCTGAAGCATTTTGTCTCCAAGTACCAAGACGAAGACCACTTCTTTGACATTCTTCGTCTATAAAACCTGGTGGGGTGTAAGACGCAGGTGAAGTTTTCCTAAGCCAGTTGTGTAAAGCACATGATGTTTTCACTATGACATCTACCTTGTCTATACTTGTAGTGATTGGCTTTTCGAAAATTCGAAATCGGGATGTTAAAACTCCGAAAGCATTTTCAACGATTCTCCTACATCTACACAATCTGTAGTTATAGATTTTTTGTTCTCTACTTAAATCGTTACGGCGAGGATATGGTTTCATCAAATAAGGTTTTAAAGGAAACGCTTCATCTCCGACAAGTACTGCATTACTTGGCAAATTTATGGTATTCTCTTCAATAGCCTTCTTTAAAGTACAATTATTAAATATTCCACCATCAGAGTTTCTACCTTTTGCTCCCACGTCAATGTATGTGAAACAATAGTCGTGATCAACAGAAGCTAGTAACACAATACTAAATGTACTTTTATAATTAAAAAAGTCTGATCCTGTGCCAGGGGGACATTTTACGTTTATATGCTTTCCATCAATGGCACCAAAGCAGTTGGGAAAATTCCATCTTATAAAAAAGCCCCTTATTATTTGATTCCATTCCTCTTCAGATCTTGGCACCTGTAAAATAATGAAATAAATGTATGTTTTCAGAATGATACGTCCCTGGCATCACAAGAAATAGTTTTTGAATATTTTGAAAATGAAAATACGGAAAATATTGAAAATGTTATAAATTCAAATATACAAGTCGTCGATGATGTGCTTCGGTTTCCAATTCCTAAAAAAACAACTAAAAAAGCAGGTTACATAGAATCGGCCTTAAATAAACTGGACAATATTGAAAAAAGAGCAAGACTTGAAAAAAAAGACGATGATTTGGACAATTTCGGAAAATATGTTGCGTCTTCATTGCGAATTTTGAATACCGAAAATAGCATACATGCTCAGGACGAAATACAAGCAATATTATCAAAATATAAACTGCAAGATCTTAGAGAAAAAGAACGACAAAACTCTACACCAATGCCAGAATCCCCGTATTCGAAACAAGGCAGCGAAGACACATGGTTGAACATGTAATTTTTTTCTATTTTAATTAAATATCTGATTCCGTAGTTTATATTTTGTTAATAAATAAATATTGTTTATTTTTTGTTCTGAGCATAAATAGTAATTAACAATTTCTAATTATTTTGCTGAAAATATATGATTCTATAAAAAAAACTGTTTTATTTCGAACTCACCTTTATAAAATCTTCTAATACAGAGTAAATAGCTTCAAGAACTTCGACCAAGAATGTACTTATAGTACACCTAGGTACTCTAAATAATTGTGACAGTGTACCAAATGAATCTCCAGTTGCCAAATATTTTAATGCTATTTCTAGTTTTGTTCGAGCAGGAATAGCATTACGCATTGTTGTATTTTGCCTTTGTATAGAAGAACCAATTTTATCTAATAAATAATAAAACTGGGTTCTGTTGACACGAAACATGTTCTTAAAGTCATCTTCATTTTCTATTTGTAATTCTACACAAAGATTGTTAGACGCTCCAAGAACTCCTCTTCTTGCTATCCATTTTTTGATCCAACACCTCTTTTTACGACGATTTCTCAATATTTCTTGTCTCAGAAGAGCAGCAACGATTAACACACCTTCACTTACTGCACTCATGTTGGCAAATGAAGAGAAAACTAATTGAATGCAAGAATCGCCTAAGAAATTTTTGTATGTGCTGTTTACACCAAGAAAATTTTGGCAAGCAAAACTTGCGCAAAAGATCAAAATGTTACGTACTGTTTAGACCATGCAGGTAATTTATTGCTTCAATTTTATTGTATGCAACAGGCAAAAAACTTGCATCATGTAAATGGCGCTGTAGGTATGTAAATAATATTTACAACATTGATTTTAAGGTTGAGTGAGACTTGATTGCAATTCATTAAGTCACACTCTTTTAAATACTTATTGATTAAGAAGCAAATGAGGTTACAAAATGAGTCTGACATGTGTTTTTATTCTGTTGATGGTGGCCATACGCTTTAGCAAGTAGGTACTAATAACATGCAACACTAGAACTTAAACAAAACCTACTTATCTACTTTTATACGCTTTTCAAACTACCTACCTACATATTTTTTTAACTAACTAATAAAATTAACCAGTTAACCTTGACGGTTTTTCTTTTAGTAGGTACTTTATCAACTGCAAAGAAGCAATAGTTTTGAATAGGTAAAGATCCAAGTTGAATGATTGACTATTTATTCCACAAGAAGTATACCAAGTAAAATGGGGTGAACCCATTCATAAATTACCCACTATTTACAGTACTTTTACAAATACATATTTGTATATTCTGCAAAATAATGTCCACATCTTAAGGAAATTAGTGTATGAATAATCTCTAACTAAGTTCTACTATTCTAATTCGAAACTACTTCAATTCTACCCACAAATTTTTACTAAAGTCATAGACAAGCACCTCATTGAGAAAGGCCTCATCATGGGCAGGAGGTGTTCAGGCTTATTGAGGTCAATGCCTTTGGCCTCATCGCCTCGGCAGTAACAACAGTGCTCCATGGACATGTTGGCAGCTGACACTTGTTAATTTCCCAAGCTAGATAAATTATATGAAGTTAATAAGAAATACAGTAATCCCCAATCTTTTTTGCCGTGTAGGTTTCTGATGTGCAAGGCATGGCACAATGCTGTTTTAGAATGAGATCTAATACTATGCGGGCATTGTAGCCAACTTCAGACCGTCCAAAAATATTGGTTATTACTGTACCTTTAGTTTTATTTATTAAAGAGGTTTTCCTACTAATAATTTATTAGAATATTCTCTATCAATGATTTAGGATAAAAGAATTCTATCTATAGTTTCAGGATCAGAAACCAGCCCATCTATGGCAACATTGAAGAGTTGCAGAAAGATCTGGATATCGGCTTTCACAGAACGATGTTCGGTAAATATCAGACTGTGAAAAGTTATGTGAAGTGAGCTGTGCTGAGTTCGCTTCACATACTTTCACATTGACATTTCAATAGAATAAGACTGTAGTTCTTATAAGATATCTTAAGTTTAAAATTGTGAATGAATCATGCATCATCAGTCATGCGTAGTTTCACGATTATTTTTTTCTCAATGTTACACAATATTTGTTAATACAATTTATAATGGAAATGAATGGATGATTGTATTTATATCATGCAAAACATTTCCATGCAAGACAAGCAAAACACTAGCACCTTCCAAAAATAAATAACTCACACAGAACACTTGAATAAACTTACCACCTACACCGAAGTTATCTGCTCATTTAAATGAGAATGTCTTAAAAAAAATAGCTACCTTCAATATATTTTTTAAATTGTCATTGGAGTCAAGCATCATGCTAGACCTGTCACCTTTAAAAATACCCAAGTTCAATAATACAGCTAGATGCCAAAACACAATGAATTATTAGGAATTTATTGCAGCAACAGGAAGCTTGTAAAGTAAGGAAGAACCCCTGACCAGGAACTGCGGTAACTCTTTATATTTTGGGACAATTACCTCTCTCCTATCATCTTTTTCGCTATATTCCCTGTAGCTTCGTCCTCAGACTCACAGCGAAGCCTTTTCCTAACATTGCTTCTGTCGTGCATAACCTTTGATTTAAAAATTACATTATATTAAATTCAAAAGTAATATCACGACCGGTCGTCTTCCATGCGTAGAAATTTTCTAGTTGTTTTGTTACTTTTCAATGTTAACGCTACCCCCTTTGATCAATAGCAACGATTCATGCTCATGGCATCATCAGCGTGGTGCAACCGTGTCAAGACCACAAGACATTCCGTATTTTTTCTTCCCCAATCGAACCTTTTCACTCATAACCACATAGATAGACAATTGGACATTATTTTAATTTGCAAACGACGTGTTTTTCTTATTAGAACAATCTTATTAGCGCAAAACAAACGATTCATAACAGATTGAAATAAATGTTTGAAAATAAGCTTAAATCCACTTACTTGATAAAATGTGACGAATAGAAGAACGAAGAACACACTCGCTCGGCTTCGGCGATCCGTGGAAAATAAATTAAATGGCAGCACTCGGCAGCAGGCAGAATGACAGCAGCAGTGCTCAGCAGTGTTGCCAGATTTGTTGAGCCTCAAATGACAAGTCGCCCCAAAAATCATCCTAAGTAGCCTAAATTCACCCAATTATTATGCAAAGTAGCCTAAAATCGCCGAATATGGAGTTTTAGAATTGATTTATTTTGACCAACTTCAATATAAGAAGAATTCGATTATGCATTCAACATCTTTTTTTGTAACTTTCTCGATTGTGATTATGTATCTACTATATTTCATAAAAGATAGCTTGATCTCTGCGACAGCTGTCAGTATCAATACAGTAACAATAGCGCTTGACAGGCTAACAATAACGTAACTATAACGTAGACGTCAGTTTGACATAAATGTCGCAGAGATCTATGAAGTTTAGCAGCAAAATTATCACAGAAATAAGTCGAATTAGATTTATTTAACATCAAAAGTCTATTCTTTTGGTAAACAAATCTAACACTATTGTCATAAAAAGAAGGCATTTATAATCTTTGTAATATTTTTTTGTAATAGTTTTTATTACATTTATAATTTAGTATAATTTAGTTCCATACGATTAAAAAAAAGTGAGAATAGATAAAAGAAAAAATATAATAGTGTCTGCCAGCAACTTCGCCCGCGTGAATGACGAAAATTATCCCAAGGGAACATATTCCCGTGATAAAAAGTATCCTATGTGCTATTCCAGACTATAATCTATCTGCATGCCAAATGTCATCCAGATCCGTCCAGCCGTTTGAGCGTGAAGAAGTAACAAACACACACTCACAAACTTTCGCCTTTATAATATTAGTGTGATGTGGTATATAATATACAAGTGTGATGATTTCTAATTTTTCACAAAATGTCTGAACATGATGTATGATGATAATGACCCATTATTTAATGTTTAATATATTTTTCAAGCTTGCCCTATTCATAAAACATAAGACGACCACTTTTCACTAAAACCACAAGTTATTCGCCGAAACTGTAATTTTAATTGTTTTTAATTGTTTGGTAGCGAAGCCGCGGACACAGCGAGTGATGAATAAATTGTTAAATATTTATTACCAGTAATTTTCATCGTTTCTCAGATAATGTTGTAGTATTAAAGTTAGACAGTCTAATCTCGAAGACGCCTAAAATCACTCAAATGATTTTGTCGCCTAATTGGCGACCCACCATATCACCCTTCCGGGTAGCGTAAATGGCGAAAAGTCGCCTAATCTGGCAACACTGCAGCCGCAGACAGCCGAGCCGGCGACGCGCGGAAAAGATGGCGTGCACCGGCCGGTCTTAATAATAATAACTTGCCAGTATTCAATATTATGTTGCCATCATATCATTATATACATTGTTTTAACAAGATTATAAAAATAGTATGACAAAATATTTCAAAATCAAAATCATTTTTTTTATTTCACATTGGCCTACATGGGCACTTATAAAACGTCGACAAAATGTGCACGGTTCGGGTTGGTCGTTTCCTATGGAGAAGACCCGGCAAGAAACTCCATGGTTACTCTTTTGCTCCATGGTTACTCTTTTAAATTAATTTAATTATACTAGTCACATATTTTCTATTGTTTACGATTTGAAAACCATGAAATTATGGTTTGAAGTAATCGCCCTCTGGTGCCCACACAATGCTGCTAACTGTTAATGAGTTTCATATACGATTGAGAGATGGCGCTGTTCTCTAGAGACTACTTTAACTACTAGCCCGATTTTTTTTTTTTATATTCCGTACATGGCGTGAAAACACTGACCTCTATCATACAAGTACGCTGGACTTCATATTATCGATGACAAAATGAAAACATTTGATTTTCGCCATTTTTGCCAGCGATAAGAGCGAGAAATACGTCCGTTGCAAATGTAAATGATTATCCATCTCATTTATTATTATTATTGTTTAAATGATGTTCCCTTCACGAATCCGATGGGTGCCAACCGAGTGAATACGAACGATTGTCAGTATTAACTAACTAGTGTACTTGAGCGAGGAGATACTTGCTCAAATATACTAGTTTTAAGGATAAGTTGTTAGCCTACCCCATATTTAAATCTCACTGATTCAGATCAGTGAGATTTAAATATGGGGTAGGCGCTATAACTTTACTAGCACGCTATCCACTATTTTATAGCTTGCAATCTAACTGAAAATTTGTTTCAGTTAACCTTTACAGCAATTATTCTATTACTTAAAAATGAATCATAATAAAAATAACTGGATATTTTTCTCTTTCGTATTTAATTATTCTCACGATCGGTAAAGCCCATAAAAGTATTTTTTTACCGAAGGCTGAGTCCCATCTCCAATGTTAGTTCCATAGACTCTCACGTTAAGTCACGTTGCTATCAGCGCCAAAATGGCGAAAATCAAAGATTTTATTTTGTCATCGATAATATGAAGTCCAGCGTACTTGTATGATAGAGGTCAGTGCTCAGAGGGCAGAATTTTAAAACTTACTTGATATTTATCGTTATATTATATTACCAAATTACAAAAAAACATTATAAATTGTAGCCTGTGTTATTCTGATGTATAACCTATATTACAGTAAAGTTTCATCCAAATCCGTTCAGTAGTGTTTGCGTGAAAGAGTAACAAAAATACATAATCAATCCATCCTCACAAACTTTCGGATTTATAAGTAGGATAATAATAATATTAGTAGGATAGTAGGATACTGATATTATTATACTAGCTGTCCCACGCGGCTTCGCTCCCGTCAACTGGCTACCTACCAAGCTAGCCCACCTACTCTAAATACGTTGCGTCTCAAAAAGAATAAATTTTCCCCGTTTTTGGAACATTTTTCATTGATGCTCCGCTCCTATTGGTCGTAGCGTGATGTTATATAGCCTATAACCTTCCTCGATAAATGGACTACCCAACACAAAAAGAATTTTTCAATTCCAACCAGTAGTTCCTGTGATTAGCGCGTTCAAACAAACAAACAAACAAACAAACAAACAAACAAACAAACTCTTCAGCTTTATAATATTAGTATAGATTACCTATATATGAACC
Source organism: Orthosia cruda (assembly GCA_964057195.1). Lineage (NCBI taxonomy): Eukaryota > Metazoa > Arthropoda > Insecta > Lepidoptera > Noctuidae > Orthosia > Orthosia cruda. Next base: position 35,325,885 of record OZ059825.1, on the reverse strand, counting down.
TCGAGCATTTCATATATTAGCTTTAGTCCAGCCAAGTCCAGCGTACTTGTATGATAGAGCTAGAGGTCAGTGCGTAAAAAGGTTGACAAGTCGTATTGCATCTATCTAGTTTCAAAATGATTCCAATTTGTACAAAATAGAAAGGCGTGCCGGCCGACGCTTACTTACTTTGTGCAAATAGGTAGGTATCCTTAAAAGGTTTTAATTTTGAAATTCGATGGAAGGTGACTTGTTAACCTTTGCCAGCGCCATGTACGGAATTTATGAAATTAAATCGGGCTAGTATTCCTGTTGTAATGAGGGCTTATGTTTTTAACCGACTTCAAAAAGAGTTTCTCAGTTTGACCTTTAATTTTGTAGGTGTGTTTGTCCGCGATTTTCTTGCGTTTGTCTGAACCAATTTTGATAATTCTTTTTTATTGGACTATGTATCTCTCAACTTAGGTCACTATGACCTTCATTAAAATCGGCAAGTTTCTTTAAAATCGGTTTGGCAGTTTTCAAGATATGGAGCATACAACCGAACTCATTAGCGACAAACAGCACGAATGTGTAAATTGATTTATTATGTAAGTTGATTTATTATGGAAATTGATATATTGTCAATCATTTAGGTACCTTACTAACCTTACTATGGAACTTGCTCAATTTATAGTGATGGTGAACTAACACCAAAAAGTGAGGAATAATGAAAAACTTTTTCGCAAATAAAGTTGGTGTCGCAAAATGATAAAAAACATGAGATATTAAAGACACCAACTTCCGAAACGAAAGTTATTTTGCAATTTTTTGTGTTTTATTTTTGAAGTCGGTTAATTTTTTTGCGAAAACGTTATTGTGCTCACCAGTTAGCGTCGCTGGCGAGTAAGGTCCATAAATATAGCTTCTATACGTTGACTATGCGCACAGAAGCAAAGTTTTAAATAATATAATTTATAATGCGGTAGAAGTGCGAATTAATAAGTATAAAATCGAGTAGGTACCTATGCCGCAGTTTGCACATCCCCTATTTTTCGAAAAAAAGAAGTATTAAATTTGCCGAAACATAAGCAGTGGTTGGTGAATCCCGTTCTTAGTTACCTATCATAATCTGCCATTTAAAAAAATATTCACTACTTACAATAAAAAGATGTAAATAAACTTGCGCTAAAGGCCAAAAAGCTATTAAATTTGACATTATTTTTGAAATTACTCTATTCTTACTCTACACGGCGCAATTAAAAATATTATGCAAAATATACAGTCTTTAAGCATTTCTATATAAATAAATATTAATAAACTAAATATTAAATAGAGAAGACATATAGTTTTACAGATGGGTACTATCCACACACTTATTATCCAAACACTTATTAATATAATGCACTTTTTCTTAATTACAGAGCGTCATTAGTTAAGCACCTGATATTTCCAAGATCGCAGGTTATCGCAGTCAAAACTGATGTATTCTTAATCTATAGGGTCTAATTAATCTCCGAAAGTATATTATTACGCATCGGTCGATAACGGAGATTAGTTATGATCTCATGATTTAAAACAAAAGGTTCCAAATGACCTTCTTCACTAAAAATTTAATAGCAAGTAATTATCATTATATCATAACATTATGTTTACGTATTTTATTAATACACACAATAAACTTATGACTAAACTAAAGATAAAACTTGATAATTATAGTTTTTAGGTTCTATTCATACTTGAAATAACAATATTTTTTGCACGAAATTTTTTAATTCTCGATCACCCTACTTTGGCATCATATAATTAAATACTGTATAATTATTTACCCGTATTAATTTTAAGACTTGTTTCAACTAACATTCTAGTATGTGTGTACCAAATTGTAGACATTTTAAACAAGGTCGAAACGAAGGACTTTTTTCCGCCCTTGAACCACTGTGCGGCGCGGTGCCCCAAGCGGAAAATTCAAACGCGGTAGCCCGGCGCCTTATATTATAAAAACGAAAGTTTGTGAGTGTGTGTGTGTGTGTTTGTATGTTTGTTACTTCTTCACGCCAGAACGGCTGGATGAAATTTGGCACATAGATAGATTATAGTCAGGAATAGCACATAGGATACTATTTATCCCGGGAATATGTTCCCTCGGGATAGGGATAATTTACGACGAATGCATTACCACTTGAAGTTTCATATTATCCGATGATCTAAGAACTTTCAAGTGCGAGTCACATATAAACTGAAATCCTTTCTTGAGGTAAAGAGGAGTAGAAGGAAAAAAGAGAAGATTATACAGGAGATTATCACTATTAATGATTCTCGGCCCTTTCCTCTTTCTTGTTTACATTAATGATCTCCCCTTTATGATGGCCAAATTATCGGATATAATTCTATTTGCTGATGATACTTCGCTATTTTTTAAAATAGATTGGAAAGATACGGATGTCTTAAATGTCAACGAAAGTCTTATTATTCTCACAATGGTTTGCAGCTAACAATCTCTTACTGAATGCGAAAAAAACAAAATGTTTACCAAATGTACCACAACCAGAGACGGCTCGTCCTAAAGAGCGCTGGTGCAGTGCACTCCCACAAAAATTGCATAATCTATATTTCCATAAAATCCTATACATACATTATTTCTACAATGCCTATACATACATTATTTCTACAATGCCTATACAATACACTCAGTTACTAGCAGTTTACTAGAAACGTAGTAGAAACTAACTATTACCTACGCGCACATTTGGCGTCAAGTTGTATGTGCCTAACGTGTGGAGTGGAGCGCCAGCGATTGAGCTCCTATGAAACAAAATTCAGTACAATTTCTAGCACTGTATTTAATGAGTGCGAAAGAGAAACATCGACACGGTCCGACGCGTGAAACAGAAGATTTTGTATGGGAAATTAGCCTAATCTGAAGCGCCGCTCACGCGCGATGTTGCCAAATCGCGCAAGGCGGCGCGGGAGACTTTTGCCTGTGCGCCGTAGTCAATCTTATTTATACAATAAAACAAACACTTGAAATCAGTTACTTTACGGTAGAATGTCGCAGTTTTTCTTTTACTTATGTATTAAATATAGTTTTGCGCGATATTTGTGTTAAAAATGGAACAATACAGTGTGCCTTTTATAAAAAAATATGAAAATTTCGTAAAGCGCTCGATTCTGCGTATCGAAAATCTATTAGAGAGTTCAATGAACGCGTTGATGAAAATCAATATATTTTACGGCGTTTAATAGATTGTGTGGTATTTTCTGGTGCATTTCAAGTTGCTTTACGAGGTTAGGATGAATCTACGGCATTCCGGAATCTATAGAGGTTTGGAAGATTTCGTGTCAGAGATCGATTTGGCTATGAAACAGCAGGTCCGTTTTTAAAAGTACGTCTAAAACGACATTTTAGATGCTATTTATGAAGTTTCCAGAACAGAAATACTGAACAGAACAGATCAGAATGAATTTTCTGTACAAAAATAAATAAATGGTAAGCTCTAGTTTTACGTTTTTTTTTTGTGATCTCCCATAATTAAATGTCACGAGCCGCCTCTGCCACAACGTGATCTAAACTTAAATCTTGACGGCAAAAATCTTAAAGTTATAACGGAAACTGTATTCTTAGGGATTACCATCGATAAAAAATTGAAGAGGGGCGCGCACATTAGAACTCTTTCGGGTAGGTTAAGTTCAGCTGCACATGCAGTAAGGAAAATAAGGCAGTTAACCGATGTAGCCACAGCTAGGTTAGTATACTATACTTATTTCCACAGTATTATGTCTTATGGCATTCTGCTGTGGGGATCAGCAGCAGATTTTGACTCAATTTTCATATTACAAAAGAGGGCAATCCGCATGATCTATAACATGGGTCCTCGCGAGTCCCTCAGAGATAAATTTAAAGAGATCGATATACTGACTCTACCTTCACTTTATATTTTGGAATGTATTTTGTATGTCCGCAAAAATCGAGGGCTTTTCAAAACTAGAAGCGACTTACATAATTTAAATACACGCAGTAAGCACGAAATTGTAATACCCAAATTCAGATTAACTAAAACTAGCAAGTCTTTTCTTATAAACAGTATACGCTTTTATAACAAGTTGCCAAAATCAGTTATAGAACTGACCGATGGAAAGTTAAAAAATCACATCAAACGTGTCCTTATTAAAAAAGCATATTATAAAATCAAGGACTACGTTAAAGATAAAAAAAATGGCTTTAGCTCCTCCTGCGCATGCGGCTTCCCTGGTAACTCATAAACGGCACAAATATGTGGATGTCTCTAACTATTCTCAATCTCATTTTTCATTTTTTTTTTGTTTTTCTTCTTTTAATTGGACTTTTTACAATAGTTCGCAATCATCTTTATAGCCCTTTGCAAAGAATAGTTACAGCACTGATAACAACATTTGTGCCACATGTTAAATTTAGTCTTGTTATATAATATATTTTTTTTTTTTAACTTTGTATAGATTCTTTTACCGATTATTTTGTGTATGTGTGAACATTGTAGACCTTCTAAATGTTAGTAAACATTTGTTAACTTTGTTATGTAATATATAAACTTTTTTCTTTTTAGTTTCTTACGACTTATTGTCGGGTCTACGTTGTCCCCCCATGTATTAATGGAAATATTGTAAAACCAAACCATTTTTTTTTAAAGAGTAACCATGGAGTTTCTTGTCGGTTCTTCTCCATAGGAAACGACCAACCCGAACCGTGCACCTTTTGTCGACGTTTTATAAGTGCCCATGTAGGCCTACGTAAAATAAAATAAATTGATTATGATTTTGAATGGTCGAGATAGCCTTAGATAGATTTCCAAGAGGTGCTCGTGAGTAAATTTGCAGATAATCTGTATATAGGTGGTTGGAAAAAATATATCATTGAAGATTGACCTAATAATAAACAGCGAAAAGTAAGGGAGATAGAACGCCACCCTGTGGTAGCCCGACAGAAGTACTACACCAGGAAGACAAGTTCTCTCCGATGCAAATACATTGTCAGCGGCCGAACAGGCAATACGAAACCATTCAATTACCGATGGAGATATGTTAAGAGAGCCAAGGAAGCCAAGCAAAACATCGAAATCCACGGTATTAAAGGCATTACTGAAGTATAGTAGAGCCAAAACCGTTAGATTTCCCAATTCCATGCCAGACTTTATATCGTCAGTAATATTCAGAAGAGCTGTAGTGGTGCTAAGACCAGGGCGGAAGCCGGACTGGAAGGGATTAAGGAGATTATTTATGGAGAGGAAGGTGCTTATTTGGTTGTGGATTAACCGTTCAAGGACTTTGGTTAGGAATGGCAAGACAGATATTGGGCGGTACTCAGCGAAGGACGTGGGATTTGACTTTTTAGGTAAAGGAATTATTTCAGCGTCTTTCCATGAAATACACTGCTGACGCGAAAAAATTGAGGATGTTGCAAATGACGGGAAGGATCATGTCCAGCACCGGGAGTAGCATTTTGCAATGCTACAGTTGCTTTCTACTACGTTTGACGCCATCGATATTAAGCTCAGCTCTTCTTAACATCACATGCAGTAAATTGACCAAAAACAAATGGAGATTAACTGGGAGTCGGACAAGATGAACGATTATTGAATGTATTTCATTTAGTAGTCCTATCAAAATTGGGCAAAGCAGTAAAATGATTATTCATTGCATCACCGACCCCTAATTACCTTAGAAATTTCCAAACTTTTATATGCGGCCCCATTTTGGACAGAATCATGAATATGTAGGCGATTAGCATCCCTACACACCTTATAATTATTACTTAGTTACAAATGCGTAAGTAAGTCTGCTGTCTGTCTGTTATGGCTAACTAAACAAATCTCATAATTAAATCTAATAAAGGGAACGTACCCATACTACGTGATCATTTCAGGCTTTCAAAGGGGGAGGAGGGTCTTTAAAATACCACGCTTCGCCACAGGGGCGGCTGTGATAGAGAAACAATATACAACGGGTATTTAACGCGATGATTTCGATTCATTTATTTACCTATTTCACCCGACGTTTCGGCCGTGTTGCAACGACTACCCGGGGCCACGGTCTGAGATATAACAAATTATTTAATAAAAAAAGTTAATTAAAAATATCAAAAAACCCGACTGCTTAAAAAGCGAACTAAAAAGACGTAAACAAGAAGAAAATCATGCTGTGCAGTGGGAGGATAAATATTCGCGAGCTGGCTGACCAAGATCAGATGTATCCTCCGACTGCAAATAATTTGTTATATCTCAGGCTTTCTAGTTTTAGTAATGAACGAGTTCTCCAAATAAGTTATGTGGTAAAAGATTATTTATTTTTGCCATGTTGTGTGGGTAGTTAACAAGAGGGAGGAGAGGTATAAAAAATGGGTCACGTAGTATGGGTATGTTACCCAAAGGTGTCGAATAATTATTACGATAATTTTTATCAAAATTAAATGAAATTTTGCATCACGTACGGTTTGGATGACAAATGACAATGCACGGTAAGCTAAGCTTGTCAAAAACAGTTATTTTTTTGTATCAGATATATTTTATTCCCTTTATATAGGTACTTAAGTCGTTTTACCTAAAATATTACGCACTCTTACCTACGTCAAAAGGTTTGCAATCCCTGTTATAGACTGAAGGCCATTGTGTGTGCTTGTGAGAAAATGAAAAGTAGGTACCTATATACTATGGTCATGTATTTCGGTCCCGTTCGGGAGGACGCAATAAATCTGTACCTAATGTGACCACTTGACCGCTAACTGATTTGGAGCAGAACGGTTTATTACCCTGCCCTATATTATTTTGAACCCCATTGTACCTTGTGAAAAAAAAAACGTAAAAATAGGGGGATTGAGGAAAACGCAACTTTATGTGTTTTAGTAACACAGGGGGGATTCTGTAAACATCTCACCGTAATAACTTCGTGAAGTGAACTTCAAATGAACTCATCATTATCATCCGCCTTTTATTGTTCCCACTGCTGGGACACAGGCGTCTTCTCTGAGAGAGAGAATGGGCCGTGTGGTATACACATAAATACACGCAGCAGAGCCCTTTCAATGTTTACATCTATTCATATTTAGACCGCGCCTATAGGTGATCAGACGTCCCATTCAGGGCTCAAATCAAATAGTGTAAACTATTTGATTTAATCACTTACAAAAAATTGGTTAGCAACAAAAATATTAATTATTTTGAATTATTTTAAAAATAACGATAAAATGAGTAAGGGTGATTTGTAGTAATAGTAATATATATATGAAATATAGAGTTATTTTATAATTATCTGCCTATCTATGAGCGATCTGCGTCGGCGTTAAGCTGAGAGATGTGCTGCTTAGATCGATGAAATCATTACCTACTTAACTCATTTAAATAAACAAAACCGTGTTCCGAAATGTGATTATGAAATTCAAATAAATTCTACATTTCGACAGCAAGGAAAACTCAAATCCGGTTCAATCCGGTTGACCAAATTCGTTTGCAAATATAGCGATGGAGCGTTGCCAACTTATATAGGTAGTTATAAAACGATCCATTGCACTCAACAATAATCACCAATAAACAAAGCAAAACTATCTATTTTCAAAATTGTCATTTTTTCAATACGATATATTTCTCAACCATCATTTGTTATTTACGAAACGAAACCATAGCTGTTGTCACAACGCTATAACATACTTGAAGTTGTCAACGTAGCTGGTTGAAGTGAATAAGCCAGCTATAGCATTTTGATGCGTGCGATTAGGAGAGCTATATTCTCCGGGCTGGATGTTTAGATGAATTTGACAATGCGAAAATAAAGCTTATTCCTAAGTAACTTAGGACGATATTATTATTATGTAAAATTTCGTTTTGAACTTTGACTTTGTCGTATACTTTGCGAGTGTAACCTGCGACACATTTATTTAGATTTATTATCTCGATTTGTACTAGCAATCACAGAAATGCAATATTAATAGCGTGACGTGGAATCCAGCCAGCCCTAAGCCTGATAAAGTACGAAGAGAAGTTCATCGTATACTATAATTATCGTTTGGTAAACGTGATTAAGTTAATCCGTAGAGTAACACATTAAACTTTTAGAAATAGATAGTTGCCAAAATAGATAGTTTTGTCAAAGATTGACCAACGATCAACGGTTTCGTTACGTTATTTGAAAAAACGATAACGACAAATCAATTGTCAATTCTATAAAAAAAATTACCGTTTCCTGAGAAGACATATTGGGATTCGAGTTAGCTGGCAGTCTGGCACTTAAAAGGTACTTAACGGACTTTTTGTGCGGCTTGCTAGCTAGAGTTTGTTTATTTAAAAAACATTCAAACATTCCTACGTAAACAAAGCCACATTGAGCTCTTGTTATGAGTAGAGCACAATCAGTTCAAAGTAAAAATAAACTCGATTGTTAATTTTACATTTTCATTTTTATTACATAAAAATTAAATCAATAATGCAAGAAGTTTATTCGAATGGAGCTAAAGCAACATGCACTAGAACATTATGTTTTGTCAATCATAATGTAAGTAGAAAATGACATTATATATCAGTGAGTGTCAACTAGCCTGAATCTAAATAAAAATGCAAGTTGTCCTACTCAATACACTTCTAATTGAACCATGAGTTGTTATTATGTACAAAACGTCTAAATACTGCTGTATGATTGACACATTCTCTAATGTAGGACGCGCTCAAAGTATTAATAAGCGAGCCTACTTATAATTTGATTACATCACAGCAAAACGTAGTCAGAGCCAAAATTCAACAAGTACTTGCCTTAATAAAATTGATACATGAACAAGAGGTATTTATAACCTCGCTTGTCGATGTGGCAAGAAAATCACAAACGAAATACCTTTTTTTAATTTTTTTATTTGAGATGGGTTTGCTCTTGACGTCTCTTGCTCTAGTCTAAGTCATAGGTGACAGAGACAGAGTCGACGATGGAGTGAGCTTACCCAGAAGGAGCCTGTTTACTCTAACTTTGAAGAGATTTGGGTTGAATGCGTTCGGAAACACAGATGCAGGTAGTGAGTTCCATTCATTCGCTGTGCGCATTATGAAGGATGTTTGGAAGCGCTTGGTGCGAATTGGTGGAATGGCAACAAGGTAAGGATGGTAACTTGCAGTGCGTCTAGATGTCCGATGGTAGAAGGGGGCTGGTGGGATGAGGTCGTGGAGTTCTTGAGCACACTCACCGAAATACAGTCTGTAGAAGACCGACAAGCAGGCAACCTTGCGGCGATGAGCCAAGCTGTGAAGCTTGGTATCCACCAGTTCAATGTCGCCTGTTAGCTCTGCGTTCCACCGAGTCAAGCGCGGCAAGCTGACACTTTGCTGAGCCATCCCAAAGGTGGCTGCAATACTCCATGCAGGATCGGACTTGCGCTTTGTACAGGGTTAAAAGCTGTCCAGGCGTAAAGTATCGCTTCACCTTATTTAGGATGCCCAGTTTTTTGGCCGCAATTTGTGCTTTGTACTCAATGGAGGCGCCGAAGTTAAGACTGGATGTCAACTCCATGCCTAAGAGCTCAAGCCGATCAGTCACTGCAACAGACGCACCCCGAAAAGTAGGCGACCGATAGAAAAGACTCCTTTTAGCGGTAAAAAGACACGCCTGTGTTTTGGTGGCGTTAAAGGACACCAGATTGTCATCACCCCACTGGGAGACAAGGCTTAAGGTCAAATCTGTCCGCTCTACCATAGTCTCTCTCAAGGAACGAACTTCATCCACGCTGGTTCCTGCGCTGGACAGGTATCTCTCTGAAACAGTACTGTCATCTGCGTACCCAACAATACCAAGCTGAAGTAGGTCATTGATGTGCAGCAGGAAAAGAGTTGCAGAGAGAACAGACCCCTGAGGAACTCCGGAATCAATAGCCATTAGGTCAGAGGAGCAGCCGTCTATGACTACTCGGATCGACCGTTCGCAAAGGAAATCTGATATCCAGCTACAAAAACCAGCGGGGATGCCATACGCAGGAAGCTTACTGAGTAGACTTGCGTGCCAGACTCTGTCAAAGGCCTTAGAGATATCCAGCGAAACAGCAAGTGCTTCGCCGTGTCTCTCGATGGCTTCACCCCAGCAGTGCGTGTGCGACATACACAAGAAGATCGCCAGTAGACCGTCCCCGGCGAAAGCCATATTGACGGTCACTGAGGAGATTATTGTCTTCAAGGAAGGTCAGCAACTTACTGCTCAGTACCCTTTCCATAACTTTGCACAGAATGGAGGTAATGGCGATTGGACGGTAATTGACAGGGTCTGCACGGTTGCCTTTTTTGGGCACTGGTTGCACATTTGCAAGCTTCCAGGACTTTGGTACCGTTCTTTTTACAAGAGAGAGGCGGAACAAGCGTGTTAACACAGGAGAAAGTTCGGGCGCACACAGCCTCAGTACTCTCGCTGGAATGCCGTCAGGCCCGCTGGCCTTGTTCACGTCTAGACTGCACAATACTCTTCGGACCTCTTTGGTGTGCACAGCGAACTCCGGCATCGAAGAGTCACAATGAGGAACAGTAGGTGGTTGCTTGGATCCAGCGTCCAGACGTTAATTGCTAGCAAACAGAGATGCAAATAAATTTGCTTTCTCACTTGCAGAGTGAGCCAGCGACCCATCAGGTTTCAGCATTGGAAGTAAAGTGGGACGACAGAAATTCGATTCAACCGCTTTAGACAGGGACCAAAACTGTTTACTACCCGGAGGGTGCGATGCCAGCTTGGCCCCAATACGTCCAATATGGTCAAAACGTGCCCGACGCAAAACCCGCTTGCAGAACTTGGTGGCAGAATTAAAAGCTCTTTTCCTCGCACGAACCCTACACGCTCTAACTTTGCGATCGCGGGCCCCGACCCAGGCTTGGTAGGCAGACTCTTTTTGGGCCTCAGCGTGGGCACATTCTGAATTATACCAAGGTCGGGATTTGTGACCGAGCGGTATGTCGGAGAATGGAATGAAATACTCCATTCCCTGCCGAATCACATCCGCAACCGCGTCCGCACAGCTCGAGGGGTCACCCGAGGAGAAGCACACATGCCGCCAAGGATAAGACGCAAAAAAGTGGCGCATCTAGTCCCAGTCTGCTGACTCGTATCGCCATACTCGCCTCGTGCCTCTAGGAATCTCATCTGGAGGAGAGCAAGTCGACATGGATTTCACCAGACAATGGTCAGACCGAGTCAGACGTTCCCAGCGGGGCTTAGACCGATACCGAATGACTGTCCGGATCAGTTGTCAGCAGAAGGTCTAAGCAATTGGGTGTATGGCCGTCAACATCCGGTACCCGCGTTGCCACATTCACCAGCTGGGTTAGATCTAGCGATAGAGAAAACTTGCGCGCCTCTAACCCGGCATGGTCAGTTTTCCGGTACGGGAACAACCACTCCTTATGATGGGCGTTAAAGTCCCCCAGAAAATTAAGCTTCGCTGTTGGGTACCGTTGCTGGGCTATGTCGGCCGACTCCATGAGGCATTTAAAGAGCGCTGTCGTCTCCTGGTCACCGGTGCGCGATCGGTAGACGCCGATGTAGAGAGACTTCTCCACGCCAGTGTCCATAAGTAGAGATATGGCAGAAAAACCCGATTTCTCAAAGCAACGGCGTCTCCGTTGCTTTGACGACGACAACAAATGTCATCGCGGACGTACACACAGACCCCAGCTTGCTTCTTGAACTTGTGTTCAAGAGAGTAACCCGGGTAGTAGAGGTACGCCACGTCCGACGGGGTTGTTATCTTCGTCTCCGTTAGGAAAAAAATACCTAACGGTTTCCACCGAACTTAGTGCAGTAAACTGCGCCTGAGTAAACGCAAAGATTATGCTGAGTTACTCGTACCTATGCCTAGTACAATGAATGCGAACAGAATAAAAGGTGTTATCTAATGTTATTTCAAGAAACACTACAAAACAAGGGCGAGTAAAAGAAAAGGCCCAACCTCTTGTCAAATGACAAGATAATGAAAGCTTAAATAAGAAGCTAATAAGGTCCACTTTTCTAGAATATATTTTCCAAGTCAATGACTATGCAATTGATTACAAACTTGCATGTGCAAGGCTTATTGGCTGCACAGATAAGAAAATAAAACTGGCTCTAAATTATTACTGGCAAAAAATAATCGTTTTGGGTAAAAGCTGCCATTTCCCTTAATGTACTAAAACAAGATTGTGGCCTAAATTCCATTGAAAATAAACAAATTTCCAATTTCACAAATTTAAATCTAGAGATCTCTATTTTCAAAACAATTTTTTAGCCTCTTGAGCCCAACTTCCTGGCATCAAAGGTAAAAACAAAAGACGAGCCACAGACATTCATTATGGAGCCTGTAAATAAAACCATAAGATTGGGTTTCTTCAAAGATGCTTGTCTTAAAGCCTGATGATGATATTTTTATAATTTGGACAAACACATAGCCTTAGATAAATTATAATACTAAGGTAGTGTTGCTAAGAAAACCATCATATGATATTTTTTCCTAAATTTGGTAAAGCAATATGTTTCTATAAAGTAAATATCAGAAACGCTTTTCATCACGTTTATCTCAAAAATAGTTAAGAAGTCAATTGGCACTCTGTACTTTACCGACACAAAATCCATTATTGCATGGCGAAGGAGTTGTAAAACTTTATAAGGAACATAGTTGTCTTTAAAATATGTAATAAATATGATGAAAAAATAATAATTTGGAATTGTCAAACGCGCGCAACAGCTACTGTGATTGATCGAATCCAAGTTTTGCATCACTTGACTGGCGTTTAATTGTGAGGCGTTGATAATAATTTAACCAGTTGGTGAAATCGACGGTTAAACACAAACGCTTAATTAATTGAAAACTATTAAAGTAATCCAGTTTTCTGGATAAATTATGTTGAAAGTGGATCCTTAATGTCACAACTATAAAATCAATCTATAATTTTGAAACTAAAATATTGTGTCTCCTATAATGACATGACTCAAAAGTTGTATTGCACCCAAGTAGTTGCTGACACCAATTCTGTTACTTTAGTGACTGTACTAATTCAGTTCGACAAACATAAACAGTTCATTTAATTCCTTTGGAAACTAAAGTTTGACTGTGTACTGTCAGATTAAAAACGAGACGGAACTGATGCCTTAGGCCATATGAACTAAGACCTAGTTGAATAAGGAGTTCAGATTGTTTAAATATGAAATATGTTTTGTAGTCATAAGGACTACTAATGTGAAATCTATATATTTAGAACAATATCGAAATTGTGAAATTTCTAGACAAAACCCAATAAAATGTTTTACTCAATAGTGTAATGAAATTGAAATTTCTAAAGCCGTAAATCATAAAAGAATAACATCTAACAACGGCAGATAATTCTGTTATTATTTATTAAAATAACATCTAAGAACGGCTGATATATCTGTTATTCAATACATGCTATATCAAACGAGGCATAGTTATTTTTTCAATAATGGCTTTAGTAAAAAAGATAAAAAGAACCATTTTGAACGAGTCAGTCATCAGTCAATACGAAAGGCAGACTGGAATGATAACTAGCGAATGAAGACTACCTCATATATTAACCTACGACCCAACGTGGTTCTCAATTCTCAAATGATTTGACCATTTTATTAATCATTATGGACTTTAAAAGTGACCGTGACCTCTGAGTTTGTTGCGGTGTTTCTTCTCAGAGTAGTCCGTTAGGAAATACCGGCCTCATCTAGTTTAAATAAAAAAATGGTCGTCTAAAAGCTTAGATCACTATAAGTGATACTTTTAACCAATTTACAAGAATAAATATCATTAAAAAAGCTGAAAAAAAGTAGGCCTGTAGGCCTTGGAGGCCGTTGGATTATTGATCAAGAAGTGATGCTTCGTAAGACTTTAAATAAAACACTGTATTGCTAAAACTTTATAATATCTGTAAGTTTAGTGTGAATTAAAATGTAATGCAAATACTAGATAACTGGATATTTTTATAATCAAAATAAGGTTACTTTAAACTAACCGAATGAAATACATTATAAACATAGCAATTTGTGCCTGAAACGCAATTAATTTATAAATGCTAAATATTGTAAATTGTACTTTAAGACTTAATTATTGTCTACATGCAAAATATTGTAATTGCACTTAAAAACTAATTAATATTTTATAAAGGAAGAGATGTGGTATACACATAAATATACGTAGCAGAGCCCTTTCAATGTTTACATCTATTCATATTTAGACCGCACCTATAGATGATCAGACGTCACATTCAGGGCTCTCTACTTACTGATAAACCTGGTTGTTTTATTATAAAACCCCAACCCTAATTAGTGTTACTAGTGAACACCACAGGCCGTATGTCGTAATCCACCACGCGCGCCCATTGCGGGTTGGTGGATGTCACCTGTCTTCGAATTTTTGGTTCTAGGATATGCCGGTTTGCTCACGATCTTTCCCTGCACCGTTTTCAGAGCAGTAGTGATGAAATAATATACACAAAGTAAAGCGCCGGCCAGAGGCTCTAGACAAGGTTTCATTCGATGTCAGCTATTGTTGATTGGTCACGTGACATTTTGATAGCGTTTGACATTCCTATACATTTTCAGCATTATCGCCACGCCTTTGTTGATAGAATATCACTTGTCTAAGGGCTCTGGGTTGAACCCGCGACCTATAACTTGTAATTCGACTTTACCAATGGGCCACCAGTGCTCTCCCTGGGCCACCACTGCATTTTTTTTTATCCATTTACCAATTTTCGGTTTTTGGAACTTTCGATTATTATCTAAGTTTTTTTTCCATTTAATTCCATTTGCAATCGGTCGTCGGACCATAAGCGAATTCGTTCCATGACAAATGACGTTGTGGTAGAGCAGCCGGTGCTGCGCCGCCCACATATAGAAGGTGGTTCCTCTCCAGCCTTTTTAACACCGCTGTTGGATTTAACTGTTCAGTAACTAGTGGGTTTGGATGTGAGGATAGGCGTAATACCTTGTGTTGTCTTTTATATCGCTCGATTTCAGAGATTACTGATGGCATTCGTAGATAGTTGTGGATTTCGTCATTCCTAGCAAACGAAGGTGCATTTGCTATTGATCTTAGGATATCATTTTGCACTCTTTGCAGGCATATGATTACCTAGACTTGGATCCAATCGCACGTATTCGCCACTTATAGAGCCATTTATGAGTTTCGTCTAGTTGTTTTTGGAGTCTTCTGCTGGCCATTTCTGAGTTGTCATCAACTGATAGATAGGCTATGTAGTCGTCATATGTTGCTATTGTTATGCCATCCAATGTGGATAGATCTGATGTAAAGATATTGTAAAACACTGGGCCAAGAACAGATCCCTGTGGTACACCAGCTTTTGTATCAATCAATCTTGATCTTGCTTCGCCCTGGTTCACTTGGCAGCAACGGTCGGATGAGGTCAACTGGATGAGCAGGAACATTGAGTGTGGAAGTTGTTGCTTCACTTTAGCCACCAATTCTTTGTGCCAGACACGGTCAAAGGCTTGCAGAACATCAAGGAATGCCGCTGAGCAGTACTTTTTACGTTCGAAAGCCTGTCGTCCTTTTTGGTAAACTCGGTAAAGTTGTTCTATTGTTGAGTGAGATTTCCGAAAGCCAAACTGGTGAGATGGAACAACATCATTGGCATCCATGCACGGTTTTAGACGGCTGAGGAATATCCTCTCCCACAGTTTGGAGAGTATAGGCGTTAGGCTTATCAGCCGATAAGACGAGGCCTCGTGTTCAGGTTTACCTAATTTATGGATCATAACAACTTCGGAGATTTTCCACAGGCCAGGAAAGAGTGATATTCGAAAGATTGCGTTGAACAAACTAGCTAGGAAAGAAACGCATTTTCTGGGAAGATTGTTAAGTACCTATGCAAGGCGTGATCAGGTGAAAGCCCGGGGCTTTATTCGAGTTCAGCAGTCTTCAGTCTTCATTATTTCTTTAGGTGTTGAGGGTATAATATATACGCTTCATCTGTAAGTCTTGTTCCAATATTGCGTCAATTTCATGCTCATCAGCAACACTCTCGTTGGGTTTGAATACAGAGGATAGATGCGTTGCGAATACCTCGGCCTTTTCCAAGTCAGTTCTTGCCCAGGAACCCGCTAATCTGATTGGAAGATAAGATTGTTGAGGCCTAACTAAGTTTTTAGTGGCCTTCCAGAGCGAGTTGCCGCCAACCCCCGTAGATGACATCGTCTGTAGGTTAGATGTCAACGTTGTGTTAGTAGACTCTTTGTCTTTAGCCTTTAGCTCCTTTGCTGCCTTGTTGTAATTGAGTTTATCAAGAGGATGACGGGATTGATGCCATATTCTTCTAAGTCTGCGCTTTCTAAGATTTATTGCATTATGTCTGGTGGATGAGACAGGTTGGTTTTTATTATTATCTAAGTGCCTAGTTAAATTTACTTACCTACATCTGTGATTATGCTCACTTTTGAAAAAGTTATAAAATACCTACCTATCGAGATATAGATACCATTGAGTCGCTAAGTGCAAGTGCAGGTGAACAAGACGGTTAGATTGGACATAATTGCATGTCCCTGTTAACAAGATCGCCTCCACTCCTAGGATCCGCTTATCCGGAGGACCTGCGAACATTCATGATGGAACGAAATTAAATGACGCCATTTTATTTTAGTGGTAGGAATTCGAATTTCAAAATTGGGTTATGCCAATGAGCATACTTATAACTTACCTAATGTTACGTCAGCGTGTTATTGTTCCATTGAAGGACCAAGGCCTCTTTACGTACAGATAAGGTAGGAGCATTTATCACCAAAATTGTTAAACGGCACGAACTATTTTGTGCGCGGGGTTAAAATGCATGCTGTCTCATCCGAGAACACGTAATTTACAGTGGCACGTATCCGAGTGGTCCAATTTTCAATGACTCTTCTGCGTAGATGCGGCCGAATTTGAGCGATGGCCTGTGTTATGTTCACATTCTTTGCATAGACCTGCGACTTCAAAAAACCTTACGAGAAAATCTCTAGCGGAGTAAAATCGCATGACCTTGGTGACCATTGGTGGCCAATTCACATCACCCCTGCGAGAGATAACCTTACCCTCAAATCGCTCATGTAGAATTTCAATCGTGGCGTCCGTTGTGTAGCACATAGTGCCATCCTGCTGGAACCGCATGTCGTCAAGGTCCATATGGTTATCATCGTTCTGTAGCGCTCGCCGTCAACGATGTCACCAAAACATAATGGCCGCCACGGGCCGCAAAAATCTGTTCGCGCCAATTGAAAAACCTTTAGAACTTGCTCACTTCTTAGTGATGGTGCACCAAAACTAAAAAGAGAAAAATATTTTTTTTTATCAAAAAAATAACCTACTTCCAAAGCAAAATGCTAAAAAGAGCAAAAATAACTTTCGTTTCGGAATTCGGTGTCACAAAACGACAAATAAATAAGAAGTACCAAAGACACCGATTTCCGAAATGAAAGTAATTTTCGCTCATTTTACCCGACTGCCGGAGGAGGGTAATGTGTTTATCACTATGTATGTTTGTAAGTATGTATGTATGTTCCTATGTGGCGTACGAGAGACCAAACGCGTTGGCGGATTTTGATGATTCTTACGTCAATCGATTCGTCTAAACCCTGCGAGTGTCACTTGCATGATTTTCTTCTTGTTTACATCTTTTTAGTTCGCTTCTTAAGCAGTCGGGTTTTTTGATTTCTTGAATTCACTATTTTTAGTGTTTTGCTTTGGAAGATGATATTTTTATTTTTTTTAAGAATTTACCATCATAATGTTATCAATTCAACGGTAACATGCACTGGCAAGCTTAACTGTAGTCTTGCGATATCCATAAGCATACAAATGGCTGCGGCTAGAATAGTTCTCGCCAAATTTCTTGGCCGCCCTGAAGTTGGCTTTTCGATGCGCAAGGCGCGGCGCGGTGCTGTTTTCTATGAGATTTACTACTGCGCAGCCATTGTTGCCAACTTCGGGGCGGCCAAGAAGTTTGGCGAGAACTATATCTAATAATATTTCAGTCTGGTTTCATAGTGAAAAGCTCGTGTGTCTTTATTAGACTAGGAGATAAAATTCGATGTTACTCTGCTCTGTAGGTTACAGAGTAACATCGAATTTTGACATTAGGTGAATATTGTGCAATTCCAACAATATTACATACCTACGTGTCGAATTGGTTAAATATTCCTTTTTATGAAATGATTAAAATACCTAAACTAGTACAGAAAAGTTACGAACGTTCGATGCTCGTATCACAAAAATACAATTTGTGACTTCTCACACCAAATACAGAGGCTTTATAGAAAGTGTCATTCCATCTGCGAAAGCTATTGTCGAAAATTCAAAATGTAATGGATGTAAGTGCAATCCCATAGCTATAGTATGGCAAAAAAATACGAAATCTATGGGTAATCCTATACATTTTAGACATTTCACCAATTGCGTCACTTTCGTTGATACAATGTCACTTACATCAATGTAGCACAAATTTTTCTCCACCCAATAAATGTTCTTGGACCCCACTTCTTTTCCTTAAAACTTGGCGGTATCGCTCTTTGAGATTAGCAAATGTTTCGCCTATCCGTCTCATCCGGTCAATGTTGATAGATAACAATGTATTATTTGTAGTTGTTTCCGTTGGATTGGAAGTCAGTGGGGCGATATCGATCAACGGATCAAGTGTTTGTTGCAGTAAGTCAAGATTACTCAAGTTCACTTCAGTGGACAAGGATCGTGTTCGTGGAACAGGGTTGCAATAAGTAGGTACCTACTATTTGTTGAAGTGTAAGCCCGCACAGCGGCTAACCGCGCGTGGTTTTAAGCCGCGGAATTATTTGGTTTACAATACAAGCGAACGCACTAGTGGTTTTTCCCGCGACAGACTTTAAAACTGTGACTAGCTACAAAATCAATCTGCCTAGCCTTTTCTTAATTATGTCAGGGTCGGCATCCTGTCTAACCGGATTCAGCTGAGTACTTACCAGTATTTTACATGGAGCGACTGCCTATCTGACCTCCACAACCCAGTAACTGGGTAATACGATACCCCTTGGCAAGACTGGTGTGTAGATTAAGGCTTACTACCTGACTACCAGTAACGATTGTTAAAGATCTTCAAATGACAGCCGGGACCAACGGCTTAACGTGCTTTCTGGAGCACGGAGGAATCTCGCTATGTAAGATGGTCACCCATCCATATATGGACCCAGGGCCGAGCCGATCACTGGCAGCGTCTGTGTGCGAAACCTATGAAGCGCCTCTTTATTACCCGACTGCCGAAGGATGGTAATGTGTTTATCAGTCTATGTATGTATGTTTGTTCCTATGTGGCGTTCTAGAGACCAAACGAGTCGGCCGATTTTCGTCAATCGATTCGTCTTATTCTTGCGAGTGTCACTGTCTACATTAAAATTGTCAAATGGCGGATTATGGGCGCCATATTGTGGGGGACAATTTTTTTGACTACCCCTTGGTGATAAAAATAATTGGGTTTAAGAAGTGATTTCAAAAATATATAACACTTATATGTTTAAATGCACCTAATTCTAAAAAATATGGTAACTAAAAAGTTTTAATAAAAGTTACGTAATTCTAAAAATCAAAAAACCCGACTGCTTAATAAGCGAACTAAAAAGACGTAAACAAGAAGAAAATCATGCTGTGCAGTCGGAGGATATCCGTGGAACGGAACTTAACGCGAACGATGTTCTTAGAAAAATTATCAGCTTAATCAGATGAAAAACGCTAGTTACGTCGGCACGGTTTCTTTGTATGGGATGAGCCATCTATATGCTAGTATTATATTATCTGTGACCATAGTAAAATTTTGAAGTTAATAAAATGATCAATAATCATGCGATTTGCAAGCAAAAGGGTTTAGTTACTTGGTTCGTGAATTTTATTTTATAAAAAAAAATCGAACCGAGTAAACCCTTTTACATACAGGGACGATTTGTTTTATAGTATTTTTGTGCATGGTTTACAGTTTAAATCCCTTTAAATAATATTTGAAATGTGAATTAAGACCCCAATATTCCTTAATTTTGTGCTTAGGAGAGTTAATTAAACAGAACATACATTTTTATGATA
This sequence comes from Orthosia cruda, assembly GCA_964057195.1. Taxonomy (NCBI): domain Eukaryota; kingdom Metazoa; phylum Arthropoda; class Insecta; order Lepidoptera; family Noctuidae; genus Orthosia; species Orthosia cruda. The sequence continues at coordinate 35,305,874 of OZ059825.1, read as the reverse complement.
GTCTCTAGAAAATCTTAATAGGTATTTCACAAAACTTAATAACAAATCGAAGCTTAATACGCCATCTAGGGAAATTTATTTGAAACAAATTTTCTATTTTCGTGGTGGGTTCCTGTGCTAAGGTCAATAGTACCTCGTTAAACGGGTTTCATTTACTTTAAAATTTATAACTAATGAAAGATGTTTTTTTATGAATCAAAATTTACACGATTTATCAATAATCGTTTGACAAATACTTTTATCTGTATTAAATTGTTCTGTGAATTTTTAGCCCAATCAATAAACTTTCAAAGTTAGAGGACTATACTTTTTGGCCCTATAGTAGGCTTACAGTTACACTGGCTGATAACGTCAGCTATCCGCCAGTGTAAGCCCCGTCAAAATCAGTGCGGAAGTTACGAAACAGACAGACATACAGACAAAAAAATGTTTTACGTTATACTTAAGTACTGCATATTCCTTCATAAGAGATTAATAAAAAGTACGTACCACAGCTTAAAGCATTTTTTAGATCAGTTTTAACACCTTCATCAATAGAATGACTGACTTCTGTTTCAAAATGTAAGTAGTAGTAGTAATGTAGGTAGAGATGAAATATTTAAATCAGGGAATCCCCGGTGAACCCAGCCTGCTTACGTAGCATCGCTTTGGGATGCGTTCATAAACTCATCTATGGCACGGCTTTTGTATTAAAATAGTCTGCTATTGTAGCGACTACGGCGGTTCAAATAATGTAAAATTAAACTCAAGACTTGTATCTAGGTACTTACTTATCGATACTAAACTGTAAAGAAAATTTATTTATGTGACAAATATTTCAATAATAGCACTGGCATTTCATCCGGCGCCCCTATTACCCTGGCGCCTGTGTGCGCCGCACACTTTGCACACAGGGGCGGCTCGGCCCTGTATGGACCGACCTCTGCAAGCGTTGAAGATCGAGCCGCGCGGGATTAAACCGCTCAAATGTTTGAAACATATCTCCCGCATGTGGCGGTTAACGCTTGCGGTTTTATCTAAGCTGTTTACTAGTATTCCTAAAGTAATAAAAAAAATGTTGAGGATGTTCTCTTAAATCTTGATATGGCCGGATAAGGTGTCGTTGGGTTTTTCCATCTGGAATTTGTGACAAGCAGTCCGGAGGCAGGCTATGCCCGGTCGATGTCAATAGGATCGCACCTCTTCCTAATTCTTTTGGGAATATAGGCATGCATTTGATCAAATCACTGCCTTTCTTTAGGGAAATCTCCCCACAGAGAGAACATCTTTCGTTAATTGATCATCTTAAGATAGGGATTTGATCAAATCTCCAGTTTCGTCATCTCCCTGCGGTACATCTGTGCCTTATTGAGAAGAAGGCGGAAATAGATTACCTATAATTTCACGCCATATAACTTACAGCGTTTTTAATAAACCGGTGGCATAGTCATTCATCACATTATACCTCCTAAAAATTACCATGTACCTATACCTTTAAATTAAACTGCGGCGACTAAGTCAAGTATCCACCGCACCAAGATTTTAACAACGAGAGGTCTCTACATAAACGACGAGCCAGATGGCTAGGCTAAATACTGAAGCTCGGCGCACGGAGCTCGGAAGCTTCGGGAGCTCGGGTGCTCCCATAATTTGCAGGCATTAGTTAGTCTTGACAAATACAGTGGCACAATATAACACGTGTAGCTGAAACGCTACGTACACTAACATAAATTCATTTCGATGACACTGCTCTGCGCCTATTTGAAGCGAGATTCGCAGAAGGGACAATTCTTTGACTTTGAATGACGATATTAAAATGTAGATAGGTATTTATTTGGTACAGAATGCTGCTCGTCATTGCAGTAAAAAACTACATCATCATTCCAGCCGAAAGACGTACACTACTGAACATAGGCACAAGCTTCTTATACGGATCGGTCAACGTCCCAGGCGTCGCCACGTTTACCGATCGGTATAAGTAGGCTTTAGATTAATTCTATTGAAAGTCATTGAAACTTTTGGCGTAGTGGGGGTAAGTTCGCGGACTGACCAATCACCGTAAGGAGCGAACGGAACGTGGACGCGACGCGATTGCTCAGTCAATCCTTGTGTCAACAGACCAACCAATCGCGCGCTCGGATCGGTGCTAAACGTTCCCTGCGTCCCGATTGGTAACCAAAGGGACCTAAAAACGCATCTAACAATTCTTGCCAAGCAGTGTTGCCAACTTTATTTTTACAAACCCACCAAATGTGGCTTCGTGACCCACCACAAAACCACTAAAATTAACGGTCTCTCAAACCACCAGAAAACCAGTAATCCAAAATAACAAAATCTCCGTATTGATTCTTTAAAATTAAACCACATAATTTTGTACTTGGTTACTGGACCAGCAATGCTTTCCACCTCTTGTAACCAGTTCTTTAATTCTGGGTTACCTAACCAACAGTCACGGAACTTTTGAGTATACTGTGGTTTGGGCATATTAGTTTCACAAAATTTGTGGAAATAAGCTGGACTAGTAAGTAACCTTTACCGATACCGACTCGAACAATACTGTATTGTCCGTCCGTTGTATTTGTGCACGCATAGGGAACAATATAAACACTTTTAAATCAAATCAAACTTGACCCATTAACCATACAAATAAAATCCATAATCAAAATTATTCAAGAAATTGACAAACAATTTTCGAGGAATCCCCGAAAACTACTATCTTAGTTCTGTTGTGCCGCCTACACAACAAAAATATTATACACTTGTTTCAATCGTTCTTTCCTAACTAGAGTTTTTTTTGTTAATCGTACTAGTGGATCAATGTCGTACCACCACTAACTGAAGCAATCAAAGCCAATAAAAAAATCCACTAGCCACTAAAAGCAATATTTCGCCACTAAAAGGGGGGTCGAAACCACCAGTTTTAGTGGAAAATCCACTAAGTTGGCAACACTGTTGCCAAGTTACGTGCCGAGAACTTATATTTACAACGATATGCCAACTCAAGGTCAAAGTGTTGCCACTGAAGTGCTGCATATTTTACCTACCTACACCCAATATAAGGTGTGAAAGTTTTTTATTTGTACCTAGTTACTTCAATCACGCAAAAACGGCAGATTTGGATGAAATTTTGCAAACGAATAGTTTAGGATAGATAGACTGATGGGTAATATTATTCTCATTCGTTTAACAAAGTAAGCAGGTATTTTCACGTTAATTTATTTACTATCTCTATTATTTAGTTCCTAAAGAAAGAAACTCCGTGCCAATCGGGTCCCGCGGCACCTCTCGTTTTTTCACCCGACTGCCAACCGGGGATTCTCTTATAAATGCTGTCTTTGCCCATATCCCTTGTCTAATCTTTGACTGCACCGTCTAACTAGTAGAAAGGACAGAAGCGAACAACATGTAAATTACGGTGAACTATTAAACTCTGCCGCCGTATTCTATTACCCGGAGAGGTCAGTTCATGATCATGACCTCCTGGGGGTGTTGAATATTATTACTTACTCTGTGGCTTTTCTACTGACTGAAGCTCGTGAAGTTTGGTAGTATTTTAAGTTTTATTGATATTTAAGTAAAAATGTCTCTCATTTGACCACTATTTCACTAGATGGTAGGTAATCCATGATGTGGTCGACGGTGAACGCACGCTTGCCTGGAACTATCTTATTCGCTCTGGACTCAAAATTGACCCTCAGTTTGTCAGGCAACCAGACTCTGGCAGGAAATTACAATCCTTTCATAATGAAAATATTCCCAAAACGTTTACCTCTGCGTATGGGATGGGTGGGGATGTCTAGCATGTAACGATAGTGTATCGCCGTAGGTACTCTTGAAATCAGATGATGGAAAGGGCTAGGCGAAATCAAATTGAGCAATTCCATCGCACACTCCCCAAAATGTTGCATAATAACGAAAACAAACCGGACAAGTGCGAGTCGGATTCGCGCACGAAGGGTTCTGTACCATTATCGCACAAAACGGCAAAAAAATCATGTTACCCCCCACTTAAATATTTATTTTATTCTGTTTTTAGTGTTTGTTGTTATAGCGGCAACAGCAACACATCATCTGTGAAAATTGCAACTGTCTAGCTATCAAGGTTCATGAGATACACCCTGGTGACAGACAGACAGACGGACTGCGGAGTCTTAGTAATAGGATCCCGTTTTTACCCTTTGGGTACGAACCCTAAAAAATCGACAGGCTGGCATCTCGGTGTCGATGTTCAAGGCTCTTGACTCGCTTCGTCGCTCGGACACTATCTATACTAGGGCATGCAATATCGCATGCCGTACAATTACCGTCTGTCTCAAACCAATCCGGGGTATGCCCCACAGCCGGGATAACACCTCCACACGTCGGCAGAGAAGTTGCGAGTGCAGTCGAGAAACAAAAGCAGGAGCGTGAAACCAAACACCGAATATTCGGTGCACAGCTGCCGACGCAACGGCTGAAAAGAAGATATAGCATCCTGAAAACGGTGGTCCCCATATCATGTGACCCGGCCGACGCCCGCCGCAGAATACTTTTCCTCCACCAACACATGTACGCACCTGTACGAAACTATTAAACACAATAACGAGCTATACTGGAAATTTTGGAACGTTAGCTCTTTATACTGCACGGCCGCTTTTTTGTAGCCATTCAAACTTGGTCGGTTTATCCATGTATTGCGGTTGTTCTGGTATTTTTATTATATCTCTTTAATTATTGAGTGTATTGAGCTGAAATTTTAGATGTGAATAGTTGCATTAACACACTAATCATCGGAATAAGTTATATTTTGCTTTTCCATTAAAAAGTCCTGCAATCGGATGTCATACAATATAGTACTCAAGGCGTAGTAAATTATGCCATTGCTCATTAATTACTAAGACCACATAAATGAATCTTGGCAAGGCATTGTAGTCCCTTAAAAGATACAAATAAAAGTTATAAGTTATGCTCTAGTGTTCCTATTTTAAGTTCTTGGACCTAAAAACCTTATTTTACTTTTACGTGTGTATCTTATGAATGGTATGTTTTTTTCAAATTCTGTTTTAAACAATCATTACACACAAATTCAAAGCAACGTGCGTAAAAAAAATCAACTCTGCACTAAGCCGTTTTATATGATTTTCATCAAATTGCCAAACGTCAGCGCAGCGGAAACTTGATTATTGCCGCAGTTTTATGTCACACAAATTTCATTCAAGCATAACATCTACCTCTCGTTACACACTAATTATTGGATTTTTTTTTCTTCTACGTGCTTAGAAAAAAAAATGTTCCGCTGGGATGACGTAGTTCCAGCGGAAAGTTTCTATTGATTAGCTCCCCAATGGTTGGATACACAAATTTGTGGTTATCATACACAATTACACGACGTCATACACTATCTGCTAAACTGAAATTTAGATTTTCGACATTTTTCCGCTGCGACTACGAACACCATTATTTACCTCCAAGCGAGCATCTTTCCGCACGATCTAACCTTCCGTGATCTACATGGAAATCCCTGAACCGCCAGAAGAAGCCAGGTAGGAAGGTGTAACTCCAACCTTGAAAAACGAGGTTACCTCGACGGAACAGCGGCTGGGTGTGCATGTGGTGCTAAGTCGCAAACCATAGTCTACATCCTGTCCTGTCCTCTGTGCCCAAAAATATGCACCAGGGTGATCCATGTGTTGCCAGTGTTCATAGTCGCAGCGGAAAAATGTCGAATATCTTAATTTCAGTTTAGCAGATAGTTAGTGTATGACGTCGTGTAATTGTGTATGGTAACTACAAATTTGTGTATCCAACCATTGGGGAGCTAATCAATAAAAACTGTTTCCGCTGGAACTACGTCATCCCAGCGGAACTTTTTTTTTCCTATGCACGTAGAAGAAAAAAAAAACATCCAATAATTAGTTTGTAACGAGAGGTAAATGTATACACATTTACCTCTCGTTTCGCTTGAATGAAATTTGTGTGACATAAAACTGCGGCAATAATCAAGTTTCCGCTGCGCTGACGTTTGGCAATTTGATGAAAATCATATAAAACGGCTTAGTGCAGAGTTAAATTTTTTTACGCACGTTGCTTTGAATTTGTGTGTAATGATTGTTAACACAGAATTAGAAAAAAACATACCGTTCAGAAGATATACACGTAAAAGTAAAATAAGGTTATTAGGTCCAAGAACTTAAAATAGGCACACTAGAGCATAACTTATAACTTTTATTTGTATCTTTTAAAGGACTACAATGCCTTGCCAAGTTTCATTTATGTGGTCTTAGTAATTAATGAGCAATGGCATAATTTACTACGGCTTGAGTACTATATTGTATGACATCCGATTGCAGGACTTTTTAATGGTAAAGCAAAATATAACTTATTCCGATGATTAGTTTATTAATGCAACTATTCACATCTAAAATTTCAGCTCAATACACTAAATAATTAAAGAGATATAATAAAAATACCAGAACAACCGCAATACATGGATAAACCGACCAAGCTTGAATGGCTACAAAAAAGCGACCGTGCAGTATAAAGAGCTAACGTTCTAATTGCCAGTGTTGTACCATTATTGGACTGGTACAGCTGTGCACACAAGTTTTGAACAATTAACTAATACTAGTATACTATTTATTAATAATTTTGGAGTGCACTTGTCATTACTTCATATTGACGATTCATTGTGTTTTTTGTGTACATCTTTCGTTGGAGGTCCTGAATAAATAAATAAAATAATAATTTTCGTGATAAAAATAGTAGGTCACTTGATTTTTAACCGACTTTCCAAAAAGGAGGAGGTTCTATGGTTGGCAGTATATGTATGTACTGATTTCTCAGTCAATTGTGGACCGATTTTGAAGATTATTTTTGTTTGAAAGAGTAGGTTCCTGAATTGGTCCCATTTAAAGTTGGTGAAGATCTGATATAGAACTTCGGAGATATATAACAGAACACTTAAATAAACAACAGCAAATCTCTCGGGATTGCTGCAATTGCATTGCATGGAACACTCTCATTTCGGGTTTTTCATCGTCATTTATTCGGTTAATCTATTCCGGCATAACTTTGGGCATTGGGGTACCTTACTATAGAACTTGCTCATTAAATTATTTACCATAAAAATACAATTGGCTTTCAAATAAAAACAGTACAAAGTGAAAAATAACTTCAATTTCGGAAGTCGGTGTCAAAAAACGAAGAAACAAAACAGAAACACCGACTGCCGAAATTGAAGTAATTTTTCACTTTTTAGTGTTTTTATTAGTAAGTCGGTTGTATTTTTATGTAACAAAGTTTTTTTTCTTAAACTTTCAAAATTATTTGCATCTGTAACAAATGCATTTATTTACCAGTACTTATATTACAAAAAGTTATTACTGTAGGTAATTATTATGTCCTTAATATTAAGCTAGTAATAATTTAAAAAAAAAAACTTACACCAGTAGTCATTTCAAATGTCGAATTTAAAAAGTTAACAGTATACTATGGAATAATTTAAAAGTAGGTAGGTATTTTCTTAGCACGCGCTTCCTCTTCTTTTTTGTTTATCAGTCACAACCAACTCCCTAAAATTTACATAGTAGAACTTAAGATTTACAATCTATATGGGCTTCAGTAGGTAATATATTTTTTATTTATATATAATAAAAAAAACTGATTCATTATATCAATGTTTTTAACAATCTCGGGACACTGGGGTCCCGAACCTTTGAAAGGCGTGCTAGGGGCCGAAGCTAACTCGCAGAGGCCCTGTTAACTATGTATCATGATATGTGACACCAAACGATGATTATTCGTAGATGCACTACGTAAGAGCACCCAAGGACAATCCCCGGTTGGTGCAGGACTATTGTTAATATGGAGACAAAGATATTGGGCTATGGGTTTGGCAGGTTTAGTGGATCGATTGCCTAAAACTATAGAATGACTATTAGCCCCTGACTGACCACTGTTGAATTACACGGCTATAAAATGGCAGGGGGTGACTTGCACACTCAATTAATGGACGAGGCTCTTTTTAGTACTTGAGTGACGTAGCGCCATGGGGGCAAACATATCTGGAGGTGCTTGAGGAGTGGAGAGGTATACCACGGCTATCAGTCCAATCCCGGAAATACGGTAAAGATCCCTACCAGCATCATCCAGTAACATTATACTTCTTCCCACCGAGCACTTTTGCTCTTGTGAATCTTCATTCAAGCCAACCAATTAAGGCAAACGAGAGATGGGAGCTCTGTTCCCCATCAGTGTTCTTTCCGGCCGGCCAATAAAGGCAAGCGGAAGATGAGGGTCAACTGACAAGACTTCTCCCAGGAGATCTGGTCCGTGGGGCCGCCACTGCCCAGCAGCTCACCACAAAGCTGCCCTGCGGACCTATCTCTGTTATTATTACTTTGTTAATAATATTGTTTTTTTTAAGTATTATATTAAAATTAACTAATAAATACTTTAAGAAGTATATATCTAAGTTAATGCAGTTGTTTTATTTTCTGCAAACTATTGTGTACGCACCTGTACGAAACTATTAAACACAATAACGAGCTATACTGGAAGTTTTAGAACGTTAGCTTTTTATACTGCACGGCCGCTTTTTTGTAGCCATTCAAACTTGGTCGGTTTATCCATGTATTGCGGTTGTTCTGGTATTTTTATTATATCTCTTTAATTATTTAGTGTATTGAGCTGAAATTTTAGATGTGAATAGTTGCATTAATAAACTAATCATCGGAATAAGTTATATTTTGCTTTTCCATTAAAAAGTCCTGCAATCGGATGTCATACAATATAGTACTCAAGCCGTAGTAAATTATGCCATTGCTCATTAATTACTAAGACCACATAAATGAAACTTGGCAAGGCATTGTAGTCCCTTAAAAGATACAAATAAAAGTTATAAGTTATGCTCTAGTGTTCCTATTTTAAGTTCTTGGACCTAATAACCTTATTTTACTTTTACGTGTATATCTTCTGAACGGTATGTTTTTTTCTAATTCTGTGTTAACAATCATTATACACAAATTCAAAGCAACGTGCGTAAAAATATTCAACTCTGCACTAAGCCGTTTTATATGATTTTCATCAAATTGCCAAACGTCAGCGCAGCGGAAACTTGATTATTGCCGCAGTTTTATGTCACACAAATTTCATTCAAGCATACACATTTACCTCTCGTTACAAACTAATTATTGGATGTTTTTTTTTTCTTCTACGTGCATAGGAAAAAAAAAGTTCCACTGGGATGACGTAGTTCCAGCGGAAACAGTTTTTATTGATTAGCTCCACAATGGTTGGATACACAAATTTGTAGTTACCATACACAATTACACGACGTCATACACTAACTATCTGCTAAACTGAAATTAAGATATTCGACATTTTTCCGCTGCGACTACGAACACGTGTTGCCAAAGATGACGTCGTGGAGGTGCTAATTTTTGGGCCAAACAAATTTAAAAGACTCGTGTCAGCGACAAGAAGATAAGCCTAATTGATTTTGCGGTTTAAAATGTTTCATCATGCATCATTTCAGCCGAAAGACGTCCACTGCTGGACATAGGCCTCCCCCAGGCGTCGCCACATTGACCGATCCCGTGCGTCTCGCATCCACAGGGCCGTCTTAAACTATGCCGGGGCCCTCGGGCACAGAAGAATTTGGGGCCCTCGGGCACACAAGAATTTGAGGCCCTTTTGAAAAGTAAAGAAAGCAAACTATACTAACATTTTCTACTATGATCTTCTTCTATATAATATAATATGTCATTAATGATATCAGTATGCTGCTGGTTTTTTGGTTACGATTACAATAGTGGTTTCTTTCGGGCTTTCTGTTGAGCAAAATCTTCTATTATATCCTCATAGCAGAGTCAAGTTTTTGAAGGATGTCACTTTCTATGCACATAAAATTATCGGTCCTTCGGGGCCCCCTGAGGATGGGGGCCCTGGGCACAGGCCCCGTGTGCCCATAGGGTAAAGACGGCACTGCGCATCCAGCGCCTTCCCGCAACCTTAACCAGGTCATCAGTCCACCTAGTGGGAGGCCTTCCAGCGTATCGTATTCCGGTTAAAATGTTTACTTACGAGTATTAAGGGAGAAAAATGAAAAAAGTACTAAAAGATTGATATAATTATAAATCTTGATTGATATTTGAAACAAGCTTCAAATGTTACCAGTTCGGGCATCAGATCTCCAGGTTTGGAACTCAGTTCTGGAATTCAGAGGAGGATTCTAATGACTTAGTAACCAATAATGCACTGCCAGTAAGAGAAGACCGTAAGTAATGGAATTTTTGCACATTATCTATTACTTTAGAATGATGGATAAGTAAGTATCGCGGTACTCCAATCAATGGTTATAAGAATTTTACTAGAAACATTAGAACAATTTTGAGCATTATCTACGTTAATAATACACTCGCTTTAGTCACTTATGCATAATAGTGGGTTTTCTAAAGATTCCCTCTCAGATAATTCCTTTTCTATTTGACTATTAGGTATTTTTAAACCTAAAAATACAATGGTTCTAGCTATTTTAGTCATGCATTTTAAATTGTACCTACCCAATATTTAATAGCAAATTATTGCGCTATTTCTACCTAAATACACCGTCTGATAGCAATAAAATGTTGCTATACTACCAAATATGGTACGCTCCCGGAGCACTTGAATTCGATGCATGTGAGTTTTGTATAATTATTCTGTTCGACGATATTTATTTTATTAGGGAACGAAACGAAAACTTAGCGGGACCGAGTTCTTATGTTCCGCTGTTGAGCTTATAAGATTTTTAGAAGACTGATTCTTAGAGAATTTAAAAGATTTTTAAATGATTAACCTCAGATCAAATAAAAGTCAAGATGGAACGTTGCAAACAACAAAATGAAGCCGGTTCAAACTATGCCTTGCCGTACAAATACACAATTACAAGAACTTACGTATAACGAAATTACCCCTGTGAGCTCGAATGACAAGCCTACGTAATTTCGTTGTCCGTGAGTGCGTGTAATTGTGTATTTGTACGGCAAGGCGTAGTTTGAACCGGCTTCACCTTGTTGTTTGCAACGTTCCATCTTGACTTTTTATTTGATCGGAGAGATTAACATACATGTTAATTATGCAGTCTGATTTTTTATTAAAATAATTAGTCACCTCAGACTTTAGTAAAGATTTTACAAGATCATAGGGTCAAACTTTAGGGATGTTTTTACAATTTTTAGGTATATAATGATTTATCTGGCAAATATTTACTTTAATAGGATAAGAAGATTTTACATATTTGAATGACATTTCATATTAAAATACTGTTAATTTTTTTGTGGTCACGAACTAGTTTTGGATTAAACAATCATAATTTGGAGTTGGTTGCTTTAAGTAGGATCACAAGTTGTAATATTTTTGGTTCTAATTTCACGCCACAAATGGGTATTTAATTTTGGTGATCATTTATTATTTTTGGCAATATAAAGTGATTTTTTGCCCTTACATTTTACTAGATCTGGTGGTTAGAAACATTAGCCGTAATAATGCCCCAAAGTACCGCCACTTACTGATGATATCTCTGCTCAAATAAATATCATTTACTGTATTTATCATACCTTTCAGAATACGACAAAAATATCCGAATGCAAATTTAAATCATCAAATGAATTTGTATTTTTATCAATAAACGAATTTTTTGACTCAGGATTTGTAAGTACAAATATAAAAAGGGCTAAAAATGGGGTCGCGTATGTATTTTAAGTTTAATTTGCGACGGCCGCGGTCGCGGACCATGGAAGATGCGTTCCTTCTGACGTTAAATGGACAGCATCGCTCGTAGTCATGGCTACTTTCTCATAACATTGCAAAACCCCCGTGAACAAGCCAAGCCATTGCCTACCATGTGGAATTAAGGAAGAGGAAAGGAAGGGGATAGTGATTAAAATAAAACTTGTTTATTAATCAGTTTTTTATTTACATTGATAGGTGGAACATATACCATTTGAAATACTGACCTACTACATACAATAGACACCGTTGATTCAAAATAATTTTGATTGAGCAATATAAGACATTTTTTTACATTCTAGATACGCTAATAACAACACTGCAAAGAGACGGAAACCTCGAAATAAACCCTGTACCAACCCTTCTGGGCAACGTGATATAGTATGCCAAAAACCTCATTTCAAATAAAAGGCCTATGTCCGTGAGTGGACTGCTAAAGGTGTATTGAATGATTTAAATATATATTAATCACGCCACAGCCAACATTATATAATAATCATTATGCACAGAATTTATATAACGTTGATTGGGGCGTGTAAATGTAAATATTTCAAAAATTTCGTGATCATAAACTAATTTCGTATATTTGTACTTAAGTATTAATAACAATGGATGACAATAATATGAGTACTGGGGGGTTAATAAATATAATATTACAAGGAATCGAAATAATTTTAGAATATTGATAATGATTGTTATATACTTATACACCGTGAAATTTAAATGGTTGTTTTCCCGCAGCGAAATGGTTTTTTCTATGTAATACAATCGTTTCGTAGTTATGTAAAATATTAGAAACAAAAACTGGCATATTTAACATTGTGAAAAACTTAACTCGAAAGCGATCACGAACCAATAGTAATACCTCCCGATATCTACGGCCGAACGACAGCGGGGCGTTGACCCGGGTGCTAAGTAGGTCAGGATCACTGTCAAAAGGATTAGGTTCGAAGGCGGCTCCGTTTGATAATGTTGCGCGCGGGCTAGTTTATGCCGTATTACTACACGCGAGAGCTTATTTTACTTTAAACATTTAATAAATCGGTATTTGCTTTGTCGGCTTAGCGGTGGTATTGTTCCTTGCAAACTATTTTATGACGTATCACTACGTGCGAGAGTTTATTTTGGTTTGAACATTATCTTGTGCATCGCTTTTCTTTGCCGGTGGTGACGCGAGTAGTACCTAGTACCTACAAGTTACTATTGTAACTCACTTTTTCGAGTTGATGAATATTTTTTAAATTATTTTAAAACAAAAACATCGTTATTTTTTTACTTTAACTCTATGCTTCGAAAGTACTCCTTAAGGCAAGTCGTTCTGCCGCGGGAAAACAACCAATTAAATTTCACGGTGTATAACAATCATTATCAATATTCTATAATAATGAATGAATGAATGAATGAATATTGATAATGATTGTTATATACTTACCTACTTACGCCAATTTAATTAGGTTATTGAACGAAAATATTTTATTTATTTTTTCATACCGTTAAGTAATTTACACTAACTCAAAATCTTCGTCTGATGTACTCGCGTATTTATCGGATTCAGCTTCCTAGTCCACACCTTGTAGGATTTTTAAGTTTTTCAGGACGTAATTCATTAGCTTCACTCATTTTTTAATATATCGATATCAATCCATAACAGCGCTGCACTATCTCACACTGACCTTGATTGACTTACGTCTATGACGTCACAGGTTGTCTTCTAATGTCCATGGCGCACGATGCACCGATATCTATTAGTTTCGTAGCGACGGGATCTTTCAATATCGATATCAGTATAAACCAAAGTCAGGCTTTGTGTGTATTAAAAGATTTGAGTAAATACGGGCTAGCAAAATTACGTACATTCTCCATAAGGATCGTATTTATTTCAAAACTCAACATTTTGATTCGAAATAAAAGTGTTTTTTTTAAACTTTTGTGTATATCGACACTTTAGGAATTTAATCAAGTAACCACAGCACTAGGTGTCTTCCTATAAAGACTACGGCGCCTGGGACACAGCAAAAAATTGGGCTGGTATTATTTTTCTGTTTTTTTATATAAACAAAGACCACTATTGAAATAAAATATTAAGTTTAAGGTTTTAGGTAATAGTAGAAATACGTACAAAGCATTTGTTCTTGTATTTTAATGTAATAAAAGATAAGATTATATATTGTCTTCTAATAAAGACGTGGCGTGGAGGGCACGGAAACGGTTGTCTTATATAGAAGACCGTGGCGCTCAAAAGGTTAAAGATAAAATATAAAGAAAGATGATTAACTAGTAGGTATAAAATAAGATGAGTCGAGGTACGTGAACATAATTAGCAAAGGGAATAAAAACACAATGTTGTTTTTAACCTCCCGTCGCAAAAACGACGGGTGTTATAAGTTTGAGGTGTCTGCCTGTGGCATCGTACCTCCCGAACGGATGAACTGATATTGACTTTGTTTTGTTTGAAAGGTCACTTTGTCGAGAGTTGTTCTTAGTTATGATTGATTAAAATCGGTTAACCCTATCAAAAGTTATCTGCAGTTTACTCTTTGAATCTGGGTTTTTGGCAAGATATCATGTGAAAATTACGTGTTTTGACAGATTTTTTATTGAAGCCTGTCTACTACTAGGTATATTATAATAATTATGAGATAAAAAGCATGAAATAAAAATTAAATAATTAAAAAAAAACCCGACACAAAAACCTCTAAAAAGCAAAAAATAAGCCGCGTCGGGACACCCCTAAGTAAATAAAATAAACTGCTGTAAACGTTAGCGGTTCCCTGACGAGGCTTATTTATTGCTTTTTATAGGTTTGTGTCATCTAAACGCATCGACCACATAGCCACTAGACGCCTAATAACAGGCGAGCGATGTCTGTCAACACATATGACTAAAAAGATCATATACAGGTAATACAGCTCGCCACTCGACAATTTCGAATTAGTAGCGACCACTTCTGTGAGCCGTAAACACTTCCGTGTCAGTCAATAAAAAATTTATGAAATAAATTTTATAATGGCCTCTTGTACAACACGTTGCTATGGTAACAACAGCAAGACATCGAGTTTTCGAAAAAATAACATAACATTAAATTCATAAGTTAATAGTTACATAAACATAATTAGATTTATTTTCTAATATTATTTATCGGAGTTCATATTATACTGGTCAAGTTTGTAGGTGAATACGCCCACCGCATGTTTGCGTCTCTATCTTTTTAAAGTATTTTTTCCGCTATCTCTTGTCCTCTATAATTTCGTAAACAAAACTAGTGAAGCACCATATCCTATGACCAAATCTGTTATCGATAGAACTAGAAACCTTACAAATACAGACATTAAATTGAATAGTTTATTAATTGTGAAACGATTTTTTGATTACGTTTTTTACTAATATTTAATATTACTATATTTAAGAACCAACAACCGAAAAACAAGTATGTTTACCTTTAGAATTTTGTTTATTTTTTTTTTATTTTAGCATTTTATGTTATTACTAAAATGTTAAAACGCCGTATAATTAATAATAAAAAAGGTAATATTAATTTAAAAAAAATACAAATACTATTTATAAAAATCGATACCTTCCTGGTTTTATTTAAACCTGTCCCACCCATAATGATGCGTATGACCTTGGTAAGGTACCAATCAGAGCGCAGTACCCCGTGCCTCATACCTCAGCTAGTTGACAGAATTGTTTTGATGTATTAGATCAAACATTAGGCGTCTAGGGGCTATGTCGTCGATGTCTAAACGTGACGGTGGCGTTCAAAGAGTTTAATTGTTTGATTCTATAGTTTGAGTACTATTCTCATTTTTTGTCTGGTTTTTTTTCTTAAAAATATCTAACAATGTCTTCGATCTTGTTAATGCGCAAAAAAACTTAGATTCGAAAGGAATACAAATGGCTCTAATAAAATTAATAGTAAGATAACCAGAACTTTCTAATTGTGACCCATATATTTCATATTGTTTGTATAACGATTCGACTTTCTCAATGCGTAACTGTAATTCCGAAAGTTCAGCATTGGTCAGTTTTTTTGTTTCGTTTACCTGTTTTATCTTTCTGTCAATATAATCATAGAAATCTTCAATGCGAACCACACAAGCGTCCCACTTATTAATTACAATATCGTTTTCTGTGGCCATTGTGGGAGGCGGGTGCCGATGTTCTGGAATTAATGAAAAATAATCTAATTAATAAAATTATCTTGAATCTTTTTAGACTCAGTGTTATTTGTCAACTGGATTACTGTGCTGTGTGTCGAATCCAAATCTACAAGAAAAATATGGGGAATCTGCAATTACTTTTTTAAACAAGACTCCAGAAATAATTGTCCATAAAAAATGATTAGGTACTAGGGCATGAATATCGGCATCTCGGCATCTCATAATATCGGAATATAGGCACGTAATTACCGATATTTCAATTCCGATACTGAGTAATCCAATACGTTATTTTAGGTCCTTGTGAAGCGTTGAGCGAGAAAGCGCGGTTAAGCCCGTTGACTACGGTGATTAGCAGTGGTCGGATAATCTGTTTACTAATCGGGCGCTTAACTTCACTTCATGAAAAAATAATGTGCCGTAATAAATTCCGTATTTACAGTCCCGAGATAGCTAAGAATGTTACCTTTAAGAGAACAAATCATTACACAGTTTCAAAGAACCCGTTGTAACAATTATAATGTTTATTGATTAATGCTTTGGTTACGGGAATCCACTGGATTTGAGACACACAGGATCAGCTAATGTGACGACACTTGGGGGAGGATTATGTTTAGAAGTAGACGTCTTTCTGCTGGAATGACGATGGCAATATGATGATGATGAATGCCAAGATAGTTTTTCATACTTTTAAGGGGGCTGATTAGAACTAGT
This sequence comes from Orthosia cruda, assembly GCA_964057195.1. Taxonomy (NCBI): domain Eukaryota; kingdom Metazoa; phylum Arthropoda; class Insecta; order Lepidoptera; family Noctuidae; genus Orthosia; species Orthosia cruda. The sequence continues at coordinate 35,289,276 of OZ059825.1, read as the reverse complement.
ATTTTTTTTCAGATTTACAATGTGTTACTTGCTTGGAAAACTCAATAAATTAAAGGTTAATATTTTCAGTTTTCTGTTTTTATTGAATACAACAAAGTCTATCCGATCACATCTGTTGGATAAATCAAATTCCACTACTTGACTACATTGCCTCTTATCAACATCATCATGTCAGCCAAAATACGTCCACGGCTGAAGTTAGTTAGGAACAAATGTGCAGTTAAGGTTAATAAGCGCCCGATAACCCAGTCACTGGTGATGTAACGGCATAAACATGTTTTTTTATTGTACTCAATCCAACCTCATACCGAATTCGCGCTATAAACAAAAAAAGCCGGCCAATTGCGAGTCGGACTCGCGCACGAATGGTTCCGAACCGTAACCGAAAAACGGAAAAAAAACCTTTGTTGTAAGGGAGCCCCACTTAAATATTTATTTTAGAATAAAATAAATATTTAAGTGGGGCTTTCCCCTTTAGTATTTGTTGTTATAGCGGCAACAGAAATACATCATCTGTGAAAATTTCAACTATCTGGCTATGACGCTTCGTGAGATACAGACTGGTGACAGACGGACAGACAGACAGACGGACCGCGGAGTCTTAGTAATAGGGTTCCGTTTTTACCCTTTGGGTACGAAACCCTAAAAATGGGCGACATTCAACGAATTTGCGCAATTCTGATTTTAATATCGGAATGCCGATATTGATATCTTCGGCCTAGAACCATTTTATCCGTTTGAATCATGCAAATCGGACCATTTGTTTACGAGGTATAGTGCTCGCCAAACCCCTGAAGTTGGCTTTCCGATGCGCAAGGCACGAAACGGTGCTGTTTTTGTATGAGATTTACTACTGCGCCGCAGCCATTGAAGCCAATTTCAGGGCGGCCAAGAAGTTTACCTATAATGCAAATGTAAACAAACCGGAATTGTTCGTGTTTTTGTTTAAGAAACTTTTTAATTATGGTAAAATGTGTAAATATTATATTATAAAAGGGGTTAAAGTATGACATTGCCGTTTTATTGTAATAGGTACTTCGTATTGACATAGAACCTTAATGATTTGAGATTTATGCTTTAAACTTTTTTCACATGGTACCTATGAATCTTCTTTAAACAAATGTGCAAAATTCGATTTCCGACTTTCAGTTGTTTTTTTTTTATGCAACTTAGAAAATTCGAGTGATTTTTGAATACAAGTTCGCGTTAACGCGGCGGAAACAGCTCGCAGTATCAATGTTGCGTTTGGAGAGGGGACTGCTAATGACTACACCGTGGTTGCGTGGTGATTTTGGTTTACAAGCTTTCGTCATGGAAACTTTGATTTGAAGAACGAACCAATTGGAAAAACACACAGGTGAATAACAATGAATTGAAAGAGATGGTGGAAGCCGATCCGAGCCAAACTACCCAGGAATTAGCGGCATGGTTTAAGGTTACCATACCAAATCCAAACCCGCGTCAAATCAATTAAATTAAAAATGGGTGCCTCATTATTTGACTGATCTGCAGAAAGAAACACGTGTTAAAACTTGTGTTGACTTGTTGAATCGATACCGAACTCAAGGAATATTGGATCAAATTGTGACATGTGATGAAAAGTGGATTCTTTACGATAACCGTAAGCGAAAAATGCAATGGCTGACCCCAGGTCAAACGCCGCAACAGTGTCCTAAAGCAAAGCTTACCAATAAAAAGGTAATGGTCATCATGGTGTACCAGCATGGTGTTATTCACTATAGCTTTCTCGGATCTGGTCAAGGAATAACGGCATATGTCTACGGTGCCGAACTCCGAACAATGATAGTAAAACTATCAGTGAAATGGCCCCGACTCATGAATCGATCTTCACCATTATTGCTCCATGATAACGCGAGACCTCATACAGCACGAGAAACCGTTTTAAGTCTACAGGAACTACAATTAGAAACCATTCGTCACCCTCCGTATTCGCCAGACCTTGCTCCAACGGATAACCATTTTCTTCGTAATTTGGACAATTTTCTACGTGATGAAAAGTTTTCTTCTCAGGAGGCAGTACAAAATGCTTTCACACAATTTGTCGAATCTAGATCACCAGAGTTCAATCGCAAAGGCATAAATGACCTTCCTATTAGATGGCAGCAATGTATAGATTATAATTGTAATTATTTTGATTAAATAAATGTTAAATAAAGTAAATTAAGGACGAGTGAAAACCCTATCTATTAAGCTCAAATTTGTAAGGATTGTGTGAAAAACTGGATAAAAAACAAGGCTCTTTAAGATTTTGGCTAAGCTAAAATGAACGCAAATGTGTCTGCGTCATTTTCGGAACAACGACAACGGCAAGAGCAAATCTATAGCGATTATTGCGCAACATTTGCTCTTTAATACAAGAGTTTTAGAGATTTTGTCGTTTTTTTTTAGAAATAAGTGCATTTGACAAACAGAGAGCGATTAGCAAACAATTGTGTAAGACCTACCATAATACCACCACCAACTACACTGTACGTAATGCCAACATTTATGACATAAAGCGTTTAATTGCGGGATAATTTTTGATTGCTGTTTCTAACGTAATAAGCCTGCGAACCCAAGTAGCACACAAATGCTGCATAAGTGCTTAACAAAAGCTGCCATCGAATCTCAAATCTGTATAACGGTATACCAATTTGCCCTTGCTAAAGCTGTTTAAGCGCTTAAACAGCAAAAAAGGATCCCAAATTATACAGCTTTTGGTATTATAATGGCTGTAGAGAAGCTTCGGTTAGGCTTAACATAGGCTTTATTAGAGCTTTAATAAAGCACAGTGAAAAGTTTAATTCTGTGCAAGCTCACGCATGCAGCTCTTAAGCAGCTTCTAACGTTTTGCAACTACTTATTTAAACCTTTTTAACGTTTGTAGTCTTAAAAAGTCATCTTGAAATTATTTTAAGTGTTATATTGTGTGTTCTGAACCAAACGTTTGATTCACTATTTGATAATTAATTGCAACACCATGTCAGTTAGCTGTCAGCGATTTGACAGCTGACACTTGAGAAGAGTCGAGAAAGAAAATTTGTAACGGACACACGGTGAATTCGGGTTCTTGTGGAGTTATAAGCTAATCGAGCTATAACTCGCCGATTGTGATTGTGAATTGCACCCGCCGGTCGCGATCGGTGTTGTGGGGCGCCCGCGAAGTCGGTTTTGAATATATTTCACGCACATCTAAGTGCTTTTGCGGGAAAAGTGTTCTGCTTGGTGGACGCCGGAGCCTTCGGTCCAGACAGCCGTCAGTCTATCCCTTATTGTCCTAATATTATATATATTCTCCTATCCCTAATCTCCCGGCACGGCACGATATTGATCGACCCCCAGGAGCCTACCGCAGACATCCCAGGTAAGTGCCTATAATATTAACTTACACCCGTAGTAGGAACCAGTATATCTCTCAATAAGAGACGAACCCCCTAGCTTTCCACTGCTGCGTTACGGCAGTTTCGTGGGGACCAAGTTCAGACAGGGTCCAGGTTCAGACAGGGTCCAGGAGTCCCAACGCTGCTATGGGCCCCAGTGTTTAGCTCCTGGCTTGGAACCCGAAGACCTGTATTTAACTGTTTAATTGGAAATGTGGCGACCAGTCACCATTTTTAATAAAATAATTTTATTTGGACTAGGTGGGGCCCAGGTTCAGACAGGGTCCAGGAGTCCCAACGCTGCTATGGGCCCCAGTGTTTAGCTCCTGGCTTGGAACCCGAAGATCTATATTTAACTGTATAATTGGAAATGTGGCGACCAGTCACCATTTTTAATAAAATAATTTTATTTGGACTAGGTAAGTACCTAATGATCTAAGTAATTTTAAATGCGTTCAGGATGCGAGTGCAAATTTATCGTGATGTTTATACCAATTAATTTCAAAATTTTCATGCGCCCTTCGTATAATTAGATTTTAACATAAAAATATGTGGACCAAGACACTAGTGCAAGAACTTTTTATCTATGTAACGCTCAGTTTGCACGCTTACGGTCAGCGTAGCCGCAGGTAGAGGGACCACGCTAACAGATGGTCACCAGATGTGTGAAACACACCCCGCCCCGCGCCCTCGCTGACCAGGAGTCAGTACTGTCAGTAGTAGTAGACATTCCGGACCGGCGTCGCCACGTGGACGGACGCACTCGCGCGCCTGCGCGCCGCCTACGGCGTACAAAGGCCTGCATACCGGGTACTGCGCGAGATATTCGCGCAAGAACAAAGTGATAGTAAACGTGCAGAAGTGTTTATTTCTGAGGTACACTCTTTATTAGTTAAATTACCATATGTTGTTCGTAGCGTTATGATAGTTGATATAGTGTACGGCCTTTTACACCGTAGAATACGTAAACGTTTGTCGCGAGATAGTGTTAGTAATATTGATCATTTGAGAGAGCCGAGAGCCGTGGAAGATTCGATCGTAGAGCTAAGTTGCAACGCGACCGTTGCCGCGGATAAGTCGAAACTACCTAGAGTCGTTGACCGCAGTACTTCTAGCCCGAGCGCAACCTTAGGTTCCAGTCCCACCTCTAACTCTGATAAACGAAATCGCATTCGATGCTCGTACTGCAAAGTATTCGGTCACCCGACTAACGAATGTCGGTAGGCTAGGAAAGTCGGCAGTAATAGCACTGATAACGCGGATACTAGCGATATTAAAAGAGCGGTAAATGCAAGTACGAGCAACGGCAAAAGTACAATACATTGTTACGGATGCGGCCAGCCAGGGGTAGTCAAGTCTAAGTGTGAGACTTGTTCAAATAAAGCCGCACCTGCCAAACTGTCCGACTTCAATGTCGTAAAAGGCGACTTTCGCACGATTACGTCATCGCACCCGTTGGTAACAATAGGAGTAGTAGGTAAAGAAGGGGTAGCGATCGCCGACACCGGGGCCACGCATAGTGTTGCTAGCCCATCACTACACGCGTTGTTAGAGGACAACAATGTCCGGTTCGATGAAACGGAACGGTACATTGGACTCGCCGATGGCTCCTGTCATAGGAAAATGGTAAAGACGGCTACTGTACCTGTCACCCTAGGTGGTCGGAGAGTCGACACGGAGTTTATGGTATTCGCCGGTAACGACACCAGGATACTTTTAGGTCGCGATTACATCGCAAACGCAGGTATAGTAATCGACATAGGCCAGGAGTCATGGCATTTTGCAGATAGTCCAGGAGACCGGTTCCCGTTTAAGCACTCCTACACATTAAATAGCGCAGCCGTGACGCACACAGACGTCAATAACGTGTCGTTGCGGCAAGAAAAAGGTAAGAATTTATCGCTGGAGCACAGAGTCGCTCAGTTCGCTTCGGTCGGACCTCCTACAAACTTCGCCGTTTATAAGGTAAGTAAAACACACGAACCTTTGGCTTCTCCTCCTAGATTATCCCCGCCTAAGAGAGAGGCACTTGAGAATGAGCTGCTGGTATCGGCACCGATTCTGCGCCAGGCTGATGCGACGTTACCCTTCGTCCTCAGTACTGATAACGGTGAGTACGCTCTCAGGGCTCACACCAGGGGGAGGGGACCTATGAGCGCCCATTCAGATGGGGCAGTCGACTCTTGACCTCAGCTGACCTGCGCGAGAATTCAAACAAAGATTCGGAGGTAAGTAAGTTAGTTAAAGTTCAGGAGTCCGACGATCCCTCTAGGGGCCTTCCCCCAATGGACAAGCAGAGGATACGGGCCCGTCAAAGATGTCCTATACAGCTACTGTCCTGAGAATGGGGACCACGACGCGGCCAGTCTAGTGGTCCCAAAAGGAGAACGTGCCAAAGTATTGACCGAACACCATGATGCACCCACCGCTGGTCACATGGGCGCGGAACGTACGCTGCAACAGTATTACTGGCCAAGAATGCGTTCCTACGTTACGCAATGTAAAAAATGTGTTAGTCGTCAACGGTATAAGGCAGACACAAGGATTCAATCGGTGCCCCAAGATGCCCGCGACGTCTACGAGAACGCCCAGGCAGCACATAAAAGGTATGCCGATGATCGTTGTCAGCCTGTTCCCGACTATAAGGTTAATGAACTGGTTCTGCTGAGAGCTAGCGACACCGGACGAGGGCAGACACCGAACTTTATTCCTCGCCGCGACGGACCATACAAGGTCCGGGACGTGGTCAACCCCACTACCTACATCCTAGAGTGCCTCAACGATGGCACGGTGCTAGGCAAGTATCACGCTTCTGTGCTGACACCCTTCGTTGGTCGCATCCAAGCTCCAGTACAAGAGAAGCTTAGGAGGGGAAGGCCTCGTAGAAGCTAACCCAAACGCGAGGACGTTCCTTAGGGTTAGAGGGGGAGACTGTAACGCTCAGTGTGCACGCTTACGGTCGGCGTAGCCGCAGGTAGAGGGACCACGCTAACAGATGGTCACCAGATGTGTGAAACACACCCCGCCCCGCGCCCACGCAGGCTTCGGGCCCGCGGACTCGCTGACCAGGAGTCAGTAGACATTCGGTTCGAGTCGCGCACGCTAGATAGATCGGGTATTCACGGTTCTAGCTCGTTCCCGCCATAACTATTGTCGTAGCTTAAAGTTTAGTCGTACGAATAGTTTGTGTTATACTGTAGTTAGCTCGTAAGAACATCTATGTACAAAGTGTTGTGTGTATTAAAAGTGTTTATCGTGGCATGAACTGAAATCGTTTTATTACGACACCTAGCCGCCCTTATATCTATTATAATGGAAAACAAATTAGATTCCTAGTTAAAATGATTTCTTTATAGTGCCTGTAGCGTTGTGAGGATCTCAACTGAAAATAGTCGAATGATACTAAATATCAAAATTAGTAAGTTAATACGGTGAATAGCCACATCTCTAAAAACACGGAACAACTCTAATTTCCGGAACGCGATCGCTGCGGTCATTTCGATTCCAGTGGTGAAGCCGAAAGAACTATCCTACGATTCTCAAGACTCTGTTGCCACGTTGAGAGATTCACCGTGTAGGTTGTAGCGGCCTGCGCAGCAACTCTTGCCGCCAGGGACGCGCTACAGTCCCTGCGGCCTACCGACGCGCGTCTCCACTTCTACCACGTGCTGTCCAGGGGGCTGACCTTTGCCCAGACTACTGCTGTGCCGGTGTGCTGCCTACGCATGCGACCCGGGTCTGCCCTGCCTACCTGCGGCTTACCGCCGTGCGCTACGACGTAGCGGCCTGCGCAGCCTACCCTGCACAGCCCTAGCCGCTAGTCGCTGCGGCCTACCGCGGCCTACCGTCGCACGTCCCCACGTCTGCCACGTGCCAGGGACGCATTTCACCGTACGGCTGAGGGCTGACCCCTTGCCCTTGCTTACTGCTGTGCCTGCACGCTACCTACGTACGCTGCCTACGCACGCTGCCCAGGTCCTGGCCTGCCTACCTGCGGCCTACCGACACGCGAGCCGGTGCCTGCGCAGCCTATCCTGCGAAACCCTAGCCGCTCCAGTTCCGGCGGCATACCGCTGAGCCTGTGCTGACAGGTCCCCGCGTCTAACACGTGATGCCAAAGGACTGCACTCTTTATTCTGTATTTAACTAAGTGATGGTAATCGGTGCAGAACTACTGTGACTACGTACCCGAGACCTAGCTGAGCTAACTTTAGTTTATCTAAATATATGTATTAACTTGTCCAGCTGTTTTCTTTGCATGAACCTACTTACCTACCAGTTAGCGGCCTGCGCCGGCTACCCTGCGCAGCTCTAGCCGTTACAAAGTAAGAGCTTAAATTATGGTGTACTTTTGCAAGTATAACGAATTAAACAAATGGTAAATCTGTTTTTGTAGGTTAGTTATGGCGTCCATAGGGTGGTCAGCTCAAATCGTAAAAATATTATCTTGTGACTCCATTTGCTGAACAGCATTAATCACTACTGCTACTGCTCATGTTCTGTCTATGAGACCTTCATTGACACTTTTAGTTCTTATATGGATTCGGGAAATGCAGTTTTACTGGCATAAGAGTTATATTGTATTACAATAACTATTTTTTTCAGCAAATCACATTAATTTTTTACACTCGTATTCGGACGCAAAACACATTTATTTGTTACTTTTATAGGTACTCAACGAATTCAAATAATACCATACTTATTTCTTATTAATTTTCAGCACGCAAAACCGATGACATTCAAAAAAGGACTGTGAAGAAAATCTATGTATTGTTTCCAGCCACCAATGGAAAACCAAAGGGATTTTAAAATAGCCTGAGTAAAGCTCTGATTTCAGCAAGGGGAAATTGTGTCTGTGTGCAAAGTAATGATTAAGAGAACAGGAGCTAAAAGTGAGGATAAAGGGGATCAAAATGCAATAAAGCCGAAAAACCAAGAAGATATTGAAATCCAAGAAATTTTCTGTGTTTGCTCTTTTAGTATACAATATTCTCGTGACAACTTCTTTTTATTGCACCATTTCGTTTTCTCATCTACCATTATTAATATTTATAAAAATCGGAAATTGTCAAATATATATATATTTTTTTTTTGTGTGTTTGAGAGCTCAACAGCAGACACGGAAACTATCATTACTGAGCTCAAGCGGCTATCTACACAAATGGAAGCCTTGCCAGCGCTGGTTGAGAGTATTACCGAAAGCGGTGCAAAGCGAACTTGTGCAGCTCAAAACTTTAAAGGCCAAATTCTCAGAGGTGAAATCGTCACTACAGTTTGTTAGTGACAAAATGGATGAACTGACCTGCAAAGTATCAACTCTGGAGCATGACATTGAGTCAATGAAGAAGTCCAAAGGTGACATCTCAAAGTTACAAGACCGCATATCAAAATTAGAGGTCCATCAAAATGAGAGTGAACAGAGGTCCAGGATGAACAACGTAGAAATCAAAGGAGTGCCAATAACCAGCGATGAAAATTTATTCTCAATATTGACTAAAATTGGGGATGTTATTGGATGTCATATACACAAGGAGCAGATTAACTACATAGCCCGAATTCCAATGCGTAGTGATCCACTTAATAAGAATATAATTTGTTCGGTGCATGACAGTTACAGCAAAAATGATTTTGTTTCTGCGGCGAAAAAGCACAAAACCTTAAATGCTGCTCTGTCTGCAAGGCACAAACAGGATCTATATTAACGATCATCTTACGCTGGATAATAAAATTCTCTCACTAGTGCGTAACAGAATTATCCCTATAAAGTTAAATTAGTACCTTTCTGTAAGTTAGACGCGAGTAAACAGAGCATTTTCAATTTAACCGGGTAATACAGTATTTTTTTAGTAACAAGAAAGAGGTTTTATGCCCCTGAAAAACCATATACATTTTTGGAATAAATGTACACATTTACATCCTTAATTAAGTCAAACAAACATTTATTATTATCAAATTATTCACAATTCACAATAATTTGTTAAAAAAATATTAAAATATTAGCATTTTATCACTTAAAATTATAATTTTGAAGTAGGCTGTATGTTCACAAACCTCACATCTGGCGCGTGAAAAAAATAAGCTTGCGCGCCATTGATTGGACATAGTCCATAATTTTCATATTTTGTGTTTATCGTATTTGTCGCTGTGGTAAATTATTTTAGAAATTTAAGTTTTCGTGCAGAAGCTGAACATTATTGATAGAGTTAACCCTGCCAGAAAAACTAAATGTGCTGCCTAGGCTGCCTACGATAGTTTCCTACAATGGAAGAGCAAGGTGAAAATGTGTTAATGGCGTATTTCTCTGAACTCGCCAATACATAAAAGCCCAGCTCCCTGTGGTGCTCAAACATGGCGTTGATATCAAAACGTACTGTAATCTGATGGCATTTATTATCCAGTATATAATAGTAATCTTTGGCATTTATGAAAAGACGGCTCGGACGGATATATTGGTCGGAAATCTAGCCGACGCACATACGGGTATTTAATACTAAAAAGTGGCCAATAATCAGTATTTTGAAGTTTGCTATTATAACAATATTATTACTTTGTAGTATAGTATAATACATCGTGCACGTTATGGCGGCCATCTTAATGCGCTAGAGTTAGCAATTGATCAGTAGCGTCAGTCGGAACATAGCTATTGTCTAGAGTGCACGTTTTGTTCTCGGCGCCTTAAAAAAATCAGGCTTTCCCCGGTGATATAACAAAAAATTTAAGTGTTAGTGACAAGTGTTGATGATGGATTCTGGTGATGGAGGTATGTAGCTTATTTTATACATTGTTTTACTAATGTTTATACCGTTTGAATCTTTTTTGTGGCTTAAATTAGAAACAGTAAAAATTATGAAAAAAATATCGAACTAGCTTAATTAATGAGTAACTTTCTTATATTTCCGGACTAGTCCGAATAGAAAAAGTAACAGAATCGTAATCAAGGGTAATCTCGAAAGTTAATAATGAACAAAGATGTTGCGGCAACAGAGCGTTTTTTTTTTAATGATTTTTTTCGTCAATTATACCCACAGTTTTAAAAACCAACGGATTAATCACTATATTTTAAAACAACATTCATTTTGTTCCAGATGCATCAAATAAAATATTCACAAAGAAAGAATTGTACAATATTATACTACAGTGCAATTATAAGCAAATTGGCAAAAAAATGGACTATTTAGAAGATTATATTTTCGAAATAACCAAATGTGAAAGAAGTGTTTTAAAACATAAACTATCTCATTTTAAATCGGAGTTCATACAGAAATGGACTACAGCTTACAGAAAAAGAGACGCATTTGAGGCAAAAAATGGACTTTGGTTACAGGGGACCATTACAGTACCGATGGTGACGTCATCTTTACCTGAGACTAGTGATGACAACAATAGAAGTACTCGCGGTCGGCCGTCAAAATGTTTCGCTGAATCGAGTGAAAGATCTAAACGTAGAAAAACCATCGAGATACGAAAACAACTTGCTGCCAGCGAATTAACATATGCCACGCAAATGAGCTTGCGAGCTTCAGGAAACGTGGTCGCTTCAAATATTTTGAAGGATATCACAAAATCGCCAACAAGAGCGTTAAAGTTTCGAAAATCTATAACTCAAGCAGAAAGCCTTAAAAATAAAAAGCTCTCGCCTACAGAAGCGTTATCTGTGTTTGTAGAAGGAGATTTTACAAGAAGACAGTACAATATTATTAGCACTGCAGACAAGGCTCGCTTTCCCTGTTACTCAGAGATACAAAAGGCTAAAAAACAATGTTATCCTAAGATTGAACGTGTTACATCAACATGTGCAGAGGTGAAATTACAAGATCTTTTGGACCATACATGTTCTCGGCTTTGTCTTTATTTGACGGAAGTATTTGAAACATGCAACCCAGAAGATTTAGATGATTTAGAACTGATAAGTAAATGGGGATGTGACGGTTCTCAGCAGAGTCAATTCAAACAGAAGTTTGAAAATATAACATTCTCCGATGCAAATATATTCCAGAGCTCCCTTGTCCCAGTCAGATTGGTTAACAATAAGGGCTCAGAAAAAAAAGTTATATGGCAAAACCCATTACCATCGTCTCCAAGATTTTGTAGACCGATAAGAATTCGTTTCATACACGAAACTAAAGATGTAACCCTAGATGAGATTCAGTATATAAAAAATCAAATAAAAGACCTAACGAAATCGAAAGTAATTGTTAATGAAACCGAATACCAAATTAAAAACACTCTACTGTTCACTATGGTAGATGGAAAAATATGCAATGCTGCAACTAATACACTATCCACTATGCGATGCTATTTGTGTGGTGCGACCTCGAAAGCTTTTAATGACTTAACAGTGAAGAAAAAGGTGAACTTCGAATCATTAAATTTTGGGCTTTCCGTGCTTCATGCTAAAATAAGATTGTTTGAAACTATTCTTCACCTAGCCTATAAGATCCCTATCGGAAAATGGCAAGTTAGATCTCATGAGCATAAAAACATTGTAGCAGAAACAAAGAAAATAATACAGCATAAATTTAAAGACACGATGGGGCTCTTGATTGATATACCGAAAGCAGGATTCGGAAACACCAACGATGGTAACTCAGCTCGCAGATTTTTTGCGGATACAAAATTATC